>JACJVT010000007.1:0-1200000 GCA_017656005.1 Incumbomyces lentus | reverse complement strand
CAAAGTACTTGTACCGATAGAGCGGTCCATTGCGACTCTCCCTTAGACCTTCAATTGTCTTGTTGGCTTCCTCAAGCTGCAACGACCGAACTTTCAACACGAGGCTTTGCATGGCGGCCTCCTGGTGGGTCTTCAAGAGTGATAATGCCTCTGCGTCTCTCTTCTCCTTAATACCAAGAAAAACGTTGGAGGCATTCTTCAGCTCACCACAGAGCTCCAAAGCCTTCTGCAAAAGATAGACAAAGCGGAAATTAGGCATCGGACTATTGAGGTCGTTCAAGAAACTCTGCAGGCTTAGGCCTTGTGCGACTGCAGCCACAAGCGCAGCCGGATCGATTGGAGGATCCCACAAGGCATACGAGATAGACTTGCCATTGATATCGAGACAATGTCTGATGTTGTAAATCCTTTCATCCATCAAGTCCCGAATCGCTCGTAACTCTGGGTTGTCAGGGATGCTGAAATAGTGGGTGGTCGCGAAGCCGAACATGTTGGCCAACACGATCTCTCTTCCATTAAATTGGACCGGATGGGGCGTCTGATTCGAGAAAGGGAAGGCGAGCTCCATCTCCACCATAGCATTGCTGAAGGCATCCCACTTGTCGAGCAATGAGAAGTACGTTTGCGGTTTGATCTTGCCTCTCTTTGGGATGCGTTGCGCTTTTGGTCCGTAGATGTGCCTGGCTAAAACATAAAGTTGCAGAGCCATTGGTAATGCTTCAAGTGAACCTTGCCGGAAATACCAGTCACCATAAGCGATCAAAATCTCAAGATACTTCATCACAGTCCACTTCATGTAGGCCACAGGTCGACCTCGTGCCACCACGTGTGGAGCGAAAGGGTGCTTGCGCCACATGTTGATAGGTCCTGAGAGGCTATCATGAGTATGTGGCTGCAACTTGTTGAAAAGAGCTTCTAGCAGACTAGAGGTGTCGACATCCGCAAAGGGTGCCCATCTCCATACTCGCCTTGAGTCATTCCCGTCAGCGTTAGGATCGAAGACGATATGACAAGTCTTCAGAGCACTTTCGTAATTGCGAGCTTTCAGCTGAGTGTCGGCCAGATGCATTGGTGCATGAAACCCAAGTTCCCAGTTTGGAAGTGAGTATGGCTGACTGAGTTCATTGAACGATGCATACTGGTGATTGTGGTCAGGAGCGGTCCGCCCGAAGACGGTCTTATCGCTGGCGTATTGATCTCGTAGTGTTTGGAAGACTGGATCAAGCGTGTCGGTCTTATTGGCATCGTCGAGGAGATTATGCGCAAATCCATGAGTGAATGATACAGAATCATCGTCGATGGTGAATGAGGAAGATTCGTCGCCAACTGGATAGGAGACATTTGGACGCTTTTTGAAATCATCGAGCGAATCTGGCGGGTCGTGCAAGGGATACACTGTTGGGACCCAGGCTCCTTCTTTTGTCCAGTCATCCCGCGCACTCATCACTTTGTGGAAAGAGGTTCGCATCTTCAATTTGAGGTCAGACACCGCAGCACTGGTGGGATACGCATGAGTAGTGCGAAACTCAAAAGCACCGACCGTAGTTCCTGAAGGGTCATAGATTCCGATCAGCACACCATCGGACTTTTTCCAGGGAACAAATTGGTACATGTCTTGTGGTGGTGCGGTTATAGCGGTTGCCTTCGGCACGATGCTAGTTTGGGTCATTTGTTTCGAGGACCATGCGCCGTTTCTAAACTCTGTCCAGCCCAACTTTATTTCCCATGTTTGATAGCTTGATAACTCACCGACATTCGAACCGGGCCCGGGCAGCTCCTGCTCAGCGGCAGATTTTTGGGGTACTGCCTTGGAAGTCATTTGAGCAAAGAAGAGAAGCAGTCGCTTGCCAAACACATATGGAAAGCAATAACTCCCGACTGCTGCAGGGACATCGATATTCTGATCACCCACCTTCTTTGAGTACGCATCGACTTCATAGACGGGTATGTCGACAGGCACAACCTGTCAATGTTAGCAAGGCACAATGGGCTCAAGAGCTAGCTTTCAACACACCTGCCACGAAGTCCACGTCTCTTCAGTGACAGAGTACTTCCTGTGAAAGAAAACATAAGGAGTACTTCTTGTTCTCGCCACGAAGTAAAGCTCATGGTTCTTCGCTTCGTCGTTCTCATACATTCCCTGCACTACTAGATTCGCCCTTTGGGCAAGTCCAAAAAGGTAGTTTTTCAACGAATCTTGTACTGATTGGTCTGTGATGTCCTTCTGCATAAGGTCTGATTCCATCGTCAAGTATAGATCGCTCTTGTCGTCTCGAAGGCTTGGCTCGATATAGGATTCGGGATGCAGGAAGACCTTGCGGTTCGCCGTCCAAATGGTCTGTTTGCTCATCCATTGCCATCTACCTTGGTCAAGGACAGTGTTTTTAACCACAGGATACTTTTGCTCCTCCAGCCCGAGAAGACAACGTTGTACAAATTGTTGCACGGTTGATATTGCTTGTTTCAGTCGAGACGTTTGTAAACATGCGCCCATTTGAGTATCAATCAAGAAAAACTCGAACAGGCTATCAGCATCCTCGATACCATAATCGGCAAGTGAAGGATGGAATAGAAGATAAGCAACCAAAGCATCACGTTGGGCCATTCTCAACTTGTTGTGCAACGGTTTTGCTGCTTGTTCCCAATCTTCGAGGGAATACCTTGATCGGATCGACGCACGTATGGCTTCGGAAATACCCCTTGCCGCATTGAAATCAGAACTTGGGGTTGCCCATTTGAATAAGGAGGGGATTTCAATTGCAAATTTTCGTACCACATCTAACGCAGCTTGAATCCGCAGCATTACCTTCTCGTTTGCAAATTGCTCCGCTTTGCTAATTGCCCAGCCATCATCGCCAAGTAGCATCTGGATTTTCGTAGAATCCCAACCCGTCGCTTCGCTGACTACTTTTGCTGCATCAGAGGCAGAAACGTCCGGCCCTCCCGCTTTTGAAGCTGCCCATTTGAATAAATTAATCAGACTGGACTTGGTCTGCGAGACAGACGCTCGTAGGGTCAGATAGTCGAGCATTCGAAGGAACCCGGCGAACTTCGGTTGATCGAGATCGAAAGCAAACTGTGTAAGGCCGGGACTGAAGGCAAAGTAATTTATCTCCTCACTCGACAATCCAAGCCCTTGAATCAGCATGCTAGCCTTTGCCAATTTAGTGAAAATTGATTGAACAGAGCTTCCATCGAGAGCTGGGACGAGACTAGACTTGGGAATAGGTGCGCTCAAACTTCTAGAAGTGCTCCATTCAAGACTTGCAACATCCATGTTCGTCACACGCAATTTGTACACACGTCCACCGGTCAATTGGACGGGATCTGTGAACCAGACATCGTTCGGGTCCGCTTGTTGTCGAACGAAGGGTACCGCTACGCCATCTAGATGAAGGGGATCTGGACGAGTCTCACCGAAACCAGCGAATGTGTAGGCATCTGTAGAAGGAGCCACTAACGATCCAGACCAATTTCCAGCCTGAGGTTGCAGTTGTTGTTTAAGGTCTAGTAGTGCTTGTAATGCTTTGCTCGTTCCGTCGTTTGAATCCAGGACTTTGCTGAGGAGAACTCTAGTAATCTCGGTTGAGAGGCCAGCAAAGTTGGACATTGTTTCAATGACCAGCTTCTCTGCTTGAGTTTTCCGAAGATATGGCATGAAGTTTCGGATGAAAGTTGTCCCTTTGTTTACCTCTGTCTCAGTAGTGTCTCCGGCTAAGAGAACACCTTTAGCAGACTCTGCAAGCTCTGGCGTTGGAAAAATCTCAGCCAGGTACGTTTGGAAGAAATCTTGTGCCTGCTTGGCAACTCTTGACAAAGCTTCTTGCCAGCCCGCTGCTTTCGAGAGGTCTTCAGCTTCAGCGAGTTCATCCTCGGTCAAGAGGCCCGTCACAATCAGAAAGCTTCGTTTCGCTGGAGGAAAAGCTTTGTCATACTTAAGCTTTTTGACTAGTGAGGGAGGCACAATGATGGTCAAATTGTTTGGGGCATTGGTTTTGTAGATTGTCGAGCCCGCGATGAGTCCGTAAATCTTTTCCGTCAGATCTGGAGAATATAAGTTGTTGAGCAGTTTCGTCACATCGTCTTTTGTCGGTGGTTTCTGGTCATCGAATACTGGGTTCGGAAAGTTTGTGTCTACAGCTGACAATCCGTCAATCAGTCCGAGCGTGGTTTGAAGTATTTGCGTCGACTTCGGACCAAAAGTCACCGCTAGGTCCTGGTTCTCCATAAAGATGTAGGCAAGCTGCCCAATGCTGAATTGGGTATTTGTGATTTTGTTGAGTTCCTTGACGTAACGGAGGGTCTCTGACGCCTTTGCGTTGCTGAAAGAATAAGCAAGAAGTCGGGCGCTGTAAGCAATGTCCTCAACGCTTAGTAGCAATGCCTGAGACAGCAGCACATAGCGGTAGATCAATGAAACAGTGTCGAGCGTAAGTTCCGAGTCGTTGAGCGACGCATCTCGCAGAATGATGTCAAGTGAGGATCTTTTCAATTTCAAAGCAGCCAGGAGCACAGGGATGTGCTGATTGATCTTTCCCGCGCCCATCAAGTCCGGCTTGAAGACTGGATCAACACCAATCAGGTTGTGCGTCAAGAACAGACGCTTGTACAGAGAGTTCTCTCCGACCGTGCTGATGTTGGCCCAGAGGGACAATAGCTTGATAAGTTCGATTCCCGTGCTATCCTGCAGCTTTTTGACTTGAGCGACCTCTTTCACAAACGCAGCAGTGAGCTCGGGACGCTTGATACTCTTGCATGCATCTTCGACTTCGCCATCATCACAGCCACACTGTTTACGTCCAGTGTTGCAACACTTTTCACAGCGACTCGGTGCAATGGCTTCCCAAGAAAGGGCCGGCTTTTTGGGGGGGGAGCCATCCTGCACCTTCGGCGTATCTTTCAGGCCGAGACCAAGTAAGGCCCTGTCTGTTTCATCTATCGACCAGCCAGTTCTTATTTTCAACCTGATGAATCGTTGAATGTTGCCCCACTCCTCACAGGTAAGGCTCGAACCATCCAGATGCAGAATTCGGACCGTGTCGATATTGCAAGTATCAACGACTGCGTTCCACTGTACCGGGCGTCGAAATTCCTCGCCTCTTTTCATTACGTAGAACAGGCGACTATCATCCGGTTCGATAGCAGCGACCGCGCTGAAGAATGTCCCATCAGAGGTTATCCTCCGCTGAGCAATGAAGACATTGGTACCTTTAGGGATATCTGAGTAAAACAGTTTTCCGCTGGAGTTGTATGCCTTGGTGTCTATGGCAACAAAGCCAGCACGGCTGCCTTTAGGAGATTCCAAACCCAAATCGGTGATATTATCTGTGATAGTGCCATCATTGTAGAGTGTGCCAATGACGCTCATGCCTTCTGGAAGTCGGTCTGGATTAAAGAACATCGGAGTAATAGCATGAAACATTTCGGAGGGGCGGTTCACGGGGGCGGTGTATTTGAGAACCGAGCCCCAAACCGGCAGAGTCGGACCTTCGCCAGATTCCAGGACGACAAGCTTGCCAAGGCATTCAAACCACCTATAGACAAAACGGGTCAAGGTACGGTAGTCCGTGTTGAACAGTTGCGGAGAACAAGGCGACTGGTCCACAAGCTGTTCAAGTGTTAGGAAGGTTGCTAAAGGCTGTGCGATAGACAAGAAATTGAGAAGTTTCTTGAACTTGAGCTGCTTGCTCGGGGCACTGTTATCTACTAAGGTTTGAAGGAAGCGGTAGCTGAATCGAAGACTTTCGAACAGCCTGAGATCGAAGCCTGACGGATAAGCGGGGTTGACATACTTTGTCTTCACCAGATCAACGACGTCAGGATAATCAAGCCCAGATCTCTTCAGAAACTGTCGTTTGACGTATTGCAATCCTGATTGAGTCTGTTTGTCTTCACTCAGCATGTCATGTTCGGAGGAATAGCCCCAATAAGAAGGCACTGACTTGTAGCCAATAGTTTGTTGATAGGTTTTGGCAACTTGTGCCTGGCCTGTGAGCTCGTAGTACTGCTTGGGTACGATAGCCTCGCCAGTCAAGATGACGAACTCTTCGGGTATCAGGCCTAGATACTCAGCTGCCACCGCACGAGCTTTGATCTCCGCATGTACTTTTGCAAGCTCCCGAGCATCTTCAGCTTTGCACGAAGTTGCATCTTCCACATCAAGTCTGTAGAAGGTGTCAAGAAGTTCATAGCGCGAAGTCTGCAAAAACTTCAGGTATATCCGGGTGGCAGAGATGGGCTGGTTAAAGGGGAGGACGCCCAAAGGGTAGACTGCCTTGGAGAGTTCGCAATAGGCCTGGTAATTAGTGTGTTGTGGTTCAGCCAGGAGTTCATTGCTCGTTTCTTCGTCTACATTGAATGCGTCAAGCGTGTATTGAGAGTCGGCGGTCCACTGTATGGGCTTTTCTTTCTGGTGTACGACAAACGATTCCATCACTTCATTGGCAAGGTCGACGTAGGGAATGAGGGTGTTGGTGTTCTCGCAGGTAAGTTGCAGGTGCTGCAGATCAGGACGACGCTTGAGCAGCACATCGAGAGCGGTTTGATTGAAGGTTGGGTCAAAAGTGTTCGGAAACAGCGGTTTGGTACCATCGCGAGTCGGATCCAACGTATTGTTTCGAAGGTACTGCAATAGTTCGACATAATAATTGGCAGGGCTGAGGACCGACGAACAGTCATCACAATCGCAATAGTCGAGGCCCCCAAAGAGGTCTTCGAGATTGATGTTGTAATTGTTCTTTTGAGCCTGCTCGCGAAACACTTTGATCCGGGACTCAATGGTTCCTGGTCCATCTATTGCGGCGAGGCCGGCACCCTTGATTATCTGAAAGAGCTGAAGTAATGTACTATCGTTTCGATGGGTTATTTGCAGTGCTTGATCGTGAATTTCCCCGACAAGGGTCCCTTCGATCTGGCCATCGAACAACTGCTCGAATTTGGAACGGGAAAGTTGGGCAACTGCGTGAGCGCTCCTCACGCCTGCGTTGAAGAGGGTACCAGCAGCATTGGGGTCTGCGGTCAACGCTGATACACGTTGGATGTGGCCTAGGGATGTAACAACAGGCTTGACATCCTCGGTAGAGATTCCGTCAAAGGCATTCGGTGTGTTAACCGAGGTCAGAGGAGTAGTTCGAATATTGAACGATGGATTGTTCTCGAAGAACGTCGTCACACCTTTGGCAATGTTCGGCTTCAGCTGAATCTGTGTGAATTTTAGTAGCAGCAACAACACAGCAGCCAATTCTTGAAAATGCCTACCTCCTTCTCCCTGACCATGCGCTGGATGGTTGCACTGGGCTCTTTCCGGAAGAGCCTGCGTGCGAAGACATCGGTGTCCAGTTTCTTGCCGCCATCTTTAGCGGTGGAGGCGGACAATTCTTCCACCGAGGCACGGTTGAGCTGAAGAGCTGCATCGCGGGGGGTTTGGATGCCCGTGTCGATGAGCTTCCGGACCACCGTTTCGTTGTTACGCGTGACGTAGGCGAGCGCGCTAACCCCGACAGCTCTGTCTGCGAGCGTCGCCAAGTCAGATGACTTGCTCGAGGACTCCCTAGAAACCTTCCCAGCGTCCGCTGCCTCTCTCACAACGGCTTGTTGCTCTGCTGTCGTAGGAGCGAGAATGGCATCGACAACTGCATGTCGCGATGTCATACCCGCTCGAGAGACTTGATTATTCTCAGCCATTGTAGATAAATTCTGCCACAGCCTCCACCTTAGCCGTGGAGTCTGTGCATCTGCCATGATTCCAAAGTCATCTTGTCGCTGTTGAAGTCGTCGAAAGCTTATGAGGAAATCGGTGACCCCTAGGTCTCTCGTTTTCTTGCAATTCCCAGATGCAGGGGCTGGGGGGCCAGACCGGTCACAGTTTACATCTGGGCTGGTATTGGTGATGGTTAGGCGAACTTCTCGCTATAAGCAGCCATAGCGTCAGCCTCATAACGCCACCCTGACCCGCTCTCTGCGGTGCGAAGATGCAAAGCTGATACTTCGTAATACTGTGCTTCGCTTGGCACCGACGGGACAGGGTCGAAGGCTTGCGTCGAAAACGAAGTTCCCCTGGATTGCCAAGCACGAACGAAAATGGGCGTGTGTATCACCTCCCCGAGACCTTCGCCCTTTACTGCAGCGGTTAGAGAGAGAAAGAACATCTTTCCAGCCTGTTTGCAGTACGATGAATTTCTCGCCAGCAACGAATTCCTCGCGTCATGGACCATCGCTCAGCTAAACCTGAGAAAGAGCAGCACACGGACACTAAAGCTGCTGTCGACAATGCTGTTCCGAGCATCACTGTGCCAAAAGGCGGTGGCGCAATTCGTGGCCTGGGAGAAAAACTGAAAACGAACCCTGCAACGGGCACTGCTTCCCTGACCGTCCCTATCTATTCCAGCCCAGGGAGAGATGGGTTTGGACCATCGCTCCAAGTCTCCTATGACTCAGGGAGCGGGAACGGACCGTACGGATTTGGCTGGTCAATCAGCCCTGGCGCCATAACCCGAAAGACCAGTCTCGGTTTGCCGCAATATTTCGATGCCCAGGAATCGGACACATATATTCTGTCCGGTATCGAGGACCTTGTTCCCGTACTCACCCAAGCCAGAACTCGCTATGAGCGTATCGAGCCTGACCTTGGCTATGTCGTCCACCGCTACAGGCCGAGAATAGAACAATCTTTTTCATTGCTGGAAAGGTGGACGAGTACAAAGCGAGTAGATGATGTTCACTGGCGACACATAAGCCCGGACAACGTCATGACAATATACGGGTTAGACACGAATGCGAGAATATTCAACCCTGATCAACCCGGCCAAATATTCTCCTGGCTGATCTCTGAAGTGCTCGATGTTAAAGGCAACGGCATGATGTTCGAATACAAGGCTGAAGATAGCGAAGGTGCCGACTTGGCGCGAACCCATCAGCTCAATCGTGGCAAAGTAGGCGACTCTCGACGAACAGCTCAGCGCTACATCAAGCATGTCTACTACGGCAATCAGACGACCTCTCTCGATGCTAATCACGCCCGACCTTTCCAGATCGACCGCACACAAGACCACAAATGGCTTTTTCAGCTTGTGTTCGACTACGGCGAACATGCAGAACTTGATCCGACTCCTCTTGAAGTGACGCCTTGGCCTCACCGTAACGATGCATTTTCGTCTTACAAATCTGGCTTTGAAGTGAGAACCTGTAGGCTGTGTCGAAGAGTGCTTATGTTTCATCACTTTCCTGATGAGAAAGGGGTTGGGCAAGACTGCCTAGTGCGGTCCACCGATTTTGGATACAATCAAGATCTTTCTCACTTGGATTTTGGCGATTACACATTCGTGAAGACCATTCAGCAATCTGGATACAAGAGAAACGAGAACGGCTACATCAAACGCTCTTTCCCCCCTCTTGAATTTGAGTATGCTGTTCCCCAAATTCATGATCGCTTGCAATTTGTGCACCCCCAGAGCTTGACAAATGTACCAGCCGGGCTTGCATCAACCAAGACACGGAGCGTGGATCTGTTCGGCGAAGGCGTTGCGGGCATCTTGGTCGAAGATCAGGGCGGCTGGTATTACAAACGTAACTTTACACCCATTACGCCTGCCGAGCGTGGACCTACCTTTGGCCCCACTGAGCGTCTGCGACTCTTCCCACGTACCGATCCCGCTTTTGATTTACAACTCGTAGATCTGACAGGGGACGGCTCGCTGTCCGTTGTAGATGGTCAGTCAAGCAATCAAGGATTCTATCTTTCCGATTCAGAGGAGAGCTGGTTGCCATTCAAATCTTTCCCTCACAAAATCAACAGCTCGTTTCCAAGTTCGACATCTCGTATGGTTGACCTGACTGGCGATGGGAATGCAGATCTCATGTCTCTGACTGAGGGTGTTTGGTATCAAAGTCTTCAACAAGATGGTTTTACACCACCTCGGAAGACTCTGAATGCCCCCGGCACAAACCAGGCTGCGACAGGCCTTTTCCAGCTTCAAAGCAACGAGCACTGCATTGTAACGTTTGCAGATCTCTCAGGAGACGGGCTCATGGATATAGTATACATCAGCAACTCGCAGGTACATTATATACCAAACCTAGGGTACGGCAACTTCGGCGACAGAATTTGCATGGACAATGCTCCTGTATTTGGGGAAGATCATTTGTTCGACCCCAAGCGGATTGTGCTTGCAGATATAGATGGCTCTGGAACGACCGACATCATATACGTGGCATCCGATCACACCTCGGTCTTTTTCAACCAGTCAGGAAATTCGTGGAGTCCGCCTCATTCTATCAAATCGGTCCCGAAACTGGGTCACGATGTGCAAATTACAGCGCTTGACCTCCTCGGTACTGGCACTTCATGCCTCGTCATATCAGACCCAAATCTCCGTCCTGAGCAGTTACCAATGCGATATATCGACCTCATGGGATCAACGAAGCCGCACCTTCTGACAGCAATGACGAATAATTTGGGTACGACCACCAAAATGACATATTCCACATCGACGAAATTTTATTTACAAGACAGAATGTTAGGTAAAGTTTGGAATACGAAGCTCTCTTTTCTCGTGCACGTAGTAGAAAAGACAGAGACGTTCGACACCGTCAGCAAGAATGTCTTTACGAGTCGATTTGCCTACCACCATGGATATTTTGACCCAGATGATCGGGAGTTCAGAGGCTTTGGCATGGTAGAACAATGGGATACCGATTCAATCTCCAGTCTTGGAATCATCCATGACGATAATTCTTCTAACACCTCTGACAAGTTCTCTGTGCCGCCAGCGTATAGCAGAACCTGGTTTCACGTTGGCAATCTGTTCAAAGACCGCCAAATTTCCGCTCAGTACATGAAAGAATATTTCTACCAAGGCAGCTCCGTTGCCGACACCATGCTCTTGCCCGACACAATTTTACCCATCGGTTTGAAAACAATGGAGGAGCGCGATGCATGTCGGGCCTTGAAAGGCTCTATCTTGCGCCAGGAGCTGTACGCTGCAGACGCCCTACCGACTTCAGATGAAATGACCAAGGCAAGAGCAAAATTACCCTTTTCAGTCACCGAGTCGAACTACACGGTCAAAATGGTTCAACCCATTGTTGAGTCTTCACCTCGCATGGCAGTCTTCGTGTGCGCACCACGCGAGACGATCAACATTGATTACGAGCGGTCCCAGGTAGAGCCAAGAATCAAACACCATCTCGTCCTTCAAACTAACTTGTTTGGTCAAGTGACAAAGGAGATGAATATCGCTTATGGCAGGACCGCAGCGGATTCAGAGCTGTCGAATGCGTTAGACATAGCACGACAAAAAGAGAGCTTGGTGAACTACACCGAGCACATGTTTACGAACTCAATTCAAGACATTAAGACACAACCACTGCAGTATCGCATACCTGCTGAATGTGAGAGCAAGCTCTATCAGGTCACTGGGCTTGATTTAACTACCATGCCTGTCCGTTTCGATATATTGGCGGAAAACGACAGCAGTGTGCTTACAGCCGCAAAAGAACTTGCTTTCCATGAACAACCAATCGGCCCCCAATTGCAAAAGCGTGTCCTTAAATGGAGTAGAGTCTTGTTCCGCAGAGATGATCTGACTCAGCTTTCACCACTGGCTGAGCTTCTACCGAAAGGCTTACCCGGCCAAAGCTTCTCGCTTGTGTTTACAGAAGCCGCCATGTCACAGAACTTCATCGTGGGGGCGACTGGAGAATCGCTCGCCAATATGAATACCTTGACAAACTTTGATGCCAGTGGTGGTGGCTATGTGCACTCAAGCAGCTTGATCGCGCAGTCTTTGTTTCCGAGGAATGAGATAATGGACGGTCTTTGGCTGCCATCCGTGTTAACATACTTTGGCGACCCTGCAGATCCTTCTTCAGAGCTTTCTACTGCCCTGCTGAATTTTTACCTTCCCCAGAAAATAAAACACAGTCTCGGTCCTGAAACCACCCTCGTCTACGACGATTATAAATTCGCTTTGCTACGGCTCACCAACGTTCTTGGAAATCATACCTCTATCGGTGATGTGGATTCCCACGACAGCCTTAAACCAGGTGGCTTCGACTATCGTGTACTTCAACCCAGGATCATCTCAGACAGCAACCGTAACCGAACGGAAGTTTCATACGACGCGCTCAGTATGGTAGTTGGCACTGCGGTGAGAGGCAAGCCTGAGGAAGAATTAGGCGATAATTTGGAGCACTTCGAGTCTGACCCGACCGAGTCAGCGGTTCTTGACTACTTCGTTGACCCTATAGCGAAAGGCTCTTCACTTCTAGGTAGTGCCACTGTTCGCTTCCTGTACGATTATAATGCCTACTTCCGCAATCGCGACCTACCCAATCCGCACCCGGTGTGTTCTGCCACTGTCACCAGACTTACACATAACGATCCAAATTCGGAACTTGCCCACTCACTCAACTACGCAGATGGCTACGGGCGGATCGTGCAAGCAAAAGTACAGACTAACAAAGGTCCAGTCATCAAAAGGAACGCCAATGGCAAGGCAATTTTGGACCAAAATCGCCAACCGCGGTTGACTGAAACGCAATACAACCCTCGATGGATCAATTCTGGCTGGAAAATCTACAATAACAAGGGGGACCCGGTTTGCACGTTCGACCCGTACTTCACTGACATAGCAGCGTTCGAATTTGATGTGCAAGTAGGCGCTACAAATGTGCAATTTTACGATGCACTTTCTCGAGGAGTCGCAACATTACTTCCCAATAACTCTTACAGCAAAGTAACTTGGACACCGTGGAGCATGACGGCCTCGGATCCCAATGATACCATTGCTCAAGACCCCAGATCAGATTCCGAAGTTGGTCAGTATATGTCGGGTTACTTCAAAGACTTGCAGTATCAAACATGGCTGCAACTCCGACAAGCATCTGATGACCGTTTTGAGCGTGAAGCAGCACAGAAGAGCTTGCCACACGCCAACACACCCACAGTCAATCACTTTGATACTCTAGGCCGCAGCTTCTTGCAGGTAGCGCAGATCAAAGCTCCTTCTAGCGGGCAGGGCACTTCCCAATTTAGATACAGCCGCTTCGATCTCGACATCCAGGGAAACAAGCTTGCAGTGTACGATGCCGATTCGAACAAAAGCAACGACCTAGGCCGTCTGGTTGAAAGATATGAATATGACATGCTCGGTCGTGTGATCAAGGTTGCTTCAATGGACAGCGGTACACGTCTCACTCTGCTGGATGCTCTCAACAAGCCGATTTTCCAAATGGATGCTAGAGGTAATAAGCTCAGGATGGCTTATGATGAAGCAAGGAGGCCAAAGCAGACGTGGCTTTACGATGGTGATGTGAGCTCCTCGGCGAGCCCACTACAAGTGCTAGTCCATCGGCAGGTATATGGCGAACACCATCCGCAAGCAGAAGCAAAGAATTTGCGAGGAGCAATCTACATGAACATCGACCAATCCGGTCACACAAGCACTGAGCAGTTCGACTTCAAGGGCAACGCTGTCTTGACAGTACAGCAAGTATCGACGGCGTACAAAGTCAATACAAACTGGCTTCCTGTCGAATCGAGCATACCACCCGACTACGCTTCAACAATAAATATGGAAGCACTCCAAAGTAGTCTTCAGCCGTTTTTACAAGCAGAGAAGTTTGCTATGTCAACGACCTACAATGCGGCAAACCAAGTTCTCACCTATACAGCGCCGAGTAGTGATCCTGCAGCACAGACTATGTTCCAGCACTTCTACGAAGTAATGGTATTGAGGAGTGTATCCTCCAACATTCGGGGCGAGAAGGATTCTGCTGGTAATCCAGTTTGGACCAAAACAGTCAAAAGGCTTGATTTCGATGCTCGGGCCAAGCCAACCTTTGTAGAATATGGCAATGGGGCGATCATAACATACACTTACGACATCAGCGACGAACTTGTGCGCCTTTCCAGTACGCGTGGCCAAGGACGACAACACGAGGTACTCCAGGATCTCAAGTACACGTATGATCCGAGTCACCATATCACGAACATAGAAGATTTAGCCGCACAGACTGTCTTCTTCCGGGGCCACATAGCTTCTCCAATACGTTCGTATACCTACGATGCTTCGTATCGCCTCGTTGAAGCAAGTGGTCGAGAACATCTGGGCCAGAATAACAGTGCTCCAACGCCATACAATTCGGATGATTCTTCACGTAAGACCCTGCAACCTGGCGATGCCAATAACATGGGAACGTATTGGGAACAGTATCTGTACGATGCTGCCGGGAACATGCAGAAAATGATCCACAAGAGCAGCAATGTTGTCCAAGGCACATCATCGAATAGCTGGACACGATCCTACGCATACAACGAAAGGAGCTTTCTCGAAGATAGTCGTCAAGGTAATCGGCTGTCATCTGCTACCACAGATGTAGGGTCTGAAAGTTTTCGATATGACGCATGTGGTAACACAGTGTACCTGTCTCATCTCGGAGGAGCTTCGACCAGCGACAATACGCATTGGGATTTCATGAATCGTATGAAACAGGTCGACCTCGGAGGAGGTGGCACAGCATATTATGTGTATGACCAGTCTGGCCATAGAGTGAGAAAGGTTGTTGAAAAAGGACCTAATTTGATCGAAGAGCGAATCTATTTAGGAACTATCGAATTGTTCCGGAAACATCAAGATGATCAGATCAGCTTCGAAAGGGAGACGGTTCATGCAGAATGCGCAGGTGTTCGCGTCGCTTTGATCGAGACACGGACGATCGATGTCAGAGCAACTGATCGTGGACCACAACAACTCATCCGTTACCAGCTCTCAGATCACCTGCACTCGAGCTCGATCGAGCTGGACGCAGAAGCACAGATTCTGTCGTTCGAAGAATACTCTCCATATGGCAGCACGACTTATCACGCTATGACTTCGACTTTGGAGCTCCCAAAGCGCTATCGCTTCTCCTCTAAGGAACGTGACGATGAGACAGGCCTGATATACTTCGGCGCTCGATTCTATGCACCCTGGCTCGCGCGCTGGACATCTAGCGACCCATCTGGCATCGAAGACGGCTTTAACACCTACCAATATGCGTCCAGCAACCCGGTCAACAATATCGATCATACTGGCAAAGAATCCGACAAGCCACAGCAGATGAGCAAGATGTACAATCAAGTGCGCGGAATTGCTCGCAAACTCATAGATAAATACGGCAGTGAAGGGGTCAAAAGTGCCCAAAACATTGCAAAAGGACTGGATTTCCAGCGGATCTACCATGATGGCCTGCGTAAAGAAGGCCAAGTTCTCAAGCAGATGGTCATCGGAGGTGGAGAAAGAGTGATTGACATGGCACAGAAAATAGGCAACAAAGGTAAATTCTTTGAGAACAAATACATCGATGCCAAGAAATACTTTGACAAGGCTGGGAAATTGGTCAAAGATACGGCCGCACTTGAAGAACGCATTGCAAGCGGATTCGAACACGGTAAAGCCATCGCCGACATTGTAAAGGCAGGCCCTGGCAATGAGAGGCTGAGGAACATGATGGGAAGCGAAGAGGCAGTCAAGAGGATGAAAGGCGTAGTTGTCTTTGGAATCGAGAAGGGAGGTGAAAGTCTCAACGAATTCAAAAAACTGGCCGAGACCGTCAAAGCAGGCAACGAAAAGTTTAAAGATCTCGCAATCGAGGTTGTGCATTACACCCCAGCCAAAGGACTCATGAACACCGTTAAGAAGATGGCGGTACATCTTGGTCCTCTTATGGCCATCGGTCATGGTTTGTCCAAGGCCTTTGACGAAAAGAGCAGTACGACAGACAAACTCCTGGGAGCGGCAGAAGCGCTCGGTGGTGGTATGGAGTTGTTAACTCCAGTGTTACCAATGGTTGGCGGAGCAGGCGCAGTAATTGCACAAGGGGCGCAGTTTGCTCAGGATGCCAAAGAAATTGCAGAAGAAATTCAGCATGGAGTGCAGAAAGACAGCAAGCCTGAGAAGAAGCAGGAACCGAAGAAGGAAGAACGCCAAAAAGAGGAACAAAAGGCAACCGAACCGACTACCCAGCCGGCCAACGCTTCACCTCCAGAGTTTGATTACTCCAAGGAAGGATGTGTATAAGAAGAAGACGACGACGAAAATCGAATATGCATCTGTAACATCAAGGTCGTCTTCACCGCACGTTCTTTCGGGGAGACCTCTGTTTTGGCTAGTAGTAACATCTACAATCTGTCCGTGATTCCTTATTCAGGCTTGCACGACGTCAAAGCTTCCAGTTCCCACCAGGCTCCGCTGCCCAGCGACGATTCTCGCACTTGTGCCCTTCAGGTTATCACCTTCCGCGAACATTGCCAGACCCACAACGACTCGGATATTCTCTTCAAGCACTTTCATATGACTCTACGAGGTGTTGTCGACCTCCTATTAGTGGAATACTTCCCAACCAGAGCGTAAGCGAAGACAGCTGCGTAGTCTGCAGAAATGCATTTCTGAGCACAGGATATTAGACAGCTGCGGAGGTTGAGCGATGGAGTCAGACAAAACAAGTAGAGATTAATATACTCTTGAACCCTACTAGTCAGCAATCGCCCCTGTCCCTACACTGTTGCTCGAATACGCTGTTGGTGATGTACATACAGCACATGCCTCACCTGTGGGGCATTTAACCGAACAAGCAGGTCCAAGGAGGTCTGGAGTAAGACAAGTAGAGCAAGAGCCTACGAAACGTTCACAGTAAACCCTCTTACAACCCGTACGGTAAGAATAAATGGAAGGCTACGTACGTACTATTAGGACCTAGGTGTGAGATCCCCGCTATAGGCGGCGGTTAGGGACAAGCTAAAAGAGGTGAAAACCTATAGATAGGGCTCTATACATAACGATTTTAATCCTAGAGAGCGCGTTGAGGTAATACGTAAAGTGACCGTAAGTGTAAGATCCCCGCTATAGGCGGCGGTTAGGGATAAGCTAGAAGAGGTTAAAAACCTATAGATAGGGTTCTATATATAACGATCCTAATCCTAGAGAGCGTATAGAGGTAATACGTAGAGCGACTATAAGCTCCTCGTAGAGGGACCGTATACTAGCTGTACGTGACGTTCCTTATTTAAATTATCGGGTTCTAGGTCCTAATAATTACCCCCTCTTAAAAAGACGAAGTCGTCCGCGACTTTATTACCCTTACCGCGTTTAGAAAATAGTATTATGAGTATTTCGTCGCGCTTTATCCCCTTCTAAAGAACGAGCGTAAAGGCCGTATATAACGACCGCGAGGCTACCGCTATATTAGTCTCATAATTACGTTATTAGTAATACTATACTTACCGTAGCGCTAGTATAGATATTACTAGTAATATTATATAATACTCTCGTAATATCTTCGTTAAATAGTAGTTTTTACTATAAGACTTAAATAAGATAAAAATAACTTTATAGTCTTAAAATCTCTCGCTTAAACGTTAATCCGATTTAATCTTTTAATAATAAAAGTATAAATATTAGCGTTTAAACTATAGAGTTAATTATAGTTATTTCTTTCTCTCTCTATAAATTTATTTATAATATATATATATATATAAATCCGTATAAATGTTACGGGCGGCCAGAGAGATTCTCTCGCGCGCAGCGTATGTGGTGCGCCGTACGACACATATAAGCACGTGCACCAGATAATCGCCGGTAATACCGCGATTACTCTTGTTACCTTTTAGGCGCGTAGTGCACGTCGCGATATAAAATTAGATCTCCCTTCACGTCCTTTAGTATCTCCGTTAATCTTAGCTAAATTTAGAGTCTTAGCCCTCTCGCTCTTAAATTATAAAGATTTAATATTATTAACTTCCCTTAAGGGGTCTTAAGTATAAAGGTAACTAGATTTAAGCTATATTATTTATAACGCTACTACGCCTCGCTATATCCCTTTTAATTATAAAGTAAACCCTCGTTTTCGAGGCCGCCTTAAAGGCTAGCTAATAAGATTTAGGGTAGTACGTTAAACTTATAAGCTTATTATACTCTAGTTCTTAAATTACTAGTACGTAAGGGTGCTTAAAGCTATTAAATAAAGATTAATTAACCCGCCCGTTCGAGTGTTCGTAGTTATATTAAATAATAATTAAGTCGTTATTTATTAGTTATTTAGTCCTCTAGCGCCTCGTAGTCGCTATATATACTTTACGCCGGTGTCTTTATTTAATAAGGTGTAAGTTTAAGTTTATTTTAAAATAAGTTTCTCGCCGTTTACTTTAGTATTATAAATCTCCTTAGTCTTTACTAGGATTCCGCTTTATTATTAAAGAAGGGTCTAAGCCTTTTTTTTTAGTAATAGTCGTTTATCCTTAACTGGATTTTACGAGTAGCTAGTACGCCCTTAGCCGCGGCTTACTAACGTTATATATATACGCCGCCTACGCGTATAGCTTTATATACTTACGCTAAATCACGTTTAAGTAGATTTAAAAGACTTAATATTCCCTACGTTACTATATCCTATAGCTTTTTCTATAGTTTATATACGAGACCCTCTAGCTTTAATACTTTACTAATTTATAAAAGCTAGCGTATACTTTATATCTTACTTACCTTTTATAAGCGCCGGTTATATATCTTTATTATTAATATTAAAAGTATTACGTGGCTATTAACGATTTTTTAAACGCTTTAATCTTATATAGTTAAGCGCTTATTACTAGGTCGTTTTAAATTACTCTTTATTATATATTTTACGTTACGAAGTTTACTATTAAAGAGCCTCTAGTCTTTACTAGCGCCTTATTAATATTATTTTAATATTACGTCGTCGTCTTCGTTATCTTATAAAGCTATTAAATCCTTATAATTTATAGCTTTAAAACTATTACTTTTAATATCGCGTTAACTAGCGTCGCTAGTTAGCTTATATTTATATTACTCTCTTTATATAAACGTAGCGATAAGAGGACGTTAAGGACTTTTATTAAATAGTCTCTCTTAAAGATTTTTAGCTTTAGGGTTAATAATATTTTTTATAATCTATTTTTTATAGCTTCGTCTAGAACTATTATATTAATATTTTCGCTTTTTAAAATCTTTATTATCATCGTTTTAATAATTATCTTTTTAACCTCTTAAGAATCTTTTTATTTAATAGCCTCTACACCTAAGCTATTTAGACTTTAACTATATATTAAATTAAATTTAGGTTTTATAGTACGCTAGCGCTACGTATAAGGATTTTTATAGTTATAACCTTCGCTTATAAAATATCTTATTTTAGAGGGCGCTATATTAATTAACTCTTAATTAGCGTTTTTATTTTATTAAGACGTTCTTTAATAGTACTTTTTTAGCGTATTATTTATATCGCGTGTTTAATAACCGCTTTTATCTTCTTTATTTATTTTACGTTTACCCTCTCTTCTTTTAAGCTCCCTTTAATACGGTTTAGGTTCTTTATTATTTTCTACTATTCGGCCTTCTCTCCTCTTATTTAAGTTTCCTCGCCGCTCGTCGTTTATTTTTAATTTTAGTTAACTAGTCGTAAGCGCGTTTTCTTTAGCGCGTCAGCGATTTAAGTACGTACACTTAGCGCCACCTTTACACCATAGTGCATCGCCGGTCTCTCTTTTTCTTTTATCTCTTTTCCTATTCTTCGTTCTTTAAGTCTATTCGACCTACGTGTAAGCTCTCCTTTTTTTTAGTTAAAATAATAAATTTAATTTCTACTATATTCTCTATTAAGAGTAATCGCGCTAGCGCGACCTTTAAGATTTCTCTTTTTAAACCTCTCTTCTTCGTTATAATTAATTCGTAAAAGAAGTCTTCTTTTACTACTACTATAGTAGTAAACTCTTTTATTATAAGTCAATTTAGCGTTTTTATAAGACGAGATTTAATAGACGAAGTAACTTAATACTTATTCTTCCCCTTTACTCTTTATTACTACCGCTATCGTTACTACCGCTTTTACCGCTTTCGTTAAGTAGCTCGTTATAAGTCTACTATAAGCTAGCTAATTTACCCTTATAGCTAGCTCGCTTATTACTTTTAGCTAGTTTACTATTAGCTAGCTAGTCTTTAACTAGTTAACTAGCTACTATTTAAGAATTTATTAAATTTTAGTAAATAAATTATATATTTAAGCGATTTGAAGATTAAAAAAGGGCTTACACGTAAGCCGAATAGACTCGAAGAACGAAGAATAGGAAAAGAGATAAAGAAGAAGAGAGACCGGCGATATACTAGAGTATAAAGAAGGCGCTGGGTGTACGTACTTAGATCGTCGGCGCGCTAAAGGAGACGCGTCTACAACTAGCTAACTAAAACTAAGAATAAATAACGAGCGACGAGGAAACCCGAATAAGAGGAGAGAAGGCCGAATAATAGAAAATAGTAAAGGACCTAAACCGTATTAAAGAGGACCTAAAAGAAGAGGGGGTGAACGCGAAATAAATAAAAGAGATAAAAGTAGTTATTAAGCGCGCGGTATAAATAACGTATTAAGAAAGTATTATTAAAGAATATCTTAACAAAATAAAAATACTAATTAAGAGTTAGCTAATATAGCGCCTCCTAAAATAAAATATCTTATAAGTAAAGATTATAACTACGAGAAACCTTACGTATAACGCTAGCGTATTATAAGATCTAAACTTAGTTTAATATATAGTTAAAGTTTAAATAGCTTAAACGTAAAGGCTATTAAATAAGAAAATCCTTAAAAAAGTTAAAAAGATAATTATTAAAATAATAATAATAAAGATCTTAAAGAACGAAGATATTAATATAATAATCTTAAATAAAGCTATAAAAGATAAAATATAAGAAATACTATTAACCCTAAAGCTAAAAATCTTTAAGAGGGACTATTTAATAAAAGTTTCTAACGTCCTCTTATTACTACGCTTATATAAAGAGGGCGATATAAATACGAGTTAATTAACGGCGCCAGTTAGCGTAATATTAAAAGTAATAGTGCTAGGGCTATAAATTACGAGGATTTAATAGCTTTATAAAGTAACGAAGGCGATAACGTAGCGTTAAAATAATATTAGTAAAGCGCTAATAAATACTAAAAACCTTTTAGTAGTAAGCTTTATAACGTAAAATATATAATAAAGAGTAATTTAAAATAACTTAATAATAGGCGTTTAACTATATAAGATTAAAGCGTTTAAAAAAGCGTTAATAGCCACGTAATACTTTTAATATTAATAATAAAGATATATAACCGGCGTTTATAAAAAGTAAACGAGGTACGGAGTATACGCTAGCTTTTATAAATTAATAAAGTACTAAAGCTAGAGGGTCTTATATATAAATTACGAGAATAGCTATAAGATATAGTAATATAAAGAATACCAAGTCTTTTAAACCTACTTAAACGCGATTTAATATAGATATATAAAGCTATACGTGTAGACGACGTATATATATAGCGTTAATAAGCCGCGGCTAAGAGCTTATTAACTACTCGTGAAACTTAGTTAAAGGTAAATAACTATTATTAAAAAGAGACTTAAACCCTTCTTTAGTAATAAAGCGGAATCTTAATAAAGACTAAAAAAACTTATAACGCTAAAGTAAGTACTAAGAAACCTATTTTAAAGTAGACTTAAACTTATACTTTATTAAATAAAAGTATTAGCGTAAAGTATATATAGTAATTATAAGGCGCTAAAGAACTAAATAACTAATAAATAGCGATTTTACCTATTATCTAATATAACTATAAATACTTAAACGAACGAGCTAACTAGTTCTTCTTTAATAGCTTTAAATACCTTTACGTACTAGCGATTTAAGAACTAAAGTATAATAAGCTTATAAGTATCACAGTAGGGGTTGCTTGGGTCTAGAGGAGGGAAGAGGACTAGCTAAAGTATCTCTAATACCACTACTTTCAGATATCGACTGAACGCTGAGGAAGTTAACCTCAGCGTTCTAACCGCCTTAGCTTTTACCAGCCTGGCGCCAGGGCATCTCTACTACATCACGTGCGCTGCACGTTCGCCTCGTAACAATAAGCTTAACGTATTACCCTAAACTTTATTAATTAAATTTTAAGACGGCCCTTAAAACGAGGGTTTACTTTATAATTAAAAGGAATATCGGCGAGACGCGGTAATATTATAGATAATATAAGCTAAACCTTATTACTCTCGTACTTAAGACTCTTTAGGGAAAGTTAATAATACTAAATCTTTATAACGTAAGAGAGGGGGGGCTAAGACTTTAAACTTAGTTAAGGCTAATAGAGATATTAAAGGATATAAAGGGAGACTTAGTTCTACTAAAGGACTTTAACGTACATTATATAACGTAAGGTAGGCGCGGCGCTTATAATAAGTAAATAGCGGAATACCTCCTGATAAAGATAAAGCGTAAAGACTTAATTCTTACTACTTCCCTAAGTGAACTAATTTAAAAAAGGGGATAATAAAGCTTAGTAATTAACTTAATTTTCTTATTAAAGAGCTTAGCGCAGCGAGTAATTTATTATAAAATAAAGAAATAATAGATACTACTATAAAATTATATTTTAATCTATACTACGCTAGTACTTTATATAAGTAAAAAGCGAACGCCTAATTAAGGTTATAATTTAAACTAAATAATAAAAGATAGCGAACTCACTAAGTATATTATACTAAAACTTATAGAACTTAGTATTATAATATTACCCTTAAATAAGATCTTTAATAAGAGCGCGGCTAAATTAGTTTTTAAAAATAACGAAGCTCCTTACTAACGTAAAGTAAATAAGATATAAGTATAGTACTAAGTACTTTTTAAAGGACTTAATATAATACCGTAAGCTCTTAATATAGCTAGGGTATAAAGTAAAATAAGTAGCTAAGGCGAACTAATAAAAGCTAGTTATAGACCTCGGGAGTGATAGTAAATATTAAGAGAATAGGGGGCTTTAGCGTCTCTTTAAATAAAGTAAAAAAGCCGCGGATAAGACTTACTTAAACTTATATATCCCGGTACTACGTTATATAGTTAATAACCCCCTTAACTATAATATAAAAAAGTGCTTTTAAATCCTAGTAAAGAAGTTCTTTCTAAAATTAGCGCCGGCGTAGCGCTAATATAATATAAACGACGCCCTATCCCCCCTCTTATTACTAAATAACTAAACGGCTTAAGAGCTACTAATAGTAATAAAAAAGGAAATTAAGAGTATTTTAAGTAAGTTACTCTCTATAAAGGCGCTAAGCTTAAACGGGATTTTAAACGAGATCCTTAAAGCGATTAAGCTAGCTATTATTAGCGACTTAATAAAGGTAATAACTTAACATCTTAAAAGAGAGGCGCTCTTAGCGGCTTTAAAGAAGTTTAATATATACGCTATTTATAAGGACGAAAAGAAGAACTACTCGCTCTTAAAGAGCTACTAGCTAATAGCGCTAAAGAACACGCTAGTAAAGATAGTAAAAAAGACGCTAGTAACGCGTTTAAGTAATATTAGTAAAGCGCTAGAGCTCCTTCTCTAGGTATAAATAAGAGCGAGAAGAGAGAAGTTAGTAGTATTAACGCTAAATTTACTTACTATATATATTTAAACCGCTTAAAATATTAAGTTAAGATATATAATATTAATATTAAGCCTAAATCTAACTAGCGTCTTTAATTACGTCTTTTATAGAAGGCTTTTAAAGATCTTAAGAGGGAAGGGCGTTCTAAAAGAGTAAACAAAAGAGGTAAAGAGCTTCCTAAAGACGAGGCGCACGAGGATTATTATTTTAAAATATATAAGCGGTTAAATAGAGATTAAAATAGATATCTTATAAGGATCTTCTCTCTTATTGATTCTTTTTTTATATTATATCTTAGGTCTACTCGAGGAGTTTTAGAACTTAAGTAAGAATATTTAAAGCTTCGACTTCGTAAACGATACTAACTTAGTGATTTAAAGCTTAATAACGGCGGAGAATTACCGTAAGCTTAAAATAGCGTATACGAGGTGCCTTTACTAAGTTAAGAAGAACGGGGCGTAGTTTACACCTAATAAATACTAACTAATCCACTTCATAAGACGTAGACGCCACGCTAGCGAGGATTTAACGTTAACGATAAAGATTAAGAAGTATAAGATTGAAGTTTAAAAAGGAGTAATTTAAGTACTAAAGGTATAGCTAGACCTAAAACTTACTTAAAAGAAATATATAATATAAATAGCGAGGAAGAGGAACTTAATTTTAGAAGTACTTAAACGCTTAATAGTAATAACGTAAAGCCCCTTAGTAAGGTACGCGCGCTTACTATATATTATAATAGTACGCTTAGCTCTCGTCTTTATAGCGCTAATATAGAGTGTACGTAACGACGGTAAACGATTATTAACGAAGACGCTAGCGCCGTTAAGTAAGACCTAAAACGAGTACTTTAAGAAGGTAATAAGAGTATATAAGAGAATACTATAAGCGGTGATTAAGCGAGAGGTAAGAGTCTTACTAATTAAGCTTTACTTAAAAGAGAGAAGACATTAATACGCTAGAAAGACGAAATAATATAAGGTTAAGAGGAAAATTAGAAGCTTAGCTAAAACGATTTAATAGTGACTCTATTTATAATTTATATATACGTAGCGTAGGCGACCCCTTATCGTAAGTAAAAAAATAGTTATTTAAGTAAAAATCACAGTCGTTAAAAGCCGGAGGGCCTACGTGATCTAAAGCTAAAGAAGTATATAAGAGATATTAAAAACGCGAAGTCTTTAAAGATAAAGAGCCTAAGCTTAAAAAGAACGCTAAGAGAAAGTAGTATAAAAGTAAAGAGAAATAACTTTAGTATATTTTATTAAAGAAGAACCCGCGTTAACTTTATAAAGACTTAGTAAAAGCTAAAGCGACGGCGCTCTTTTTAATAAGGATAAAGATAATAAGTTTTAATATATAGCTAGTGTTAATAAAGGTCTTAAGGATTCTTCTAGGATACCTATATAATTAAAAAGAATAAATAGTTCGTTATATTATACTATATTACCTGAGATATAAGAGAACGAAACTAATTATAAAGTATAGTTTAAAGAGGCTAAAGGAGATTCTTTAGCGCTTTATAAACGTAGTATATATAGCGCGATAGCTAGCACGTTTAAGCGTAATAAACTAGTTTATTATAATAATATAAATTCTAATAAAGGACCGAGAGGCGTATAAGCTTCTAGAGGAAGCGGAGAGATAAAAAAGATAAAAGAAGAAAAAGTAGGACCCTCGAAGATAATAAGAAAAGAGCTAATAAGCAAACACGCGAGTAGGGAGATAGCGAGTTAAAGGTAATACGTAAAGTAAAGCCCCGCGCCCCTTTACTACTAGCTAAGCGGCGGCCTAGGGTTTTAGTCTTAAATAAGTTTTTCCCTAGAGAAGAGCAGCGTTTATATAACTTAAAAAAAGACTAAAACGGACGTTAAATAAAATAAATAATATTTAAATAATTTATTTAATACTAATAATATCTTTATACGCTATAAATACGTTCTTTTATAAAAATATTATAAATACTAATTCGTTATACGCGTTTAGTAAAAAGAGCGTAAAAGAGTTTTCTTTTAAATATAATAATACTAAAGATCCGTATCTTCGTTATTAAACTAGTAAGTATACTTATTTTTTAATGTATATTATTAACGTTAGTCTACGACTTAATTAATAATTTAAGATTTCTTATTTTATCTAAGTTACTGAGTATTAGTTTAAATAGTAATTAACGTTATAGCTTATAGCTAACGTAGCTAACGCGAGTAGCTTTTTATTAAGTATAAGTAATCTAGCCGTAGCTCTAGCGTATATTAATTATTATATTTTTTAGGGATCCTCGTTTATACATAATTTATTAGAATTAAGCGTCTTCTCTAAAGCTATATTTATATAGTTAAAGAGAGAGAGGCGGCTTAATTTTATTAAAAGATATTATTATATACTATTAAAACGTTAGCTAAGATTTAAGCGTAAATCGTACGTATCTTTATTATACTTTTACCGACCTTATTAACGATTTATAAATAAACGTACTTCTTCTCTTTTAGCTTAGCGATAGCTTTAATGAAGTTAACTTTAATACGTTAAAGATATAAGCGAAGTACGATTTAGTATTTAAAAAAGAGAACTTAGGCGCTCTAGCGCTTATTTTTAAAAACGATAACGATAATAATAGTATTTAAGAGATAAAAGAAGATCTTAAAGTCCGCGGTTATTAAGCTAGTAATAAAAATAAAAGCGAAGGTATTAAGTGTTAGGACCTAGGATCTAATAACTTAAATAAGGAACTTTATATACGGCTAGTAAACGGTCCCTTTATAAAGAGCTTACGGTCGTTTTATATATTACTTTTATATACTCTCTAAGATTAAAATCGTTATATATAGAACTCTATTTATAGGTTTTTAACCTCTTTTAGCTTATCTTTAACCGCCGCTTATAGTAGGGATCTTATAATTTTCTAATTCTCTTTAAAAGAGCCGTTTAAAATAAGTTAATAAAGGTCTTAGTAGTTAGACTGTAAATCTAGCGTAAAGAGTACGTAAAGAGACTATTACGGGTGGCTAGAGAGATTCTCTCGCGCATAGCGTATATATTGCGCTATACGATATATATAAGCACGTGTATTAAATAATCGCCGGTAATACCGCGATTACTCTTATTACCTTTTAAGCGCGTAGTGCACGTCGCGACACTAAATCCTTACGAAGACTATATATACTAAAGTAATAGTTAAGTTAAACGGTATAAGAGCTATTAAATAAGATTAAGATAATTAAATAAAATATACTTATAAATTTAATAATACGTTAACGTAAAGCTAGGTACTTCTTACTTATATTAAAACCGGAATTATAAAACGCGATTATAAGCGATCTTAAAGATATTAAGTTAAAAATTTAAATACTAGCTATAGCGTAAAGATAAGAAGATTTATAAGCTATAAAGATAAAGTCTTTTAATAAGATAATTACGCTATCCTTATAACCCGCTAGCGATAAGCTTATAAGAGAGAAACGAGGTACGTAAATAACTTAGTAAACTTAAGTTATAATAATTATAAAGGTTATAGGGTAAAGAGAAGGTGTAAAAGATATATATTATAAGGAATTTTAAAGTGTAAATTAAAGCTTAATTTCTATTTACTTTAGAGAGCGAGGACGGCGCTTATATAGCCTATAATCTAAGGCCCTTAGGCCCCTACTAGCTAATGTAATTAGCTATTACCTAGGTGACCTTCTAGGTACTAGCGAACCCCTCTCTAGGCACTAGCGCCCCTCTCTAGGCTCTAGCCCCATCTTAAATATCTACCTAGAATCTCTAGCTAATTACCGCTATATATACGGGTAATTAACTAAGGTTATAGTTATATACTTACTAATCTACTATAAGTTATTCCTAACTACCTAGGTTTTAGTCCGATAGTTCGGACTTAGTTAGTAATTTATTTCGTCTTAGCTAGTATAGCTAGTCCTTACCTTAGTTAGTTAACCTCGGATATATCGAGCTAATTAGGCTTAGTTTCTATAATCTCTTAAATTAATATTTTTAAGATTATTTATAATCGCGTTTTATAATTCTAGTTTTAATATAAATAAAAAGTACTAAGCTTTACGCTAACGTATTATTAAATTTATAAATATATTTTATTTAATTATCTATTATGAGGCGTGCCTCTATAAGACTAGTAATAGTACGAGTAAAATCTCTATTAGTTTATACTTAGGAAACTGCAGGGGTTTATGATATATAAGTATAAAGTAAGTTTAGTTTATATAGGTAGGGTGCTAGTATAACTTAGATTAACTATAGAAGCTATAGAATATAAAGGAGATTCGTACTTATACTTATTCTTAAAGTTAAGCGCCGTATTAGGTAATATAACTTAACACGGTGGAATAATAGAATAATAGAATACTCCTATTTTATTATACCGCTATTTTATTATTCCCTAAATTTCCTCTTCCGGATAATAAGGCTACTAACTACGTGCTAGGCTACCTTCGTATAACTTTCTATATCTTCTACCTATAACGGCCGCCTCTACGGTCACGTTATAACACGGTATTAAAGATCTTAATAGAGAATAACGAGCTAAATAAATAACGAAGGATCTTATAAATCTAATAAAGGATATAGAGTTAGAGATTAAAGCCTTAGCTAAATAAATGTTATAAGGCGTACTCCACTAGACCAGTAATGGTATAAGTAGAACCTCGGGGGTTCAACTTAACGAACTGAGAGAGGAGAGGGTACGGAGTGTCTTACAACCTAAGGTGCTCAGGTAGGGGTGCTGGTATAACTTAAATTAACTACGGAAGCTACGGAGGTTATATAGAAGATTCGTGAATACATATAGCCCACTGTCTCCTAGGCTAAGTGAGGTGCTCACTTATACTTAATATACTTAGTCCTAATTAGTGTAATTAACGCTAATTACGCTAATTACTACTAATTAGATTCCTAAAGAAGTTTACTCTTATATATACCTCCTTACTTAACCTTCCTAATCCTTCTTATAGCGGTTACTAACGTGGTCGTGTCGTAATAATAAATTAAGGTTACTTTTAATTAAAAGAGGTTATTAATAACGCTTAACTTTGCTATAGCTAGAAAAATAATTATTAATATCGTGTTATAAGGTGTCCTCTACTAGACTAGTAAGGGTATAAGTAGAACCTCAGGGGTTCAACTTAACGGCTGAGAGAGGAGAGGGTACGGAGTGCCTTACGATTTAAAGGGCTCAGGCAGAGGTGTTGGTATAACTTAGATTGACTACGGAAGCTATGAAGACTACATAGGGAACTCGTGAACACATATACCCAACGTTTCTTAGCTCAAAAGTCTTTTGCTCACCTGTGCTCAGTGTGCTCAGTACTGAGCACGCTGAGCACCACTGAGCACTCCCACTCACGTGGGTTTAGCACGTGCTGGTGCCTGTCGCTTCACCTTCCTTTTCCTCTTACATGACCACTAATGTGGTCATAACCGTAACATATCGCTGTTTATAAGAATAAACTTAATACCCTTATTAAGCCCGCCGCTATTAGAGTTAGAGTTAACGTATTTAATAAATACCGACGAGAAGATATTAACTATAGGATTATAATAGGCGCTTTTCTTACGTTAGGTAGTAATAAGGATGCTAAATAGAACGAAAAAGGGTATATTTAAATAATAAATAATAATATAATTAAGAATAAGCTATATAATGTATTTAACACGCGTCTTTTAGATATTTAAAGACGCGAGGACTAATTAGTATAACTTTAAGCTATACTAGTAGGTATAAGGCGTACAGCTAGGGGATATATAAAATAAGTTCGCTAACTAATTCGAAAATCCTTAGGCACTTTACGATATAAAAAGCGAGCGCGGCTTAATACCCCTTCGGGAGAACTATAATCTATACTTAATTCTAAACGTGCGAAATTAAGTTTAGACTTATGTTACGACGTAACCACGTTGGTGGACACTACGGAGAGGGTTAGGAAGGTTAGGCGGAGGAACACGTGTAAGGGTGCGCTCCTTTTAGAATGTGATCAGCATGATTAGTGTGATCAGTGGTGATCACCACTAAGTAGCACTAAGCACACTAAGCACGGGTGAGCAACCCCATTAGGCTGGGAAATATTTAGATATATATATTCACGAATCCTCTATATAGTCTCGGTAGCTTCCGTAGTTAATTTAAGTTATACCAGCACCCTACCTAAGTACCTTAAGTTATAAGATATTCTATACCCTCTTCTCTCTTAGCCGTTAAGTTAAACCCCTAAGGTTCTACTTATACCCTTACTAGTCTAGTAGAGGACACCTTATAATATTTTAACTACCCTACTCACTAAGTAGGACGATATATAAGTATAGATAGCACGAACTCTAATATATTAAACTTAAGCGACTAGGATAACCCCGGATCGATAATAAGACTATTAGATATATTAGAGAGAACCTATATTAATATATTAGTTATAGGAAGCCGTAGTAACGCCTATATTATAAGACTAGGTAGTACCACAGGAGAAGTATAACTTAAGATTAAAGAACCCGATGTGTTTAGGGGAGAAATAAGTAAGTTTCGTGGATTCACGTAATAGATGCGGGCGTATCTCCGTTATAAAGAGATCCGTAAATAAGAGGATAAGGCTCTCTAAACTACTAATCTTCTTAATAGAGAACCGTAATAATAGTTTAAACCACACCTAAACGACTTTTTAAAGAATAATAGAGAGGGTCGAAAGCTAAAAACGTTAGAGTTATTTAGTAACGTAGAACACTTTTTAAAAGACCTTAAAGCTTTATATAGAGGTACTAATAAACTTAAAAAGATAAAGCGTTAGATATACTTCTTACGGTAAAAGGGATTAGTATTATTTTATACGACGGAGTTTAAGCGACTAGTATAGATTTTAAAATAAGACGAGGCGGCACTAATATCTAAATACTATTATAGCTTTAAGGACTTTATTAAGGATAAGTTAGTAGATAGAGACGATCCCGAAAACTTTAAGAAACTTAAAGAAGAAGTAGTAAAAATAGATACTCGCTACTAGGAGAGAAAGATAGAAAGATTAAAAGGAGGTTATAAAACGATAAAGCGCTTTTATATTAAGCTATAAACTAAGACCGTACGCTACCTAAATACTATAAATTAGCAGGCTAATGTGGTAGAACGAAAGAAACCGTGGAAAGATTCGGGACCTTCGAAGAGAAACAGCGGTAACTCACGTATAAAGCCACTAATAAAGGAGTAGTTTAAGCGATATAAGAAGGGCGAGTGCTTATAGTATAATACGAGAGAGCACTTCGTAAAGGACTATAAAAAACTAAGAAAACAAGCTAACGCCTCTTATAAGGGCGTCTCACCTCACGAAATATTATCTTAGACCGGATGCTATAAGGATAAATATATAACACATAAGGGGGAAAAGGAGGCCGCCGGGTGGTACTTAAAGACCCTAAGAAAATAATGTAACATAATAGCAAGATAACCGTATATACTATAACTAGAACCCGTACCGCGGGTTATAGAAGCTAACAGGTACTATATAGTGGTGGAAACGTATTACTAGCGATAAGTAGGCTATAAAGAGCTTAGTAACGCGATAAAGATTATTTACGACCCCTATATCGTAAGAAAGAAGAGTATAATACTTATACTAATTAGGCTTTAGGTATTAGAGGACGCGGATATATAACGTATAAAATAGAGCGTATAATAAGTGAAGACTCTAGTAGATCTAATAATTAACTAACTAAGGAACGATATCGTTACGGAGGGGGTAATCGCCTAACTACAAGAGGTAGAATCCCTAGTAAATACTATAGATATAAGCTTAAGAGGGTGGAGGATTATAGAGGAAACCCCAGTATAGGGGAAAGAGGAACTAGAAATTATACTAGTTCGTAGTAAGAATAAAACGTTTATTAATTCCTAGACCCTCTAAATAGTCTTTATAATAACTAATTAGTGGTACTATAGAAAATATACTAGAGAACTATAGCTAAAAAATAGGTATTATAATATACGTGTTATAACTAGCTAGAACGAGAGTACGATCCTACTATTATAGAAAAAGAATAAGTAACAAATATTACCTTCGTTATAAAAGAAGACCGCGCGGTAGTAAACTATATTTACTAACCGAAATAGTATAACTATTTACTATAGGAATTCGATTAGCTATTATATAAGAGAACGAGGCTAAAAGTATCACAGTAGGGGTTGCTTGGGTCTAGAGGAGGGAAGAGGACTAGCTAAAGTCTCTCTAATACCACTACTTTCAGATATCGACTGAACGCTGAGGAAGTTAACCTCAGCGTTCTAACCGCCTTAGCTTTTATCAGCCTGGCGCCAGGGCATCTCTACTGCATCACGTGCGCTGCACGTTCGCCTCGTAATAAAAAGAAGATCTATAAAAATAATAGCTAACGACGCTAGACGATCTCGTAATTCGTATAAGACGAATAGGAAATAATATAAGAGAGATTAAGATTATTAAATAGTAGGATAGTGAAGTCTATATTATAACTAACTAATAGACTTACTTTATATAGTCTATATTATAACTAACTAATAGACTTACTTTATATATAAAGAAACTAGTAACTAAAGGTTAATATATAACTACGACCGGGCACGAACTATAAAGTACTATAATAAAACTATACGCGGAAAGGGTGGATACTTTATTAAAATAACTAGTAGAGTTAGCACCGCGGAGGGGATACTAAGGGTTAGCCTTACGGGCTATAGCTATATTATTACGTACCCTCTTCGAGATATTTAGAAGCTATTAAGGGATTACGTAGAAGAATAGTAAGAAGGTGACGCTATAAAACACGATAATATATTAACTATAATAGTTAGGAAATCCGAGATACTAGTCGTGATCGAGACTACTATATAGATAAAGGACTATTATACGGATCTTTACTATATATAATCTATATAATACACACATAGGTATTAGAACTCTAAGGGCGAAAATAAGATAACGCTAGAGGAGGTGGTGCTAGAGAAATACACTACTAAAAGATACTTAGTAAGAAGGGATAAGCATGTACACCAGCTATACTAAGACTTAATAAGGAATACGATTTCACTAAAAAAACTAAGGATGTTACCCAAAGAGCTAGGTAAAAGAAAAGAAAGAAGAGTTCCTCCGGACGCGGAAGAAATAGAAACCTAGATATTAAAAAATAAAGAGCCCGCCGAGGATAGAAACGAGCCTACGGCGAGGGGTATATAAAAGTTTATAATAGTGCTAATAAGGAAAAGAATCTTTAACTTCTTATTATTAAAGCGTAAATAAACGGAAAATAGACTTAAGTAATTATAGATATAGGGGCTAATATAAGCCTAATATTAAAGGCCTTTACTAATAAGATACTAAGAATATAGTAGATAAAGGAAAAACTATATTTACTATATTATACCGATAAAAGCATATAGAGGGTAGATATAGAGACTCGCTAGGTAGATATCCGTTATTAAGAATAAGGGTGCTATATAAATCTTAACGTAGTAAACTAGTTAAGTATAAACGTGATTCTCGGGCTAGACTAGTTAGATTAGATAGGATTCTTAATCGATTTATAGAAACGTAGACTAATACTATAGGAGGATAGAAGAGAACTATCTTAGATATAAGTAAGACTAACTCGTAAACGATAGATCCCCTACTAAGCTAACACTAATTAAAAAAAGGAAGAGATACTAACGGAGTATTAGAACTACGAGGACCTCTTTCGCGAAGAGCTTATAAAGGAGGCTCTTCCTAAACACTAACTATAGGATCACGAGATTCCACTAGTAAAGGGAATAAAACCTATAAAAACTCGTATATATCCCCTGTCACGCGAGCGAGAGGTGGAATTACGATAATATTTAAATAAAAATCTAAAGAAAGGGTTTATTTAAGAATCTACATCACTATAGGGCTTTCCTATCTTATTCGTACCGAAGAAGGATAGAAGTTTACGGTTATATATAGATTATAGGTAATTAAACTAGGTAATAAAGAAGAATAGCTACCCTTTACTACTTATATTAGAACTATAGGACCGACTATAAGAAGCCAAGTAGTTCACGATTCTAGATCTAAGAGGGGCATATAACCTAATTTAGATAAAGGAAGAAGAAGAAGAAAAAACTACGTTCCGAACTAAATACGGACTCTTCGAATATTACGTAATACCTTTCGGGCTCACGAACGCACTAGCTATATGCTAAACACTAATTAATAAGACCTTAAGAGACGCGCTCGATATCTTTATAATTATATACATAAACGATATCCTAGTATTCTTTAAAATAAGGGAGAAGCACGTTAAGTATATTCGATGGGTTATAAAATAACTCCGATAAAAGGGATTACGGCTAAAGCTTAAGAAGTACGAATTCTTTAGAGAAGAGGTTCCCTTCTTAGAGTTAATTATAGGACGATAAGAGATACGACTAGACTTAAGGAAGATAAAGGCTATCTAAGAATAGCCGGAACCGAAGAATCTTAAGGAACTATAGAGTTTCCTAGAATTAGCGAACTACTACCGAAGATTCGTAAAAGGGTACTTATGTATAACGACACCACTAATAGAACTTATAAAGAAAGATAAGATATTCTATATAAAAGTAGTATAATAATAAGCGTTTTAGAAATTAAAAAGGTTATTTATATAAATACTAATTCTTATTAGCTTCAACCCTAAGGAACCCGTGACTATTAAGACGGACGTATTAGGATTCGCGATAGCGGCGGTTTTAAGCTAACTAGAGAAAGATAAGAAACTACGGCCAGTGGTATATTACTCGCGGAAAATAACACTACCAGAACGGAACTACGAGATATACGATATAGAAACTCTTAGCGGTAGTAGAAGCCTTTAAAGAGTGGGCCGTATATATAGAAGGAACTAAATATAAGGTTATAGTTTACTTAAATCACTTAAATCTAGTCCACTAGACTACGATAAAGAAACTAAATAAGAGATAAGTGAGATAGGCTAAATAAATAGCACTAATTAAATTTAGAATAATACACGTAAAAGGAAAAGAAAACGTAAGGGCGGATACCCTTAGTAGAAAAAGTGATTACTAGGAAGATAAGGAACTTAAAATAGAAGTGCTTCTAAGAAAAGATAAGAATAGGATAAGAGTAATTAAATAAATTAACTTAATTACGAAAATAGAGACACTTATAGATAAATAAAAAAGGGAAATTATTAGAAGTAAGTATAAACTAAGAATCGCGGGACATTTCAGAATCGAGAAAACGATCGAATTAATCACTAGAGATTATAACTAGGAAGGACTACGAAGAGATATTAGGAAATTCGTAAAAGAGTGCGATCTCTATAATTAAACTAAGGCCTCACGATATAGACCTTATAAGAAACTATAAACGTTACAGCCACTAGAGGGCGCTTAGAAGAAGATTATAATAGATTTCGTCGGACTACTACCTATATCGAGGGACCCGACGATATAATATAAGTATAACACCGTGTACGTCGTAATCGACAAACTAACGAAGTACGCACACTTTATACTAATAAAGAAGAAGATGACCGTAGAGGAGCTTATATATATATTTATAAGAAATATCTACGCTATACACGAGATGCTATAGAGGCTTATATTAAATAGAGATAAACTCTTTTAATTAAGGTTCTAGCAATCCCTAATAGACTAACTAAGAAGTAAGGGTAAGCTATTTATAGCCTTCCACCTATAAATAGATAGATAGACGGAACGAACGAACTAAACTCTAGAAGGATACTTAAGGGTATATATTAATAAAGAATAAGATAATTAGGTAGAGCTCCTACTACTAGTATAACTTACGTATAATAATTCTAAGGTCGTCACCGGTATATCACTATTTTACGTGAATTACGGATTCCATCTAAATGTGTTTTAGGAACCTTTAGGGGCTAGGTTAAGTACTTAGTATACGATAATAAAAGTAAAGAAGTTAAGGGAATTACACTAGAAGATGTAAAAAAACCTTAAGCACGTCGTATAAAGAATAGCGCGATATGCGAATAGGAGAAGATTTAAGGGACTAGATTTTTTTAAGGGGGGCACAGCGTATCTCTTAAGGAAGAACCTTAAGACGAAAAGACTAAGTGAAAAATTAAACTTTAAAAAACTCGGACTATTTAGAATTAAGAAGAGGATAGGACTAGTAATATATTAGCTTAAATTACCTAGAACTATAAAAATACACCTTATGTTTTATATGTTAATATTAGAAAAGGCGCTACTAGGATAGCCGGTATAAGAAAGATAAAATACGAAACTAGTAAAGAATAAGGAATATAATATAAAAGAAGTGTTAGGGGTACGAACTAAAGGAGGAAAAACGTTATACCTAATTAAATAGTTAGGGTACGACTCTAACGAAAACACGTGGGAACTAAGGGAAAACCTCTTACCTAGGCTTCTACGTAAAACGTTAAAACAACACCCGGAGTGGTTTAACCCTCTAATAGGACCTAAGAAGTCCTTAAGGAGGGATCTTAAAAGTTATTACTTACGCCGCCTACGGCGCTCTATATAAAGGGGGATAGGGCTAGTAACCTAGGCTTAGTAAGCTTAGAGGCTTCTTACTGTTTTAGGGCTAGAATTTAGGCCTTTTCTACTGCGATAGCCTCCTTAGCCTCGGCCTCGACTTCGTGAAGTTTATCACGGAGCACCTCTTCTTGTTAAATAGCACTCTATCGTGCCTTTTTAACATCCAGCCGCGCCCTCTCTACCGCTATTTATGCGGCGAGGGCCTCCTTGAGCTCCGCTAGTAGCCGCGCGCGCTCGGAGATTAGCCGCTGCCATTCCTATTAAGACACTCGGATGTTATATACACCGCCTTTAAGGTGGCATTCACCATAACGGCTAGACCGGACGTGCACTTTACACTCTAACCCACGTCGCTGATAATTAAAATAAGACTTCGGCATAATGCTACCGAACTTTTAGATAAAGGAACCTAGGGATTTACGACGAAAAGTGGAGGAACGAGTAGGATTACGCTGAGGCATTATAAGTATAAGAACTAGGAAAATAGGAGTGTAGGACTCACTTATTTATAGAGTTATAAGGATATAACTAGACTAAAGAGGGGAAAGTGTTACGACGTAACTACGTTAGTGAACACTACGGAGAGGGTTAAGAAAGTTAGGCGGAGGAACACGTGTAAGGGTGCGCTCCTTTTAGAATATAATTAATATAATTAGTGTGATTAGTGGTGATCACCACTAAGTAGCACTAAGCACACTAAGCACGGGTGAGCAACCCTATTAGGCTGGGAAATATTTAGGTATATATATTCACGAATTCTTTATATAGTCTCGGTAGCTTCTGTAGTTAATCTAAGTTATACCAGCACCCTACCTGAGCACCTTAGGTTACAAGACATTCTGTACCCTCTCCTCTCTCAGCCGTTAAGTTAAACCCCTGAGGTTCTACTTATACCCTTACTGGTCTAGTAGAGGACACCTTATAACAACTTATTACCTATTCTTAAAGACGACTTTAATATCTTTAATAACCTCTTTATCTCTCCCTCCCCGGTAAAGAAGTAATAGAATAAGAGATAGATTTACTAACGAAGCTAAAGTAACGTATAAACTAAAAGTAGGCTTAAACGGGGAAACTAAATTTTTAGACGGAGCTTAATATAGAGGATATAGTTAACGAGGACGTTAACATCTTTATATAGTCGGGGGTAGACTATTACGTCATAGTAAAGCCACGTACTTACGTCGCGGTTAGTACTTATTATAGTAAGGCCACGTTTACGGGCCTAGCGTAGCTAGCTAGGATTTCTAGGTTAATATAGCTTCGCTATATTTTCGTTTTAGTAGCTAGACATAATCCGACGACGTTTTCCTATTTTCCTTTAGTAGATCCCTCACAGTTAATTTAAGCGTAATATTACCTTAAGGTAAGGCTATAAGGATTAGATACTATTTTATATATAATATATATATATACTACGTCTACAGTAATTAGTTTAGAATGCGGTAGACTTAGTATCCGGTAGTGGCAGTGGGCGTTCCCTATACTAATTTAGCGATTCAATTTAAGTACCGACACCGAGCGCACGGCACGTGCGCCCCGCACGTCCATTTTGCTGCGCTGACGTGTTAATGGTGGACGATTAACGTGAATTTGGGCTCAATGGGTTCACTGGGTCAGCCGCCGCTGTGAAATAATTCAAGGTAAAGTGAATTGAATTAACTAGAAGTGAAGGTAGCGTCAGGCCGCTCTAAATACTGAATAATGCCAAGAATTCACGTAATATTACACCGCTAAAAAGATGATTTGCCTTGTTAAAAGAGCCTGACCCATTGGACCCCTATGACCCATTGAGCCCAAATTTACGTTATAGTAAGGGACGTAGTCGAGAGAGTAGTAGTAGTCCATCTACAATTTCTAATATTGGTCTTTCAGCCAGAATATATGTCTAAAGGAATACGTACGTACGTATTAAAGTCTACGTACATACGTAGTACGTACCATTATGATGGTTTCAATGGTGCAGAATGTTCATCAACCCCCATACTTCCTCATCCATTGCCCGTTTTGTCCAGGCCTTCTGTGACTGTTTCCTTGCGTTATCGCACTGTTCCCTGGTCGTATATCTCCTGTGACATGCCGTCGAAAATCCATTAACCTGAGTTTTGACCTCAGAGCTTACTTGGAATTAGCACCTTATAACTTGGTCATTACTTGCATCTTACGAGTAGTCTTGGTAGACCCCGGGTGAACGACCCCTTGACACTGCATAATATTTCGTCCTAGAGCTCAGGTTTCGAGGTTCATAGCCGTCAAGATCAAAGCAATAATCTTGGATCCCACGATCCTCGAGATACGTCTCTGCTTCGATTTGGGTACGAAACCCTTTGAAAGTCGATCGGCATTTCGTGACTACTGCATGGGCTTTTTCCCTAATATTCGTTATTTATGCCACATCACAGGTGTTAGTCTACTACTTACCATTGGGTAAAGATTGTTGGTGTAGATAGAAACGGACTCTCGGCAACGGCGTAGAAGTCTTTCTTGCGACCCATGTTTGGCAAGTAGTAAGTTACTGGGAGTTTCAGATTTTCACGAAGACTTTTGCGTGATTTACAAAACATCATAAGAACACCACATCCCACAAGGGTACACCAGAGCATTGGTCATGAGATACTTAGCAGACGTGGGACAACACATACCTGCACCTGCCCGTAGAGTAGTCCTACTCGGATTGAAGAGCAACCTGCTCTACCCACTCATGTCGTCTCCCCTTGACGTCCTAGACCAAATCGTAGTAAATCATCTACAGGGGCAGTCGCATATTGACCAGCCATCCAAGTCTGACCTAACACTGGGAATGCCGTGAAACATTACCAAAATTCTAGCCACTAGAGATTAGCCACGACTTGGCTGCGTGCTGCCTGATCCCGGAAAGACCAGATTGTCAGCAGGATGTGAAATAGGCTGACGCTTGGCCTGCGTCTGCTGTTGAGAAACAGCTGCAGCGCACAAAGCTGGAATGTAGCCGATGCCGGTTCCTGCCAATGATTGAGCAGGCCATTGGTGACGACAAGTCCGAGGAAACTGACACGGAGAAATATGATTGCTGTCTCTTCTGATACTTCCTTTAGTGAGTGATCAAATTGGCTACCAATGGATGTGTGAAGTCGCCCGTCGTTTTGTAGTCGTTGTTATTCCCCCTTTTGTTGCTTTGACAGCCATCAGCGGACATCAGCAATAACATTACGGAACGACACAAATTCAATGCGAAAAGCAGGTCGCCACACACTCCTCCCAGACAGGCCCCATTAAACCATACCTAGGTGCAGTGAGTCTATCGTCGGTTAGACGTGTGCAAAGAAGTGCTTAACTAGACGAATTCATTTGAACCACAATCCGTTGCGCACAAACTAGCGACACACTGCCGACAACCAACCTCAAGATGGGGTTTGATTGTGGTTTTGATGTCCATCCCCGACTTGAAGCAACCATAGTAAACGAAGAGATCTACCAAGAGTTCCTTGATGAGATCGTCAAGACATATAAGGATGTTCACGACGAAGATGGACGAAGAGCTGATGGAAAGGTTCTTGATCAGTCGGATAAGATCTACTTTCGGTTTATGATTGGCGAATGCCCTTCGATTCCTAGGAATTCCAAACGGTGCGGTCACTTCCTGCGGTTTAGTTCGAAGGTCAGTGGACGCCTGACAAGTCCGGCGGAACCGTACATCGATATCGTGTATAACATCGCAAGAAAGCACTTCGGCAGCAGAGTCCATTTCTGGCACGAAATGTGATGACGCACAACATGAAACGATTCACGCGATTCAAGAAATTCTCCCGGGTGACGAGATTACCATCTCGTATGACAGGGGCGAACCGTTCGCGGATCGACGAGCCCGGCTTCTAGATTCCTTCGGCTTCACCTGTCAATGCAGCTTATGTTCCAAGTCTGACAAGGAAATTGAGGCCAGCGATGCCCGTCGTCTCAGAATCAAGGAGTTGGATGGTTCGATTGGTGATGGACTTCGTGTTGTCTACCAACCAGAGGAATGCTTGAGCAATTGCTACCACATGCTGCTAGCCTTACGGGAAGAGCACGGGAACAGTGCTTGTGTTCTACTTGCTCGAGTTTACTACGACGCTTTTCAAATTTCTATCACACACAGTGATCAAGCTCGCGCGAGCGTGTTCGCGGAAAGGGCATACCAAGCAAGAATCATATGCGAAGGGGAAGACAGTCCGGAGACGAAGAGAATGAAGAATTCTGCAGCGAACCCTTCCAGCCACAGGAACATGGGTGCTTCTCGACGATGGAAAAGCCAGCTAAAGATGAGGCCTACCGGGCTCAGTGCGCTGGACTTCGAGAACTGGTTGTGGAAGCGAGGTAGAGGTTCTTAAACCCGACTTCAGACTGACCGTGAACGCATTGCACTGTCTTTAGTGACTTGAGGTCTTGTCAGACACGATACAGGCCCATCCCTTTCGTTGATAGAAGAGTCCACATAACTATGTTGCTCGCTCCTTGAACAGGGTAAAGGTGTCATTGACACTGCACAAACTGAGCCCCATCACTCTGTCCAACTCGAACTTGCGCCACATCTTCCGCAAATAAGAGTCAAGCATGGTACTTGGGCTGCTTACTTCTACGAGAGCAACAAGAGCGGGTACCTGGGGTGTTGATCGCTAAGTTCGTTCTCCCTCTTCGTTACTAACTTCTTGAGGACCTAGTTACTGTAGTTGAAAATGCAGTAGATGTTATTACGGGTCTCACCGCGCAAACAAATACCTACCTGGCAGGTAAGCGCATATAACTCTAGTCCCCCCTTCCTAAGCTCAAGCAATGCCTGCTGTGATAGAATAGTATAATCTTGGTGACTACACCTATCCGTCCGCGAAATCCTTCCGAGCTCTGTTGATATCAGGAGTCCAGAGGTCGCATCGAGACTTCAGCTCCGGCACTGTCCAGTAGTATACGTATATGTCGGGGTGATCTATCACTTTAATTCACGATGATAGAAGCGCAGCTCTCCGTGCCACTACAGTGCGTATTTCTAAACGTAGTAGGAGGACCACCTGTGCACCTCACTCAGGACGCATATCTATCCGCGTAGGCAGTTCGATAACCCAGCTCAAGTCTATAACCTCTTCAAAACCTTCGCCGACATCTGTAACCGCAAAAAGCCCACGATAAGAGCTGAAGCAAGGGCAAGGGAGCCAGCGTAGAATATCGCTGGCCTATATGCAGTGAAGCCAGCCTGCTCTCCTCCATATGCCTCGAGAAGATATCCGGCAATAGGAGCCCCCATGAGGTAGCCACCAGTCCACGAGGTGACTACCATGCCCATCGCAACAGTGACTCGAACGCTGCCAAATACGTTAGACACCACTGTGGGCATGATGGCGAAGAAACCGCCATTACTCATGCCGTTGATGATGACGAACGCTACTAGCGGAGCCAGGGATGATGATATTGGCCACAGGCAGAGCATGCTCAAGGCACTCAGCAGCAGCGTGGAAAACAATGAGTTGAGTGGGCCGATCTTGTCGCCACCGAAACCGCAGATGATTCGACCAACGGCAGAGGAAAGGTTGAAGCCGGCGACTAAGGCTGCACCTGTATAGGCTGAGTAGCCAAGTGATCGCGCGTACAGTGGCAGGAAGAACGTTGGTACGCAAAGTGGAAAGGTTCCGATGCCACCGGCGGCGAATACGGCCAGGAGTTTCCAGTCGCGGAAGAGAGACCTGCTCACTGTCAGCATACCGCGTTCCACAGATGAGAGGGTGAAGATTTCTCACCAGTCGAAGAATCGAACTGTTCGAATGGGTGCGCGCTCCTTCAGGAAATAAGTTAGGGGCAAGCCGGTGGCGAGCATGAGTAGACCGATCGATCTAAACGTCCAAGCTGTCCCGAGCTTTTCGACGATCACGGACATGGACAAGCTGATCACGGCTCCACCAAGGCCACCACCAGCGGAGATGACTCCGTTAGCCAAGCCTCGGCGCGTGTTGAAGTACTGGGCAGCAAGAACTGAACTGCACATGTAACAAGCGCTGCGACACGGTTAGAGTGGCTTGAGAAGAAGAAGCATGAGGTACCCCAATTCGCATACCTCACTCCGTAGCCCATCATCAGCCCAGCGGTGATGAAAAGACCTCCGATGTTGTGCTGAGTAAATCCACTGAGAATCTGACCTATACCCATGAACGATAGTCCTATCACCGCCGCTTTGCGCGCTCCCAGAACAACCAACAGCCTGGAATTTGGAAGTGCAAAGGCAGCATTGCATGCAACTGCCAGAGATCCGACGAACGCTAGCGTGGATGGCGACGACACGTTTTGCTCAACGAGCGCAGCTTGAATCACCCCCCAGCTGTAAGTGGTACCGACTTGGACTAAAATCAGTACGTGTTGCTTGACTGAGACAGATTGCCATCATTGACATACCAAACCAGAAGCACAGCACAGAGCACACGCCGACGATTACCCAGCCATAGCCACCATCGGGAACAGCAGCATCGTATGCTATCGAAGCTGCAACGATGTTGCTTGGATCTGTTGGAGCGATCGCAGCGTCCAAATCTGTGCCGTTAATGTTGTCAGATGCCGTGCGATGCACTAGCTCTATAGAATTGGCTACCGCTGGATCATTCGAGTTCATCTCGACATTGGACAGTCTTTCTCCGTATGCGATGGGATTGAGCATGAACTATGCTTCCAGGAGACTGGCACCATTAAATTTTGTTGACTCATGGAGGTGTATCCGCCCTACAGCACTGAATGCTTTGTCAGCCAATGGTTTCCGCGTGGGTATGTCCGCTTGCCACTGAAATTACTGTCTCGTTCTCGTACAGAGTCGCAATGTAGCAGAATTATATTCCTGCTGAAAGAGATGTAAGAACCATGAGATTTCGATTACATTAGGTCTTCGAAGAGCCACGTCTGGGCGGGTCCTGCTAGGAAATGCATTTCGTGCATGATTACATACTGACCGCTAACGCTTTACTCCGGGCGCAAGGTACAACAAACCGGCCTGTCGTGAAAAACTCCGCAGACCTCTTCTATTTAAGCTGGGTAACTGTCCAATTGCTGTGACTCGGTGCCTATATTATGATGATGTGATGAGCGCCATGGCACCTATCTCATGAAGAGAGAAATGACAGGAGAAAGAGACTGCGATTTCAGAGGCCTGAGGGTTTGAGGTCGTCGTATGTGGATGCGACAGAACAATTATGCAGCCACAAGAAGTCGAAACCTTTCAACCTGTTCAGGCTCTGTTGCCCATGACGTGACGAGTCGAATGACGGCCTTTTCTGGCTCCCCTTTTGTGACCGCAAGTTTCTCCCATACGTAGAAGTTGAAGTGTTGCTTGATGCTTTCCACCAGGCTTGTCGGCAAGATGGCGAAGACCTGATTCGTCTCAGTTTTAGCTATAAAGCCGTATCCGGCATCCGCGATCGCCTTGGAAAGCAGAGCAGCCATTGTGTTTGCATGTGAGGCCAACTTCAAGAACAAGTCGTCTTCATCGAAGAGCGCGGCGAACTGAGCGCCCATAGCCCAACTCTTCGCGAGCAAACAGCCGTGTTGCTTGACGTGGAAGCCAAAGTCCTTCGCTAGCTTGGGATCTTTAATTACGATTGCTTCGCCAAGGAGAGCACCATTTTTGGTACCTCCTATCCAAAAGAGATCTGTCAGCCCAACGAGATCCGACCAAGAAACGTCGTTATGACTGGAAGCCATAGCGGTGCCCAGCCGAGCACCATCGAGAAGGAGTAGCAGATCGTTTTGGTTGCATAGCTCTTTCAGCGCCTGTAGCTCTGCTTTTGTGTATACGGTGCCAATTTCTGTTGCGTTTGATATGTACACCATCCTTGGCTTGGCCATGTGCGGAAAATGCCAATTCTCCTCCAATGCCTGCTGAATGAACTGAGGAGTCAGCTTTCCATTGGTTGGTTTCACATTGATGATCTTGTGACCTGTAGCTTCGACGGCGCCAGTCTCACGGACCACAATGTGTCCAGAACTCGCGGCGATCACTGCTTCGTGTGGCCTGAGGCAACTGCCAATCGAGATAGCATTTGCGGACGTGCCACTTGGGACAAACCATACACCGACATCACTTGAGCACTGAAGTTTGTGTCTGATCGCATCACCCGCATCTCTGGTAAAGTCATCATTGCCGTATGCTACTTGTTGAGACTGGTTGGTGTGAATTAGCGCCTCGAGGAGTTTCGGATGAACACCTTCACTGTAGTCGTCGACAAAGCTGTATTTCGCCATCGCCTACGACACACGTGACCTCTTTTCCACACTATCACAATTTGTGCCCTTTTAGTTTTGTCTGCAAAGAGCACCTTATAACAGCCTTGTCAAGCCAACTTTAACGTTGAGTGTTGGGTCCTCGACGGAGTTTCTCGGGTTGAGTCGGTTCTCCTCGGTTCACTAGTAGTTTTGGATGGATGAGAGCTAAAGGACCGAGTAGGGCCGATTTTAGAAGAACCCTTCGATGACAGGAGTGGAGTAAAACAGTCAATTCCAAATTCGAAAAGTGGACATGAAAAGTGCGCATATTGAGCATTTACGACAATGTCGAAAACCATCGCAAGGGTTTGCACTAAGATTGGGTTAGGGCTGGTAGTTGGCTCCGGAGAAGACCGCATGGATATCCTATCAAGCCCGGGCCGGTGCCCGGACCTGCGCTTCACCACCTAATAAAGTCAAAAACTGAGAGTGTCGACACCTTTCGCTAAAGCACTGAATGCGCACGAGGACAGTGCACTGGACTCTGTCAACTTCAATTTGATGTTGGCCATTTTTATTGGTGAGTTATATCGGAGAACCCACGTCCCGCTGTGATAGAAGGGGGTTTTTTTCCGACGATTGTGGCCTGCCATGTTGAAAGCTTAGTGGGCACCACCAGCCGGCTCTGCCATAGCGCACACCGAGCAGCATCGACAAGAAACGACAATATGTCGATCTACAGTCTCGAATGTTCTATTATATGGCATTCCAAGTTAATGCAGCTTATCTAGAGAGCTGTAGAAGGCAAGTTTTGCTCTAGCGTGGTGTGATTTCAAGCTCTCGAGCTCGTGTTCGAGGAGATATCTCATCGAATCCATTGAGTTATTGATGTTGGTATTCTGCCGTGCGATTCTGTTGTGGGGGGGCAACATCGCCAGTGCATAAAAGAAGACTCAAGGAACGGCATCTGTCATAGATCCAGTAAGCATAAGTAGGTGACCAACGGACTCAGTGATTCTCGATTCTCTTCGATGCCTTCGATGTGGTCGAGTATAGCTGATCCACACCACTTCTCTCTACTCTCTATCCATAAATATTCCGACTATGCTGGAGTTCCTAGGCAAGTGGCTGCCACTGGCTAGGAGCGACTAGACTCTTCACCCAACAGCTCAAAGACACGGCATATTCTTGGTATGTCAAGCTAGCCAGAATGCGCGGAGGTAACGAGCTGATTTCGGCTCAAGCTACATTGTTTCTCGTCTCGCGATCTGGACGGCGACCAGACCGACCCTCCAGTGATGATAGGTTAAGATGGCCAACGACAAACCTTTCCTTCTCGACAATGCGAATTGCTTATGCAGTGATGCGAATGCCGCTGTCCTGCAATGACTGCTCCCTGCTGTTCTGAGCCTAAGAAGGGAGCCATTCTGAGGACCGAAAATGTTTATTGCGCGAAAGGCGTGGTAGCCCGCATGACAAGTGATACGGAGGGCTTTGATATCAGATGATGCTTGCGAAGAGTCCGTCGCTGGCAGGAGGCCCTGAAGATATCTGTAGTGCAGACGCTCGGCGAACTGGATGATGCAGATGGCAGGCAATCAAAGGCTGACGGAATTGATCAGACTGGAGGCGGAGAGAACGCTAGCAAGGTGAAGGTCTTGCATGCCGCATCCCAGTGCTGGCTCTGGTAAGTCGAGTGCAGCGAGTACAAAGGTTGTGTTCTGGCCGGTAGTCTCTGTGAGGATGTGGATTTCCTCGATTGAGAAACGGAGAACGATAGAGACGATGTTGCCATTGATGATAGGTGTAAGATTCCACAATATGTCGCTTGGAATTGCTTCGTGGTTACACAGAGAGGTCTCGTTCTCCTGTCATGGCGTATAGCAGCCTATGGGTAACATCGATGGGGAAGCGAGAAAAGGACATCGTGCTCCTCGACGGCCCCGGAACACTCTACGTCAGTGTCAACCTATTATGCCTTATATTGTAGCAACCAAGGCTTAAAAGGTTCAATTGACGATCGCAAAAGACCATTCACGCACCACAGTACAGGCACCAAGGTCCTGAATTACAGCCCGGCTCAACCCTCATCCGTCGAAGCGACAGCCACGGAAGTGTTCGAGCAGGTAGTTTTTGGACAGAAGTGTACGCCCCAAGAGGCGGAAGCACTTCTGCCGTTCGACGCCGAGGCAGTCACCACATACAGGACCACGCACATTTACTGAGATGGCTGGGTAGAAATCGATCACGACGTGTTTCCAACCGAACGCGTTTCGCGTCCGTCTGATCGAAGCAACCCTCTGTGGTGTGTCTGGGCAGGCTCTGCACCGAAACAGGCGTCATTTTACAGCCTTGGGTCGCACGGATGGCATTGTAGACTCGTAAAACCCTTCCGCAGTGTTTCGCAGAGGCGAACGAGTGTTTGATGTAAAGAGATCGTGTGGCTTACAGTATATCTGAGTACAGCATGAGGAAAGTGTCGACACACGAGTTCAAACCATTACAAGCCTTTCAGACAGGTTGAGTACCGTTCCTTCAGAAGACCTTTGGCAAAAGCCCAAGTAAGAAGGTATGGCAAAGCTCCGGTCTTTTGTGTGATTTTCAGTGTTCCACCAAAAGTACCTGTGCTCTGACACATGGCACTGTCGTCATACTACCGCAGTAGATTAGTGGGTGGGGTAATTCTTCCCTGAATACGCCTCACGACTGCCTAGCGAACAAGACACCTTCTAAAGCATGTAGCACCGCCTAATGCCGCAGCCAATCACAATCGGTCACAGAAATGTTGACCACTTTGACGGCAAACGCCAGATTACACATTAACCAAGGCAGTTTTTCACCGGCGAGTTTGGAGGTTTAAATTAATAAATATCGACGGCGCACCATGAAATGTCATCCAAATTTAAAGCCTCGCTTCCAGAGTGTCGTGAACAACCCTGGAAGAAGAATCGCCGAAGAATCGCGACTGCTGAACCACCGAAAGTCGCCTGGTCGAATAAACTCCGTAGGCGACACGTCTAGCCTCTTACAGTTTACTGGGGTCGTTCGTCGGGCATCAACTCGAACATGACGAACTACATTAGCCGAATGCCCATGGACCAACCACTTGGCCGCATTGTCGAAGGGAGCGAGGGATACGGCTTTGTGAATGGTCGGTCATATGAGTCTCGTGATGAGACGCGAACCGGTCATCTGCACGACCTGAACCGTCAGGTAAGTAAAATGACATGTCCCGTCGCTCCTCCGCCGTATCTGACTGGGGATCAGCCAAGATTAGACGAAGTACTCTCGTTCTTATTCTGCTTCGGCAGCCACCTATTGCGCAATGTCTCATGCTCCAACGCTGTTTCTGAACACGTGGTGAGCAGTGATGCTCTCGACGACGACGAGGATTGCATGATCACTTCAGCAGCAAACGACGATCGATTTGACGAATTTGAAGATACACTTGAGATCGAGGAGCAGCAGGCGCAGGATCTAGCACTGGTGCCAGCCAATCACACCACCTGCAGCTCCGAATCTGCACTCATTGTACGACCATTGTCACCGAGTCCGTCCATTATGAGCGGCCGAGATTGGGACAACGACCGACACAGCGATCCTCGGCAGGGACGCCATGGCGATACACGTCGACAGTTCAGTGACTCTGAAGATCGTTGGCGTGCATGGACATCACACCCAGACTTCCGACCTGGCGGAGTCTATTTCAACAACGAAATGTCGGGTCCAGGCACCACGCTCGTGGGCAACGTAGTTGGTGACCAGCGACAGTACCGGAACAATGTGTACGAAAACAATTTAATCTCGGGCGGTCACTGCGGCATTCTCGGGGATGCCCCAGAGGACCTCGCTCGGCAAATCGTACAGCAGCGAAGCCAGACCATTGCGGCGCCGGATCAGAGACATGGCTCTTCACGTCCTTCAGCGGGCGGCTATGAGCCGCTCCAGCGGGTGACGAGCATGCCTGTAGATGAGCGGGAGCAAAGACGGACCCTCGCACGCAGAGCTGCAGAGGCGAGACGAAATAATGGTGCCTCTACCATGATTGTGAGTGAGCCTGAGCAAGTGGAGGAGCCGCGGGGGCAAGGACGTCAGGAGCAGCAGCAGCAGCCGCCTTATGCGAGATATGGTCGTGGATACTCGCTCCAGGATTCTGGCACTAACGGCGCTCCCTAGGCAACACACGCGTCGCTAGGTAATGGCAATAAGCCGCTCGAGCACGTTCCATTTCAGAACATAAATGGACACGAGTACTGGAACACGGTGAAGGAGAAAGGTGGCCATGGCTCTCGATGATTTTCTCTCGTTTGGTTCAGTTTCATGATCGGTGTTCTTGGTATTATTGTTTTTTTTGGGGAGCGAGCGGGAAAATCTGTCGATCTCAAAGAGGTCGAATTTGTCCTCAAGGAACGGATGGGGCCCCATCGGTAGCTATAAATCCTTGAATGAAAACAACATGATCTGCTTTCGTTAGCAGACACAATGTGACATCATAAATGTCCCTCCAGCGAGGCAGTGACCCAAGAGTCGCCAAGAGTAGGAACGACAAAGCGTACACCCCTCAGCGCCTTGTCAGCATAGCCTTTCCATGTGACCTCGGTCACGTCCAGCGCGCTTGGGTGCAACCGTCCGAATCGACCGAGTTTGGCGCAACTTGCTTTCGCACGCCCACTGCTGACTTCATCGACAACACGTACCCCGACAGATTTCTTGACCCAGCTTTTCAGTTTAACTTCGACATGGAAACCCCGTTTTCTGCAACCACTCCGCCAATAATGGCAGCAATCATATCCGGACACTCGTACAAAGCACCAATGGCCAACAAGCCTCAACAAACATGCTCCTCCAATATCATCCACCAGTCCCCATCCGCTTCGCAGCGGCATTCAAGTCAGTTCTACAACCCCCCCATTCTCCGGTCTGTCCAATATATACAGCACAGGCACATAAATCTTCCGCCTACTTTCTCCCTTCGGTGCCTGGTAGGCAGAGGTCCTTTTCGTCGTCAAGGGGCTAAATTTGTTGAGTTGAACTAGGTAGTAGCAGGCGGACTCCTCGGAACCGTCACGTGACATGTGTTCGATGAGGCGCTGTTTCAGCCGCTCTCCCTCGGGTGTACGGCTTCAGCGGGACGGATTTGCCAGCCCAGCGACCGGTGCTGGTGATGTATTCACGCATCGCGTTCTTGATGCAGAACATCTCGCGCATCTAGATGTTGCGACCTTGCTCCTCGGGGAGGAGGCTGTGGTAGATGCCGTTGTTGACTTCCCAGACGCGCTCGAGGTTGTGGCGCATCGGTTCAGTTGCGTCTGGGGCTTTGAGGAACTCCCGTTAGCTGAGGTGGGGGTAGCAGAAGGTCTTTTTCCGTGTTGTGGTTGCTGGTCCCATAGAGCCTGAAGACCTGGCCGGAACGGAGGTGAGTAGGCGATAGATAGCATCCCGAGGCCTATGTAGTGTTCGCGGTGGTGCGGGTAGAAGCGCTGTGCAATGAATGAGCCCTAGTCATGGCCGTGGACGGATTCTCGGTCGAGGATTTGAACTTCCTTGCTGTTTCGACTTGTAGTTGTGTGAATCGGTTGGTTTGGAGCTGGCTGCTGCAGGTCGGGAATCACTATGGGACAGCCCAATGGGCGGAGTGTTGAGATAGATCCAGCCCACATCTGCGCGTCGTCGGGAGAGCCGTGCATGACGAGCAAGACTGGAAAGGAAGGAGAAGACGTGATTGCTTGAGAGAAGTCGGGCGAGACGTAGTAGCTGTCGTTTAGTTTGTTGGGTTCTGTGATCGGGGATTTGTGAGTGAAGTGATGTCCATTGCGTCCGTATTGGTCAAAATTTGAAGCTGTCTTGCTGGAGAAACACACAACTTGGTAGACTTGCAAGCGAATTCGAACAACTGGGTTGCCCCGCTAGAACATGTATTCCGTAATATGCAAAAGATCTATGCTCAAACGCTCTCTTTCTTCTGTTTTGGTTAGGCTGTTATAACGCTTCGCATCCTCGGCACGACAGCTCGGCCAGGGTCGAGTGCCGGCTCCTTCGACTCGTGGCACAGGCTTTTGAACAATGATGCCGATTCGTCGGATTGCTCGCGATTCTTGTATTTACTTACCACCGATTTTCCCTTGGCCTCCTGCCTCCAAAAAACACGTGGGCGAATTAGAACTAGCCAGATTCTTGCACACATACCAGGTTCCTTACTTCGACGACTTTTGATGCGTCGCATGCTCCTCATCAATTCTCTGCGATGCCTGCGCACCCGATTTCGTATTCGACTTTTTATCAATGGTAACACCTGTTTCTTCCTGCACACTCTGCCGAACTGCATCGCGTTTGGGCTTGTCAAAGATCCGATCCACCTCCTCAAGCGTCAAGCCGCGTGTCTCAACCCAGACCAGGACGACAAAGACCACCATCAGCACATCGAAGCATGCATTAACGAAGTAAAACTGGTAGCCGATTGCCTCCAGACCGAATGGGACAGCCATTGTCACAAGCAAGCCACAGAGCTTGGTCGTGAACGTATAGATACCCATGCCAACTGCGCGAACGTCGTAGGACAGTACTTCTGGCGGGTAGAGCACAGTCAGAGGTGTGATCCCCCAAGCATAGGCAGCGTTGTACAGGAAGATCATCGCAATCGTGGCGTAAATACCTGACTTGTTGGTGGAAGTCCCGTAGAGCTTGGTCAGGCCACCTAGCAGGAACAGTGTTATAATCTGAGCGACCAAACTGAGCGAGCATAGTGCCCTGCGGCCCAGCTTGTCAGCGAACCAGCTAGCGACTACTGCCGCGACCAGTGTCCATGAGGTAAGAATAATGTTGATTTCGAGTTGCGTTGTTGGATCATCGATGCCGGCACCAGAGAGAATATCACCAAAGTAGAATTGAACAATGTTGGTACCGGGAAGCATGACGATGATGGAGAATGTCGATGTGATCAGTAGACGCCGACGGTTGGCCTTTGTAGCCAGTGCCTGGAGTAAGGATAGATTTCGTTGCTTCTCAATCGCAATTGTTTCGGTAATTTCTTGAAATTGAGCTTGCGTGTCTTCTGCGTGATGGCCGTTCACGATAGAGAGGATTTCGAGCGCGTCTTCTCGCTGGCCGTGATCGATGAGCCAGCGAGGGCTCTCGGGTACAACCAGTAGGATGATCATCCCTACAATACTCGGTGCTACTTGCAATAGACTTGGTATGCGCCATGCCCACGTCGAAGAAAGGTGTTGTGTCTGTTGTTGTCAGCACCTCATCGAAACAATCCATTCCACAACTTAGACACCTACACCGTAGCACACCCCTGACGCAATCAATGTTCCCACACCCCAACAAGCATAGTACAGACCTGAAAAGAGTCAGCCTGGGCGACCATTATTGCAATCTGAGTTCAAACCTAGCGCAAAAGCTCGGTAGGCCACTGGCATCGTCTCGGCAACGAGGGTGGGGGCCGACGTCTGGGCCAGTGCCATACCGGATCCAACAATGAAGCGACCAGCAATGAACATGCCGATGTTCTGTGAGGCTCCCTGTATCACGCCGCCAACGAGGGTAATCGAGCAAGCCCAGAAGACAGTCTCACGTCGGCCGCGCCAGTCAGCTATAAAGCCAGCGAATAATGCGGCAGTAGCGCCACCAACATAAGATATAGCGGTGTTGGTAGATCTCGTCGCTGTTGTCAACGTGAAATATTCTGTGTAGCTCGGCATGACGTTCAAGCTCCCCATGAGAGAGCTATCGAAGCCCACAAGCACGGAATCAACTACTGATAACGAGATCAAGCACATTATGAGGGCCTTCTGCGACCGAGGTATAAAGCCGAACTTCCATCGGGGCGCCATGGTGGAAATGTTGCTGTTCTTGGGGATGTGTCAGTTGAGAAAACGCACGTCTTCTCACGTTGATGGTGGGGATCACTGCTGAAGTGAACAGCCGCTGTTGGAGTTTTCTACTGTTGGGTCATGTCCCGTATAGGTACGGTCAGCGCACTGGAAGATAAGGGCCGCAGGTCGAAATGAGTACAACATTTCGCGGTTGTAGTTGTATGCTTGATAAATGGCCCGAGCTCGAGATTGTCATCATTGGTCCAGCTTCTGCAATGATCGGCTAGCGGCGTGGTGTGGCCTTTTGGGATGCAACTCTGGACGCATGTGATTTGTCTCTTAGGCGCAGAGCGGGTTGGTCGTACGGATGGCTTTCAGTGACGCAACAATGTTTCCGATCTCGCTAGGTGTATTTCGGTGTTCGGAGAGCATATACCCTTATCGAAGCAAGTCGATCCTAGAGAGCAATCTCGGCAAAGATTCTACCATAGCGCGAACATCCAGTGTTTCCTCAATTGAACTGATTAAACCGGGAAAGCTTGAAAGGTCAACTCGTAACAACTGGCACACCACAATCTTAGATGATGCCATGGTCAAGGGAATCGGCGGTATGCAAATGATTCAATAACGGGCTAACAATGCAAATCACAATCGACCTCCAATCCTTGCCTGGTGACATGCAATGCACTTGTAAATCAAAAGAAACAAATGGTTCGAATCTCCACGCTTTCTCTCATCGGCGCTCCTTCCCTCGTTGTCGGGTCTTCAAACGCAGAATGTCCTACGAATCTCGCACGGCCATCGGTTTCAGAATCATAGGTCTTGAGCAAAATGACCTGCTCAGGGGTTATCTTAGGGAAGTACCACCACTTGTGCTTGTCCGAATATCTCATCACGTAGTTCTCACCATTTCGGTCCCGGTAGCGAAGGTGGAGTTTGAAGAAGTCCTCTGGAAAGGAAGATTGAGTATCACACATGGCGAGTGGGCGTTCTTCAACCACATGGTTGATCGGCTTCCAAACATTGACGAATGCAACTCTACGGGAAAGCAGGTCATCGGCTTCGTCGGGAAGGAGCTGACGCACACGCAGCGGACCTGATTCGGCTGTGTAGTCGCAATGCACAAGCATGACAGGGGATCGTTGTGAGGTGTTTGTCTCCTGAGTCAGTCTTTTATTGACGTTCTTGATCGTCCGGATTGTGTGGTCGAAGACCAATACTTGGCTTGCGCCAAACTCACGCTTCAGAAAATCGACAACCTCAGGATAAAACTGGGCCCTCGTGGCATCTTCATCCTCCCACTGTTGAAAAGAGGTGTTGAAGTCTTTCAGACCGAAACCGTTCTTGTCAACGTTGAAATCTTTGACGTGTGGCCATCCATCATGCACTGCAACTTGGTGGGGTGAATCTCCCGGCTCATGAATGTCCTTTGCCTTCTCCGACTCGTAGAAATAGAGCTCTGTAAGCCGAGGTGAGACGTCTTTCGTATAATTAAAGGTTGCTCTAACTGCCTCCTTGGATGCACCATTAGCTGTGTCCCCGTTCGTGGCAGAGGAAGTACCTGGCTGAAGAGCTGCTTCCACGGCGCCCTGGGTCTTTTTCCACGCTGGGAGCTGCTCAATTCCTTCCGTCATCCATCTCTTGAGGTTTGGATACTTATCGAGAGGTAGCTTTGACCCTGCATGCAGGTGCATCGGGCTTGCAATGGCAATGTCTGCAATCGTGATGTCATCTCCACAAATCCATTTGGTTTTGGCAAGTTGGTCGTCCAGGATTTTGGCAAATCGGTTCCAGTTTGGCGCCTCCTTCTCGAGAGCCGCTTGATCTGGTTCCTTCTTGAGAAGTGGCTGCACAACATTTTGGCTTAAGAAGACATAGCAGCTGGGGAACCAGGCCGAAGTCTCCCACAGTAGCCATCTGTTCACGTTTGCCCGCTGCTGGAGGTCTTTAGGATAGGCAGTGGGGGCTCCAACAAGATCAGCAGCGTACATCAGGATAGCATTAGACTCGGTCAGGACCATATCTCTATCGGTAGCTGCTGGGAATGTTGCGAAGGGGTTGATTTTCTTGAACCATTCAGACTTTTGCTCACCCTTGAAATAATCAACCTTTTTAAGCGTGTAAGGAGCATCTAGCAGGTCGAGTCCTGCCAGCACTTTTCTGGAATTGATGGTACACGGGTCGAGATACACATCCAGCCCCATCTTGGGTATTGAATGACGATTAGAGAGTTATGTGGAGGGTAGACTTGCAGTGGAGTTCGTTGACAGGAACGTGGCTCTTCTGCGAGCCATTCCAATTCTTGAGGCAACATATTTATTTATTCCCAGCCGTCCTCGCCAACCACGGGTGCAAGTACGATCTTGTCATGGCTGCATACCCCGCAGCTGTAAAGCATAGAGAAGGGTCTGGGCAGTCACCACCCCTGAGTGACAGGAAGAGTTAAGGTTCACAAGCGCTGCAGATGTGGAGTGACTCCGCGATTCGGAGATCTCGCCTCAAGGATTGCAGGTAACTACGACCAGTGCTGTCGTGGCACTTTCACAAAGGGTCTCAAACACCGAGGGACAGAAATATGCAACTCGTTTGATAGGTAGGTTTAGCGACTAAACCCCCAGAATGCTTACTGCTTCCACCACCCACACAAGGATTGGCGTGGGGATCGGCTTGTTGTTTGTTCAGCTGTCGTGTGCAACCGTGAAGGTAGTACAGTCATGTCAAAGCAATCTAACTCAGTACTTCTATTTCAGAACTAATCATGTACATTTCTAGCTCGGTCCGTTGCTTCATCCCGTTCGATATGTCTAGTGTACAAAAGATGGGTATCACAACAAAATAGCTCACAAACCACTATTCTCACATATTCTCACATATTCTCCTCCTCGACCCATCTCAAACCCCCATCTATTTGAATACCGTCTTTGACCCAGGGCCAGTCACGGACCTCAGCGAGCGGTGTTCGTCGGGTGTTTCTTTTCAATAAGCCTTCGACACATCGTCTAGCTCCATCCAGATCCTTTCCTTTGTCCGGATCCCACTCGTTATCTTCGTCACCATATCGCACCCATCCCCATTCGCATCGAGCTATGCGGTGTGGAGTTCGTGCTTTCAAAACCGCAGGATCGCCACGGACGCCAGGTAGAGGATCGAATGGTAGGCGTCCTTCCATCAGAGCATAGAGCAAGACGCCCAAGGCCCAGGCGTCCGTTTGTCGTCCGTCATATGGCTGGCCCATGAGAATCTCTGGAGCAGTATAATCCTCACTACCACACCTCGTCTCTAGCAGTGGACTGTCTGGTGGTGGTGGAATACGGCGGGATAAACCCAGATCGGTCAAGGTGACAACGGCACGGTCAAGGGTTTGCCAATCTGGCACGTCGCTATGGACCTGGACCGGAATGTTGAGCAGAATATTTTCCAGCTTGATATCTCGGTGCACGATATACTTTTGATGCAGATAACGGACCGCCGAGACGAGCTCGGAGAAAATGCGTCGGATCAGCGAAGGTGTTAGCACTTCTGTATGATTGCTGGCCAGGTCAAAAAGATCACCACCAGGACAGTAATTCATGACAAGTAATGCTCGGCCATCGGAGTCAGTGCCGAAAGCCTTGAGATGGACAAGCGACGGATGCTGGATCACTTTCATAAGCTCGAACTCACGTTTCAGAGAGACTTCGATGCGTTCGGCATCAGCGCCTCCAGCTGGGCCAGGCTCCACTACTTTCACTGCGACCAATCTGCGGGAGCGTGCTCGCACGTCTGCCATATTCCTACTTTCCTGTCTGTAGTCCACTCTTTCCTGTCCGTCCACCACCAAGCGCACGGCAAGGAAGACCTTGCTGAACGTGCCCTGGCCCAATAGTCTCAGTTGTTCATACGCTCTCGGGATCCCTTTACTTATGCTTTTCACAGAGTAGACCTCCGTCTTGGGCCGTTTGCTCGCTGGCTCGTCCTCATGGTATTTGGACAGGGTGCCATCCTGGTGAAAGGAATGGTCTGACCTGGGCACAGCAGGCGTGATGCCACGTTGCACGCCAAGGAATTCTTCGCGTTGTAGACCGGTGCCAAGGTCAAGATCCAGAACCGGACCAGAACCGGAGACGGCATGCGGACGCTGCCTCGGTGGGAGCATAGGCTCTGGGACGTAGTCACTTATGCTTCGGTTACGTTGATGAGCGGATCCAGGATCGTCGCCACGCTCATCGATAGGCTGGGCAAATTGGCTATGCAAGCTGGAGTATGTTTTCTTCCGGGGCGATGAGGGTACAGGCTGCACAGACATTGGGCCTGGCAGGTCTGCTTTCGAGGATGCTGACGATGCCCTAGACCGGGTCCGGGCCAGGGCTTTCCACGACTCCAGGGGAGCCATGGTAGGAGAGGGCAGGGGAGTTATGTCCAGCATGGCGGCAATCTGAGGAGAGGAGATGGTGGAGCCTGGAGACACCGATCCAGCGGTTGAATGCAGCCACGAACGAATACTTGGGATACGATGGGTGAGACTGCCAGTTGAACCACTGGGCAGTATTCGCGAGTCGAATTCGCTGGAACCTACGGACGACCTGCGACGCAAATGTTGCATATCAGTCTTGATGTGCAGATCGTGCAAAAGCGAAGCGGGATCGCTGGTGGGGGGCGAGGCTTGAGGACTGGCTTGCAACTCGGCATTTTGACGGAAAGCTTCTCGATTCAAGTAAAGGATGTGGGGTGCGGGAACGCCAGGGGATACGGTATCGTCGTGAGGAAGGGCAAAATGATTTGCTTGATTTTCCGTGAACAATCGAATGCCAGGGGGCTTTGAAGCCTTCTCGAAGATTCCTGCTTGATATCAGCACGGGCTGATCTGAACAGAACAGGAACTACATACGTGGTGCTGGCTGTTCCTCCGACTTCTTGCTGCTGATGCTCTGAGCCATACTACTGCTCTTCCTGCTCTGTTCCATGGCTCTGTCAGGCCGACTCTTGGGATCTTGTTGCGTTAGATATGCTTCTCGTGGCAGGCGGCATGAGCGACGACCCCGGGCTGTGCTGTGTGACGTCGAAATGAGACCCTGATCTGTCTGCTTGCAGGAGGGACGTGGTACAATTTGCCGCCTCTCCGGTTGTTGATCAACCTGTAAATCGTTGGGTCAAGCCCGTCGGGAAAAGTACCCAAAAAGAACACCAGAACTCCCTTCAGACTTTCTTAAGCTTTGTAGGTGTTTCCGTTGCCGTAGTGGTTGTTGTCGTGGTGTGGTCGTGGTCGAGAAATCGAGAATTGTATTTGAGTCGTTGGACGACATCACGTCCTCTACGCGCAGCCGGCTGGCAGGAGGGGGCTAGTAATAATAGTAGCAGTTACACCCTGGCGCGCCCCAATGCAACTCAATGGTACACCGGCTAACGATGCTTAAAACTATTATTAATAATCTTATTACGGAGTTGACGGAGGAGCTAGTTCGGACCCAACCTATTGCATTCTTCGTTCAGTCGAGGACCTGACACGCTAAATCGGTCCCGTAGAAAATAGGTCACTAGTAATATTAGGTCGATAGGTCATCCATCCACTTTGGCGCCCAATCCACTGCAACATGACCTGGTACGGAATGCCTTGCAGCTTCCTGCACCCCGAAAACCATACCTAGTGCTGTGTTCTCAATCGGAATTCCAACAATGAGCACTGCCCGAAACCCCTCGAAACCCTCGAATTCCCGTCGCCTCCCAGCCAGTTCCGTATTCAACGTCAAATTCACTCACTCACTCACTCACTCACTCACTCACTCACTCACTCACTCACTCACTCACTCATTTAGTCTGGACCACTCGACGAATACAGTCGCAAGCAATCTAGTCTTTGTTGAGTCTCAAACCCATCAGTGCCTCGATCGAGTGTCTGTTTCAGTTAGTGCGTGAGGTTTTCATACAAAGCGAAACGTACCTTCGCGGCCATTTGTCGAAAGGTCGACGACCTCAAACGGGGTAGACAGAATGGCTGGGAGCACCCGCCCAACGTTTCTCGACCCAGGCGATGGTTCAGGACTGACCATGAGTTAAAGACAGTGGGCACATGGTTAATGGTTGCCTACCTTGCCATGTCGATTGCTGTTAGTTGAAGTTTGTATCTTCCAGATGCTAACACTGTCAAATCTGGGAATGACGAGTACGCAAACATGCCGTCATCAGAACCGTGTTTCGGTTGCATCGGATGAACTGAGTCTGCTCTTTGACCTCTCAGTAGATTGGAATCGAGCGAAGCACCAGTATTGGCGTCAATCAAGGAAGCAAAGACCCATATGCCGTCCGTCCGTGGCCTGTCGTTTCGCTCAGGCTGCTTGCCAAAGGCAACAACAATGGGCCCGGCTAGCGGTCGACCAGCCACGAGCCGTGATGGTAGAGGTGTCAGCAATTCCATATCGACCTTGCCGTGCAACATGACCATCGGCTTGACTTTCTGCGCTTTGATTTCTACGTGCTGTGAGCGAGAGTTCTGCCTTGACACCAACCGAGGCGCTGACACACCCAGCACTCCTGCTGCCATCGATCAGTACGTGTAGCCGAAAGATCAAATGCCGACTGTACCTGCTGTGGTTTGTGCTTCTTTGGCTTTTGGTTGGGACTCGACTCATGGATCTTGCTTGAGTTCGAGCACACTCTTTCAGCCTTAAAGGATCAGGTTGATGAACGCGAGAGTTGACTGGCATTCTCCTCCTTCTTATATACACAACGTGCTCGGCAAACCGACGACCCTTTTACCGCAGCTGGAAGCCTATTGAATTGTTGACAGCATCCGGAGATCCCTCTCCAAAGGATGCGCCGGAGGTTTCTCGCTTTGATATCCTGCACGCTGATCACGAGCCGTGGGTTTAGGGATATCAACAAATCAAAATTGTGGTCACAGTGTCAACAAGTCTAGAACTTCCGTGCCAAGCAGCAAATATTTAGGATAGCCGCTGCCGGCAGAGCAGGCAATTTTGTAAGACTGAATACGTAAGATGTAGAAGATACTAAGCATAGCACCGACCCACAGCAGATACCACATCCCTTTCATATCACGGACTAAGGATGAAGTCATCTGAGCTTGTCGTTGCGCTAATTTTCCATGAAACGGGATTGGACGCAGACGTTACCAGCGCTTTGGCAAGCCCCAAGTGGAGCATCACAAGCGAGAATCGTAAGATGTCAGATCTTGCATGCGCCATGCTAGATAGCCGATCGCTGCATCTCGGGCGACGAACGATAGCGCAATTCTTCTGCCCCCACATCAACGCCTTTCTTCACCTTGATTATGCAGCCACCGCCGTCCGAGTCACAGCGTGCTTCCCCAGGTCATCTGCAAGCTCCTGCTCAAGGCATCGAGCTCCAATACCAAAAACCCCCCCTACTAGGTGCGATTCGTACCTGTTCTAAGGAGTCAACTTCTGAAGAGGGAAGGACCGATCCTCAGCCCCTCATGTGCCGATGTCGATCAGTTGGCAGGCGCGGTCTACGTGGGAACAATGATGTAAGTATCTTGAGAAATTTGGAATTATTTTCAGACACAAAATGCTCTAGCAGTCTCTCATTTACCTTGTTTCAATGACAAGCTTGTTGGGGAAGGGTGAGGACGTGCTAGTGTGGGCTGGTTTAGATGGTAAGGGTTTCGATTAGTCAATGCAGGGCAGGCGTTCCCACTAGTTCGCCTAGCTCCTGCTAACTTCAAGATAAAGTTTTCGCTCGGGAGAATCGGTACAGGATGTAGACATCGACACCATTTTATCCTAGACCTCGCATCTCATCATTTTTGCATAATTTCCGACCCACCTTCAATGTAGCCTAGCAGGGACTACGCGCAAGTGTCACGACACAAAGTAAGGAGGAAGATAACCGACTATACCAGAAACGGTACCTGGTAGAAAAAAAGGGTTCGATTCGGATTGCACCTCGCCTATTTAGGACCGCTGGAACTTACTCTATGGATTGGCAAGCAGGTGCTCGAAGCCGCCCAACTCTCTTTGCATGGCTACCGCGCAACTGTTGACTTAATATCAGGCTCAGACCCATAACCATGGCTAACGCAGATGGCGTGCATCATGTGCTCGAATCCTTGCAAGTAACTCAAAACGTCGATCACCCGTCAGAGACTCCACCCCGTCGATCGTCGGACAAATGCTTGTGTCACGTGATCTGGCGGGCAATCGCTATACTACCCACGACTACCTGACTGCGAGCACCCTGTAAACTACTTGTATGAAGGGGGTCCAAACCTTGCTCTAGCACGTCTCAGCCTGACAAAAGATCGGGCACGGTGAGGAAATCACTTCTGAAACCACTTGACGTAGAGCTGTTCCTGAGCCGCATTCCCTCCCCCGCGGACTCAAGTCAACCGCAGCCTTCAAGTTGAACATCGCTCAGGGCCATGTTCATCTACGAGCGGCACAACAATGAATGCGATTCATGACTAACCTCGACAGGCAAGCGTACAGAGAGAACGAAGTCGCAAAATCTGACAGCATTTTGAGACCGGTCGTGTAGAGAGTTCACGCATCCCTAAAGGAGGTAGTTTACTTCATCTTAGCATCCCAAAGCCAGGTCACGGAGCCCACATCTCCCGGTAAGATCAAGCACTAGCGACAAACGATGATGAAGGCAAGAGCATGGCCCCTCAGTCACTCTTGTCGCTCACGACGGTGGACGGCCTGCCACTATCGTGAAATCTACATTTGCCGTCGCCTGTCCTACATTATATTGACTTCTGATTCGGCCCGAAGCTGCGAAGTATCCTGTATCCTGTCTGTGGGACGGATCTACAGCAGGCATGCGCAGCGACTCCGCTTTATGGGCTTGCCGGCTTGAAAATAGAAAGTGACAGTGGCTTACCTGTCCGATCGACGCCTCCCATGTATCGAGGAGACAGGCCATCACCGCATCAGGATGGGCTTGTCAACAAGCTAAAAAAGGCAATCGCATCCTTTTGGCGCACCGTCATTGTTCATTTTGGGTAGGGCTCAGTTCCGCTTTCAACTCCGCTGAACCACGTCTCCGGGAACAGTCGATCAGCAGGGCGCCTTCAAAGTCGAATGCAAGGACCCCCTCCTCGACGACGCCACTTCATTCGTAGAAAGTATATTAGCTTTGGACGTGCTTTCGAGGCGCCATGACCAAAAGTTTTATTGGTGGAGGTATATTCGTCACACCTGAAGTGATCTGCAAAGGCAGCGATGCCACACCTGTCGACCTGGCTCGTGGCCTCCGAAAAACCGAGATCGATTCATGCAGGTAAATGACATTTGTCACCTAACCCATGCACATGCAGCCAAGGACAGGAAAAACCAACGAATCGTCACGCACGAACGGATGCCTCATTGCTCGCCCTCCTTCCCTGCCTCGACACCTTCCGACTTTCGATCCGACTTTTATTTCCCTTTCACCTTGTCCCAATCGATGTCCCCTAGCAACCGTGCCCGGCAGTACCCCACCGCCGTCTCCATCCACAACTTGTCGTACATTCGATGCGCCCAAGGCATGAAGGTGCTGCCATCGAACGGCGCTTTCTCGGTCTTGCCTTCTCCCTGATAGAAGACGCTTTTCAGCCTGAATTCTGCAAAGCCCTCGTCAAAGTTTGCTTTGGCAACCATCTCAAACAGGCCATCCCCTGGACGAGGGGAGACAGGGTTGTGGAGAGGCGAGTCGCCGCAACGAAAGAGGATAGTGTCTCGGTCCGGCCGCTCCAAGACAGCGAAGTGGTCGGTTATTTCGGTACCCACTGGGTAGCGAGAGGACTGGAGCTGCTGTTTCGTCCAAAGTTGGTGGGCGGTTGTGGTATCGTTCTTGTACTTGTAAGCGAGATACTCGCGTTGGATTGTGAAGCCTGCAGAAGGGTAAGTGTTAGCTACCGATTGCCCAGCCCAGCCTGTGCTATTGTCGGAGGCGCTCTGCATATTTTGCTGCAACTGCAAGTTTAAGATGCGCAAGCAAAGCATCAATGTCTCAGTCGGGCCTTTTTCACTGCTGTAAGGTGGACAGCATACCCGAGAACAATTTCAATTCTGCTACCTCTGATTGGAAGGGGGTCACTGCATAAAACCTGATTGGAAAAAACTGTGGACAACAAGGCTGACTTACCACCTCCACCCCATACACCCTGGGCAAATCTCTCAACCAGCTTACTTCCTCCTGCCTTCGCATCCTCGACCAGCTCAGGATCCAGCTTTATCAGCGCCGTCCTCCTCACACACACGTCGTGGAAGGTGGGATTGCTGTTGGGATTGTACCGTCTGAAGGAGGCTGAGTGGAAAGTCGGGTCAGTGGACGGGTCCATAGGCTCGAACGAGCAGTGTTTGGTGTAGACGAAGAAGCCGCCCACGGAGGCGGTGGAGGTGACAGCAGCCGTCTGGAGAACCCATGATAGTTTGGAGGGCATGACTGTGCTGGTAAGATGGGCTGCTGGTGGGAACGAGACAAGTTGGGATGTGAGTGTATCGGCTACAAGGCCAGTTTGGTATGGTAGTATGGCCCGAGCTGTTTGAGCCTTATGAATGTCGCAGTACTTGCTTGTCGAGCTGCTTGCAGTAGCCCTCTGGTGGCTTAGATGCTGCGATATAGCTACGCACTACCGGCGCGGTGAACGTCTAATTAATATCGAAAATAGTTTATCAGCGAAAAGCTCCAATTCTTCCTAGGCTTAGTATGATGACTCTGAGGTTGGGTCAGCAGCTGGCCGACGACGTGTCCAGAAACTTTACTCGTTTACACTTTTACTCTGAGCGTCGGGGACATACGGAGTACTACTCCGTACCGAAGTGGGTGATTGCGTCTAGCAAACCTTCGGCAACCCCAACATGTAGTTTGTGACGTTTGTACGGTTTGCACTTCTCGACGCCGACAGAAATTCCAAGTTCGATCACTCGGCTTCACTTCCTCTGTTACCAGCAAGCTTGTACACCCTCAAGTCGCCCGCCACTCCTTCAACATGGCCAGTGGACTGTTTGCGTCCCTGCCGAAACCGAAGTACTCTGGCGAACATGAGGATGTACCTCTGCACGCTCAGCCCAAGGGACCTCGAATTGTCGGTCCAGGCGCCATCGACGAGTCGCAGATTGTGCTGAAAAGAGCTGGACCTCCGCCGTACGGACAGCGATCGGGATGGCGACCTCGAAATCTCGAGGACTTTGGAGATGGCGGCGCATTTCCTGAAATCCCAGTGGCGCAATACCCATTAGACATGGGGAGGAAGGGAAAGTCAGCTGCTTCGAATGCTCTAGCGCTGCAGGTCGACGCGGAAGGAAAAGTGAAGTACGATGCGATTGCGCGACAGGGACATGGCGAGAAGAGGATAATACACTCGAACTTCAAAGATTTAATTCCGCTCCGGCAGCAGGCGAATGCAGGAGATTTGAGTCTGGATCGACCGTCGCAGGCTGAAGTGGCAGAGTCTACCGAGAAGACCAAGGCTGCGCTGGAGAAGCTGGTCTCTGGGGCAGTGGCAGCGCAGAAGCCCAAGAACGTCAAGGGACGGAACCGAGAAGAGCCTACGTACGTACGGTATACCCCGGCAAACCAGATGGGAGACACGTCGACCAAGAACGATCGCATATTCAAGATCATGCCGAAGCAGCAGGACCCGATGGAGCCTCCGAAGTTCAAGCACAAGAAGATCCCCCGTGGACCTCCTTCTCCTCCTCCACCCGTCATGCATTCGCCTCCGCGGAAAGCTACTGCTGAAGACCAGGAGGCGTGGAAGATTCCGCCTGCCATCTCGAATTGGAAGAATCCGAAGGGATATACAGTGCCGCTGGACAAGCGACTCGCTGCCGATGGGCGAGCGTTACAGGATGTGACGATCAACGACAAGTTTGCACAATTTGCTGAAGCTTTGTTCACAGCTGATCGTCATGCTCGCGAGGAGGTGAATATGAGAGCGAAGATGCAGCAGAAGCTGGCTGAGAAAGAGAAGCTTAGCAAAGAGGAGCACCTCAGAGACATGGCGAAGAAAGCACGAGAAGAGAGAGCTGCGGCTGCAGCTGCATCAGGAAGCCGGCCGCGAAGAGGCTCTGGCTCTCGGAGACGTTCACGATCTCGATCATACTCCTATTCCGATTCCTACTCATCCAGAAGTGACACAGACTATGACTCAGAGGACGAGCGTGCACATCAAAGGGCCCAAGCTCGAAAAGAACGACGCGAGGAAGACCAGCGACAACTCCGACAATCGAAGATGGGCACCGAGAAGCGGCTGCAGGCGATGGCGAGGGAGCAGAACAGAGACATCTCGGAGAAAGTGGCTCTCGGTCTGGCCAAGCCCACCTCAGCACAAGAGACCATGTACGACTCACGACTATTCAATCAAACCTCGGGCTTCAGCTCCGGATTCAACGAAGACCAGCCCTACGACAAGCCCCTCTTCGCCGCCCAAGACGCCATCTCATCAATCTACCGGCCCACCGCTGGAGGCGCCGACGAAGAAGAAGACGAAGAAGGCGGCGCCGATGACGCGATGGACAAGATCCAGAAGAACAACAGATTTGAAGCTCTGGGGAAAGCCAAGCAAGGCTTTAAGGGAGCCGATCTTGTCGGTGAGCGAGAAGCGGGACCGGTGCAGTTTGAAAAAGACAAGGATGACCCCTTTGGGATCGACAGTCTGATTGGTGAGGCGAAGAAGTCGCATGGACAGGGGCAGGGACAGGGAGAAGCTGCCGCCGCGCAGAAGAAATATGGGTTGGAGAGGGCGGAAGAGCGCGAAGAAGAGGATGATCGGAGGAAACGGAGGCGCTTGGATGAGGATGATGACGACTGATAAGGAGGATGCCTGAGGGTTGGAGGGTTGATAGCTCAGAGAATGGAAAATCGTACGCTGTGAAACGACCCTGTATATTGAGCCCCTCTTTACTCACCGGTAGTCTCACCATTGGGCAATGTGTTGAACTTGTGGATCATCCAGAACACTTTTTTCCCCAAAGATGTGGAAAATTCTCGCTGTCGATGTATACATATATATATTACATACATTATCCGACAAATACAAACAAGCCTTCAACCCCATAGATGTGCTATTATTAACCCCTATTCACAGTATTTGTCAACGTAACTTCTCTCTCTCTCTGTCTGAGTGTGTCTGCCTTTAAACATTTTCAACATAAAGCTGTTGAGGGAAAAAAACAAAAATTCTACCGAAACCGCTTGATCTCGCGCATGATATGCAACATGCTCGCAGGCCACCAATGTCCCGGACGCGGACCCTTACCCGGACCCTCACGATAATAGCCGGCGGGGCTCTGATGATCTGATTCAGAACCATGATCTTCAGGCACAAACTCGTCACCATAGCGGTTCAGCATGCCCGAAAGCGTGACGAACGCCAGGTCCCCGATCCACCACGACTCCTCCTCGACGAGGAACATGAGGACCGACCAGTGCGCGTAGATGTCGAGCGCGAGCACTTGTGCTACTGAAAGGCCGTCATTGTCGTCGTTGTCGGCGGGGGAGGAGGGGAAAGAGAGGGAGTGGTTCGAGTTGTTGTTGTTGGGCGATGACGCCACCGGTCCATTATTAGCAGGGTTCTCGAGCCGGTGGTCGAGCAAGGGCAGCACGAGGTCGAGATATGCTTGTGGGGTGCGGACGAAGAAGGTGAGGAAGAAGCGTGTTAGCGGGTCTGTTGGGGATGGGCTGGCGGGTTTGCTAAGGAGAGTGTTCAGCCATGGTGCGATGTGGGTGGGGACTTGGGTGAGTGGTGCTGAAGACTCTGCTGCGGGTGCTTGTGGACTGGGTGCGGGTGAGGGCGAGGGTGTCGGCGTGCGGAAGGCGTTGCTTCTGATTTCCTCCAGGACGTCGAATGCGCTGCGGCAGGCCGATAGCTCTTCGCTCGTGCTGTCGTTGCTGTCGTGGTGAGTGAGAGAAGGCGAGTGAAGGCGATCTTTGAGCTTGGTGAACGCCTTTTCACTGGTGGCTGCTAGGATCGGCATCATTGCGTGGGTGCGTGATGGAGGGAGCATGGCTGGCTGGGCGTTGATCTTCGTCGACGACGACGACGACGACGAGAAGAGGAATGGACTCTCTTGAGCTGGGGACTCTGTCCTCGGGGACCGCTTGGGATTCGTGTCTGGGTTTGGGTGCAAGTGGTGGTACCGGTTCAGACTTACAAAGGTGGTCTGTATCCCTCGCATGATGATTATCGGATCTCTCGGCGTCGTCGAGAGGAGTCTATTCGTCTCGTGCGTTTTCTGTCTGCTCGAGATCCAGTGGTTGATCCGCTGGCTCGAAGTGGCGAAGGGTACGAGCAAGAAGGCACTAGCTAGAAGCGAATCTGGCTCCGTGGCATCCAACGACGAAAGCGACGCTCTCATTTGTTCGCTTGCGGCGTTGTAGTGTCGATAGCCTGTCATCAACACTTGGATGACGGCGTTTACATCCGGAGGCGTTTCTCTGGAGATCATGTCGCAAGCCAGGCAGGCGGCAGACACCGCAAGAAGCGAGCGGTACACATTCTTGCTACGCAAGGCCAGTGTCGGGACGCCGATCTGCCATGCGCCCTGGTCGCTTTGGTAGTGGCTTAAGGTACGGCTCGTGTGCTGCAGGTAGTGGTGGTATAGATCGGCGTCGGACAGCCCTTCTGGAGCGTCGTCCGTGGCATCCGGGCCGGGGCGGACGTCTACTTCCAATAATGCTAGCTTTGAGCTCACTGATGCTTCCAGTGATGGTGATCGCTCCGGAGGAGGTGGAGTCTTTGACAGTGGAGAAATAAGGCGCCAGGACGAACACGAACTTGCAAGGGACGCTTTGGTGTTCTGGCCGTACTTGCTAGTACTCCATACTGGCCCTGGATAGATGCATTTGATCAAGCCTGCAGCACATCGACTGCATGATGGAGTCCGCTCATCACACTACAGACTCAAGAGTTAGCCATAAAACCCCCCCAATGAGGACTGACTTTTAGTCTGTGTACGAGTACTCACCTTGACTTTCCGCCGCTTGCACTCGAAGCATCCATTCCGCGATTTCTGGTGATGCCTCCTCGTCTTTCGGGAAAATCCGTGACCGTGGTTTTCGAAGATCACCATTTTTGGGTCGTTCCTCGACTTTGGCTTGGAACACCCTGCCCTCCACGGAGGATCGACGTCTCAATATACCATTGCCGAGCCTTTTGCTGCGCCCTGATGCTGATGGTCGCATTGTCTGGCATATTTGTGATAAGCTTCTAGCTATTGCGTAGACAATTGCAAAGTTGCCTTTGAAGCTGAGGGATAGGCCCCCCGTTGCTCATACTCGGATGGTTAGGGTTATTATTAGGTCGGTCTTGGCATGCGGTATCGGAATGATATCACTGAGACAGGGATTTGCATTTCTTGCTTTCGACCAGAACACCGAAGATGGCAACGAGCGACGAATCGTGACTAATCGCTATGAGCTATACTGTCCTTCATAGTCAACGCGGTCAAGCGATGGCCCAAAGCCGAATGCCATCATGTAAAACAAACACAGATTTTGTGCCACTAAACTCGCGGCATGAAGGATGCGGCTGTACGGTCAAGAGGGTACTAGTGAATTGCGGCTCCTGAGCATGTAATGCCATTCTTTCGCAAGACGTTCAAGACTTTTGTATTAGATGTGTGTATGAACTGCAAGATTACGCCAGAGAGTCTATTACCCATACAAAAGAGATGCGAGAATTAAAACGACCAACTCAACCCACCAACAAGCAGATTTGCCATTACCCCCAACCAATTACAAGTCTATTCTATCGCACCGATCCCCCGAAGTTTCTCTACAGGATGCCTGAATAGCTGTCGTCATAGCGAATGCGGACCAGCCTAGAGGCCGTTTCTGGCCAAGAAATCAAACGACACCTGGTAGCCGGCGGTGGCATTATTGTGGAGTGGGAAGGCATGACCGGTGTTCGGCTGAATGGCAACCTCAATCACAGCCGCATTAGGGTAAGTTTTGTTCAAAGCCTCCATACTGGCCAAGCCCTTGCAATCACCGCCGCAGATGTAAGCGTCGAACTCAGCCAACATGTACTGCACTGGTGCTTTCAAGGAGGGTCCGGCCAGGCCGAGGACAGTGTAGGCAGACGCCAGCTCTCCGATGGGAATCGGCTGCTTGATCGCGTCGCCGTAGTCGAGCATCTCCTGGGTGAAGGCGGTCTTGAGGTCGCCACCGAAGAAAATGGTCTGGATGCCGCTCTTGCTGCACACGATGTAGCCGCTGCCTCGGTCGTAGGGAGGAGAGCTGGTGGCGGCGTATTCAGGGTGAAACGACACCATGCCGTCCTTTCCGAGGTATTGGTTCACGATAAAGCCTGTGATGATCGCTCCGTCTGTCAGGTTGCTGTATTCGGCAATGAATGCGGAAGTGAGAAAGGATCCGAAACTGTGACCGACGTGTACGATCTTGCTTGGTGCCTTTAGCCCCTTAAAGGATGCACTGGCAGCTTTGGGTTTGCTTGCGAGGCGGTACAGCGTGCCATTACGCGCCATCAACGTCAACTGTCGAAGAATCTCCACTTCCAGCGGCGCTTGAACCACGGTGTACGCGTCCGGCTTGTCGGACTGGCCGGCACCCAGTCGGTCATAGGTGAGGATGGAGTATCCTTCTTTGAGTACGGCTTCGACGTAAGACTGGTTTTGCGGATCGAGTGTAGGATCCCAATACCTGGAGTCGTAATGCGCACCGTGCGTGGCGATCTGCAGGATGTGCTTGTTCTCGGAAGACTTGGGCACACACAGCTGGGCGTGAATGTTGAAGGTGCCCGAAGTCGTGGTGTTCTTGATGACTGTTGCTGGCCCTAGTGGCCTGCTCCAGGTATCAGACCAGACTGCCCAGGCTGTCGTTTCGAGGTCGTTGTCGACCCTTGGTAGATCATAGACTGCGCTGGGGGAGGTCGCAAATACGGGTATGTCCAGCTGCTGGCAGTCTCCATGGATATGGGTACGGTTGGTCGAGGGGATGCTCAGAGCGGAACCCCGTTCGAGAAGAATCAAGAGACCTGCGATGATAGCTCCGGCCATTTCTGTTGTCTATGATGCTTGTACTGATTGTGTTGTGCGGAGTGTTGTGATTGTGATTGAAGACGCAGCGACAACGGTTTTCGACTGTCTATATAGCCGCACAAACTGTCTGAGACTCAACGCCTTCAGACATGACTTACCTGATCCCGTCATCATCATCGACTTAGCGAACGCCATCTTGTTCTGCATCCGCGACACCGGCTCTCACCTAGCTGTGTTTCTGCGTTTTGTGGCCGTTGCATCTACGAGCAGTATTCTTTACGGGACGTACTCCGTAATCGGATATGCAACTTCGGGAGACCAGGGGCGTATGTACAAAGTCAGTATTTGCTTGGCAGACAGGCAGCGTATTTGTAGCCCAGTTGGGTATAGTGGCCCCACCCAAAGTAGACCAAAGTCATACGTTGGGTGAGGAATACGACGGATTATTATTTGTCACACCTAGGTACGAAGTACAGTCTTCTACCGACGTAGGCCAAGCAGGTAGAAAGTTACAGGACAACCATTTTTTTCAGATCTCGCATTGGCGTACATCGCCCTCCAGCCATGAGGCTGACAAAACCCCAAGAAATACGCGGGCATTTCGGCTTACTGAGAGGGATCCGGCGGGCGGTGCCTCCAATTTGGCATGCTAATTTTTTTCTCGATGTTTTCGTACGATGTTGGTTGAGATGAAATCTGGGCGAGTTAAGCCCCATGAAAGACTAACTAGGACGTGTCGACGTCATGGCTTATAGGTAAAGGAGTGTGAGGAGTAGGCACTCGAAATACCCGCTACGGCTTTCTGCACAACCACGAAATACAGGATGAAAGTATGGATTGGTACTATCGATATCACAGAACCTCATCTACAGATCTATACTGCGGCCTGCGTCACCTCCCCGCGCCAGGGGCCAGCAACAATCCGCCTTCACTTAGAATAGTCTGTCCATTTAAGAAGGCATCCTTCATTGCATAGATGTACGCCTCGGACATGTCCTCCGGCGTGCCAATGGCACCCGTCAAGGTCACCTCCTTGAACGTGGCTCTGAACGCCTCCAATTGGTCCCCGGTGAAAACGCGCCGGAACAGCTCCGTGTCAATGGCGCCTGGCTCAATTATATTGACGCGGACAGGCCGGAGATCAATCGCCAAAGATCGTACTAGGCCTTGCAGGGCTGCACCAGCTGATGCACCAAGATACCAATTCTTGCCCGGGCTGTAGGTATTTACGCCCCCGGTAAAGATCAGGCTCGATTTATTGCTGACACGAAGATAAGTACCGGGCGCCAATTTTGCGAGGAGGATTGGTGTCAAGATCCTGAGTCTTTGACTGTCGAGAAGCATCTCGGGATTTTCGAATTTATCGAGAGGCTGGGCATGCACTGTGTCTGCTGCGGTGTTGATAATGTGGTCCAGGAGGTGCTCGCCGTTATTGGTTGAGGCTTTGAGGAGTTCGACGAGGGCAGGCTCAACGTCTGGCGAACCAAGGTCGATGGTATATCCACTGACTTTCGACTTGGAGTCTGGGTATGACTCGGCCAGGCGGGCGAGGGTCTTGTCGATAGACGATTGCCGGGACGAGGCGACGATCACAGTGGCGCCGTGTTCCAAGGCATTTTCGGCGACGCAAAAGCCAATGCCGGAGGTGCCGCCGAGGATCAAAATGCGCTTGCCTTGGAGTTTGTTGGTGTACTTGCTAGGCATTGTGAATGCGATACGAAGGTGGTGGAAATCGAGTCAATGTAAATAGCCAGTGATCCGGGTTGGGGGTGTTCAATTATACCAATTTTGTTCGATGGTTCGTGTCCTTGCTGTTGAAGTGCGAGAGGGAATATCTACCGATGGGAGGCATGATGGTGTGTATATATGTGCTTTCCATCGTTTCGGACTTAAGCATCTTCCAGTAGTAACGCGATTAAGTGAGGCAAGGTCAGGTAACGATTTGCGCTGTTCCGTGATAGAATAAGGCATTCTTCTCTTGGCGGACCGTGGCAGACCCAATTGATAGCCTTGGCCGGTGTTGTTGTTGCTCCGAGAGTCACGTGGATGGCAGGCCTAGTGCTAAAGAAGTACGATCCACAAGTTAATGTACGATCGTAGTTCGAACACTGATACATAGGCCAAGACAGGCAGGAAAAGAGTCCAGAAACGTACGCTGGGTGTCAAAGTAAGGTACGATGACCGCCCCCCTCTCACTGGTTGCGCCGGTGTGGATATGAAGTTCGAAAAGGACAGACTACCGTGATGTGTGGACTTTTCGCGCAAGGAACATACAGTCAATCCTCGGGCATAAAATGGGCATTGTAGCACGAGTGCGGAAGCCATTTGAACGGAGAGGGAGACCATAAGGTTTTGGCCAGTTCCGTCGAACAACATGAACGCTCGTCATAATTCGGTACCGTAACGCAAAGCCCAAGGCCTGCTACACGCACTGTCACGAGAATTCGCTGATCCGGAGAGCTTCACGGCGTAATAGTTCTGGCAAGGCAGTATATTGGTCATATTTCAGTCATGGGTCGACCTTCTCCTGCTTTTGGCGTTTGTGGGCCACCAGGGTCTTTGACAACCTCGGGCTTGCTGCCTTTCAGAGCCGGTAAATCGAAAGCCGGACTTCTTCCAATCCTGCCATCCCTCCAAGACGCTGTTCTCGCTCCCATGTATCCCTTATCCCAGACCAGGGCACCAACCCACGGCTGAACATTCCAGCTCAGCTGTAAGGTGACATTCGATTTCTCTGCGATGACTCCTGTTGGATCCGTAATCTGATATTTCGGCTTTTGGTTCTTGAGGTTGATCCTGCCTGGTTTGGTCAAGGCTGTAGTGGACTTGTCTTTATCCCTTGCTCTTTTGCTCTTGCTCTTGGACGCACGAAGAGTTTTCTTATCTGGAAAGTAGGTGCTCTTCAAATTCTGCCACGACCAAGGTGTAGCAGGAGCAGGAATGATCGTGTCCCATATCACCGATTCGGACTGCTCTTCGCTGCCGGTGGTGGAGGGATAGTTTGCTGTTACGTAGACGAACAACTGTTTGGTATTCCAGGTCAAGAGAGGCGACAAATCTGCATCCAGATCGAAACGGATTTGGGCATATTCCTCTCTCTTATTCGAGTAGTAATGCGGTCTGCCCTTCACCACTTGAACATCTCGAGGTTTGATCACGGCGGAGAGTGGAGCAGTCGGTGCTGGAACTGGCAGAAGGGAAAGAAGTGCAATGATGCCGGCGAGGCTAAAGGCGCAGGTGGTGAAGAAGCCAAAGGCCGTTTGGAGACGATTCAAACATGAATGCATCTTCCTGCAAAGAGATTGATGTCGACGTCAAAATCAAAGAAAGGTCAAAGGATTGGAGGTGGAGGTCAGACTTGGTAGACGCTCATCTCATAGTGGTTGACTTTTCTGCCACTCCAGCTCAGTCCTGTATGTTCCAAGCTGGCTGGAAACGTGTCCAGAATTCAGATTCACTCGTGTAAAGCACCACACTACAGTTTTGGTGCTCGGTCACGCGAAATCACATGCTGCGGGCCTTTAGAGGACACTTCTCTGAAAGCTGGCCTAAGTAGCCTGGAGGTTTCGGCTTGGATCGGCCAAGGCCCTAAGCCCCTAAGCCCGAGGCTAATTAATATTAGGTTGTCCGAGTTTGGCTCTGGCGCGCTCTGGCGCTCTCTGGCGCTAGTACGATACATTGCGCAAAGCTACCTAGATCGATAGAGTATCAATATCAAAATGCAATCGGAATGTTGGTCGGGCTTAGCTTCCAGCCTACATATAGTATGCGTCTAACTTGACTGGCGGTAATGGTGTCCAGTGCGTGCCAGCATGACGCACCTCCTCGCCTTCCAACGTGCCACCAACGACACCCTTGTCGCCCCAGTATAGTCGATCACGTCTTGCAGGCCAAACATCGATCAAGTCCACAAGTGTCTGAAGATGTCCAAACGCCGACGGCTGCGGACCACGAGGGCACCAGAGCACCAAAGCCGCTGCGAAGACAACAAGCCCAATAACCACTATGCTCAGCCACAGATTCGTGGTTGCAACTAAGCTGACTCCGATGTAGATGTCGACCGCATAGCCCAAGCCGAACAACCAGTGCGCACACGGCTTCACACAGAAGAGAACAAATGTTTGATATGATGTGACTAGCTCCACAGGAGCACTTTGTGAGCGTTTCTGGCCCTTGCTTGTGGAAGCTCTGCGCCATGTGGCCTCGTCGCGCGACAAGTAGACGCATAGTTCCGCAAAGTGTAATGTGATTGTCACCACTAGCTGTAGTCCACACAGCAAGACAAAAATCCAGATGAAGTCTTTAGCCTGAAAATATCCCTCGTATGACGCACCGTTGTTCTCACCCCCAGCCAAAATGATGGTTATACCTGCGTAGAGTGGCGCGTACCCGTTGGTCGGATTCCACACTTCCCCATGCTGAAATACCTTACCATAGCCTCGTGCCGCAACAGCGATAAAAAGACCGATAGTATAGGCAACCAAGACGAGGGAGAGTGCCGACATGATCCACAAAACGTGGCGAACTTGCTTATGAGATTCGTACGCCGATGCTTGCCGACTCTTTGCCCGGACCAGTCCCACGAGACTGCCGTTTTGATTGACACCGCACATTGAGCGACCTTTTCTAGGTGTCAGCGAATAGTCGCGCAACTGCATGCAAGCGGCGGCAGTGTCCATCATATTAGCACTCCACGTTGGCCAGTGGGCACTCTGTGATATAGCCCATGTTGCGATGGATGCTTGGGCCACGATGCCGCTTCCAAGAAGAATCCAGGCTTCACCCAACACCCGATACGCGGAACAGTTACCACTCGACATGGGACAGAATGTCAATGATGACGCGCCATATGTCGCGGTGATGCCACACATCACGATGACATTGCTGTACCATGCGTTAGGGCCATGGCTTTTAGTGGTCTGGAGCAGTCGCAGGTTCGAATTAAACTCCAAGCGTCCTTCCTTGTACAAGTTCCAGCGTAGAGAAACAGCACTAATGTACCCGAGTGATTCGTTGCAAATGGTGATGAGTACGACCTGTGCGAGTATCACGAGGTCTTTGCCCGGACCCCAGCAGAGAGTGATCATCCAGCGCTGTTGTGTGGCGAAGACGCCAGCGATGATGCACGCGACTGCCAGATACCATGTGACTGCCAGTCCCAGAACACTCAAATTCCGCGTCGATAGACATGGATCGAAATATATCGGGAGAGGCTTCGATGTAGACGTGTCGTCCGGGCACGTTTCTGTGGCCTCCAACAAAGCCTCCGCCGCCATGCTGACTAGGAAGGCAACAGGTGCGACTTCGGTAGACCTAGGAACGAACCTTTCTCGTGAGAATTCACTCTATTGTCGTAAAGACGTCTAGCCAGCTGAGAGACTAGCTTTCTAGCAAGGCTAGAAGCGCGATCATGCCATTTTAAAGTATCCATGATGTATGTGGCCGCATCTAGAATCGCATGCTCTTGCCCGCATTCATTGGAGATTCTAGGCAGAGGAGGCTATGTCTGCAATTCAGATGCGGCTTGCTGCATGAGAGCCACGTATTGTTGTTGCGGCGGTGCCGTCTTGGCAAGGCGCCCATTTTCTGGGCAACTCGGTGATTTGAGCTTCAATTACATAGGTCCAGCCGTATCGAGTCTTTCTGACCTCATATTTGAGGTAAGACGATCGTCGTTATAGGGAGTAACGAGACGAACAGTAACACGATAGACTTGGATAGTCAAGGTGAGTGGAGGGCAGGTAAACAGGCATTAAAGGTTCAGAAAGATGATCAAAGCGGGCTGGGACGGCGCTAAGCGAAAGGCCTTATTTTTAATTTTCTCTTCGAACTTCACCGGTTTCCCTTCTTCTCTCTTTCTCTACAAGGGACCTCAGCTTGGCGGCTCACAATCATGGCATCAAACAATTGCTAGCGGGGTGGTCACAGGCAGATCGAGGTGATTTTCTACCTCGGATCTGACCTGATACGAGGTCCTAGATGGACCAAACCTGTCGTTAATCGCCCGTGCTCTTCTCTTCAATAGGACGTATGGGTTTCATATCTAAGGTGACAAGAACAACCTAGCCTCCTGGGGTTTCCAGTCGACGTCAGAGTTCTATTGGTTGGGTACAATTGCTCTTCTTATTTGTCAATCTGTGACTCTACAAACCAAGTGCAGAAACAACAGAGCGCTGCACAGTGCAGTCTACAGGCTTTCGGATCATTTTTCGTCGTTGCCTTCATCTGCGTCTTCTTTCAAGATACTTGACACCAGTCTCACGTGAGATGTTGCCTGTAGCGTTGACGTGGTGTTAGCGAGCTTGGAAGGATCACCTTGCGCGGCGGCGACCTCAGAAAGTCGAGGTCTCATAACGAGTAAGCATGGTGGAATGGTAATATTGGCGACAGGTTTCATTTGCAGAGGAAGACTGGGTTCTTCAGACTTCAAAACATTGTGGCGCGCACATATCGCGATTTGCAGATTGCCTACTTAGGTGACCTACTTACAACGTCTCTTGGTACCCCTCAGCAACCCCCGCCAACGAGGCACTTGCGTTCAAGCCTTCCTTTCTTGTCCCACTTGCATTGGGGCCCTCAAACCGGGACGGAACGTTGACCCAGGCCTCTTCCCACCCGCAATTTCTTACCCACTTCGGGGACGCTCCCTCGACGCTATCGATAGCCATGTGTCCCAGCTTTAACCACATGTCCCCTTTCACAGGCCAGTCCTTGCCTTCACCACTCTCGTATTCAGCACACACGTTCTCGCCGTTTGCTAGCGCTCGAACGAGCTTGGATGAATGTCCGTCGTCTCGGAGGCGGTCCACTCGTGCGAATATCTCCGCCCAGCCATCGTTCGGCTGCTTGGGTGCATAGCTCGTGATTTCATCAACGAATAGTTCCGGAGAGCCACGTGAGACATACATGGCGGTGTCGGACCAGCCTTTGTACTGCAGAAGTCGCGCCCGCGTCTCATCCTTCAGCCAACCGTCATGTTTAGAATCAACAAATGCCGAATAGAAGATGGAGCAGTTGACACAGTGCATGTAAAAGAAATCGAACTTGACTTGCTTCTTCCGCGAAGGATGCTGTGCTGCGCCGGCGAAGAAGGCGCAAACATTGATCATCTCGGCCGTCTTTAGCCTGAGGTCTTGCTTATTCGGGTGTACAAACCACTGGGAACATAAGTCTACCGATTCCGAGAGAGCACGTTTGAGGACGCCGTCGCGGACTTTATTGCCGTCGGATGACCTTGGTGCTTCTCGGACCTTGTCGTTGGCACGGGCAGCGTGAATGAGATCGAGAAGAGGCCGAGCTGTTTCGTTGTTCTTAATTCGTTGGTTGGCACGCTCGGTGGTCAGGTCGACGAATTCGGCAGGCCAACGGTCGTGAGTGGCTGCCTGTGCCATGGCTTCCACTATTATGGCTGGCTGTTCAAATTCGATGCCAAAGCCGAGGTGGATGATGGGATGATAGAAGCCGGAGAACATGCGGACAAACATGTCTCGTGCTGGCGCAGTATCGGCGAAGAGTTTATCGTTGAGCATTGCCTGCCAGGAGCCCTTGCGCTTCTCTATCTCTTTCTTGTAAAACATCTCGAAATCGTGAAAGTACTTTTCGTTATTGAGGTACTTGGCGAATAGAGCTGGATCGGACATTGCCTCAACTTTGTCTTTGTCGACTGGAAATTGAGGTCGTTGGTAATTTGCGTTATCATCGTAGGCTTTCTGTATCTGTGAAGGTGATGCCCCGAGTGCGAAGATGGAGAGCAGGTGGTGAGCTATGTGATTGTGGAAGCCGGAGGGGTTGAAGTACATGTGATACTCGTCATGGTTTTTCTGCAGAAGCTCAGACGCTCTTGAGCATGAATCTAAACTGATTTGCGCTCGTGGAACATGGAGAACTCCGGCCGTGTCCGGTGTCAAGGAGACAGTCGCTGCTGTTGCCATCCCAGCGGTTGCGGTAGCGCGATGCACAACCTTGGGTCCGCGAAGGTGAGATGCGATAGAAGCAGCCCGGCTTAAGATTCTACTGGAAGGCATTGATTCGGGCTCTCTGTATCCGAGGCGGATGATGGTGCCTCGTCCTTTTTATGTACTCCCAAGCACTCCTTTATACTGTGCTATGACCTTGTGCGAAGAAACTTGAAATGCCACCTAAGCAGCTTCTTGTGTGATCTTGCCACCTCATCGTCAACAAGGCAATTGCTCGATACGTTACGCGAGAAGGACAGTCATGGGAAATAGTTCGTCCGTTTCATCTATCGTATCAGCGTTCTTGAATGGTGGCCACTATCGAACGTCTAGAAGCAATGATGTAAAGGCGAACTCCACTCCAAGCAAAACCTGGGGAACGCTAATATATCACAAACCAATGAAAGCATCTTCATTTTGTCAGCCGAAGACCCTTTGCTTGGCGGGAACGTTTTGGCTTGGAAGCTGAAGTTTTGGTCCCTCGTGCTTACTAAACGTGTAAGGTTGTAAGAGTTTGGCAGCAGTCGTAGTCTAAAGATTCTACCCAATCGTCACCATTTTGTACGACTCTCGCATACAAGGCGAAAAGTCCTAATTCGAGACACCTGGGAATGAATGAAGCCTATCTTTAGTCTTCTGCACCTTCAGCAAGCGCAGCTTTGACTACGGTCCAGGATCAATGCCACGATTCGAGCCAAGACAGAATCCGATCCTCCACCTCCCTTTCCACGCACTGAACATAGGAATACGCTAGTTAAGCTTGTTCCCATTGTCAGCGGCAAGACCTTGCTCTTCAACAGGCAAGAAAGGTACCTGGGGATGGTGTGCAGGTCTCAAGATATACCGCTTACTTTCGAGTGTGCCGCCAGGTCAAGGGTAAGTTTAGCACTCTCGATAACCTTTCATTGCATTGCGCCTGAGTTGAGTTGAGGTAATGTCATTTTCGCCGAGGCTCGAGACGTAAAGCAGGTAGGATGTCTTTGTTTGATACGGAGGACGTTCTGCATTTCGAAAACAGAGGTACCTAGAGCGTGTGGATCGTGGTTCTGATCGCGTCTGCTTTTTGTTCTTGTCACCCTCGACCTCTCACAGTGAGACAACTCAGTTGTTTGGTCAAGGATCAAGCCAGCAGCTGTAGGGGTGAGGTTCCTTGAGCCTCCATGACCTCAAAATCACCCTTGAGTGTTGTCTTGCGGACTTTACCCTGAGGCTCTCAAGGCAAAATCTTAGTCTGCATGAGAGTATCGGACTGCCCAGAGTTACAAATGAATTCGTAAGAACGGTGCCAAATACGTTCGCCGTCGTAGACTTTTGCACAAGTGACAAGATGTGCGCTCTACAAGAAGGCTTTTTTGAGTTCGAGACTCAGATCAAACCTTTCCTCGCCAACTCGATTTTCCTCAAGGTCTCTCCTTGTTTGAAACCACCCTTGCTGGCACAAATAGCAATGCCGTCTGCCAGCTCGGCTTTGTCCTCAACCTCTGGAAAGGCACAGGGACAGTGGTGAGGAAAGTGAACGCATGCTAAGGTATCAGGGCACAAATAATTTGAACACGTGGCTGGACACACATAAGTTAGCCATATCTTGTATTAAAACCTACTTATTGTCGCGGCTTTTACCTTGATGCCAGTTTTGTTGGAACCAGCTGGAGTCGCTTGCAACATTCTGCTTTTCTTGCTGCTGCTGCTGTTGACCACCACCGAAGAATTGGTCGAAGAATTGGAATTGTGCTGAGACAGCGAGGATGAATAGGTTGAAGATGAGAATGGATTGCATATTGATTGGTCGTGGCAGATAATGAGTAGAAGATGACAGTCCCGAGACACAAACTTGAAAGTAGCTGGAAGCCTGGTATAAAGTGGTCGTCGTGGTCTTTTCGGGTGACAGGACACAGACTTGAAGCGGCCAGGGGTGCCCGGGGCACGTGGCGAGCCTACCGATCAGGAGCCCGAGCCCGGCGACGAATGGTGATCTGCAGCCTCACGCAGCCTCGCAGCCTCGCGGCCAACTGCGGCCAGCGTCTCGGAGTTGAACATCTGAGATGGACCAGGTCAACAGCAATAACTCACAGAATAGCTGGACTGATCCAAGCCGCCGCCCTACATCCATCCATCTCCGAGTTCGAAGATGCTACAACCAAGATTAAGCGTCCGAGAAGCTACCCTAAACCAGCTCGCAACGACGTTGAACAATCTCGCGCTCTGCTCTCGCCATTCTCCAAAATCTCAATTTCGACCCCCCCAGCTCACCATCACCCGTCATGCCTCGCACGCAGCTCAAGGTCGAGCCAACGGCCCGAAAGACTCAGCTGGTCGTCGACTAGGCGCCAAAAAGACCGCCAGCGAATGGGTGATACCGGGCAACATCATCTTCAAGCAGAGAGGTACGCTACAGCAACATCCATCCATCTAGAGCTCCAACTCTATACCCCTGCTGCTTTAGCCAGCTCTACTCTATTTCCTCCCCTAGCAGGTTTTTCACAGCTAACGTCTTCTGCAATGTACAGGCACAAAATGGTTCCCCGGCGAGAACGTGGGGATCGGGAAAGACCACACGATCTACGCCAAAGTCGCCGGCTACGTTCGATACTACCGCAATCCCACAGTCCATCCGAAGCGGCGGTACATCGGAGTCGCACTCGAAAGGGACGGAGCAGGATCAAAACTACCGAGTCCTCATAACGCGCCCACCCGACGAAGGCTGGGGATGTATGCGACGCCTATTATTAAAGAATCTTCATCTTCATCTTCTGCTGCTGCTGCTACTGCTGCTGTGTCAGAGGAAACACAACTAGCGAAAGACGCGGCCTTCCTCCGTGCCCACGTCAGTGATAATTCCAAGGGTGTAGGAGGAGCGACGGTGCGAACACCTTCCCCCCAAGCAGCCACAGCTACTACTCCTCAGGGCCTGCGGGCGTTTGAACCAGGCACTTCCCTACGGCGTGGTGGTCATGGGATTTCGAATTACGAGATTGGTCGAGCGGCTGAGCGGAAAGGGGTGAGGGTCAAGGTGTTTGATCGCAAGGACCGGTGGACTGCGTGGCGGATTCGAGCGAAGAAGGCTAAGCAGAAGATGATTGAGCGGGCGGCGAAGAAGACGCGGAAGACCAAGGGGAAGAAGAGCGCCAAGAAGGTCGTGGTCGGGTAGTGCAGTGCAGCGCAGATCAGTAGAGTGAGTGAGTGAGTGAGTTGGTCCCAGATGGCTCGACTCGACCCTGTTACAAAAGAAATATATATACACCCATTGCTGCTGAACAGCCCAAACGCTCTCTACACAGCAGATGGTCAGCTGGCTCTTGAAGAGTTTTAATTTCCGGGGTTGCTAATGCGTCTGAATCATGGTCAGAGGATATCTATATCACCCTCGGCACATCAGCAGGCTAGGTAGGGCTGATGCTAAACTTGAACCTCCGTGGGAAACCTTTGGATCATCATGTGAAATTCACTGTTGAGAATACCCCCTCGGCGAGGGCCTGGCATACATACAGACGGCGGTCTACTCGAGCAGCGATCGAATGGCTTCATGAAGTAAAAAAGTAAAGAGAGGCCTTTCAAGGGTGTGTAACTTTAATGCCATGTCAGGTCACCCCCCTACCTACCTACCTCAGTCCTGTTGGTATCTGATCTATCAGACAGACACTGCATGCTCCAGAATGTTGTTCGTTCACACACAACAACGCACGCACGACTTGTCACCTGCAGGAGAGCACCCACGCAGCTTCCAACTGCAGTGCCATCAGCGAGCGAGACCAATGCAGGCCAGGTAGAAGCAGCCAAAAAAAAAAAAAAAAATCCATGTTGGTAATAACGCTGGCTGGGGTTAGTTATGATTTGTGTAGAATAATGCACATCCAGCTTTACTTGCAAATGTATAATGCTAAAATGTCTAAATGAGGGCAAACTCGATTATGCGGGCACCCTAGCCGGGCCATCCGTTCCATCTATGCGCCTACCATTCTTTGTACCGGTTCATTTCTACCTAACTTGAAGGACCCCATGCAATGCAGTACAGTGCAGTGCCGCACCGCGCAGCCGTACCTTCCCTGCACCTAGCAAAAAGTCTAGAGATTGTTCTCGGCTTTGAACTTGTCCCAGGCCTCGTTCAGCGTGCTGAACACGGCACCGGCAATCATGCGCTGTTCGGTCGTCGCGTCGGTGGGGATCTAGTGATGAAGTCAACATGTTAGCTGAGGCTCGAAAGTGTATAAAATAGACAGGATAACTCATGAGCCGGCCATCAAGGACGAAAGAGAAGGGACTAGGTCCATGGCTGCCGCATATCAGGTGCTGTGCTTACCTTGTCAGGGTGGCATTTGCCAATGCCCTTCATGTAGTTCACCTTGACTTTCGCTGGCATGACCAAGTCGGCCATGCCGATCTTCTTCCACCCTGCACCCTCCCAGAGAACCAAGTCTAGACTGGCTAGCAGCGCTCGCAGATTACCCTCCTTGCCACCCTTCCATGCGCTCACCCGCTCCGCCACGACGTCCGCCAGGGCGAATTTCTCGTCGTCAAGCCTCTCCGCGGCTTGATTCTGTGCTCTGAGTGCAGTCACGGCCGCTGCGGGCTTGCTCGACGTCACCGGTGGCGCAGAACGCGTCGCTGCTCGAGGGGGAGGCTTGCGTGCTGGTGCAGGCGCCGTCTGTGGGGCTGCGGCCTTTTCAGCCCTTGCGCGGCCTTGAATCGCTGTTGCACCGCCATGGCCGTCTTCCACACACAGGCGCCAGACGAATGCTGCATCAGTCCACTTCTCGAGGTTCTCCAGCCCTTCGGCTTTCCGCATCAGGGCTTTGCCGTAGTAGTCGCGCATGGGCTTAGGACTGGTCTTGCCGTCGTCATCTTGTACGTCGATGGTCTCCGAGTCGCCTTTGCTGGGCCCGATCAGGGTGATGGCCGAGTCAGCATCGACGATTGCAACTTTCGGCTGGCCAGTCTTCAGGGCGGTGAGGGCGCGATTAGTCAGGAGGACTATCTGCAAAGGGTGAGACGCTGGTATGTGACGGAGTGAGACGGTGTAGGATTCATGCGCTGCCGAGTAATCACCGCGCTTAAAGTGGCTGTTACCTTCGCTCCGTGCTGTGTGGGACGCTTTCAGAGCGATGGCGGAAATTGCTGGGATAGGACGAACGGGGGGAGGGGGACGGGTCGCGATAGGTGTGGCTGGTTTGGAGGGTCTCTGTGGTGGTGCTGATTTGGTTGCTGGTCGAGGTGGAGTTGGTTGTGTTTGCAATGGACGAGACGAAGTTCCTCCGAGCAATTCTTGATCGTGTGGCGATGTCGGTGTGGCAGCTGGCAGTTTTCGTCTTCGTGCTGAAGAAACGTAGGCTTGCGAGGCCTGCTCATCTGCCGCTTGCTTGTTCAGCGTCTCTCGTGCAGATCGTGGTGCTTGCTGCGGCTTTGGTCGCGTCAAGCCTGCTAGAGGGTCTTGAGGCTGTCTCAAGAACGCTGGCTGTGCTGGTTGCGACTCTCTGAGACGGGATGGCATCGCAGGAGAATGGTCGCGTGATGAGTCTGCGCTGGTATCGAGCACTCGACCTTGTCTCGCTCGTGGTGCTGCTCTTGGTGGCGGCGTGGGACGCTCAGACTCGAGCATCATGGCTTCGTCAGTCACATTGGACTGCTGTTGCCTCGACGAGCTTGATTTTCCTTGCTGTTCGGAGCGTCTCGGGGCAGATCTTTGGCGTGGGGGAGATGGTTCTCGCATCCATTTTGGTGTGCTCGTGCCCGAATCAGTGTCGGAATTGAATTCGCTCACGGCTTGCTGGACCTGTTTCTGCGCGGTCTTCCAAAAGGCGCCGGCTGTTTTCATGAAGTTTGCTCCAAATTCCTGGGTAGATTTGGTTGGGTCATTGGAAGCAGTGGAAGACTGATCTCGACGTGCAGCTTCGCCCCGACTATTCTCGGTGACTGAAGGTCGTGATCCAGGCGACCACGTGGAATTCTCATCGAAGCGATCTTGCGATTGTGAGGATGGCCTCCTTCTTGCTTTCTGTCTGGCTTCGTCATGTGCCTGGTTAAGCAGCAAGCCTACAGCTGCCTGAACGTTCAGGCCTGTATCTGTAGTTTCCAATGCTCTTCTGGCCTTTTCAGCAGGAAACCCCATGTCTACAAGTTCAGCCACTGCCTGATCCTGAGGATGATGCTGCTGCTGCTGCTGGCGATGATGCGATCTAGGCTCCGGATCTGGACTTGGAGTTCGCCGAGGAAGCTCTTGCTTCGGAGGCGGCCTTTCCTGCACAGGCCGGCCGAGATCTCCTAGAATATCGTCGTCATCGTGGGCGTCAGGCATGGACGATGAAGGCTGTTGAGAACGGCCGCTCTGTCTTGCTTGGAATTCTGACAGGCCAAATGGATCATCGTCGTCATGGTCGGCAGGGTCAAGGTCAAGCGCTGGCTTCTGCTGCGGCCCTGACGTAGACACACCCTTCCTCTCCTGCCCTGCTGGCTGATTGAATGCAGCGAATAAGTCATCCTCCTCTTCCACAGACGGGCGAGCAGGCGGAGCTGTTACACCTGGCTTCTGTACGTTGGGTGTACTTCTCCCGCTCCCCAGATTGTTCCACACATCGTCACTACCGGCCCATTGGTCCTGTATCTGCTGTTTTTGCCCGACCAGCTGCTGTAGCTTTGATTGGGTTCGTAGCTTTTGTTGTTCTTGCAACGAGAGGTTCTTGTTCGGGTCACCGCCAGAAAATGCCACGAGATTGGAGAAGCTGTCGTTTGTGGGCTTGAAAGTCTTGGGCGCGGCAGGTGGGGTGGCAGTTCTGCTGTTCGCAGCTGGCGAGGCTCTCCCAGACGTAGACGGTGCCGGCTTGAGGCTCGAGCTTGAGAAGGACGAATAGTTTCCCTGTCCTGGAGCGTGGCCTGGGTTTTGGCCCGTGGCTGGTTTGGATGACCAGTTCAGGCCGTTGAGATCATTCATCGTGGCTTCATACAGGTCATCGAGATGCTAAAAGCAGTATCTCATCTAGGGATACGCACGAGTGACATGTCAGTCATGGTGGTTGGTTTGATTGCGAACAATGCCTTTTCAATGCCATACAGAACGACAATCTGATCTGTGCAACATCCGCACCGCCACATGCTCTGAGGACGCGGGACGTGAGAACGAGCCAGGGTTTGTGGCTGTGGCTGTGGCTGTGGCTGGAGATTTTTGACCTACAATCAACATCGTCCTTTTCTTGTGCAGTGGGCAGGGTTGTGGAAGTGAAGCATCGTGACAGAGCCGGTCCGGTGCATCCGAGTAAGTTACGCGGCAATAAAATAGTACAATTGTATAGCTAAAACCCGGAGACTACTAACCTGCTCCTGCTGTTCTGGTATCGAACATTCCAACTTTCCGCTACGCCCACATGAAGATCGAGATAGCTACATTCGCTGAAACCGGCTCGGCTCATTTTGTCGTCGGCTCACGATAGTCCACTCTCCAAAGCATTCGAAGCTGTGCCGGATGATTCATCCCGGCTCGAAAACAACGAACTTGTGCAAATTTAGTAATGTACCAGAGTTTGCTGTTTGGGCTGCTCAAAGAGAGGTCCTCAACACCGTGCCTAACTGTCTCGTGCGGAGTACGAGAGCTCTCAAACGGGGCCAAGTGCCTCGATATACTCTCGAGGACTCTGTACACAAACTTCAACTTGAGTGATGGTGGACACATAGCCCACCACCTAAATGACTGCTCTCGTAGCGGGGTTGATAACGTTGTGTCATCGCTCGAACACGATGGACAGTGCAGGGATGTGTGATTGGAGCTTGACCAACGCCATGTGCTTTTTTATTAAGCGAAAACTATATATGCGAAGTGGATCTAATGGCCCGCGCAGGCAGGGGCCCTCTTGGCGTGTTTCGAGCCCTGGCGAGCCTGGCAGTTGATCATTTGCCGAAAACTTGTTCGAGGATTGGTTTGGTCCTCCCATTATATTCGGAGTCCATCCCGAGCAGATCACAGCATATGGAGCAGAGCCATGAAGTGACGCAGAACATGGTGAGCAATTGCTTATACCTACTGACTTTTCGTAATTCAAGTTATTGGATTGTCGGGCGAGGCATGGCCTGAGAGTTCCATACGAATTGCTAGAGGGGCTAAACAAATCAAGCTTAGGTCACCGCAAAGCCTAAAATATGCCTTGCAATCTTCCTCGAACGTTGCGCTCTGGGGTGCCGCATGGCGACATGTTTCATCCATTCGCACCTTCCTCCGTCTCTTTGGGCCCTAGACTTTTGTAGGCTAATTCGATCTTTTCAACGCATGCGCAAGCCCATCATTTGAGCCTTCATCTGTCCTTCGTTACGTTCTTTGTGTGCGCGGCACATCTTTTGTTCACCCAGGATCTTTTATTGTCGCACAAGCCTTTGTAAAGTCTCCGTTTGGTTTAGTCTTCCCGCCGACATACGTCGGGCCCGTGTGTCACGCCTGTTAGTGGGTCAAATCCCACCCGGGTCCTGACCATGGGACTCTTCAGAAGGAAAGAATCCAAAGTAGACCACATAGATGGCAACCACGCGAAGTCGACATACTATTCGCAAGAGAAACCGCCATTTTCGCCCGATAGGCTTTCAGACTACTCATTAAAAACCCCGAGTCTTGCCACGACCAGCAGCTCTTTTCGAAGCACAATGATCGTGTCTATTCCAGAAATTGATATTCCTCGCGCGCCAGATCCAAGACAAAAGCCTGCTCACTATTTGAGGAGTATCTATGCCGTGCGAGATCGTTCGACTATTGTCCTCGAAAAGGCCAAGAAGAATCAGCTCAAGCATTTTGATGTTGATATGAGCAAGTTCCAAGATATGTCCGATTACGTGGTCGCAATTATCAAGGTAAGCCATGCATGGTATGCTGAGAGCTCGCGATGCTCATGATTGGCTAGCGTGACTTTGCGCCAGATTTCAGTGCCATCCCGCCACACGGACGGTGGCAGCATTTTGAAGTGGGTGGTCGGCCTCGTGTAACACAACTGCTGCAGTCCTGGCCGTCGTCGCTTGATCCAACCGAACGGACCAAACGCCTTGTTGATCTATTTGTTGTGTCGGTATTGCTTGACGCGGGCGCCGGCACCAAGTGGAGCTACGTCTCCAAAGAGAATGGAAAGACCTACGCTCGATCAGAAGGTCTTGCGGTCGCCTCTCTGGAAATGTTCAAGATGGGCACTTTTTCGAGTGATGCGTCAAATCCTCACCAAGCCGATGCTGCAGCACTTGAGAGGTTGACATCCGAGCAATTGGCAAGGGGAATGCAGGTCACCGAGACAAACCCTATGTCCGGTCTCGATGGCCGTGCCGCACTTCTCACACGACTAGGCAGTGCCTTGCGAAGTCGACCGGATATGTTCGGGAAGGATGCGCGACCTGGCAACATGGTGGACTTCCTCATCTCACATCCTGACACGGTTGCGGCTGCGGTGCCTGTCGTCCCTCTACCGATCCTGTGGGAAGTTCTCATGGACGGTCTGAGCAGTATTTGGCCGGCATCAAGGACGAATATCGATGGCGTGTCGCTGGGTGACGCTTGGCCTTGTTCATCAATGCCTAAGCCTGGCACTTGGGAGAATATCGTGCCATTCCACAAACTCACTCAGTGGCTCTGCTATAGCATCATGGTGCCGATGACCAAGCTCATGAACATGCAATTTGCAGGTGCAGAGCTGCAGACGGGCCTCCCGGAATATAGAAATGGAGGCTTGCTAGTCGATACTGGCCTGTTAACGCTCAAGAAGATCGATGCAGAACGAGGCCTTAAAACATGGTACGAGACTATGCCTGGCACTTCCACCGAAGTCGTGCCTATGTTTGAACCAAGCGACGATGTAGTTGTTGAATGGCGGGCAGCAACTGTGGGACTTCTTGATGAGCTCCTGCCGGTGGTCAACCGGGGTCTTGGTCTATCGGGAAGTGATAAGTTAAGTTTAGCACAAATGCTCGAGGCGGGCACATGGAAGGTAAGTGAAATGAACGACCTTCTACGAGACACGCTTGTCCATTAACAACATACAGGGCGGTCGAGAGATCGCGCAAGTATCGAGGCCGATTACCAAAGGACCACCGATAGGCATTATATCTGATGGTACAGTGTTCTAGTGCTTATTGAGGCATGGTGGCACAAGCCACAGCGGAGGCAGCAATCACATTGGGCTGCAGTGCAGAAAGCTGTGCACCATATCCGTCTCGCAGCTCGTTGGCCTCAAGTCAAAGACCTGAGCCATTTCACTTCTAACAAACTGCGCACTGTCGTACCACACGTCTACACTTCCGGCGGACGCTGCCGCGCGCACAAATCCTGTAAGACGAGCACCTTGCACTCAAGTGTCTCTCTTCGTCTTCTCGATTAGTCGAGAGGGTGGTGGCTGCACTGCTCCCTGCATAAGAGTAGTCAATGAGGCTTCTTCCGCGTAGAGGTATGTGGCATTGGTATGTGGAGGTGTCCTATCGTGTCCACCTCGGTCAGCCGCAGTGCTTGGGGGTTTAGGGGTTCTTCTTGACATCATAGAGGAGATCTCCACGCAGATCCGAGGCACAATGTGATCATTTCGCATTGGATTGGAGATAAATTTCTAAGCGTTGCAATCTCGAGTCTGCAAAATTGTGCGGCAGCAAAAAGTGGTCAGGCCCGATCGACCCAATTAAAGGTAGACTTGCTCTCCCGATACCTGTACATGATTGTGTATGTTTGTACATGCGTGCCTCGTCTCCAAGGTGCCACATCGTCAGCAAAGTCTTTCGCGTGAATAGAAGCAGCGCTCGAGCAGCCCTCCCGCTGAGTTGTGGTTCGGTTCGGTTCTCTTCACAACGAAGCTCCCAACCTTTGACCATCTCTGCCACTTCTCAAGTCCAGACTCTAGCAGACATGTCGACGCCGATCCCGGCGCCCGAGCTTCCCAAGCCGGCGCATGTTGACAAAGAATCTGCACTGGGTCGGAAGTTTGGCAAAGAGGTGGTCAATTACTTTGGCAGCAGCCCATTGAACAGAGTCTCTTTCCTGCGTGAAGACCATGAATTCTTAGCTGGGGCCTTCTCGCATCCCTCGGCACGATTTATCGCCTACAACGACCTGTCGCCACTGATTGAGTCACCCACCAAGATCCACTACGTCCCTTACGACGACATCAAGGCTCTCGTGCCAGAGAACCCGTTCACCAAGACCGAGAAGGAGCTGACCGACTCGTTTGACTCACGTAAAGCTACACCTCAGCTGGTTTTCCTGGGCCTCGATGAGTCGGATAAAGATGGCTATACCTGGAAGAACTACACGGGATCGCCACACTTTGCAATCGATGTCACACCCAAGAAGCAATATGCAGAAGAAGGCCAGGAGATCATGCGGGCCTGGATAGACTCAGGCCTCACCTTTGTTGAAGGCATGCGGGCAATGAATTTTCCGGCTGACGCTGCAGCAGAGTACGCCCAGGGAAGGCACTACCTGGATTGGAATGCCCGCAATACCTTTTGTGGCAGTTGTGGCCACCCGACGCTTTCGGTCAACGCAGGCACCAAACGAGTCTGTCCCCCGGTTGACCAGGCCGAATCACCACCTGAGCGAACCCCATGCAGCACACGGACCTCATTATCGAACTTGACCTTTCCTCGAACCGACCCAACCATCATCGTGGCGGTGCTGTCCCATGATTCAAAGCGTCTTCTGCTGGGACGCCAGAAGAGGTGGCCGCCATACTGGTTCAGTACACTGGCGGGATTCATCGAGCCTGCAGAATCGGTCGAAGACGCCGTGAGAAGAGAAGTGTGGGAAGAATCTGGCGTTCGTCTTTCCCGGGTTCTGATCCACAGCACCCAGCCGTGGCCTTACCCCGCCAACCTGATGATCGGAGCTATTGCGCAGGTGGCCTCGCCTGAAGACGAAGCCATCAAGCTGGACAACGACCCCGAGCTAGAAACTGCAAAGTGGTTCCAGCTGGACGAAATCAAAGAGGCTCTGCAGAATGGAGTGAGCAGTCTCGGCGAAGCTGCACCATCAAACTACAAGGAAGGGAACCTCCGGCTTCCCCCTCGAACGGCCATTGCCAACCAGTTGATCACCGCCGTGGTCGAGGGTGGCTTCCTCGAAGGAGTGACACCACTGGCGACTGCGAGCAAGATGTGAAGTTCGAATTGCGTGCCGGCTTCAAGTTCTCACTCTTATACAATTCTCCATAGAGCTGCTTTGTATCGATCCGACCACTAGAATATGCATCAATAGCAGATAGACAAGCGAGACAAATCAAGCATGTGCTTCGTGACTCGATGATGAATCACGAGTACACACGAATATCTCTTTAGGGCCAACCGGTCAAACATCAGGCTGTTAAACGAGACTGGACTTTATAAAATTCGAAATCATTTTCTGGTGCGACTACCTATTGGATCGTTGGTTGAAAAGGATTTGAATACGAAGTACACACCGCAAGCCACGCCAAACGAGGCTGAGCAGAGTCGGCCTAGCCTGGGAAACCCCAATTACTATCCTCGTGATTGATCGAGTCTGGCTTCCGCTGAACAATGCTGTGGGTGCTTGCAGGTTGCTGTATTACCACCTCAGCTGAAGGCTCTTCTTGGGCCGCTGCCAGGCGGACTTGCATGCGGAGAACAGCCTATGCCTCATAAGGAGATGGGAGGCAGAACTATGTATCGTGGTTGGAGCCCAGGGCTTCCATGGTGCCACCGTAAGATCTTTGTATTAATAATAATCGACCTCATGATCATGCATTTCAACAGCGCCAGGGACTTTCGGTCAGCACGAAGAACAACCCCAGGTAGCCTTTTTGAGCAAGCCACACTCTAGGCTTTGCAAAAGCCTGTCGTGGCCTGTCCTGACAGGGAGAGTCCGCCTAACCGGGGAAGCTCTGGGGCTAGCTGGAAAAGACCACCGATAAGCTTTCAGTCGATCCTTGGCAGCTCGTTCTGCCTCCTCTCACGAGCCCCATCCTGGCTGAAGTCAGGCTCTTTAAGTGGACGGCTTGGCACTTGCAGCCACGAGCTAAGTCGCCACGAAACTGCAGGCAATGCTTGGCAGGGGCTTGTATCCGCCAGATGTTCAATCGCTTGTTTTCTGACGACTTTATTTTTAGCTGGTCTTCGTTCCGTCAAATTACCTGCCGAACCCCCCAATCACAATCGTCTTTGTTCTTGTTTCGGACTGGCAGCGCTTTCCGTGGGTCCCTCCGTTTGAAATGAACGACCGATCTACTCTGCTTTGTGACCGCCAAGACACCAGATGAACGAGCTGAAGCTTGTGGCCACGCCGGGATATGTTTCCTCCACCCTGACACTCAAGCCTGAGGACTAGCGCTGTTGATTTGTGTTGTGCAATCATGAGGAAACGGGCACCTGTAGAATATAATGCAAAGTATCTCATTCTTCTCTTCGACAGTCTGCTTGTTACTCTCATCGCTCATTCATTCTCTCGAATCTTCTTCTTCTTGGCAGCTGGTCGGTCACACATAGGGTGTTACTGAGAGCCGTCACCATCATCGACTTCCAATCCCTGACAAAGCCCCTGGTTGTGCAATTTGCTTTTTCTCCCTCCCGATGAGGTCGACGGTTGTCGTTGCGGCGGCTATCGCCTCCGTTGCCCTTGCACAAGATTGCCCAGATGGTTATGAGCCTTTTACAGGTGCAGCAGCTCCCAACCAGACAGTAAGGTGGACACCATGCGGAATCGAGGATTATGAACCCACGCTCGAATGTGCTACGATACAAGTGCCCCATGATTGGTCAAACAGTTCTTCTCGGCTTCTCACGCTGCCCTTGGTCCGTGTGCCAGCCAACGAGAGTTCTGCCAACGGCCAGTCAATCGTTTACAACCCCGGCGGACCAGGTGTTAGTGGCATCGACAATCTGATTGGACAGGGTGTAGACAAAGTCCAGTACGTCTGATATGTGTACACTTTACACAGACGCCTCTGCTAACCCGTGCGTGTTCAGGCTTGCAGGCGGTGCATATCACATGATAGCATTTGACCCTCGCGGGACCGGCTTGTCAGATCCTTATGAATGCCCGAATGTGGGGGCCACCGACGACTTCGTCTATCCTGAGGGGATTATGAACCCTCTGGAGGACCCCGATGGTCTGAATGCTACGTACCAGCTGAACACTGCCCAGGGCGACCTCTGTGCATCGGCTGCGTACAAGGAGCAGAGCCAGCTGATCGGCACGGCATACACGGCACGCGACATCAACGCCATATTTGAGGCGCTTGGCGAGGACGGCATTCGCTACATGGGTTACTCGTACGGCACTCTGCTTGGCTCGACGCTGGCGGCCATGTTTCCGGATAAAATCGACCGAATGGTGTTGGATGGGAATATTAACCCGACAGATTACTACCACGGGCTGAACGTCGAGTCTGTGGATGACAGTGACAGAGTATTTGACTACTTCTTCGATTCCTGCGCAGATGCTGGCCCGGATTACTGCTTGCTCGCCGTCGACGGAGTGGCTGGCTCTGATCTCAAGGCGTATTTCCTCGATTACCTGCAGGGCCTGACCAACGGCACTTACAACGCGACGGATTTTGACGGATCGGAACTGACCAGCAAGACTCTCAAGGGCTACGTGTTCAACGCGCTCTACCATCCCGGCGACTGGCCTGAAATGGCGGCGAACATCTCAAACTACTATATGAACGCCTACTCTGCTTTTAGTCCCCGACAAAAGCGGTTCGATCCGCTCACCGCCGGCACCATATACACCCCGGAAGCACTGGACGGCATCACCTGCGGCGACTGGGACGACATCAACGCGAGCCCCTCAGACTACCAGCACTACCTCGACCTGTACAACGAGCGCAGCTCGTTCGGCGGCGACCAGCTCATCGGCATCCTGCTGGAGTGCTCGACATGGGACGTGAACGCGCGCGAACAATTCGACGGGCTGTTCGAGAACATCGAGACGCGCAACCCGATTCTTTTTGTTAACGGCCACATGGACCCGGTGACGCCGCTGGTGTCGGCGCAAAACTCGAGCAGCGGCTTCGTCGGCAGCGCCGTGCTCCACCACAACGGCGCCGGCCACTGCTCGAGCGCGCAGCCATCGACCTGTGTCAACGACAAAATCACCTCGTACTGGATCTCGGGCGAGATCCCCGACACCGAAGAAATCTGCAACCCGGACTTCAAGCCCTTCTCCGGCGCCGATTTCCCCGTTTCCAACATCACCGACCGCGTCAACGCTACCTCCGACGGCTCAACAACCTCGAAAAAATTCCTCAAAGCCCGGTCTACAAACAACCGCATCCCCCGTCTCTACCGCGACACCCAGTCCCCGTCAAACGACAGATACCCGCGCGTCCTGCTCGAGATGGTCAAGCGCGAGAACGCCCGCGAAGTAGCGCGCATGGCGAAGCGAGCTGCCTCATCTACGGCTGCTCCTCAGGACGCCGCAACGTGCGTCGCCACGGTAGCGCGACAGACGAGCACGGCAACCTCAACCTCGACCTCGGACTCTGGATCTAAGAACGGAGCTGAGAAGATCACTTCTTCTTCTCCGGCTTTCTTCTTGTCGCTTGTCGTCGCTGCGCTGCTGTTTGCCCTGTAGTACTAAAAAGTCTGCCACCCCACACACACACACACACACACACATCAGTTCTAACCCACCCCGCTTAGCATGCCTACTTGGGGTTTGTTCGGGTAAGGCCTAGCTCTGTTCGAGTGAGGGAGGGCCTCAGTTGGTTTATAAGTGAGAAGGGCCCAGTGAAAATATGAATGCATATATCTAGAGAGCGAGAGGGGGGAGAGGAGATACCAAAAATTTATTCTAAAATTGTTCGTATATCGTACGTATGTTCATATATATATCCGTGCACCAAGGACTGCCAGTGTATGAAAAATGTGAATATTTATTTTTTCAAGACATCCCATTCATCCTGCATTTGGTTTAAAAAAGAAAGGGAATATGGAAAAATTTCCTCGTATCGATTCCTACTACTACTTACTACTGCTACTTTTGCGTTACTATGCGCTTTCCCTTCCCCCCAAGTTCTCCCTCTCCCTCACACAGGTCTTGCTTCCTGAAGGTTGGGAAATAGATTTTAAGGTCCTACGTCTTGTCGGTACATTTGATATCGATGCGTACGTACGTATGATTACCCATTCTTTAAAATCCCTCACCTTTCTTTTTATGTTGAAGCGCCCAAATTTTCCCTGCTAAGTAGTTTGTTGGAAGAGGCTACGGCTACTTTGAATGCAGCTAGAGTCTCGTCTCGTCTCGTCCTGTCCTGTCCTGTCCTGTCCTGTCCTACCCTGCCCTGCCCTGCCCTGCGCTATCCTGCGCTATCCTGTCCTGTCCTATCCTGTTTTTATATGTCACGCAGAGTAGGAATAAATAGAGTAGATGGTTTCCTGTAGTTGGTGTCTCGGACTGCGGCAATGAAAATCAATGACTGTCTCTCTTTTGAATACCATATGATATTGGCGAAGCGCACTGCTGCTAATTCTTTTCATCATCATCAAGGCTTGTGGCCATGGTGGGAAAAGCAAAAATCCAAATGGATCCCTGGGGTGAATCACGCTGCCGATACAACTTTTTTATTCGCCCAGACACGTGATGAGGTGTTTTCGCTGGTCGTCTTCCTGCGTTAGTAGCTTCATGAGGTCCCTTTCATACTCCTTTGCCACTGGGGAAGACGAGGTATGAGACCTTGTTTTACTTTTGAAGCGCAGGATGTTTGGGAGACACTTCTGTCGATGTGCGAGAGGTCCACCCAGCACTCAAGTAGCCTTGACTGACCCCCTGATTAGGTGGGGGCATCTTCGAGACTGGAGTTGCTATGATGCATTTGTGAGTTTGGCGAAGTGACTTTCTTCCTTCCTGCACGGAGAAGGACTGCTGCTGCTGACGATCTCCTCGGTGCTGTGTACGCAACATGACGCAGTGCTTGCTTGCCGAGACCAATATTGAGACACCAATCATGCGAAAAATCGGTCGAGACCGGTCAGCGTGCCATCTATCTTACTGGACGATGACATTTGCGGCATGTAGGCCTCTCCTCCGTTGCTGCCTTGATTCTGCTGCTGCGGCTGCGGCTGCTGCTGATAGGACATATCTGTGTTCCAGTCAGAGGCTGACATTTGCGGTGCTTGGTAGTAAATATCTGGCTCCTGGCTCGATTCGGGGAAATCCTGGCCAAAGAAGTTCATGTCTGGCATCGCAAAAGCAGCCGCCGCACGCGAGAATTGCTGTTCGTGCATTTCGTTTTGTGGTGGTGGTGGTGGTGGTGGTGGGTCCTGTGGTGAGGTATGCCTTGAGGAACGTGCCGGATAGTCCGTATTTTGCCGGATCTGGAAATTATCCTGCTCATCCCATGCTCTGAGCACGTCGTCCACTTCCGTCAATCCTTGCCAGTTCCCAGCTGGGCCCTCTTGTTGAGAGGCGAAGTTGAATTCATGGGCAGTCCCTACTCCGTCAGTCATCACCTGCGGATCAAAGAGGTCGCCTGTGGCCACCTGGTTGACGAACTCCATCTCTGCGGCCGCAGCATCAGCATCAGCATTGTTCTTGACTTCCGCTTTTCGAGCTCTGTACTCGCGAATGAGCTCGTCAACTGTAATGCCGGGACGATACCCGGGCACATGCTTGGCAATTCCCATGTGCCGATCACCGATTTGAAACAACTTGCGCATGATCCAGTCGGCTTCGGGACCATCCGTTTCTTCGAACACCATCAAGCTCACACGCAGGCCGAAAATCAAGAAGAACGGGCCGAGAAAGGACGAGGTCAACATGTACGCAGAGCTTCTGCAAATGTTGAGCCCACAACTCATGCTTTCGGTTTTGTACAGGTTCACCATCTCTTCGTCGTCGGCTTGGATGCCTTGCAAACACAGGTTGAGGACTATCAGAACAGTCCAGAACCCGGTGTAGGTAGCGCTCACAAACGTGTTTATGAATTCGTATTCGATAGCAATAAGAGGGTCACGCTGGTTGATGTGTATCGTTGGAGATGCCCCAACCTTTTTGAGGGCCGACTCGAGACGATTGAAAGTGCTTTTGAAGTCAGCTCGGCAGTGAACCAACTTGTCCATAAGTTGGGCCCGGCCGAATGGCGGTGGCGTATTGTTCTTTCGTGCTAGCCAGAGCTGTCGAGCGTTGGCGCAAACCTCAGGAAGTTTGACCATGGCAAGGTAATAGTCTTCTGCGATATCAAAAACTTCGAGGCGCTCGGGAGGGACTCCACGAGATCTGAGATCAGCGTGAATCTCCCTTGATAGCTCCACCCAATCAGGTTCGGCCAAAAAGCAGGGTACATCCTGCTGAAATGCTTCAATCACCAGAGTGTATCGGTAAGCTAGAAAGATCTCGCGATCAAATCCATGTCGATGTCGCTGCGAACCACGTGCTCGCATCAGTGCCGAGACACCGCCAGCATGTCTGATCCAAGAGTCATTGTTGTCGCTCGCAAACATCTCGTAGAAGGAGAGGAGAATGACAGCACACAAGGTCTCGCTCGACTTGCCGGACTTGCGGTCCTGAAGCGCTTTGTTGAGCAGTCCCAGAGCTTGGCCGTAATATGGGCGGGACTCGTTGACGAAGGGTTCCGAATTATTCAGCCGGCCGATATGCACGAGTGTAACGGCTCGGACGCTGGCATCGAGAAGAGGGTTTGTGCCGGTCAGCGGTGGCAAGTGCGCCAACCATCGTTCATGGTTCTTGAGATAAGCAGGCACATCGGTGTTGTTCGGGACGATGGATTCCTTGAACTTGAGGAGAAGCTGGTTCTGCGCCAGATCTGGCGCATTTACATGTTGGTAGAACGGATTGTCTGAACTGAACGAATCTCCAAGCACGAATTTATCATGAGGATTGGCGAAGCGCCAGTCCTCAAGAGTGAAGGCCATCTCCGGCATGGTTTGTGCGAGCTTGGCATAGTCTTGTGACTTGCCCTCGAGAAGACCTAAGAAGGTGCGCCTTTCGGTGCGGGCCATGTCGAGACCAACGACATCCCAGTGCTTTCCGTCTGTGCCGATAGGGCGGAGAGCTGTTGCGCCGCCATTCTGACCTGTCGCAAACGGAGGTGACGACTCACTCTTGGAGGCAGTCGTGTTGCTGGAGGAGTCGGGGGAGCCAGAGGCAGAGTCTGCAGTGGTCGGATCGTCACTAGTTTCTGTCGCTGTATCATTATCACTTGGTGCGCCATCCCCTCGATAGCGCTTTCGAAGCCGAACACCCTCATCTTGAAACTTGAGGTCTTGGCCATAGCCTGGACAGGGTCGGTTGCCCTTCTTGCAATTGTTGCATGTCGGCCTAGTACTCGATCAGCACGAGCTCACCAAAGACATAAGGACATGAAGTAGATATCCAAGCTCTAGCAGAGCCTTATCACAATGCTGTCCAGATTACGTGCTGACTCACCTAGTTTCATCGCAACGCACTCTCCTCTGGACGCATATTCTGCATCCTTTGCTGCGAGGTACACCAACCATTATGGGTACGTGAGTGACTAGCTTGCATTACATGTAGAAGGTCAGCTGCACTGGCAGTCTTTTGGAGTTGTGCATGTTTTCCCCAGACTCTGGATGGTTGAAGTACGTGGGACACTGGCCGCCACCTTTGCAGCTAACGCGAAAAAGGCAACCCGTGACTTCATCGTCCCCAACCTAGAGCTGGTGGAGATAGCGCCGAGAATAGAAAAACCACTAATACTGCAGACGACACGGTGGATGACGCGACAGACTGGTAGAGAAAGGCTATTCATTGGTGGGGTCCTTCGAACCCATTTCCCAAAAGCCCAGTCCTAAGCGACGTGGAATGGCTGAGGCTGTAGTGGATATGCCTACAGGGAGCGACAGGCACCCGGCCGATCAGTTCAAAAGGACGCACAGCAGCAAACAAGGCTCTAGTATTGGGCTGATAATAACGGCCATCAGACCGATTGGCGTCATATTCACAGTCCTTTCGGGCACAGCCTTGGGTGAGGGATGCATCCTGCGACTGGCTTTGTGTCTCGGGTCTATCCTTCTAACTCATTCATCGCCACGTCCTGCTCGTCGGCACTCACTATGGCATCGGCGACCTTCCAGATCTGAATCAAATTGTCGTCAGCCGCACTGCACACTACCCACGGATTATGTAAGTTCCAGGAGAAGTCACTGATGCGATTGGTGTGACCACCGTGCATGAAAAGCAGCTCAGGCGGGCCATCTTCGCTATCCTCCGGCGACTGTTCCTCCCCTACTCGGGCGAGATCCCAGAAAATGATTCGTCGGTCGTAACTACTCGAGGCGAGAACGGATTCTTCAAACGGATGCCACTCGAGACTTGTGACACTGTCATTATGGCCTTCTAGAGCGTGCAATTTGTCTTTCATGTTTCGCAGATCCCAGATGGAGATGGTGCGATCGGCGCTTCCCGTGGCGACTATTGTTTCCGCCCCCGGGTTGAAGGCTAGCGCGTTGATGGCGTCAGTGTGCTGGTCTGCACCCGACACCTTGGCCGCTCTGGTGGTGTCTTTACTTCGCAGGTCCACTATTTGTAGGGTCAGATCATCAGAGACGGTGCCCAAGATGGACGTATGCAGAGGATGGTACTGGACGTCGTTGACGATCGCCTTGTGATGTGTGTAGGTGCGTGCCGGCTGCAGAGTTCGAACTGTCTTGGATGCCTGAGTAGTGTCCCAGATCCTCACGGTGCAGTCCTCACTTGCTGTTGCCAGGTGGCCGGCGGTATGTGGACTCCAACTCATGCCGTAGCCCTCTTTTTCATGTCCGATCAGCTCGATCTCTGCATTCGACTTGCTGTCTCGGCCCGGATGGACACTGGGATGACTGGCATGTTTCGACTTGTCCCACACCAGAATTCTGCCGTCTGTGCACATGGTTGCGATCAGATTCGGGTTCTGCGGCTGGTACCGAGCCTTATTGACCTCGCCCGGGTGTTCGATCTTTTGGATAACGTTGAACTTCACCTCTACTGACGTCTTTCCACCACTCCCATAGCCGCCGATCTCTCCCGTCTCCTCATTGTAGTCTTTAGGTTCTAGTTTCGGAGGGTTCGGTAATTGGACATTGGCAATTTGGAGGTAGTTTGGGTGACCTGGGATTGTGTGTGTGCCAATTAATAGGCGATGTTTGGAGTAGTTGGTGCCGGGCACTCTGCTGCGGGTGAGCTTCATCCACCCCATTTGAACTGGTAGTCACCACGTACTCCTGCTTATCCGGAAACCACTGCACTGTTAATGTTGGCCAGTCGAGGGCCGTGCTCAACATCATGTCGTAGAGATATGGCGCATTCTTCTTCCATGTCTTGTACTCCTCGTTGATCAATTTCTCTTCAATCACATCATCATCAGCATTAAGATGCTCGCTCACTGCGCTTGATCATCAGTATGATACCTGGGTTGGCTTCACCGCTCCCTTCACTTACTGTTCTCGTCATCGTCAGCCATAATGAGGAGCCGATTTCAGCTCGGACAAAGTCTGCCGAGCGCAGATTGGGGTGGTGAATATAGCAGAATTGGGCTGAGATTGGTATATGTTTGTCTGTCTGCTTGCTGCACCCCAAAAAGGTGTTGCACAGGTGACAGGTCTATCCGACGTCGTCTCTCAGTTGCCCCAAAACTCTCCCATTACTGCGGTCCCGGAAACGCGTCAGTCGCGTCGCGATGCAGTCAATTACGTGCTACGGTGACGCACAAATGCTTACCACGCTGTTCACTGAACTTCGGTTGGCGCTAAGAGTTTGCGGTAGCCTTGGCGTGAATCACCGCCACTACCCGCAACCGGTGATGACCCAGGTCCTCTCCCTGAGGTCCCCGACTCATGACTCTTCTACAGCATAGAAAGGCCGTGCGACTCATGGTGACACCTTTATACTTCATGACTTTAAGAGCAAGGCTTCGATTTTAAGCAACTTTTGAGCAACAGTAATTACAAACTTCGTTGAAAAATCTCGCATCACATCACCATTGATAGAACTTTTCACGAGGCTTCTACCTTCACATTCACTATCCTATTTCTACCACCAATATGGGTGTGCCAAAATTCTTCCGGTGGCTTAGCGAGCGCTATCCTGCCATATCTCAGCTCATCTCGGAGAATCGAATACCAGAATTCGACTGCCTATACTTAGATATGAACGGCATCATTCACAATTGCACACACAAGGATGCGGATTCGCCACAGTTTCGATTGACCGAAGATCAGATGTTCATCTCCATCTTCAACTACATCGAGCACTTGTTTGGGAAGATCAAACCCCAAAAGCTCTTCTTCATGGCAATTGATGGAGTGGCTCCGCGCGCCAAAATGAATCAGCAGCGAGCCAGAAGATTCCGAACAGCTCTAGATGCAGAACGTGCCAGAGAAAAAGCCGTCAAAGAAGGTGTTGAGATGCCCAAGGAAGGTCCTTTTGACAGCAATTGTATTACTCCTGGCACAGAGTTTATGGCTCGACTTACCGAGCAGCTCAAATATTTCATCAGCAAAAAGGTCACCGAAGATGTAGAATGGCAAGGCGTGGAGATAGTGCTCTCAGGCCACGAGGTGCCTGGGGAGGGTGAGCACAAGATCATGGAGTACATTCGACAAGCAAAAGCCCAGCCAGGGTACGACGCTAATGTCCGACATTGTCTTTACGGTCTGGATGCAGACCTGATCATGCTTGGCTTGTTGAGCCATGATCCCCATTTTTGTTTATTGAGAGAGGAAGTCACGTTTGGTCGACAAGCTAAAAAGACCAAGGAACTCGAACACCAAAACTTCTATTTGCTCCACCTCTGCATTGTGCGCGAATACCTAGAACTCGAATTTCAAGAGCTTCAAACAAATGATGTTCTCGACTTCGAATACGATATGGAACGAATTATTGACGATTTCATTCTGATGGCTTTCTTTGTTGGCAACGATTTCCTGCCAAATCTACCCAATCTACACATCAATGAGGGAGCGCTGGCGCTAATGTTTCAAAAATACAAGGAAGTCCTTCCACGTATAGGAGGCTATATCAATGAGCACGGCGTTATCAACCTTGAGCGACTCGCTGTTTTACTTGATGAGCTCTCAGATGTTGAGCACCGCTTCTTTGAAGCCGAATACGCTGATGCGAAGTGGATCAACTCCAAAAAGGGAGACGCTGAGGCCTCTTTCGCCGTACGACCAGGCAAAGTCCCCACTTCGATTTCTACTGTTCAGAAAGATCTCTTCCACGAGATCAAAAGTTATTTCATCAACCCCAACAACAAGGACTCGGCAACGAGAAAACCTCTCGATCTTTCGTCTGACTTACCCGCACGAGATCGGAAATTTGTACAACAGCTTGCAGCAGATTTGAATTTGAGATGGACGACACAAGAAGATGCAGATGGCAATAGATTTATGCGACTTGAGTTTGCTCCCGTGGAGGCTAACAGCGATTCCGAAGAGGAACAGGAGTCGGAAGTCGCCATCGCGCGAGTTCTCAAGCGCTATCAGAATGCCAAGGTCGAAAATGTGAGCAGTGAGCAAGCCCAGGCAGACATGCAGAAAAAGTACGACGACAACTTCCAGGCGTGGAAGGACAAGTACTATCAAGAAAAATTCGGCTGGGACACCTCAAACGACCAAGAAATGGCAAAACTTACAGGGAACTATGTTCAAGGTTTGCAATGGGTTCTGTATTACTACTACCAGGGAGTCGCGTCCTGGCCATGGTTCTATCAGTATCACTACTCTCCCATGATCTCCGACGTCAAAAGAGGGCTGAAGGTGAACATGGATTTCGAGCTTGGTCAGCCGTTCAGACCTTTCCAGCAACTCATGGGCGTGCTTCCAGACCGAAGCAAGAAGATTGTGCCTACCGCTTACCACGAGCTGATGACATCCCCAGACTCACCCATCATCGACTTTTACCCTCGAGACTTTGAGCTCGACATGAACGGGAAAAAGATGGAGTGGGAAGCGGTGGTGAAAATCCCATTCATCGACGAGAAGAGACTGCTTGGCGCCATGGCTTCTAAGGACCCTCTGCTGACCGAAGCGGAGCAGCGACGGAACGATTTTGGAGTCTCCCTAAAATTCTCTTACTCGGATGACGTCGACTACACCTATCCCTCATCCATGATCGGTATCTTCCCAGAAATTCCACACTGCCACTGCGTTCAAAACATCTTCGATCTCCCAACGATGGATGGCCTTGAGCCGTACGTCGGTCTAGTGCAAGGTGTCAAACTAGGTGCAGCCGCATTGGCGGGCTTCCCTAGCTTGAAGACTTTGCCATTCACGGGCTCTCTCGGCTTTCACGGTGTGAACGTTTTCCAGCAAGACAGCCGCAATGAGAGCATGGTGATAACCTTGTCCGATACAGAAAGACGGACCAAAATTGATTATGCAAAGAGTTTGCTCAATACCAAGGTCCACATCAACTATCCCTTTCTGCAAGAAGCGAAGATAGTGAAGGTCGCAGACGAGCTCTTCGACTATGTCATGCCTGAACATGAACCACAAGTACGGCAGATCGAGCACAGCGGCAAGGAAATCGGCGATTTCCACAAAAATGCCGAGCGCATTGAGAAGTTTTACAGCAAGCGACTAGGCATGCTGGTCGGCGAAGTCGAATCTATCGTCCAGGTAGAGATGCTCAGGGGCCTCCGAAAATTGGATGACGGTTCGACGGTGAAAGAGTTCGCTGAAATGCCGGGAATGGAAATCTTCTACGCGAGTCAACTCGTGGTCGAGAAAGTCATCAGTGAGGACGAGCGTTTTCTGGAAAAAGCTGCGCTTCCCATCGAGGAAGAATTCCCAGATGGCACGAATGCTTTCTTCCTGGGAGACTTCGCATATGGAAGACCAGTCAACGTGACGGGACACGAGAAGGGCAAGGCTACATGTCTTGTAGCGACCACAAAAGCTCAGCAAATCGAATTTGGCCGAGAAATTGCACGACAAGCAGAACGATTGTCACCCTACTTTCCGTCGTATGCGGTGGCGAAGCGGCTCAACATGCATCCGCTAGCATTGGCGAAAATCACGTCTGCCTTTTCTATTAAAGTTGGTGACACGAGGGTCAATCTCGGGCTGAATCTCAAGTTCGAGGCAAAGAAGCAGAAAGTTCTCGGCTACTCTCGCAAAGCTGCCAACGGCTGGGAGTTCAGCAGTGCCGCGCTTGACCTCTTGAACCAGTATTGTCAAAAGTTTCCACTTTTTGTTGGAATGATCTCAAAACAGCCGTCTGGCGACATGCTACCTGCAACGGCCTACCTGCCTGGTTACACGGAAGAACAGGCTGCTCAGGAAGTTAAGAACATCCAAGCGTGGCTAAAGGAGATCGAATCTAAGAGCTTTGAAAAGGTCCCTCTCGATGCAGAGCAGCTGGACTCCAATATCGTCAAACAGATCGAGTTTGTAGCGGACCAAAGCGTGGCGATGGAACCCCCGCCAGTCAACAAGACTATGAAGGGCATTCCTCGAAACGCTCTATTGAAACCAGTAGATGCTCAGTGGCGTCTTGGACAACAGACCTTCCAGCTCGGCGACCGTATAATCTACGTTGCTGACTCTGGCAAAGTCCCGATCGCCTCCAAGGGGACGGTCGTTGGGTTAACGCAAACAACACGAGAAACATGGCTCGACGTGGTCTTCGACGTTTCGTTCATGAGCGGCACGTCTCTCAACGACCGGTGTTCGCCATTCAGAGGTTCAACGGTTCCTACATGGTCCGTTCTGAACTTATCGAACAAGCAAGTTCTCGCATCTTCCCGCGCCAGCAACAGCCGAAAAGTCCAGACGACGACACCTTTGACCGTGGGTGGATACGGGCTGCCTGGCGCCAACAGCCAAGGCGAACTCCGGGAGGCATCGGCGCCACCGGCTCTCCGAGGCGGATGGAGAGGTGTAGTGACTGGGCAGCTGCAGCAGCCACCACCATCATCTCGAGGTATTAGTAGAGGCAATAATGGCTGGGGTCGCGGTGGACACGGACCGAGCAACGGTGCAGCAGGCCAGAATACACTACCTTTACCTTTCCGAACTCAAACGAACGGCGAAGCAGGCGTCAGTGATGGTGCAGATCGCAAGCCGCCTCGAGGCGGCGGTCTGGGATACAGAGGCGGCTACCAGCAGATCGACCGAGGCGAGGATGGCTCTGGTGTGGTACCGTACAACCCCAACTTCCGCCCCAAAGCGCAGCACAATGTGCCACCACCCTCCAACCTGGACTCGACTACTTCTAGAGGACGTGGCGGCCGTGCCAGAGGTAGTGGTCGCGGCGACGATCGAGGCCGAGGCCGAGGCCAAGGCCATCGTGGCGCGGCGGCTGCTCAAGTCGTAGCAGGCGGCGGCGGTACTGGCTAGTATCCGGTTCCGGTTCCAATGACGACGACGATGGCAATGACATGGTGGCGATGAAAACCAAAAAAAAAAAAAAGGTTTGAGGTTTGAGGAATGAGGGGACAATGAGGCGAATATTGCTGCAGTTTCAGACCATTTTTTCCCAACTACCCTAAGAGGGAGGGAGGGGGAGGGGGTGGTCAACCCCAGATTATCTATCTACCCTATGCAAGACTGGGCCAACAGAAGTTCAGCAATATAGGGTTTACATATCCGGCACCACCAGTGTTTGAGCTAGTTGAGGGCTACAGTGTTTGATGTCATGCATGTTTATTGTTATTAGGTGCCTCGAAAAGGATGTTGAACAGTCCCATCAGGGCCGGGCGGGTAAAACGCTTGCACCGCACAAGCAGCTGCGGACAGAAAACAGACGAGCATGTTTGGCAAGCAAGCAGTTTGTGTTGTCGTGTATCGTGCACGAAAGAGTGCCAATGTAATGCAAATGTATGCATTAGCTGTGAGATCATGTTAAAGGAAAGATGGAAAGATGTAAGAGGTAGTAGCAACGCTGGGCTCTCTCTCTCTCTCTTTTTTTTTTTTCCTAACCTATCGTACCCTCCTCCACTGCAATCGCACCCTTTAAAAATTTCTAACAGTCGGGTGTTTTTGCAGTACTTCTCATTACCATTTCTTCCATTCTACGTAGTCTGTTGGTACATTATTCGGTATTCCGTATTGGGTATTGTTCGGCTGTTTTTCATCAAAAATCAAGGTTTCGCAGGGCGTCCACTCGGGAGGTTTAGTATCAAAAGAGAGAAAAACTCGGTCCGTTGCAAGATAACATTACAGTTTATCTGCGAGTGCTGCGACAATCACCTGCATTAGCTGTTTCCGCGAGCACGGAGATCACTGGGAGATGAGATTTGAGTGGGCGACATGTGTTCCTGAGGAAAATCTCCACCGAGATTCCGTCATTTTGCGTGAATGCTAGTGGTTTTCTCCGCTCACTTCGCTGCTGCACCGGCGATTGAAAGGGTGTGCTAATGCACGCAACCCCCCACGCTAGATGATGGTGAAGGTGGTCCGGCAAAAGATATCAATGAACAACTGTGTGAACGGATTACTACTTATTGTTTGAGCGTCTTATTCATAGAAACGACTTGAAGCATTTGTGACTGATAGTTCGGTGATCTTCTCCGCTCCACGCAGCTTTGCGCGATATTGAGAATCAAACGTGGTCGAAGCACGCACTCCTGTGCTCCTACCTACATCAGTCTGCAGCGGATAAGGTGAAAACGAGGTAGCCAAAGCCCTGCTCTTCTCGATACGGTTCCGTAGATCTTGGGAGTCCTTCAATCTAGCACGATCCGCCGACCTAGACAGCAACCGTCTGGGTCAGTCTCCGAATACAGACTGCTTCGCATGGTTTGACTTCTTCGGATATCCCATACCACGGCGTCGGCACTCCGAATCCAGATATGCGCTTTTCCAAGATCAACGACTCCAAGATACCTGACGCCCAACTCGGGCCTTAGTGCGTTCAAGCATGCCCGACTCAATGAATTTAATCACAGCACAGATCACCTTTTTGGTAAGTATCCAGCAATCATGTGTTCGTCTCCTAACTGTGCTCTAATCCGTATAAGTCGCCACATCTAGTACTCGTGCACATACCAAACAAGTACTTCCCTTTCTTCATCCAGCCGCTTTTCCGCATTCTGTTCGGAGACGATCTTGACGAGCATGCATCGCGGATTCCCTGGACTGATCGACACGAGTTTCTGAACTTCAGCGTAACGCCGGTAGGATGTTCGTTGATATGTGCCAGTCACCTTGTTGATCGGTATCTTGCGCCGCTCGCAGAACAGTTCAATGGCATTCTTATGCAGGGCCCGTGGAGGACCAAGACGTCGAATATTGAAATCAGCGGCGAGGAGTATGTTGCCATTCAAGTTGATGGCCAGGGTCTGGAAGCCGGCCAACGAGTGCTTGAACTAACCGCTCCACTGGCCATGGCTGACATGTAAGTAGAGCGTCCCATTTGGATGTGATGTGTGGAAGGGGCTGACGTGGCAAAGCTCCATCTTTTTCATAACGACCTACTTTAGTGACTATGTGTTGGTGCCGACCAAGGCCAAACACACTGTCGTGACCACCCTGCAGCAACGAGGGTTTGTATTCTCCGAAGAGGCAGAGGCATATGTATCACAGCTGTCGCCGAGCCTCAGTTACCAGAGCCATGGAAGTTTCTTAGAACGGCCTCAAACGGCGTCATCTTCGAGCTCGGACGGACAACGACCAGGAGCGTGTTCTGTGCCCACAACACCACCTGCCAAAGATGTGCCGGAGCTGGAAACACGAACGTTCACGAAACTGAGTAAGAACAAGATCAAGCCCACGGTAGATCGGCGTCTGCGGTTGGTACATTGCGCAGCTAGCCAAGAGTCAGATGCTGCGTCCACTCGGCAGCTCAAGGAGGATCTCATGCAAGTCCTGCTTGCCAGTGGCGATTCACTACTTGGCTCCAAAGAGAGGCCTGGATGGGGCTCGGGGATAGCAGGGCTTGCAGGGCTTGCAATCCAGGACATCCAGCTCGAAGACGGGCTGGACTTTTCGGCCAGATTCCTCTCACTCACTCTTTCGCATGAGCCGGTCAGTATTTTAATGGAAGAAAGATTACTACCACGGCTTGGCTCGACTCTTCTCATATCCAACAACAATGAAGAGGATGTTCTCGTGCCTATTACATTCGATCTCAGTAGCCTAGGGTGGAAGACAACAGGGATCGTGGGAGGAATAGCAGGAAGACTTTGTCAGAGACCGGAATATTTTCAGGTAGAAGAGAGGGGAAGTAAGAGCGAGCCTGTGGAGATCAGCTTCCTGTCCACAGCAAAGGCAGGATCGATCATCGTGCCAGCCAATCTGCTGAATAACGCACTTCACGCACTGGAGTCAGGAATGAAAGAATTCAAAAGTTGAGAGCTGCCTGGGTTCATTTTGAATAGGCAGGCGTTTGGATTTGCACAGTTGAAGCACATACAGCACGCGCATGTGAGATGCTTTGAGCAGGAAAAATTGCCTACCAAAAGTGTTAATATTATGTAGAGCTTTTGAGGAACAAAATGATACCCCGAACAAAGTTGTACTGTTGCGATTGGAACTGTCCAGTATTAATCTGTGAGCCACGGTGCACCCCTAATCTCCTAAGCTTCGAGCTTCGAGCGCTGAAAAGGCTGGTTATTAGAGGCCGGGGCGTTCAAGAAAGATGGGCTTGGCGGGTCATATGCAACCGCGTTGGGTGCCTGGATCTGGGGTCGAGATCCTTAAAGCTTGTTACAAATGTTAATATTGAAGACCAAATCCATCCACCTTAAATTCCATTAAACCAATCCACACTCAACGTCAAGCCATTGATGGGCCGTGATCCAACGATGATATTGAGACAGCCGGTGGTGTAATCCTCCCAGGCCGCCAAAGCACTTCTCCTCCATCTGCAGGCTCCATGTTCCATCGCGAGTGAGCAACAAACCCTTCTTCACGGCGAATCATCAGTACCTAGTGAGCCATTCGCAATGACCCTTTGGGGCAGCGACACCGTCAAGGATGTCGCCGAGTCAGTGGGTGTCAATTCGTTGAACAAGGAAGTGACATCTGCACTATGTCGAGATGTCGAGTTTCGCATGTCGCTTGTCCTCGAGCAGGCAATCAAATTCATGCGACATTCCCAGCGGACCATCTTGTGGTCGAGTGATATCTCGCACGCCCTTCGAGTCCTTGACGTGGAGCCGTTGTATGGATATGAGAGCACGAGGCCACTGAGATATGGCGAGGCGAGTATTGGACCTGGGCAGCCGCTGTTCTACGTTGAGGACGAAGAGATGGACTTTGAGAAACTCATCAATGCCCCGCTACCCAAAGTCCCGCGAGAAATGAGCTTTACCGGCAAGTCAACAAGGAACGGGGAGATTGTTTGAGCAAGAGACTGACTTTCTCCATAGCCCACTGGCTCGCTCTCGAAGGTGTCCAGCCAACCATCCCACAGAATCCTTCTGTTCTGACCTCCTCCACCGACAACCGAACCATCGACTCTCTGTTGCCAAAGTCTGGCACCGGCCCAAATCAGACCTTGGCCGCAATGGCCGACTCTTCGGCGAGCACCACCAAACCGCTTGTCAAACATATCCTCTCGAAAGAACTGCAACTCTACTTCCAGAAAGTCACATCCTCCATCCTCGATCCCTCGCAGCCAGAGTACAGGGCCGCAGGCCTGGCTAGTTTAAGAGAAGACCCCGGCCTACATCAGCTCGTTCCCTATTTCGTACAGTTTGTGGCTGAAAAAGTAACCCACAATCTACGAGACACTTTTGTCCTGACCCAGATGATGCATGTTCTCGATGCACTAACACGGAACGAGAAGCTGAACCTATCCCCATATGTCGCGAGCATGGTCCCACCAGTTCTCACCTGTCTCATAGGGAGGAACCTCGGTCCAGGAATCGGTGCGGTAGCAAATACAAGTGCAAACGGAACCGCATCTAATCCACTAGATCATTTCGACTTGCGCGACCTGGCCGCCAGCCTCCTGAGGCACCTCTGCGTCAAATATGGCAAGTTTGCCCATAACCTGAAGCCGCGTCTGGCCAGATCATGTCTCAAGACTTTCCTCGATCCAAGGAAGACGCTTGGTGCTCACTACGGCGCTATCCTTGGCTTTGGTGCTGTCGGCGGCGGAGAGGTCGTTAGAAATCTAGTCATACCAAACCTCAAGGAATACGAGGATGTCCTTCGAGGGCCGCTATCCGGTGCTGAGGGAGAGATTAAGAAAGCCGAAGCAGAAAAGGTCGTTTCGGCCATCTTGCGAGTGCTAGATACGCTAGCTGATGAAGACGCCCCGATGATGAATGGCTATTCTCACGTCGATGAGGATGCGATCAGAGATAAAGTCGGCGAGCTGGTCGCTTCTCGTGTCGTTGGCGACCCAAGACTGAGCAAGATCATCTTGGAATCGTGACAGGCACTCAACGAAATACCAATGGTAAAATATGGCTCCGACTAATCTTTTCACCGAGCCACACGGCTCGACAGGACTGGTCAAATGGGTCGTCCTTGAGCTGCAACATATAGCCTCAACCTTACTTCAAGAGGCTGTTGTTTCCAGCCCCGCTCTAGCCACAGCTCAGTCTGCTTGAGGCGCCACAGCGCAGGACAGCACGCGTTGCGATTTCGAACAGAAGTGCACGCTATATGAGAACCTTGGAATAAAATTCAGCCCGTCTGGTGGGTTAAATGTATCCCCAACCCATTGGCCTTATACGTTCTGCCTATCCTGCTTAGAAGGAGTGCGCCCTTCCTCAGGCCGCATTGCGAAGGGACCGTGACATCGAGGATATGACGCCCGCGAGAGCTCACGTCTGTCGAGGTTGTGGCAAGAACAAATGAGCCACGCGCGACTCCCGACACCCTTGCCCATACACTGGGCCAATACATTCTGTGAACCCTCACCAGCAAGCATGGTAGAAGACCAAGCTCCTGCCCAGCGTTCTGTATCAACGGTAGCCGAACGATATCGGAATGCGGAGAAACTATAGCTTTATTCCATCAAGGCGATATAAGTGTGGACGGGTTGACATGATATGATCCAACTTATTTACATGGACATACATTAAAAGGAAATCTTAGCCCCGAGCTGGACATACAGACGTAGCCATTTTCTTTAGGCACACGCCTGTAGCGTTATAGACACGTCGTTTCTACATGATTTTTGCATGTCATATGAGCAAACGTAGCACGGGCATTAGTTACACGCGGGAAAGGCCATTTGATCACTAGTAGTGCCCTGATTCCAAAATTCTCTTCTCGTCTCTTCTCCTTTAGATTTCATGATCACAGCTGCCTTCACACAGAACTACTGTAGCTTTGCGTTCGCCGGCAAAGCTGTGCATGCTACGTTTGGACGTTGTTTTGATTCCATCCCACAGATGGATCTTGGTCTTGTCTTGTCAGGGCTTGACCTGCCAGTCGAGTTTGACCAAAGGGTCTCCACTTCGACTGTACTTTATTCGTATCCAGCTTGAAGGTTGCAATGCAGCATTCTGGTCCTCCGTGCTCTGCGTTTTAGTGTACCGAGCTCGCTGGGGCATGCATGTAGACCCGAACTCGATGAACCCGTCGTCACACTCTAGTGCCCACCACCATTCCACTCCGCGTATTACTTGGTATCACCATGATCCCGCTTTCTTGATCCCCACCACCACCATATTCCGCGGACTCAGCTTGTAGTCAAAGACAGCCTCGACCCAAGCCTCGTCCACCTCCTGCTGCTCCTTAAGCCACAGCCACCGATCAAGCAGGATCGTGCTCTCAACCACATTCGCAGAGAATGCCATTAGCGACCATATCACTGACAGATGTTTCTTTGCGTATGCGTACTCCTCCTTGTACTGCTTGATCAACCTGCCATCGTCCTCCAACAGACATTTCGTCTTCTCGTGGATGCCAGCCCCATCAACAGGATCCGCTGCAACCAGCTTCTCTATAGCTCCTTGGACATATGCTTCAAAACTGGCAAAACAGCTCTTTCTCAAACTGCCGATGATCAGGGGACTACCCGCCTCGTCCTTGCCGCTGAGCGTGCCGCCTGCGATCTCAACGTCCGCCGCCGCACTTGACTTTGCCATCTGTACCACGCCGAGGTCGAGCAGGATCCGCTGCAGGAGCGCTCGGTAATAGTGACGGGTGAAGAACTCCTCGCTGTCCTTGGGGCCCCAGTTGTGCGGTGCTTGCACGGCCATCATACGTGCTGTGATGTTGAGCCGGACGCCCCGGCCGGTCGTGTCGATGTCCTGGAGCTCGCCATTGAGGTTGTACACTTTACGGCAGGTTTTACTGTGTTCAGCATCGACAGACGAATGAATGGGGTAAGTGAAGTGCTCGAGTTTCTTGCTCATTGGGAAGCCGTGAGGGTCGAAAGCTGAACTTGTGGCTTCGAGGCGTGGATGATTGGAACGCAGCGTGGGGAGCTTGTATGTTGGCGGGCCGAGGCGCTCGGTTAGCAGGTTGTAGCAGCAGCCGATGAGTCCTACTGCACGTACAGACGAGTTGAGTATGAGAGAGCGCAGACCATGGTGAGTGAGATTGCCACAGGAGTGGATGCTCACTATCATGGATCGTGCCGAAGACGGTGATAGGATGTCGTTCAGGTCGCCTGAAGAGAGCTCTTTTTCAACGTACTGTATCGCGCCAGCATGTACTGGCTGTTCTTGTTGCTTCAGATCGTGACTGTTGGTGGCATGAGTTTGAGCAGTAGTATCCGGCGACAGCAGCGTTTCGCCCCTGGCATCACCTCGTCGCTTCTTCCTCTCTGAAGTATTCTCGTCCCTCGATCCCACTCCATCGTCGTCTAATGCCATTGGCGGTACCCTGCTCTCCATGTCTCTCAGCTCCTCCTCCGAGACACCATTCATTTCAGTGGCTGGCTCTGCCGCATCAGTCTGACAGGGCTGACATTTGACCCGACTAGCCTCCCACTGCGCTTTCCACTCTTTCTTGTTGACCACTTTCTTCTCCTTCTTCGCCAACTTCGCACTGACATCCATTCCCCGGGCTCCCTCCACATTGTGGTGTCTCTGCTCGATAGCAATGACCTGTTTGTTGTACGGTGGACACGCCAGCGTTCGGCCAAGGTAGTTCTGGCCAGATCCAAAGTCGACTATCTTTGGCTCAGAATCGTGGATCCCGTCGTTTCTGCCAAAGTCCTGTGTCTGTGGGCGTGATATGTAGTTGTCAAGCTCGTCCACAAAAGCCGCAAACTGTGTGACCTCGTGCACCTTCTTCGGCTTCATCCCTACAGCAACATGCCTCGGCAGAGCCTCGAGATCCATCCTCGCTCTCCCATTTCGTGGCTTAAATTCTCTTCTCAAACTGTGTCGCCTGACGGTTCTGACATAGTCTACCAAGGTCGATGGTGGTGCATCATGTCCTCTCCAGGTCGGCCCTCCATCTTCTGTTCTGCTGTCGAAAAACGAGAGTTCCTCCCGCAACAGCAAATCCAGCACATCTTGGACTTCTACTTGTTCGAACCAGTTTCTCCAGTCCTCCGGCAGGACCCAGGAATAGAGATCTGGTTTGCGAGTCAAGAAGTCGAGGATATGTACTCCGCCACAGAGATTGCGGAATATTTCAGAAGTTGAGACAAATGTGAGCAACGAATTGACGTATTCATCTATACAAGGCCAGGAAGAGTCGATGGGAAGTGGTTGCTCCGGCTTCATGGTTGAAACTCCTCAACACACGCTCGCTTGTTCCAGCCATTTAGGAATCATGTCGGGCCTTTAATCTCATGACGGGCACGATGTGTAGACCAGTCATGCATTTCCCACGGTCGTAGTATGAAAGCCATATTTGCAACGTCAACAATTTTTGCTTAGGGTGTGGATATCATTGCCAAGCAAAATCGAAAGAGGATTGGAAGCACGAGAAATACCATTAAACGACTTTAATATCTTGGAAGGTATCGCGTATATCACTCCATCACAATATCTATGCAGACAGGCGCTGAGATATTAACTATGAGTTCTCAAGCGGATGAACATAAACACCGAAATCTTCCTTTCACATCTAATTTTGTCGTATCCGAGCAAAGGTTCAAGTGTCAAAACTAGCAAGTCCGAAGCGTCGCTCGGGACATTATGCACATTATGCAGGGAACATTTAGCTTTCCGACCAAAGGCGACAGTCGGTTTGAGCCACTCTAAATGGTCAATCTTTAGACATGAGGCATACCAATATTACAGCTTCATGACGGTTTTCCAGTGATGCCCGGGTCGTGAGTCGTAAAGCGTGTTGCGTTAGCTCCAGAATTCCTGGCAAAGCTTTAGGTTATTGGTTTCAAATATTCCTCTCCTCCCAAAACAACCCTAGCTCTCGTCAAGGCCACGCAATGTTGCAGCTTATCGAGATGGGGGCCATTAGCTAGTGCAGCTTACGGCATCCTTTTCTTTTTATGACCTGGAATTATAGGAATGCCATGTAACCACGGCTTTCGATCTGTGAAGTCCTGAGTACAAAGTACCTCCCAAGTGGCTTTGAAGCATCAAGGCCCGACGCTCGTCAGTGCTTCACACATGCTAGCACGAGATTCCGCGCTGCAAATGGTGACACAGCAGCTCGGTGACGGTATGAGCAGCAAATAGGAATGGGAGAAATCTCCCGACCATGGCTTGCCTCAACGTTTCCGTCCACGCTTACGTTGCTTTGAAGACCGAGCACCGGTTGAAGTGTATCTAGAAATAGGACGACAAGCTTCAGGCGTCTAGTCAAGTAACACGCAGGACAGGATGTGATCCCGAAAGACCGATGATAAAGTGTGATCGAAGCGTGCCCGTCGAATGTTCAACGAAGTCAATCGCGAGAGAACAAAAGGGCACTTTAAACAGTACTTCTCCTAGATATCACACTGAACCCGCTACCTGGGCAAGAAACCAGAGTCTTTGCGTATAACAAACTCTCAATAGCAAGATGGCAAGTCTCGACCTGGTCAATAAGGCTCCTGCTGTACGTATTCTCGAGTTATCCAAAGGGAGCGTTCATTTTTAACGAGACCGACCGCAGGGCACAAAGCTATGGGTATGTTTGTCGAAGATGCATCATCTGGCCAAATCCTCTGACAGGAAAATATCTACCAGCTACTGAATGTTGGGAATATGGAAGTGGACGATGGGTTCCTGGTTTTTGGGGCAGGCCTGTCTACCAAGAGCAACCCCAATCCGGAGAATCCTCGCAGAGAGCTCGTCATGTACTCTGTGCTGATCGAGCACCCAACCGAAGGGCTCATTCTGTTCGAAACAGGAGCCGGGAAAGACTACCCAGAAGTGTGGGGTTATCCTGGGAACGACATCTTTGCTCGAGTCAACTATACAGAAGACCAGGAGCTTGATGCCCAGATAGCCAAAACGGGCCACTCGATCAAGGATGTCAAGGCGGTGATCATGGGTCATTTGCATCGGGATCACGCCGGCGGGATCGAGCATTTCAGGAACACGGACGTGCCAATCTACGTGCACGAGAAGGAGCTGAAGCAAGCCTTCTATGCGCTTGCGACCAAATCGGATCCAGGTATGTCACATCCTTGGTCACCCCCGTTAGCCAGCGTGCACAAACGTACGGTCTTGAATGGGACTCGCTGATGTCGGCTATGTAGGCGCGTATTCGGTGGAATCGTTGGACTTTGGTTTCAACTGGCAAGCATTCACTGGCAGCTTTCTGGAGCTGGCCCCTGGCCTCAACATACACCACGCTCCTGGCCACACACCAGGTCTGTGCATCCTTCAGGTATGGACTCCTCAACTCAGCACAGTCCTCACAATTTTCTCCTGTCCTTCCACATTCAAATTCCTTTCACATTCTGACTCAGTCCGTCTAGGTCAATCTTGCAGATTCTGGTACGTGGATCTTCACCACAGACATGTACGTCGTGTCCGATAATTACTACGCCTCGGCCCCACAGGGCTGGCTTGCACGCAATCACCACGATTGGATGAAGTCTCATCAGACGATTCGGATGTTGGCCAAGCGAACTAATGCAAACATGGTGTTTGGGCATGACAAGCCTCAGTTCGAGAAGTACAAACCGGCACCATTCGCGTACACGTAGAGACTCCAGGAGGTCGTCTTGAGTTCTGGTATCTCAAGCTGTATTGTGCGAGCGCATCAAGAACATGGGGGCTGGCTGCTGGCACTAGAGAAGGAACCTTGGAGCCAGGATGCTCGACACGCTGTCCGCTCTTCATGGTCAAATCAAAGACATAGCTAAATATTAGTGTGAGCCCGAGTAGAAATCAATGTGCACAGTTTGATAGAAGCAAGTTCGTGGTGTTCAGCTCAGCGTCACTCTCATGGTTGCACTGGTAGGAGCACTTCCAAATCTCATCTCACGATTGTCGTCTAGCACCAATTGTGATTAGAAAGCGCATCAGTCCGTTCTTTAGTGGTTGACTTGTGCTCCTATTTCAAAATCCCGTTACAACAATGATTTTGTGGGCACGTCCATGGCCAGAGATGATGCTGCTGTCCCCCGGAAGTAGGGTCGTAACTTTGTGCAGTGGTTTATTAGTTACTCTAGAACGATTTTCGTATTCCGCACCCTGAGAGTTTCACGAAAGTTTGACCCCTTATCACCACCCTACAACGGCAACACAATCATCGACTAGTCGTCTACACTAATAATACATTGGGCGTCAAAAACCTTCCAAGCCCTTCATACACAACTAGACCGAAAGTCTCTCACCAAACACAGTAGTAGTAGCAAGCACCCCCCAAAAAAGGAAAAAAGATGTCCTCCGACCCGACCCTCTCAAACCGGATCCGCACATCCCTCTACGGTCTCGCGGTATGCGACGCCCTAGGGGGTCCATTATCCTTCCGACCCCGACGAGCCACAGCAGCAAACTACATCCGGGACATGGTCGCCAACGACAACTTCCGCTTAGGAGCAGGACACTTCACCGACGACACATCGATGGCATTGTGTCTGACAGCGTCTCTCCTCCACTTCGTCCTCGGCAGCAGCAGCAACAGCAACATCGACAATAAATCCCTCGGCGACGGCGATGGCGGTGGCAGCAGCACAACACACAATTCCAATTCCGATCCCGGCTCCGATCCCGCTTCGCATTCACTGGACCAGGCAGCGCGCTACGTCAAGTGGATCGACACGGGGTACATGTCATCAACACCGGGGGAGTCATTCGACGTCGGCATCCAGACGCGGCAGGCGCTGCAGTACTGGCGGCGCGAGCCGGGCAGTGCGGCCACGTTGGAATTTGTGAAGCGGAAATTTAACGAGGAATGGCGCTGCGGGAATGGGAGTTTGATGCGCGTGCTGCCGTGTGCGCTTGTGGCGGAGAGCGAGGCGGTTGCGGTGCAGTTGGCGCGGGCCAGTTCGCAGGTCACGCATCCGCATCCGCGCTGTGTGGATGCGTGTGCCGTGTATGTTGCGCTGGTCTTCTGTGCTATGATGCATGGTGCGAGTAAGGAGGCGCTTGTTGAGAAGCTGGTCGCGTGTTGTCTACGGAATCAGGAGGTTAATGCTGAGCTACGGCTGCGGTTGAGCCCGTATACGGATGTTGCTGCGTTCACGGCGAAGCCGAGAGAGCATATCTCGTCGAGTGGCTATGTTTTGGATACCCTTGAGGCGGCGCTGTGGGCGTTCTTCACGACGGAGAGTTTTGAGGAGGGCGCTGTGGAGGCTGTGAATCTCGGCGATGATGCTGATACCGTGGGTGCAGTGTATGGGGGGCTTGCGGGGGCGTTTTACGGGACGAGCGAGAAGGTGGAGGAGTGTATTCCTCCGCGCTGGACCGAGAGCATGAAGGAGTGGCATTTGGTGGTGCAGGCAGCGAATGGAATCATCCAGTTGCGGGATAAAAGGGACAAAGGAGAGACATGAGAACGGGAGAAAAGTTGTAACAGTGCGAGTAAATGAGAGCAGAGTTATAGAATGCGAGCTGAAGCGTGAAACTGCAACTTCAGGTAAGAAAACGCTTGTCCCATGTAAGTTATGCGTTTCGACCGTCTTCCTCCCACGATCTGTGGATGCGATTTGCAACCCTCACCCCAGCGAGGAGGATCCTTAAAAGGCAGAGAGAGAGAGATCTATCAACCCCCGGACACCAAAACAGCAGCCACACAATCATCCACACGCGATCAACTTCCTTCCTTGGCCTTCTCCAAATGAGTCGTATCGGTCGGCTGCAGCAACTCGCCCGTGGCCTCGACCTTGATAGGCTTAGCCGGGACAAGCACAAAGAAGACTCTACAATTCGCAGCAGAACTAGACGCGCGCACCAAAGTCAGCACAGGGCAAATATAAAAGCCAAAAAAAAGCACGCACACCTTCGGTCGGACTGTGTGCATGCATGCAAGGGTGTGCCATCTCACTCACCGGTTCTGCCACAACTTTTTTTTCATCAGCCGCACACGACGACCCCCAAAAGTCAGCATAGAGTTTCCCTTCTTGGCTCTGCGTAAAAGAGTGACTGTGGGCGCGGGAAAGGGGTACGATCGTAGACTCACATGATTCGTTCCTCTCTGAACGACCACCTCTCCCTGCCTGACTGTGCGTCGCTCAGCGTCTCCACCGGCGCCGTTGTCAAGCACGAGATCGAGCTCGCCATCGAGGACCACGGCGTAATCGACGCTGACTGTGCGGTGCATGAGGTTCACTCCCTCGGGGCTGTCGGCTGGGACAGGAGGGAAATCGACGATGCGGCACATGACGCCTTCGCTGCCGACGAGGTTCTGCATGCGGCCGTGCGGGTCGGACCACGGTCCTTGTGCTGTTGCTGGGTGGCCATCTGTGCGGAAGATGGAGGTAAAGCCTGGGATAAGACTACAGACGGGCATTAGAGTGATGGGTTAGCTCGATGAAGCTTGTGGAATGCGGTTTCCCTAATCAGCGACTTGGGAACGAGACTCACGATCCTTCTGGTGGTGGACCTCCTTTGGGGTCTATTGGGTTGGCTGGTTGCAAGAACTCATCTGGTCCAAAGATGGCTTTTCCATCTTGGTTGTGGTCGGTTACGATTCGTCTGACCGGTGGGAGGGGCGCCATCTTCGCAAACTGCTTCAAAGTCTGTTATATTGCTACTTCCAAGAATCGAGGTGCATGACAGGACGAAGGAACCATCATTTGCGCTTATAACCTGTCCTTCGATAATGGCTGCACGGAAACAGATGAAACTGACTGTACCTGTAACGTTGCAACTGTCTTAAAACGAAGGGGATTGTCTATGGAACGGATAAACGTTGCTCCGGTCTTGGTGTAAGACTGTGGACTGTCTATGCACATTTTAGCTATCTCATACTAAGGAGCTTCGAAGAGATGTGATAGAAACCGCAGCTTTTGCTCATGCTGACTGTCGGCTATGTAATCTTCTAAGCAACATCGACAAGTTGCCACTTTTTCTCAACTTCCTTCTTCCCAACTCGTACAGCCACAGCCCCCAACGTATCCTTGATGGCGTCCTTCGAGCATTGTGGAAACTGCTTCTTGAGAATTTCAATAAGACCGGTTTTCGTCAGGTCGCTTCCATGAACCGCCTTTTTAAAATCCGCCAGAAGCTCGGGCTCCACCATCTTTAGCGATTTCCCCGGATTGGCCTTTTTCTGTTTTGTTGCCAAAAGGTTGACGCCAAGCTCGCTCTTAACGAGGGGTGGCGCATTCGGCGACAGTGATGACAATGGCTGTCGGGGAGGCTGCATTGATGTCGTGCTTGTTTCGTGTTTAATCACCGGTTTCTGCTTGGACATGTCACTCCAATGCTTCGTGGAGAAAGGGTCGATCGGAAATGTGGTCGAGTCGTGCAGGAAGTCCATTCGGTACTGTTCAATGTTCGTGCCATTGTCGTTAAACATAAGCTCTGCCCAACACAGACCGCTTGAGATTGGCTCCATGTCTGTGAGCGGTCCTCGCCGTCGTGCAACATCCTCGGCATCATCGAGAAAGTCAGCCATTTCGTCGCCTGCGTCATCCACATCAGACACCTCATCATCATCACCAAGGTCTTCGTCATCTTCACCCGGTGGCTCCCATTCAGCTTCACTGTCGTAGTCATAGTTCGTGCCTGGCAGAGCACGTGTGAACGGATTTCTGCAGAGCTTGCGTGACGCTTGAGCAGACACCAGGCGGGTGAAGGTGCCCTGATACGGAGGCCGGACATCTTCTCGGAAGTGCAAGACTTTGTACGAAGCTCTGCTCAAAACCTCCAGAGCACTGTCGTCGATGTCCACCACATCGAGGCCAGTGGCTCGCAGATTCCGGATGATGTCTCTCACAGGAACAGTCTTCCTTTTATGGGGTTGTCGCTTTCGGAAGCGCTCGCGTAGGTGACCTGGTGACTGCCGCGAATGTAGCAACGCATCAGATTCGGCAGCACTGTGCAGTTTGAATCGATTTGCCGGAGCAATGTCCGTATGGTCTGGAATGAAGAAGGAGAGAATAAATGTGCTATATTCAGGGTTCGTCGGTTGGTTTGTCTGTGGTGCGTCGACAACAGGCCTTTCCATGTCGATGCTAGCAATGGACGACCTTCTACTATTGCCTTGTTCGGAGAGGTCTTCAGGTGTGCTCGGCGGGGTTGCTTCAGCTTTTGGTTTCGCGAAAAAAGCCCCGAGCCGCATTTGAGACTGCAAGACGTCAATTTCGTCCTTTGGTGGATAGACAACAAACTCACCCTTTCCTTCTTTAACTTTTCAGCTTCTTTTTGGGCTTTATCCGCCTCCCTCTTGGCCTCTTTTTCTCTTTTGCTGGCCTCCTTCTGCGCCTTCTCGGCTTCTTTCACGACCTTCTCAGCATCTTTTTTCTGTTTTTCTTTATCTTTAATTTTCTGCTTCTCGGTCTTTTCCAGTTCCTTATGCCGCTTGGCTATCTCCTTCTCTTCAGCAGCTCTTCGTTTTCCCTCGTCCTTCCGTGCCTTGTCCTCGGCCTTTTGTCTTGTCTTTTCCTCCTTTTCCCGTTGCTTTGCTGCTTTCTCTGCCTGCGCCTCGACGAGGCCAAGTTTTCGTTTTTTGACTGATTGCGTATTTGTGCCGGCCTCCAAAGATTTTGTGACCGACCCAGGCTCTTCGTTGGTCGTGGATAGCTCGGTCAAGGAGCTGACCGTGCTTGGAGCTGGAGAGTCAAATACTGAGCCAGGAATATGGTCTGTTGTGGTCGACTCGTCGGCAGACCCTGCAATGAATCCCTGACTGGTGACCAAAGTGCCGTCATGAGCTCTCTTCTGGGGTGTCGCAGGCGTTACACTGAACGTGACCTCTGCCATGGCTCGGAGACGAGATCAAACGTACATGTGTAGCGTAGCGTAGCCAAATAGCGACAAGCAGCTGAGGAATAAGGAGAAGATATTTGAATCCAGCCAAAAATTGCGAATGTAATAGTTTCGGTCGGTGTGATTTGATGGTGTAGAAGAGATAGATGTCTTTGGGTTGTAAGCTCAAATATCTCGAACTCACTCGTTCCTGCGAATTCTTGTTTGAGGTTCGAGGAAGGAACGCGTCGAGACCGAGCGAGGCGCGTTAGGCGGTTGATCTAACCTCGTTTATGTTGGCGCGTTGACGGTTTAGCCTCGTAGGGCGCCTGTCCCTCACTACTTTTGAGCCTCGCAAAATTTGGCTGAATTTTGAGCCTTTTGATGGTGTTCGCCACACGTGAGGATTCGACACAGTATCATGTGGCACCGGGCTTGTGTTGCGATGGCAGCAGATGCGCCATGCATGATACTTAAAAAAAAAGGTATTGCTATTTTGGTTACAAAAACTGCAAGCTGTTGCAGTGTTCCTATCCCGAGGCTCTTTCATGCATTCTAACATGAACATGTCTGGCAATTGCTTCTCCTAAATGGCGCAAAACACTGCAATGGTCATTGATCGCCTCACGGATTTGCACTCAATGTCTAATCGGGCGTCATGAAATTGCTGGAAATTGGCGGCGACGACCCGCAAGCTCGCTCGATCAGAGCTTGTGCTCAAAACTTCGTGTCCTCTTCGCTAGGTCCTCTGATCCGTTTAGAGACCACCATTGACGCCTCTGTTCGGCAGAGTAGTTCTCATAGTGGTGTCCTCGTCGTCATCGTCGTCCATGCTCCCTGGATGGCTTTTTGCAATGGGTTAGTACGGGAGTTCTCATCTCAGGCGCAGATCAAGGACTTACCCAAGCATATCCTTGACATTCTTCATCTCGTAGTGACGTTTCCGCTGCTCTTCGAATTTCTTGTGCTTCTCCTGTTCTTCTGTAGTAGGCATGCCGGGTAATTCCTGCCCGCCGACGTTGACGTGCTTTTCTTTGGAGCTTTCGCGACTCATACTACCCTGCCGCAGAATGCGATCGTCCTCGGCACCCGCGCCCAGCTGTTCGTCTTCGGGCTCTCCCAGGCTCATGTCAGGAATATCGCTTTCTCGAGGCTTCTTTGAACCGCGTTTTTTGGCCATTTCGAACTCATCGACGTTAACGAATCTGGGGTCGATGGAGATGTCTTCTTCTTCCTCCTCATCTTCGTCCATGCCATTGTTGCCATATTCGAACGGTGTTTTGGGCTCCGTGATCTTCATCCGACCTCCTGCCTCCTGCTCAGCGAGGTATAGATTGGCTTCGTCCCATTTCAGTCGGTGGGCATCTGGGTCTAATTCAGAACCGCCAAGGCCGGCAGCGCTTGATTGTCTTCGTGAGGCGCTGGCTCGACGGGCAGCTGAAGAACTTCGTCGATTACCAGCGTTCTGGAGGGTGTTTTGTAGGGTGAGATCCTTGGCTTCCTGCGGGTCGAGTGGCATTGAAGGTGGTGTGGGCGCCACTTCCATCGTGGTGGGCGACTGTTGGCTTGCTGTTGGCCCTTGCCCGCCTTGGCCAGAGAAGGAAGGGTTCTTGAGAATGCCTGTGATTGTTTGTAAGCAAGTTATCGTTTTATCAGAAGCAAGCACCCACCCTTAGGTCTCACACTCGAGTGATGAGGCTCATGCAGAGGTGGCGACTGGCTGATCTCGGAAGGCATTTTGACGAGCGTCTCGAGTTCACAGGTCGGTTCGTGCTTGAAGTGAAGGAACTGCGAGTCCAGATCTTCAAGTTGTGGGTTTTATGGGGATGCGAGATGGGAGAATCAGTGCAAGTGTATGAGGCCAGTGGCAGTATTCAATTGGGAAATGGATCTGAACGTCGGAAAAGCGCAGGCTCTGTATTGATCTCTGGTTAGATTGCCCGGCCGATGCACATGTGGTTGCTTGTAATTTATGACATGGGTGGATCATTACCTGCAATGGTTGGAGGGGTGGCCATCCTACTATCTCGGTTTCGATGGGTCTCGTTTGGTTTGCGACGTCATTTCCAGCCTTCGCTACTGGTCCGTAAAATCAAACCTAGCCTAGCTGTGGTGGACACGACTACCCAATCGGTCACGCCTGTTTTGACAAAAGATCGTGCGGTATCTCCAAAAGGGGCCATTGAGTTGGGCCTTGGCATGAGCTTCTGCACTTCTCCGAAACCTAAGAGGACCGAACTCCTGTTAAAATTTTACGCCCAAGGGCGTCAGATACGGAGTACGAAGGAGCAATAGTATTACGCGGGCTTGATGGCAAGGCAGCAAATGCTGCGCGGGCTCGCTTAGAAGCCGCACACGTGGATTGATTTCTCACTGGAGCAGTGGAAGGCACCCAACCCCGTGCCCCAAACGGCTATTCATAGGGCATAATCTGGTTTGCTCAGAACCTCCTTACGTACGCCCCCCAGTACCTAGGTATGGCCGAGACTGTCCCAACCTAGCGCGAACCATCTGTTGTCACGTATCAAGGCGGCGAAAATAAAATCAACCCACTAATAGTCGAAACTACCTCACTTTCTGGTTTTGATTTGTCTAGTTCGTCACATTCTCCGGTGCCTTAAGTGCTCATGTGTGAGAAGGGGTTGGGATGGACACGGCCGGGAAAAGACACACAACATGTCCGTGCTACGTCATGGCTATTTTGCTGCCCACTGCACGAGAATCGCGCAGGTCGAAGTATTCTGGTTTCGCTCACCTGGTCACCACCGCAGAGCGCGCCTGATGCAGGCTTGGGCTTCCATTTTGGTCGAAAATTTTGAGGCAAAAGGGTCTTAAGGGGCGGACGTGTCACAACATGAAGCACATGCCAGGACCTTGCAGAAAGTCGGACGCTGTGATCACATTTTCTCACCCACTCTGTGACACCACTCGCGGGTTGGTATCTTTCTACGGTTTACATGCAAACGCATGATATCAGACGGCATGGGACTTTATACACCGGACATCTGTTGCACAGGCTAAGCCCATTCAGTCCAACCTGATCGATTAGGATCAAAAGACAGTACGTCAAGTTTCTTGGTTCAATATTGTCACACTCGCTCGATTCACGAGCATTCGCAATTCTCCCCTGTTGCTCCGATCTAGCTCCAACCTGGGGGATATATTTGTGCTATCGTAGCGTAACAAAGGAATCAGCCGCCGTGCAAAAAAATACTGCTTCAGAGGCACGAGCTCCAGACCAAGGATACGTGCATGTGGTAAAGCAGAGCGCCACGCCAAAATGGTGTAAATGTCAAGACACAAATTTATCGAATTGAACTCCCTTGTCCAAGTCGCTCTTCCAGCTTTTTTCGAGCGATCTCGTCGCCGTTGTCAGCTGCCAGCTGCATCCAGTGCAACGCTAAACACAGTGCCTGCCTGTTATCATTAGTCCGCATTTTCTTCTGCCACATCATGTCTTCATTAAAGATGTCCGCCGCCGCTCGAAGTGGTAAAGTCACGATCGGCAGCATCTCCGGATGCATGAGGTAGAGGAGTGCCAGCTCTCGTTGAGCTATCCGGTTCCCCTCACGTGCTGCAATTTTCCAGTACTCTGCTGCTTGAAACAGGGCTGCACTTGTAGACCACTCCTGGCTGCTGTTGCTTGTATCCTCTGCTACAATGTGGTCGGCGACATCAACCATGCTGCTGCACAATCCGTCCTTGTACTGGAGAGCTGCCATCCCGAGGTTTACCAGAGCCTCGCCTGATGCACTTTTCTCCAACATCTCGGAGGGTGCAAAAACAGCGATGAACTGCAGATCCCGGAATATCGTTGTAGGCTTCAATCTTGCTAGCTGACATGTTAGATGGTGCACAATATGCTCTTTGGACGATTGAGAGTCTTCTGTCACCGTGAGCTGCTCTAATCGGGAATGTACGGCACCTTCGTCCTCTGCAACATGTGACTCAAGACTCTGTCGGCGCCGCGGTGCATTGAAAGTTGGCAAGTCCCCACCCGTTGAGGAAGCGTTCATTTGTTCGACTGCAAGTGTGTGAAAGTCGACACATGCTTGCAACTTTCCCATTGGGTCCACCTGCTTGCTCATACAAACCAGAATGTCGCCAAGTGCCATCAAATAGGTCATATCTGTATCTGAGTCGGGGCCCTCTTTCGGTAAAGGGCCTGCTAAACTCGGTTCAGACGTGTAAGCTTGGGTGACATCAGGAGCACTTCGCCTTCTTGACGGCTTCTGAACCCCCTCTCTCTCGGCATGAAGAAGAGAAGTGGTGGCGATACGCTTCTGGAATCGTGCCTCAACGGAAGGTGTGAATTGGACGTCACCTATCCAGGAGTCGGTCTCACACCCTCTGCTCCAGACAAGGCTGCCCAGGTCTGACAATAGCAAACACACCAATCCTTTCCTAATCTGCTCGCGGAATTTCTTCTTCTCCTTGACCGACATGGCTGGTCTCGGCCCAAAATTTGGAAGGCTGCCATGTAGTATTGACGGGGCACGGGAATACACAGATGTTGAGGTCACGGATTGAGCTGGTTGTGAGAAGATGTCGCTCATGGTGGTATTTGCAGACGATGCCCGACCATGTGATCCCATGGAGGATGCCAATTCTGGTGTGAGCAGTTGAGGGTTCACTGATCGACGAAATAAACTTGAAATTGAACCTCGCCTCATTGAACTTCGTTCGTCTGACATGATCGATCGCGCATCGCTATCGGAAGACCGGAGCACATTCCTGGCACTGGGAAATGTGGCAGAGAAAGATTCGCTGTAAATGCTGGCAGGTCTCGTGCTGGCAGGAGCGCTGCTGATGCTAATAGTCTGGATGTCGTATGAGTATCTTTCGCGCGCGAATAGGTCGCTAGACCAAAGATCAGGGCTTTGCAGCATGGTATCCCCTGTCAATCTTTTCGTTACCAACTGTATCTCCATACAGAATCTGTGCAGTCGCTCTTCGCCTTTGCAGAAGTTGTCGATACCATGTTGCCTCAGCCAGAGGTTAATCTTGTCTATCTGATCGTCTGCCAACTTTCTCGGCCCGCCATGTTCCGTAGAAGCCTTCAGCAACTTCATAGCATCGCTTTGTGGTTCTCCAAAAATCGATGATCTTGAGGACCTGCTTGTGGAGGGTCGCAACTGCTCTTTCAACGACCTGACCAGATTTGTCGTCACTTGCATGTTGGGCACGGTCATGTGGTTCAAAGCCGCGGCCACGTTTCGTGCATCCTGGTAGATATCGGAGTGGATGACTTGAGAAGTATACCATAGCTTCAGGCGCAGCTCTTCAAGGCCTGACATGAAATCCTTGACGCGTTTCCTGAGGTTTCGATAGGCGGATTCGTAGGGTCCAAGCTCATCCTCCAGAGAATGACATTCCTTGATGCTGCTTTCACGTGACAGATGCAAAAGGTTGACAGGATGTGATAGGACAAGGGTATCATCATCGCCATCGAGAAAAGTGTACCGCCTGTGGAAACGTCCGAGCGCTTCGAGGGCCTTCCCCCAGTAGATCGAATCAATGGTACGGGTTTCGGCCTGGCAATGATCCATTTGCACCTGGAAAAGCTCTGTCAAGGACGTAGTCTGAGTCCACTGGGCCAGGGTCATTTGTCTATCTTCTTCACCTGCTTTGTTCAACTCGTTGCAAAGCCTGAGGGCGGCCTTTTGGGGGACACTAAGTGAACAGTCTTTTAGATAATCTTCAAGAGTAGGCATCGGACTCAGCGGTCGCTGGGAGTAGACACGGCCATCCACGCAGATGCCTAGCTCGATCCAAGCTTCCAAGCACGGGTGTATGTCTTTTGGTGAGTATCCCGGTTCAATGAGTTGTTGTAGTTCTTGTTTGAGCATATCGAATCGTGTTGTTGGTCTGGAGTAGGTGTCTCGAAAGGCATTACCGATGCCTCGCATTACTTGGTCCGAAGCATAAACTGAATGCAGGGTCTGAGGTGATAGGATTTCGAGGACCTTGACGATTTCTGACGCACATATTACAAGCGTGTGAGGAGGCTGGCTGTCGATGCCATCGATGGCTTGAACAGTGGGCGAGACTTCCTCGTAAGGATTCTCGATCGAGTTGGTGTCTAGGATAGCAACCATCGCCTCTATCATGTTGCGGATACTCGCGTCTCGGTCAGTCCTGCGTCGGGTTAGCCCGGGGTCGCAGGAAGGGCATGTATACTCACGTGGGATTGTTATGGTTCTCAAACTTGAGCAACAATCTGTTGTAGATGGGTGCAAGAATGTAGTCTCGGGCCTTTTTGCTTACGTGCATCTTCAGGAGCATGTTCTCATTCTCCGGAAACATTATCGCTGTCTTCAGGAAATGACCCAGGAACCATTCACTGAAGAAATGATCACGAAAATCACTTTGATGTTGTATAGAGGGAAGCTTCCCGAGGATGGCTTGGGCTAGGGCAAGAGCTCCGGGAGGGTAGCAGCCGGCTTTGCAATCCACCAAGGTCCAGTAGAGGTCATGAACTGCCTCGTCAAAAAATTCTCTAGCGGATTCAGTATTCAGAGGATTGTAACCAGGTTTGCCACGGTGCTCGGGATTGTCGATAATGAGGAAGGTCCCTCGCTGCAATACATCCATAAGGAAGAGATCGATGCGGGTTTTGGCAGGCCATTCTTGCAAAACGGAAAAGGCCTCAAGAACTTGCCCATAGAGAGAATTGTAGCTAGCTGCGCCACATCGAAGCAGCTCCGCACACACGGTAGACCAGTTGTAGAGACGTAGTTGGCTTTCGGATGAGTCGGGGAAGATATCATGACCGTAGAGATTGTGGAGGAGAAAAGATAGCGGATTGGTTCGCTCAAATGAAATTGCGTGATCTTCCAGTTCTTTAGAATATGCCTGAAGTTGTCGTCGACGCTGGGAGCCGGATCGTCCGCTTTCTTGGGAAAACGAATTGAGCACGGCATCAGAAAACTGCCATTTGGGGTTGTTGGTAAGTGTAGCGACTTGCGAGCGAGAGAGATTACGAAGACGATCGATCAAGAATCGCGGGTTGCCACGCAGATTGAAAATCAGCTCAAGAAGGTCGTCCTTTGCCTCCGCTGAAAGCCGCTCGAAGAAGACTTCCTGGAGGGGAGATTGCCCGGCATCGGGTTCCAACGATTGGATGTTGTCCAAACTGTTCAGGTTGTTGTTCCAATGTGAAAAGCAGTTGTCAACCAAGTCCTGAGCATGGCTGAAGACTTGTGCGAAAGCTTTTTGGTCTTGGTGTTTGGAGATTTCCACCAGTCCATCCTGGACCCACGAGCTTGTCCGTCGAAGGCGAGACGAAAGGGCTATCGACCGTTGTAGTGCTCGTTTGCGTGCGCAGAGTGATCGCTTTCGATGTCCGTAGTAGTGCTGCAAGCGAGCTTGAGCAGCCAAATCGTAGAAATGGATTCGCTGCCGCTTGGGGGCCCGGGAGTCGCCATAAGCATCGTCTTCGACGGTCGTGGGTGGCAGCGGATGGGTTGACCTTTCTGGCTCTACTGTGTCGCTAGTCATATCCTCCCCCAAGCTGTCATGCCGCACTATCCAGCCTCCACTCAACCTGTGTTCCGAAGAAAGGTAATTCTCAAGGAGTCCATAGCTGGACATGGTCTTCGTCGTCTCGACAGGCGCATGTTGATGTGTATCAAAGGGCTTGGTTTGTTCTGTGGAGGAGAGCAAGCGGTCAGCTAGCCAACTTGAAGAGCACAAATGCGGCACGGAGGGCGATTAGGGGAGGAGCTCATCGTACCAATAGCTGCTAGAGATTGCCCAAGATTGCCGTCCTGTTCATGCGTCATACGAGATCTTTCATCGTGAGGCTCCGTAAGAAAGGCCAGACGAGCACAATCTGCCAGTCTGCTGGAAGCGGCCGGTCTGCGGTTATGGTCTTGCTACGCTCGCACGCCTCGCCAGTCCCGTGCCTGCACAGGACGCTTCCAAGCAGCAGCACGGGCGTGAAAGGTGGATGGTGGGTAAAAGCTAGGTAAGAAGTTGCTGCCGTCACCGTCGTAATTACGCGCCGGAGACCCACGGTAAGGCCGTAACCAGCAAATCTTCAGGTATGGAGCAAGGTTGATATTGGTACCGGCCTGCCAATAATAGCGCCGAGGGCAGTGACAAAGAGACGGGAGTGATGGCCAAAGTGGGGGAACTGTCGTTTCTTCTGCTCCGCCGTCGGCGTGCAAAGCACGGATACGAGGTGATAGGTGGAATCCAGTTGTCACTATGGGAATACTCGACAAGCCTGCTACACCGTGATGAGAAGTTGAATTATGGGAATTCTCAACTAGAGTCTTCTTGTGTTGGTAGGGTTTTCATCTAATATTGTTCTCGTTTCCTCGTGGCGCAAGACGTGGCAGGATGTAATTATGAAATATTAACACGCGCCACGCAACAGACACGCCCTCTAAGTTAGTAAATCGCCGTCTCATGGGCAGTCGGATTTGACTGGCAACGAGTACACGAAGGACTGATTGATTACTTGCAGCGAAACTGCCTGACGAAAAGATATTGCCAACGAATGCATCCGCTGTGCATTAGCTTTTGCACCGGGTTGCCCAATCGCTGCTTTGCGCGAAACAGGCTTTGCATGGGTTCATTCAGTAATATTCACCACTGGCTGGCCCCGTTCTTGCTGTTCGCCATCCATCTTGTGCCCAAAGGTAGGTATCGTGCCGGCCCGGCAGCTGGCAAGCAATCGTAGCATTTGACGCGGTCGCCATGCCGATCCTGCCCCGCGCACTGCCAGTGAGAGGGTGGTACAATTGAGATCTCACTTCAGGCCCTGCACCCATCCCAGCTGAGCCTCCGACCCAGCTGAGGCTGTTGCTTGAGACACCGCTACCACGTTTCACCTCTGGCTCAAACCAGTGGCGTCACAGCGGCTACCTGCGTCTGTATGGTCCAGTCGCAACGTGCCGAGTCATGTGTGGCAACACTGGATTACTTTACTTGCCCAATGGACCCTTCCATGCTATATAAGTCTTGCCGCTATCAAAGCAAGGAAGAAGCCAACGACTAAGCCAACATGTGGCAATGCAGACGGCAGGTTAGATTCTGCTCCTATTCGGTCGGCTGCGGGGAATTAATGCGCAAGCGGCTATGACTTATCCCCCCGAGGCCTGGTGCGTTGGAGGTTGCCACGTCAAGGTAATAAGTACCTCGTTTGGAGGACAGTGCGACTACGGATTAATACCTGCCTTGTATTTAATGTGGGAGGCAATACTGCGCCTGGTCAAAGCTATTGGCTCCGAGTCTGACTCGGATCAGTGTTGTCTTTTAGCCGAGCCTCACCGTATTGACAATAATACTTTGGTCTCAGCCACTGCCGCACTGACACGCTCGTTTGTCCATCGCAAATATAACTGAACCAGAGGTAACAGTGTGTCTGATGTCCAGGTTTCAAACCCGGAGGGCCTCGTCACCCCGTTACTCGAGTCCCTTCCGAGTCGGCAGCCGGGATGATGATGCGTTGGCAACCTAATGCATGGAAAAGCTACCAAGGGTTGCTCTTTCCTGTCGGAGCCGTTTTTCTCCACCTCCGATCTCTTTCCCCCAGTCGTTCCAATATTGAAGCCTTGCTCACCGACACGTTGACGTCTGTGTGTCGCTGGACCTTCTCGCAGGATGCCGTCACGCCGAGACCACGGTGATTCGCTGCCAGACGCCATCAGCTGATGAGCAGTTCAATACCCTTCGACGAAAGAGTCTTGATGCAACGTTCACCGCCACCATCAACAATGCCTTCCCGCCGGTAGGAGCTCTCGTTGGTGGTCCGATCCGTCACCAAAAGATCGGACAGTCGTCAGCTAAAGGAGCAAGATGCGCATAAAAACGGCGATACTACATTGGAAAATTCCGGCCACGTTCCTGCGGGCCCAAAAAACACCAATCGATTTTGCTCTCTTCCTACTAAATCTCCGACACTTTATCGCACCTTACGGCATTCCAACGGTCGGTGGCAGACATGATTTTTGCTGCGCTGCTAACGTCCGTGAGATGAATCTACGAAGCAGAGAATGGCCTTCGCGGATATCCTCTGATATCACTGCTGTCCCTAGATCCTCTCTGGCAAATTCAACATCGGAGCGCAACAATCGACATGCATGCTGACTGTGATGCGATTTGACCAGTGCATCTCAACGACATGGTGCATGGCCAACATATATTTCAGTAGATCCGCCCAATGCGTTTGTTTGACAACAATGTGTCCAGTAAAACATGGCTATCGATCGCGCTGTTTGTTTGGAAAGCCAAAATTCGTGTGCATTAATTGCAAGTACCTGGCAACATCCCCGAGGTCGCTGGTGCGGGAATCAGGCATACCAAGTGCGCGACTGCAGTCACTTCCACACGCTTGCGACCACTATGCATACAAGCGTACTTTGCACTCCTGCAGTGTTCTGCTAATTACCTTTGACGCACTTGAGACATCATGGGGATATGAACAACAGCCACCAAATCGGACTTGCAGAGGTCACCAACCATTCTCGTCAAGTAAAAGGCTTTCATTGATTTAACCAGTGTAGACTTCGTTCGACCATGTGTATCTGTTATGCCGGGGCCAGCTTGCACACGTTATGCTAACGTTAACTAGTAGGCAAGCAGACTTTGTACCCTGAACGATATTCGGCTTACACCGCTGTAAGGTTATCCTATCAACAGGGAGCATCAGCTACTAGTCCGATGCATTTCAGTCCTGATGCCCAAAGATTGTAACGTTCTAGAATTTTGATCGATCTTGGGTTGGCATCTCTCTGCCCAATGTCGAGTCTCAGCTCGTGTACGCTTAAGGAAGCTGATCTGGCGAAGGATGGTGGTAATGCTGTAGAGTCGTCCAGAAGAAGCTCTGCACAAACGCCATTTGTCCAATGAAGCGACCATTTCCGCAAATACAAAGGTCTTGCCTGCTTTGAGCTGGGGCCCTACTTCGTTGTGCACCTATCATATTCGGGAGAACTCCAGGGCTAAGTCGAATAACTACTACTTCGTGTGCGTGGATGTCGGCCCTGTTTACACGCAGTACGACTCAACATTTTGCAATGTGACGATGGTGTTCAATCACTGTTCGCAGATTCTCGGATATCACATTCTCAACCATGGCCAAAAGTGACGTGACGTTGCCGTGAGGTCTGAGATAACTCAACACGTCTTTGGCCTGTTCGAATGGAATCCTGCTCAACGGCTGTCTAAACATGCGAGCAACGCCCGAACATTCCTCACACACAGGTCTAAGATTGCGAAAGACATGCTGAGAATGAGAACTGACTTTATGCTGTGTTACAGATGGAGGTGCGATGCTCGATGGTCCCGAATCTGTACCACACCATGCGTTGGTCGCAAACGGCATCCTATTCAGTAATCTATCATATTTGAGCTATGTTTGCCATGAAAAAAGGGGGACACAAATCAATCGCATCATGATCACTCCTCGTGGCCTCTTCATGAGTCGTCAGGGTAGAGGACCTTCAATTCAGCGCTCTGGAAGGATAAATAGCGAGCAAATGACACGTTTTCCTTTGGTTCTCCTTTCCTCATCACTCCGTTCAGTGGAAGCCACGTCTGTAGCCATCGCGGAAACAATTACAACTGAAACCCACGATTTACCTGCTACGTTTGGCGACCCTCCTCGAAGGTTCGATCAGCTAAACAAAAAGCAGAAGAAAAATGTCATCTGTCGCGGAAGACCCTGGCAACGATCCCAAACCAGATCCGAGACCACGTACTCCCTCTCCTGAGCGTCCTCAGACAAAAACACAGCAAGACAAGAGCCCGTCTCCCGCTGCAGAAGACGGCAACGATACCAAGCGAGCCCCGAGGCCATATACCCCATCTCCTGAACGTCCGCGAAAGACAGCAGCCAAGCATTGAATAGCCACCTGCCATCATTGACAAACATGAAAAGGCTTGTCTGCTATTCGACATCAGCGCTAAGCAAAAAAAGTTGACTGCTGCCTTGGCACACCATAACTACGCGACCACAACGTGCTGCTCTGCGCTTTCGACGGGTTTTTGCAAGACATATTGCCAACACGGAGCACCAGGCACAAGGCACAAATACAAAGGTTGCAGCAAGACGGTGCAATGGGATCAGCAAGGGAGAGAGAGAGAGAGCACAGATGACAGAAATGTTTCAGCTCTTGACAGCGCGACTCTTGGGGAGACCTTAGCGTCCAGCGCAAACACTAGCCACCAAACCTGAAGCGTCAGGTCGAGCCGGATAAGGGCCAAAAAAAAATCTCATCAGCAAGAGCTTGGAGAATAAGAGCTTCTAGAGATCTTATAGCTAGCGAAGGAGCAACAAAGTTGCAACAGAATGTATTCATACAAACGTATTTTTCTGCTTTTTTTCTGTTTTCCAACCTTCCAAGCGTTGGCACTCCTCCACCCCCCAAAAAGCCTGCCGTTGTTTGTGCTTTTTCCCGTCCCCCTAATCCTTTTTGCTCGCTGACCATAGATACGTATCATTGAAGGAATCCTGCCCCATGCACGTTAAATTACTGGGGTTTTGAAGGGAAAAAAAAGGGAGAGAGGAGTTTGAAGCACCCCGTGTTTGAAAGGAGAATATAATGAAATGAAATGGGGCCCCTTCGCTCTCTCACACACTCACTCACACCAGCCTGGCTGTATGAGTGAGTGGACTTTGTGGGGGGGTTCAAGCTGTATAGTAGTAAGTAGTAGTAAGACTGCGGCTAGGTAGGTACTAGGCATTAAGTGGATGTGGAATTTTATCTCACATAGCAATAGCAGGAGATGGAGAATTGCATTGCATTGCATTGCATTAGGTTGCATGGGAAGAGAAGCGCGGAGCGAGTGGGGAGAGAAGAAGAATCAGAAGAATGTGTGTACACTGTGTGATGAATAAGGAAGGGAGGGAGGGGAGGGGGGAGTGGAAAGGGGGTATCAGGTATTATAGGACTCCAAAAAAGGATATATATACACTAAAAACCTTTCTTTTTCGACACTCCTACGGTATTTTTATATTAGCTTATTGGTCGGCCTGGTCTAGAGCTCTATTGCGCTCCTTTCTCCGTTCCTCCATGCGGGCGCGCATTCTCGCCTCGTAGACCTCGCTGTCTTGCTTGCGTTGCTTGGTGCGCCGCTCCTCTTGCGTGCCCGACACTTTCTCGGTTAGGCCGGAGAAATTCTTCTTCAGGCCGCTGCCGAACGACTTGAGCTTGTCGACGCCACGGTCGATGGAAGATATGTTTTGTTGTTGGTGTTGGTGTTGCTGATGCTGGGGTTCGGCGGATTGAGGCTGTGGGCTGGTGGACGACGACGACGACGACACCGTGCGGGCTTGTACGTCAATGGTTTGCGAGCGGCGACGCATGAAAGAGCTGGATTGAGATTCGGAGGCGGAGGCGGAGGAAGAATAAGAAGATGAAGAAGAAGGAGAAGACGGCGAGGGAGGGGGGGGGGAGGAGTTAAGCGGTGGAATGCCTGTCAGTCTCCGAAATTGAGGATTTTGCAACAAAAACGAGGTGGTGACGCCCATGGCGGACGAGGTCAGGAAGTATAGCTGGACAGCGCATGGCTGGAATGAGACAAAGATGAAGGACAGAGCCGGGAAGACTTTCATCATGATGGACATGATGTCGGCGTTGGCCAATGGTCCCGCACCATTCTGTTGGTTTGCTTTGCTGTTCTTCCGTAGAGTCAGCCAGATCAGGCCTGAGGAGAGGGCGGGGATGATGTAGTAAGGGTCGCTAAAGGTCAAGTCGTTGATCCACAACCACGACTCCGTGACAAAGCCCGGGACAGGCAGGGTCGCGGCATTGCGGAGGGTACGCCAGCAGCCGAAACCCAGGGGAATCTGGATGGCTATGGGTAGCCATAGGTTGCGGTACTTTATGCCGGCCTCTCGGGTGAGGGTGCGGATCTGCAGCATCAGCTGTTGTTGCCTGGCCATGTCGCCGCGGCCGGTGGCTTCTTTATATTCATCGCGTAGAGGTTGCATGATCTTGGAGACTGCACGTAGCTTGGCCGTCTCGGTGGCTTGACCGACCATCAACGGCATGACGGTGGCACGGATGAGCAGGCCGAGAAGGAGGATGGAGGCTGACCACGACAGCCCCCCCCAGATGTGGACATGCTCCAGGACCCATTCCGCGACGGATGATGGGCCCCAGCCAAAGTCGATGCCGCAGACTTCCTTCAGGTATCCGATGCGCTCAGGAATGTCCTCGAGTGGCACGACGGGGGGTTGAGAAGCGTGAGGTTCAAGCAGCGCCTGTTGGGCATTCTCCAGCAGCTGCGGCTCAATCGGATTTGGGCTGTGCGAAGACAGATCAGAAGTGGTGTCATGAGCTTTGATGGTTCGGGACTGTCCCACATCGGACGGTTCCGCGATTGTCACATTCGATACTGGTGTGTCTGGAGGAGTTGCAGGCTTGGAAGAGCCCCCCCATAACGAGAGATTTCGGGTGTGTTGTAGGACACCGCAGGATGGATTGATCGTTGACGGTCGTAATCGAGCGGTGGAAGCTGCGATGGAAATCGAAGGGGATTGCTGCTAGCCGTGTTAGCGATGATCGTGCTGCAGCTGTCGGTGCAATCCATCAACTTCCAAGTTCTGCTCTTCTGAACTTCTAATGGAATATGAATGAGGATTGAGCTCACCAAGAATCTCCGCGAGGCCTGGACATGCACTCTTCTGCTCGTTAGGTATTGCGTCGCCTGCCTCAGACTCCCCCGTGAAGCCATGTGAGATGGACCGAGTCAACACTGCGCCCACCTTCAGCTCTCTTCGTTGCCTTCACCCGGTCTTCCACCCGATCTCCATCTTCCGCCCAAAGCGGAAATTTAAAGGGCAACTTGGCCGATCGTCGACGTGCCGACGCGTGGGCCAATCGGAGTGTCGCTCACTCTACGTGCTCTACGAACATGGAATACTGCACTTGAATCTTCCGCCTGAATTTCGGACATTACTAACTTCACTGACCCTTGCTGACGATAACTGGCAATCGGGCAGGAGCAGGACATCAGTTCTACACCGGACAATGTTAGATGTCTTAGATCGGTGTCAAGCATAGAGACAGGCACACATCTTTATACCGGGTTGAGCACGATGATCATGTTGCATATCATTGGCAAAGGTTCATACCAGGCGTGTGTGGTCATGGACACAAATTACGCCGTGGCCATGTTCTATCCATCTATCTTTCCCACCTCGCCAACCTGCCCTGCCCTGTGCTGAAGGAAGAATTAGGTGTATTTCTGCACCACTGCTCCCCCTCGTTTCAACTCGGCCACATCTCCCAATGCCAGGGATTGGTCGTTGAATTCCTTGGTCGGAAACGTCGTCTGCAGAACAAACTGGCGATCGCTGCTATCTGCTCTTCTGGCGAACTCGTACACATCTCCGATTGTCTGCTCCGTGTTGAATCGTGCTGTCAACCGGGTGCCCGTTCCGAGGCTGATCCTCAACGTCACCATCGGCTTCGACTCGTCCGCTTGCGACGTCGGTGGTTCACTGCCCGTCTTCGGTCCAGCAGCGGGAGCATCTTGGGTGAAAGAGCCGGGCATTGTGGAACGACTCGCCATACCGGGTGTGGGACTTCCGAGACGATTGCCCTGGCCTTCGAACGGCTTGTACTGTTTCTTGGGCTTGACGTACTTCTCTTCGTGCGGCACCACTTGCACATCCACTTCTTGGCCGTGGGCGACATTCATGATGTGGAGCGGAGCTTGGCCATTTCGGATCTGGTCGAGAATCGAGGCATTCGCGGGATCGTCAAGCCGGTAGAGGTCTCCGTCGTCCACACTGAAGCCATCCGACCAGAAATGGAGGATCCGTTGCACTCGTTCCGCGGGCTGAGCCGCTGCCGTGCCTGGGATTTCTCGTGAGGGCGTGTCATCACCACCTAACGTCTGTGCATGGCCGGTAAAGTAGGATCTTCTCTTGGGCTCTTCGCGCGCGATCTCCTTGCCACCTTTTCGTGCTTTGTCAATAATCTTCTTTTTCAAGTCTTCCGAATTCTGGCCTGGATTCTGCACTGCGAGGCCCGACTTGTCTCCACCGGCGTACATGTTCTGGCCATCTTCGTCCGAATCAGATTCGTCTCTGGCGCTGGAGTTGAAGTCTCCCAAGGTAGCAAACCGCTTGTTTGATGCGGCCGCTCGGTTGGTCCTGGAGGATGAGCCCGTTGCGACCGGGTCTGGAGGCACAGGATGACTCGTAGAGGGCCCATCGCCTAATCGATAACCTCCGCCTCGAACCTGTGCAGGCTGCTGCGGGGCCGTTTCGGCTTCATCTTCGTAGTCTGGGTCGGCATCAGAGTCGTTCATTCGAGCGTAGTGGTCTTCAATCGCCACTTCAAGGTTCCACTCGCATGCTGCTAGATATTGTCGAGACTACCATGGTCAGTCTCATGACTTGATACAAAGGCTGAAGATGAAGAGATCCTACCTTGGCAGCCGTTTCTCCTGTGATGTCGCTGTACTGAGCGATCAATTCGTCCTCGCGTGTCATGGTGGTGGTGGTGGTGGTGGTGGTCAGTTCGTGCCGGACACAAACAAGGCAAGGCCAAGGGTATTGTAGAGCAAGCCGCGTGCTTCTAGTTAATACTCGAGCAGCTTACAGGTCAGTGGCGTGAGTGATCCTGCAGGCGCAACCTGAACCGCAGGCATGAGGCTGGGCAGATGTATTAGCAGGCAGGCACTTTCGTCATCTTTTTGCCTGACTTCTGACGCGCTTCCTTGGCAGGCACGCTTTCCTCTCCCGCAGCCACTTGCCTGCCACGGTCGTGCACGGTCAAAAGTGTGGCTAGGCCCGTGGCCCACTAAAAACAGGGGTTCAAGTTTCCAAGCGCCACCCGGAAGCGACCCCCGCGACTGGCAAAAGTGTCAAAAGTTTGGGCGTCAACAGAAAAAAAGGGCGTGGAAGGCAGTCTGGTACAATCTTCCACAGCTTGAATATCGCCAACATGACCTCGTTGAAGACGACAAAGGCCGACTTTGAGGCTGTATGGCCATCTTTGGTCCAGGACTTGCAGAATGCAGCCTCCAAATACAATGTCCCGGCAAATGCGCTGGACTGGTTTACAAAGGTCAGTTGTCACTTGAACTGCGCTTGATGAGAACATCCGCCAACGCTGAGGTCCTTCGCAGTCCCTCCAAGCCAATACGCCGGGTGGAAAGCTGAATCGAGGTCTGTCCGTACCAGACACCGCCCTCCAAATCGTCAAACGTCCCCTCCATCCCGATGAGCTCCGCGATCTGTCAACCTTGGGCTGGCTCATTGAGCTGGTCCAGGCCTTTTTCCTCGTCTCGGACGACATCATGGATTCCAGTGTGACGAGAAGAGGTCAGCCATGCTGGTACAGGCAGCCCGAAGTCGGCATGGTGGCCATCAACGACGCGTTCATGCTCGAATCAGCCATCTACCTGCTCCTCAAGAAGCACTTTCGAAACCACCCGGCCTACGTCGATTTCGTCGAGCTGTTTCACGAGGTGACGTGGCAGACCGAGCTGGGCCAGCTGTGTGACTTGATCACCGCACCTGAAGACAATGTCAACCTGAACAATTTTGACATGAACAAATACACCTTCATCGTCATCTATAAGACTGCATATTATTCCTTCTATCTGCCGGTCGCCCTGGCACTGATGTACATGCAGCTGGCCACCCCGGACAACCTGAGGCAGTGCGAGAAGGTCCTCATTCCCATGGGCGAATATTTCCAGGTCCAAGATGACTATCTCGACGCATATGGAGACCCTGCCTACATTGGCAAGATCGGAACCGACATCAAGGACAACAAATGTGGCTGGCTCATCAATCAAGCTCTTTTGATAGCCACGCCAGAGCAGCGACAGCTCTTGGACGAGAACTATGGCCAAAAGGACGACGTGAAGGAGGCCAAAGTGAAGCAGCTGTACAAGGAGTTGCAACTGGAGTCGAAGTATCAGGCCTACGAGGAGGAGAAGGTCGACCAAATTCGACAGCTCATTGCCGGTACCAACGAATCCGAGGGACTGAGGAAAGAGATTTTCGAGAGTTTCTTAGCGAAAATCTACAAGCGAAGCAAGTGATTGAGCACCAAGTAGTGAGAGCGAGAGAGCGCGAAGGTCCAAATAGGCCAAGCTCATCTTGCTCAATCTCCCCACGGGCTCTTGTCTGAGCTGCCTCCAAACCCCTAGTTGAAAGGCCACAAAGTCTTAGCTGCATTTAGGTGGCCTTAGGCCTGGTAGACGAGCAGTCTACTCCGATTCTCACCCCTCCCACCTTCCATGTGACTTCTTTGGTGCATATTTCTCCAGAGAAAGCCCAAGAGACGGGTGCGGGGCAACCACTGAAGCAGTATCTGGTGGGTCGCTTTGCATGCTACTACTCATGCTAGATGCAGTAGAATGACGTGGGTTCGCTACAACCGAGAAGCCAATGCCGTGCTCATTTGACCTCTTGGCCCTCTAGTGCCCTCTACTAAGCGGCGGCCTTTCAAGCTAAGATGAGCCTCAGGAAAAAGCTCGCATGTACCAACAGCAATGTACTTATTTCTGCATGTCCTTTCCATGCTGTAGTCCTTTATTGGCGCTTTAATTTCAAAGCGTTGGATTATTGGGTAAAACTATCAATTCCGCCATGTGCTTCGAGAACTGACCGTCGCATGTTCAAAACCAAAAGCTAATTTTAAGATTGTAATAATGTTAGAGCTTGGGTGCTGAGATTCCACAGTGACGCAGCTCTGGAACTAGTTAGTAAACGCCACAACGCGAAAATGCTGTTGCTGCTAACCCAGCTCCTCACCAGCTTTTAGCCTCTGTCCCAGTCTCCAGGTAATTTGTGCCATCAGAAAAGTAGTTCGAGGTGACAGGCCCATATCATATCGTCCTTGTATTCGTCTTTGCTTCATCCATCCACACGCTCCAATTTGTGTAGGAATAGATCGGCTACCTCGAAAGACCTGTTTCTCGTCTACCGGCAAGCTGCTCTAAGCCGTTAAAGGACTTGCACAAGGACAGCCAGACCTCCACCACCAGCAAAGATGGATGGTGAGCCCGGGAAGAGGGCCATCAAGAGTCATAAACTCTTCGAGATTGCAACTGAGTAGGTGCTCAAGATCAACCACAGCAGAATGGTGGTATGTTGATCATCTATCCAGAGTTGCGAATCGAGTCGGTGGTATCTACTCGGTCCTCAAGTCAAAGGTACGTGAACACAACCCGTTCTCGTCATAAGAAGCTTTTCTCATCACTGCAGGCACCCGTCACCGCCCTCGAATATGGCGATCGATACACACTTATTGGTCCGCTCAACAAGAACTCGGTGAGTTTGTCAGATCAAAGCTGATGGCTCAACCAATTGACCATTGGGGGTCAGGCTGCCGTTGAGGTCGAAGAGATCACCCCGAACCCAGGTCCATTGTTAGATACCATGAATGCCATGCGAGAACGAGGCATTGAACTCATGTATGGTCGATGGCTGATCGAGGGAGCTCCACGAGTGCTCCTCATCAATACCGGAACAGGCTACCGCTGGCTGGACGAGTGGAAAGGTGATCTGTGGTCCTCTGCAGGAATTCCATCACCCGACGCCGACCACGAGACCAATGAAGCGATTGTATTCGGATACTTGGTTGCCTGGTTCTTGGGAGAGGTATGCCGGCTTCCGAAACAAGACGGGAACGCGCCCCATGCTAACCCTTCCTAGTACATCTCCAGAGACACGACCTCGGCCGTGATAGCCCATTTCCACGAATGGCTGGCAGGCGTTGCTTTGCCGCTCACCAAGAAGAGACAGATGGACGTGACCACAATCTTCACCACCCACGCCACTCTCCTTGGTCGATACCTCTGTGCCGGCTCGGTCGATTTTTACAACAACCTCCAATACTTCGACGTCGATGCCGAGGCTGGAAAGAGAGGCATCTATCACCGGTACTGCATAGAACGAGCCGCCTCCCACGCGTGTGATGTCTTCACCACCGTCTCCCACATCACCGCCTACGAGTCCGAGCACTTGCTGAAGCGGAAACCTGACGGCGTCCTGCCCAATGGTCTCAACGTCAAAAAATTCTCCGCTGTACACGAGTTTCAAAATCTTCATACCATCCAAAAGGACAAGATCCATGACTTTGTCCGAGGCCATTTCTATGGCCACCTGGACTTTGATCTGGACAACACGCTCTACTTTTTCACCGCCGGCCGTTACGAATACCGAAACAAAGGAGTCGACATGTTCATCGAGTCTCTGGCCCGTCTCAATCACCGAATGAAAGTCGCTAATTCCAAGATGACCGTCGTAGCTTTCATGATCATGCCTGCCCAGACTACCTCCCTGTCAGTCGATTCTCTAAAGGGTCAGGCGGTGACCAAGGCCCTCGCAGACACAGTGGGCAATATTGAGCGCTCCGTGGGTCGGAAGCTGTTTGACCGGGCCGTTCAATGGAAGGACGGCGACCCCATGCCAGACGAGAAGGACCTCATCACTGCCCAAGACAAGGTCATGCTGCGCAGGCGCTTGTTCGCCATGAAACGAGGCCACCTGCCTTCAATCGTTACACACAACATGATCAACGACACGGAGGACCCGGTAATCAACCAACTGAGAAGAGTCCAATTGTTCAACCAGTCTTCGGATCGGGTCAAGGTCATCTTCCATCCTGAATTCCTCAACTCGAACAACCCAGTCCTCTCGCTTGACTATGACGATTTCGTCCGCGGAACTCATATGGGTGTCTTTGCCTCCTACTACGAACCATGGGGTTATACTCCGGCCGAGTGCACCGTCATGGGAGTGCCCTCGATCACAACCAACCTGTCCGGCTTTGGTTGCTACATGGAAGAACTGATTGAAAATTCGTCGGATTACGGTATCTACATCGTCGATCGAAGGACGAAAGGCGTTGATGAGTCGGTCAACCAGCTGACCGACTACATGTTTGACTTTACCACCAAGAGTCGAAGACAAAGGATCAACCAGCGCAACCGGACCGAACGTCTGAGTGACTTGCTGGACTGGAAGCGAATGGGCATGGAATACGTCAAAGCCCGCCAACTCGCTCTCCGACGAGCGTATCCAACTTCGTTCAGTGATGACGACGACTTTGAAGGGGCAATTGGTGGCACCAGTCAGAAGATCTCACGACCTCTGTCTGCACCAGGCTCGCCCAGAGACAGGTCTGGCATGATGACGCCAGGTGACTTTGGCTCTCTTCAGGAAGGAAAGGAAGGCCTCGACACCGAGGACTACATCGCATGGAAGCTGCCGTAAGCATTGTCCTGCCCTTGTGAAAAGTTGTAACATGTGCTAACCCTATCACACAGCGAGGAGGAGGACCCCGACGAGATTCCGTTCCAGCTGACACTCAAGAAGAAGGACAACATGGGCGCTAATTCGCCTGCACCACTCATCGGTGCGAATGGAGCTTCGTAACCGATTGGAGAGTGTGTCTAAACTCGCCAAGCTATTGAAGCCAACACATTGAAAAGTCGCCTAAGCATGGGGCTGCTCGACTGCAGTCTTGGTTCACATCTGAGCAGCGTTATACTCTTGGCAAGGAAAAGCAGTTGGAAAAGTGCAAGGCCAAAAACCACACCACACCACGACAATCTCAAGGTGCCCCCCTCCCCCCCTCCCCCTGGCTTCCCTTATTTGACCTGAGGGAGCCACGTGAAAGCCGTTTTTACTCTTGCTAGCACCATGTTTCTGTAATTTACGTGTTGTCTAAGCATACTGAAGCATATCGCAAATAAGCATTCGATGGGCTTTTCTCACGTCTTTTCCAGCTCCATGTAATGTCCCAAACTAAAGCTATATCCGCCGCATCTCTTTTTTCTTCTCGAATGACAAATTTGACTTCACTCCATACCCATCTACTGCTGCTGCGTAGTACAATTTTGCAGACGACTTACCCGCTGCGCCCGTCGTGATCAGACTTTAATTGTCTTCTTCTATACCTATCCTTTCTGTTTCTAATTCTAATCCTAATCGTGCTTTCTACCTGTATCCCTTTCCTTTCCCGTCGGAATATACGCTGATTCTATCTAGCCGTTATGTTGTACGTGAGAGAGAGAGAGAGTGTGTGTGTGCGTGTGTGAGTGTGAGTGTGAGTGAGTGTGTGTGTGTGTGGAGGGGGGCTGCCTCACAGAGTTGATTTCATTCTACCTGGCTCTTGGGTCCATTTTCAAGGGCAGGAGGAGTCACGCCAAACTCCGTCAACACTTTCATTGGACCATACGAGATCCAGTTCTCGAACTGCTCGGGTGTCTTCAGCCACAGCATGCCGATCATGGCGTTCGCCCCGCCTTGCAGGAGATGGCCTTCGATCTGGCCCTGGATGGTGGCGCAGGAACGCGGGATGACCATCATCCACTCCTTCACGAGCAGAAGACTGTGCGCTGTGCCGTTCGCGATGTTGAGGTCAGCGCACATCCGTCTGTAATGCTGGTCGAGCTCCTTGGACGTCACAGTGTCCGAAAGACGCACCAGTCCGTAGGCGAACGGCAGAGATCCATTCCGCCGGCTCTCATCAGCAGGCAAGTCGGCAACCTCATCCGCGATAATCTTCCAGTCCGGCCGCGGGAAAATCTGCAAGTGCTTGTGCGCGACACTGCTCCCGGCATCGGGCCCACCGTTGAAGATGACCATGTACGCCGCCTCCTTGCCGCCGCCCAGAGATCGCAGAACCTCGCCGGCGGCCTCAAAGTCAGCTTCGGTGAGGAGATCGGTCTGAGACTGGAAGTCCTGCGTGTGCAGGATGAGCTGGGGTCGCAGCCAGCAGTACTTGTTCAGGATGAGTTTGTGATTCGGGTTGATGTGCGGAACGACGGTGAAGTCGGGATCGTCATCCTGGAATCCCGGCCGTCGGGACGTGCTGTTCGGGTTGTACGGCTTGGTTGTCGTGATTGGAGATGTGCGGAAGTAGACCTTTAAAACAAAAAGACCTCTATGAGAAAACTTGAAAACGGAACTACATAACGTGCCCACCCAACGGCCCCAAATTCTATTTGTTGCGGGGGAAACAAAAGTCTGAAACAAAAAAAAAACTTGAACGATAGATATGGATGATGGTAGGGGATGAAGGAAAAAAAAGAGAGAGAGAGAGAGAGACTTACATCAAACGGTTCCTGCTCAACCTTCACTTCCTCCGTCGGTTCCCAGAAGAGTTCACCTTTGGCCACGAGGCTGTCGAATTGCGCCAGCGCACGAGCACCGAGGTCGTCGTCGTCGTTCGAGGAAGCGTAGTCTTCTCTTGATATCATGGTTTCTCCCAAACCAATGTTTCACAAGAAAAGTTAAGTATTGTATGAGTGTGCATAGTCCAGTCCGTTCCAAGTCGGCAAAATAAGACAAATCGAATCGCGAAGGGCAAAGGAATGGGATATGAAGCTAGACCTGAAACAGGAAAGGCCAGAAATGGGAACACTCAATATTTATTCTTTTATGATAGGACTTACTTTCGCCTACATTTCTAAGAGTCGTTATCGGGAGTTGCAATGGCATCCGGGAGGTGATACGGGATATTGGGAGAGCCGAAATAGCGGGAAACACATGTGTTCAGTCTAGGTGCGTTGACTCTTAAAAACAATTTGGATGCTTGCTACATGAGTCCACCTCCATGATTAATCGAGCTATCCCGGCTTAATTGAGGTCCTCTGCGGCCCCACAGCCTCCTAAGCCTTAGGGCCTTAATGTGGATCTGCCCTACTACATGTACACCAACCCTCAACACAAGCCACATTACCCAAAGCCAGTGACTGACTTGGAAATTCGCATTCATCGAACAACTTGATCTCTCCTTCGACTTTCTCCATACTCTTCCGGCAACTCTATACTTTCTATACGTCCCTCGTCTGACTCACAGCAACAAATAGCTTATCTTCAATTCCTTGCAGAGCCTCCAAGTTTATCTTCCCTACACCATTGACCGTCTTCAGCACCCCTTGTGGTAGTAGTCTACGTGCTCAAGCAAAACCCCCACAGTGCTTGCCCGGCTTGCCCGGCTTGCCCGTTAAAGGTAGAGGTTTTCGTCGTAGCGGCTAGCATTTACTTACCTCTTGGGAGAATCCAGCCCACGAGTGTTCAATGCATTTTCGAAACACTCCTGCGCGCGAGACCCAAAAGGAACGAGAGAGTTAGCTAACTAACTACCAACGAAGACTAGCTCTTGCAAAAGACGTTGGTTGAGTCTCCATGTAATAATGCCAAGTCATCATCAGATCCAGACGTGATCGGAAAAAAAAGATTTCGACCTTTTTGAGATGGTTCGTGAAATTGGGGCGTCACATCACTCCCGGGAGCCGAGCCCTGCGTTTTGCATCTTCTCCAGGCATTGCGATAATGTTTTGCGAAGGGCATTTTTGTAAAAATGATGTCCGTCCCGATGGATGTCGCGTGCTTTCTGGGAGTTCATTGTCCTGGACAATCAATGCACAATGCCATCTGTCTAAAGGTGTTGCTCCCCTAGAGAGCGTACCAGGGTAATAGCATTCTCAATCGTCTTTGGTGACTTCGTCTAACCGAACAAGGCCGGAGCCAGAAGATCGACCAACACGCTTTGCACCGTGGCTCATTCAGGAAGCTGGACATGCTAGCGGGCAGCGATACTTACCGGTGAGATAGTCTTTCGCTACTGCATGGGCAGCGGAATCTCGCAAGCGAACAAGCGTATCACAGTCAAACACAGAAAAATCGTTACGGAAATCGGTCAAAATGTGTGACTTGCATTGCAATTCGCTGGCTATACACGGGCACGGGCCATAAAGTCATCGGCTTTGTTGTTTAGCCTTGAAGACCATCGCCCATCGAGTTGCTAGCTTTCCTGTTTTGGATTCTTGCGAGAAGATTGAGTTCCAACTCTAACAAATCGACGAAGCCGTGCTCGGCTTCAGCGAATGTGTTGTCGTCTAAGCTTGACTGAATACTGGAAGGGGCCCCGAAAACATCGGCTGGATGCGATAATAGATAATCAGAATATGTACGGGCAGAGACCATGCTGGTATCCCCTTTTCGTACGAATTTGATCCACAAGACTCTCATAAGGGGCGATTGGTCGCAAAGGTGGGCATAGATATCCAGGAAGTCCAATCTTTTCTGAAATGCCTCACATTGATGGATCCATAATGCGCTCGAAGCAACATTAGGAGACTGTTCCTGCAAGTGACGAAGCTCAGAGAAGGCAGAGATGTAATCTTCCTCAGCCATCCGATAATGAGGTAGAACAGTAGCTAAGACCTTGCTTTCTGCTGAAACTATAGCGAAATGCATAGCACTAGGCCTAGTGCGTCGAGAGCCTGTAACGTGGGCTTCTCGTGTGTGGCTTGCGTATACCAAGGTCGATGAGAGCCCCCAAACTTTCCAGACATGCCATTTTGCAAACGATTTTGTGCGAGGGATATCTTTACTGGATGAAGCTGACCACGAGAGAGCCACTATCCCAGAGTGCTCGACTTTGAGCAGAAATTTGAGCCACGCCGCAGATGCGAAATACTCAGGTCTGATCCAGTTACGTTGCATGCATTTATAAACAACATCCTCTGCCACATTTTGAAACCATCTTTCAAAGATATTGAATTCCTCCGTATTTTCTGGTGAATCTGGGGTGAGAAAGGAAACAACACCCTCTGCCACATTTTGAAACCATCTTTCAAAGATATTGAATTCCTCCGTATTTTCTGGTGAATCTGGGGTAAAAAAGAAATCGAAGTCGGGGTAGTCCTTTGGAAAAAACGTTTCCAGAATAAAAAGCTGCAAGCTGCCAATACTGCTGAAATCGAGAGCGGCTGTGGAGAGTGGCATTTCCGGTATACGGAGATAGATGAGGTTCCGAAAAACATGAAAGGCCCGTTGAATCAGATGTGGATTGTTTGTTCTTGTGTATGGTAATAAGCGACGAATCCATTTCTGAGCCCGATCCGCATCATAACTGAAATGGTACACAATATCTAAAACATCGCATTGGCCAGGAGCATGAGGATTAGCCCCGATCTGGACAAGAGTTTCGAGTAGAGTGGCGTCATCAAGCTCAATTGCTGCAAGGAACGATGGCATTTGCTGGACCTTCGACCAGCGAGACATCGTGACCGGACCTGCGACGTTGAGCCGATTGGGGTCAACACCAAATGAAACGAGCCACCGCCCAATGCCGTCCTGGCCATTCTTACAGGCATAGAATAGAGCTTCAGATAGAATCAAGGGCAAGAAGTCGGCTAAGCTGCGCTTTTGCAAGAGCTTCTCCAGGATGTGTGACGAGGCAACTTGATGTCCATAGGACGCGCAAATGTTCAACAAGTTTTCCTCGACGTGATCCCTGCTTGAATCAAGACCTATCAGCATTGCGGTTGGAAATGAAGGGTATATCGGGAGTAGCAGATCGACCATTGCCTGCTGGTTGAGCTCCACAGCCAGAGCTGCAGCGCTTTTGCCTTCTGCATTGGCATAGAATTTGGGGCACACATCGAGCAGCACTTTTGCAGCTTCGACGTGACCCAAAGCGGTGGCCACATGAAGAAAACTAGAGTCTGTACCTGGGCAAGACGTTCGAAGGATGGTTGGCAATAACTTGTCCCTTTGTAATCTGAAGTGATCTCGTACGATTCGCAGTAGGGTGAAGTGGTTTTCCATGACTGCGAACTCTACAAGCCTTGTAAAGTGATTGATCCCCATTCCCTGTTTCGTTGCCCACGGCTGGAGGTCTTGGTCATGACTCAGGCATAGTTCCGAGAACGTTTCGTATTCTGGGGTAGTTGAATCAAGGTGTTGATTGTGTGAGAGCCAATGTCGACACATGTAATCATGCATGGCGAGATCCTTCCCTACCAGACCTGTCCCACAGCGTGCAACAGGAACAGGCATGTCGAACGTCCTCGTGGCAGAACCTCTGCGTCTAGGGAGACTTGCCCATTTAAGGGGTTGCGGCAGCGCTGGCTGCATTGTACTCCGAAAAATTGTCGAAACGATGTTCGTGCTCAGTTGTTGAGTTTGGTGGATGACGACAGCGTTCCGGCAGTGGTACATATTAGCATATGCAAGACAGATTTGTCCGCACCAGAGGTCATCATCCTTGACATTCGTCCCATATTTACGGAGCTCTGGTGGTAGCTTTTCAAGGTCTTGCAGAAAGTCTCTCACCGTCGGATGAGGGAACGTCACCGTTCCATCGAGATGATTAATTTCCACCAGGTTCGCACAGTAGTCAACGACGGATGTGTTTAACAGCTTAGACGCGGGAAGGGGAAGATTGGACGGTGTCATGCTTACTGCTTCGCGAGCTTGGAGCTGATTAAGGGCTTGTTTCGCATTGGCGACCCACTTGAAGACTTTCGGAGCAACCTCGCGACTGCGGCCTTCAGTACTCTGCTCAATTCTTCTGAGACAACGGAGGTAAGTTTCGTCCAGTCCATGAGGTAGCGACCTTAGTTGATCTTCAATATCCTCGTCACAGGTGGTATTGTGAATATCCCAAAGAGTCGTGACTTGTAGCCGTATCCAGAGGAACCTATGAACGCGTGAGTAGGCCACGTCGAGAAAATTCCGTAGACTCACATCTTTGCGCTGTTCTGTTTGAGGACGGTTTTGATCTTCTGGATCATGTCGCCGTTCTGTGTAATATTCCTTTCTAACTGCCTAGCACTTACCTCATGATCGACATATGCGTGTATGTCTTGCTCAACGTGACCGAGTGTGATCTGGACAACTTTGGAACGTGGGATACTGTCGAGTCGTATGCCTCGACCTAAGGTGTCACGGCAAAAGATGAATAATCTGTGGGAGTGGCCAAATTCTTCGTTCGTGGTGAAGTAAAGCCGTACGAATTGGAAGAAAGTCAGCACTTCAATCTCGGGAAGTGCATCAATACCGTCCACGACAAAACGAACTGGAGGAAGATGCTGGGCTATTCTACCAAACATTTGTGCAGCGAACTCTGGCGTCATCTTAGCTCTTGAAGCAACCAAGGTACTTCTGATCTCAGCATCCGTGTCGGGTGGAAGTTTTCCGTGCAGTCCATGATAATGAAGCAGCACCTGTTTCAGGAGGGCGCGAAAAAGGTGGTCGGCATTGTCGGGTCTGGCGTGTAGCCCGTCCACGAAATAGGAGACGAGGAACTTGCCGATCTCCGGCCTTTGCGAAGTCAGATGATTGACAACTGCACTTCTGTCGCTCAATCAGACGCAGGCCTAAACAGCAGGACTTCCAGATACATACGCAGTGATAGATTTTCCGCATCCCACTAGCCGTGTAAGCGTATGGCTGGAAGCGTCAGGTTGTACATACCAGATCCTGTGCATATCAAGACAGAAGATCCCGCTTCTGAAAGCCAACTCTTGTACTCCTGAAGGTGGGTGACCCATTCGCACGTCGAGGGGACGCGTTGCGAATGGCGAAATTCGTACGCGTGATTTGGATCATAATCCGAGATCAAGTCGGGCAAGAAGCCACATTGAGAATTTGATGCTGCGTAGGTCAGCAGTCTGCCCACCTCCCGGGAGCGCATCATACGTTGAGCGTCTAGGCCTCGATTGAGGCTGACATAGTTGCAGGACGCTGGATGTGAGAGCGACTGTTCACCATGGTAGTGGGTGTGCTGATGAAAAACATTTCCTAGCACGGCTCGAGCTTGCCCAGATACTTGTGTATTCCCATAGAATCTTTCTGTGTTTTCGGGCGGACAAGTGTCTTCAGCGCGACCTGTTGATGTTTTGCGCTCAGACTGTTGGTTTGGGGATATGGAACGACGGAGGGAGATCGCAGGCATTTCTTTCGCTCATCGTACCCGCGTCTCTATGTTTCGAAGTCCTTATCGACATGGACAAAGGGCTCGTAGCATCAAGCTGCATGGAAGACATTTCGTGACTAGGCTGATTCAAATGTGGCTTCGCGAGGGCCTTTTGCCAGGGACAACAACTTGTCGTGGTCACTAGTTCTCCCCAGACTGTCGATCGCCGTCCCTAAAAAGGCAGCGGTGGAGCCCCGTGATTGAGACGAGTCCCACTGAGGCTTAGGCTTGCTTGCCGCTGAGCTACTAAGCCACTAGTACTGCAACAACTACGAAGTACACACGCACGGACGTTTTTAGAGAGGATAGTACATTGTAACACAACTGCAGACTTCCTTGCACTACCTATACCCAACGCATTGCTGGGACTCACATATCAGTTCACTACCATTCAATCTTTGTCCATCGAATCCGCCTTGAGCCCAAATAAGCCAAACATGTATCCTTTACTATACGCTTCTTGCACCCCTTCATGTGAAAAATTGCTTTGTCGTCCTCGACCTTCCAGTCTTCGTACCATATCACCAAGGGAGAGTATCATACCGTCAACATTGGGTTTGACAAGTCGTAGAAACCAATACCATCGCATCCTCTTCGTCAATCTTACAGTCCCGTCGATATGGTTGTTGAGAGCCAGGAGGGACTCTAAGTAGGAGGACTATCTGACAAGTCGAGGTGAACTTCTCACGACGGGGAGGCCATCGCAGTGACTTCAAGTGTTGACTCCTCTGAGCAATGTAATAATTTGGCGCCATCTCTCAAGCCTCAGCTGTGGTGGTGGATACACGAGTCGATGAAATGGAAATATGCATAAAACACTTTCGTTTTCTTGCCCATTCGGACGAGATGCTGGCGTTCTTCCGTCACTAACTTCTGGATATCCCCTTGAGTAGCCAATGCCCGTGTACTTTACGTGTTGTGTCTTTCCATAGTTTCATTCTCCTGATTGTCATAAGAGCACATATTTCCACGGGCGTTAATAGTTGCTGATGAAAACCTCACCCTCTGCTTGATCTTCTGGATGCTGCTTCCCTCGCTGTATTTGGCAACTGTCGGCATGCAGTTCCCAGTGCCCGAGGCTCGTCTCGGTGAGGAACAATTGGGACGGGAAAGACCCATTTCTTGAGGTCGTGGTCGAAAATAGGTGTGACTGCTCTCATCTTCGCCATGTCGGGTCGACTACCGTCCCCCTTCAATCTGGCGGGCACGAACCATTTTCCAAGATCGCGTGCATGTCGAGCAATGGAACGTACCACACAAAATGCTGGGCTCGACATGGCTTTTGCCGCGTTGCCTGAACTAGATTTGCTGCCGAAGCTGGAACTTGAAACCGAGCTTGATCGAATATGAGTGGGTAGCTTTGATGTCTTGCTGGAAAGCCGGCGTGAGGACTCCCGATCTTCAGGTCTTGAGGACTGATGAACAGCAGTGCCTAATGATTGAGATGATCAGTGCGTGTGTTCCAAGTTTTGTTGTTGTTGCTGAAAATGTTTCCATCGAGAATATCGGCCTCGATATTTAATCGTTTCGCCCTGGTCAAGTTGTGCGAGCGAGCTGCAGAGCTATCAAATTCGGGAAGGAGCCAGTGGGTGAGTACCTGAAGACATAATCGAGATGTTGTGCGCCAACCTCCGTATTGTTGCACCACAGAAATCCACGAGCAAGTCGTCCTCTTACCGCTACAGCCACATAATTCTCGTTTTTCTAATAGATTCCTCGTATTCTGACGAGGGCCGGCCTTAATAATGCTAAAGCTGTGTCATCAATCCTAGGATTAGGGGGCTCAAATAAAGCTCACACGCACGTTTTTGACTTTGGGCCAATAGGACGTAAAAGGAGAATCCCAACATTCGATAATCTAGCCGATAATGACTACCTACCTACGGAGTACCTAATCGAGGGCATTTTACGCGGCCACACCAGGCGGCACACAGCCCCCAAGCTAATAAAACGCAACCTGATCACGCCACTTGAACCACGGCAAAGAATGGAGAACTTCAACCTTGAGCAATTTCAGTGCATTTTTGTGAGTATCATGAAAGCGCGCATACACCTGCTAAATAAAGGGCTGGTCCAGCGCTAAGACCAGTCCCGTTTTTAAGGTCACTGCTCCAGAATTAGAGTTTATTCGGCCACGGCCCGCACCTGTGAAGTGGTTCCGAACCATATCGATTCTCTTTCTGGAAGATCAGTACTCAGTCAACGTCGACAGGCTCCTTTGTACGCATGCGCTCACCGCCATATGCAACCATCCTGTAACTACTCGGCAGAGCTATATGTGGGACAGATCGCATGCGAACATATCATATCATCCGTATCAGCTATCCTGTCAGGAGAGTCCCAAAGCAGACAGTACAAGCAGACCTTTGGTAACAGGGTCGGGATATCTGCTCATGAGCGGTGAGTCGCCATGACAAATGTTCTCACAACAGATCAAGACCCGCAATCCACGCTATACTGTAAGAGCCCTTGATCAGCAAGGGAGAGCAATAACATTCGCAAAATTGAAATGTACGCAACCACTGCTATCACAGTTCATGGATCAGAGTGAAAGATCCCATATGGAATTTGTTGAGGCCGAGATGATTGCTGTGTCGCTGGGGCTATGTCGCCGGACAAAACGGCCATCCCCCAATCAGACCCAGCCACTTCCCAACGTGCCTCTGTACTACCCTCAACAATAGGGTGCCCATCAACTATCATTCCGAGAGTGCGTACGGGAATGGTCGCTGAAGCGCTTTGTTTCATGATTGCAAAGGATTCTGATGCATTGCCTCCTAAAAGACATCAGCAGGCCACTCCCATTGGCCGCCTGCGACAGTGTCGCCTTCCAATTGTACGTCGTGAGCCTTAGCGGACCCGCTAACCTTATCATACTCCACTGCTGCGTTAGATGGTGTACTCGGTTGCCCATGCGAGATTAACTTTCGAGAGCTTGAGCAAGTGGTCCCGTCATCGTCATCCAAGTCACTTTCAGCTCCTTCCATGACCATCGACAAAGGTCTAGGCAACTCCACCTTCCTGGCACCTTCGCCAACGGGGCCTTTTTGCTTCACGCGCCCTCGGTCGACCCCCGTCACTGTGTTGGAATTGACAGACCAAAGAATATTGCGGTGGATCAAGTGTGTTGGTCGCACTCGTGGCTCCGTGAGTGCATTATCATTCTCCAACATGGTCACGCTCGAGCGATTGGTTGATGCGAGAGGACGAGAAAGAGTACTCGGTCTGTCAAGCATGGATGATTGGGGTCGTGGTTCAAGGCAAGCATGATCCATTGCGTCTAGCGCATCCTCGTGAATATGCCAGTTGGAATCTGCCGAGTCTTTGCTTGAACGACGCCTGTAGTTGGCAACAGGTAGATGCGACGATTCGTGCGGTTTAGACGGACCTGTGCTCTGATGACCACTGTTCTCGCTTTGTCTTTCTTTGAGCAGCAATCGTAGCTGTCGATTCTCTTTTTCCAATCCCGTCCTAGAAGTACGCTTGAGGCGGTCGGTGTCACCTTGTGCGACTGGGATCAATTCTTGGGAACCTTGTCGGTGCTGGCGGAAACCCGTGGCATATCTCGTCACGCTTGGACTCGTATGTGCTTCAAAATTTGGACCAGGAACTTCCGAAGCTGGCTGCATTTGCCGATCATGATCCGCAGGGCTCCTGGTAACTCTTCTAGGGGAATGTGGCTCGGGATACGTTTCACTACAGACGGTGATAGCACTCAAAGCAGTTGATGCAGATTGTTGAGAGTCCTCTTGCTTTTGTCTCTTGTGACCATGCTGCCCGAACTGTTCTGCATATATCATTTCTGCTTTACGCTTGCGCTTGTCCAGTGTCGCCTTCAGTTGATCCACTTCAGAGGCCGATTGAGCGCGGTAACGATTATGCCGGATCGTGTTCGTAATATTCGTTGGGGTAATGTGCTTTAGACCGATTTGATTTTGAACTGGTGTAATCTCGTTGCCTTTGTTGGGGTCTGGCTGATGAAAGATTTTCCAGCTTGAGATTGATTTGCGAAGGCTTCTCTTAGGCGGGTTGAGAGGGATGGAAGGCTGTGGGCTCATTTCAGCATACCGTGCAACTTCGGCAGGTTTCAGCTTCTGACCGATGCGTCTGAAGGTAGTCTTCAAGGTAGAAGGTGTGGCAGGAAGAGGCTTGAAGTCATTAATGTCTGTCATTGAACACAAACTCGACCCTCCGGTTATCGATAACCTCGAGCTCTCTATCGAATCTTCTGCCTCTCCGGGTGCGGTGCTGCATCTCCATCCGTCGGGTCCCACCATCACCTGAGTTTTCTGCCAGGTAGAAGCAGTAGCTCGAGATGCTTCATTCATGCTGCCTTCGTGGAAGAGCGACTTTCTAGCATTCAAGGTGACAATTCGGTTCTGATTACTATCGTCTTCCGCAATGCTTTTTGCTACTTGACGGGGAGCTCGAGGTGTCGTATCGTCGTCACTGTTCTCGTCCATTTTCTCGGTTGGGACACAGGTGTAGGCGTCGTGAGGGTTTTCGATGCTGGATACGCAAAGATCATTTCGAGGATGTGGATTCGCGGCAGTCCCAAATGGTAAAGGTACTGCACATGAGCTTACCAACAAGACCTGAGCTCCTTCGACCTCGTCGGGTGCATCGAACCTTGGATGCGCGGCCGATTGTGCCAACCAGGCAAATCGTTCTTCTTCAAGAGCTTTGCCAAGCATCGACTCTCTCCCAGCTTCCCAGTGCCACTTCCACTCTGCAGATCGTGCCTCTTCTGAAGACAGGTTTCGAAAATCGTCTGCAGCTGCAGGACCCAAATCGCTGTCACTTATGTCGGATGACTTTGTACCAGCAGAAGCTGTAAGGATTGGCAACACCATGTTTGAGTGGCGGAGGATTGCACACGGGAACAGCCTCAGGTCAACAGGTCGTCCTTCTTGCAAACCCTTCTCAGACTCGAGGAGACAACAGCAACTCTGGTAGAGACATCGGCCACTAGCTCACGAATTGCGTGTGCACTCTTCGAGCTTTGCTGTAAGTCTTGGGCGCAATGACAGGCAAAATAATTTTGATTCATTAGTATGATTCAGTGCGGGGGGGCTGCATGCAGTGTTGCGAACTGTGATTCGAGAACCATTTTCGTTGTCCGAGGCAACAAGCCGCGGTTTGTTGACAGCGTTACTCAGGATTCAGCGAATTAACACTTCCAAAATACTGGAAGCGAATAGTGAAGATTCTACTTGCACCAAGGGTGAGGAAAGCTTCCACGACCAGTCTCTCCAGCATTTGATCCCAGAAGTATAATAAGCTCGCGGGGCCGCTACCATTATTACGCTTCAAGTGGCGCACGTCAAAAAGCGGCCGGTCGATGATTGAAATCGCCGCATGCAATTCATCTCGGTTGACCTTCTCTCTGCTGGAATAACAAATAGCAACACAGTAGGCTTGCTATCTACTATGATGCATTGGGAACGACGACTGTGGTTGTTATGGATCTTGGAGGGTGCGCTGTTGCTTTCAAAGGTGATAAAAGTTTCAAAAGGTTCAAGTCCATGGTTCAAAAATTCAAGCACTGATGACAGAAGCTATCCCATCGAAGAAAAAGACAAATCATGGTAAGCCGTTCCCTTACAGCCCGAATATCGGAACCTCACTCATCCTGCAGGTAGAATTAGTGAACACTGGTGTTCTGCTTTGAACCAAAAGACCTTGTCTTTTATAAGGGGCCTTCTCTACCAACGTGATGCTTGCTTACAATCTCACGGAACAAGGTTACCTCATCCAGCGACAAATTCCGCATCTGAATCGCTTCAAATCCGTGCAAGTTACCGGTGCAGACATTCTGGTAAACCTTCTTGTGTCAAACGCTTTCCTTTATGCAACTGTCGCCCGCCCCGTGACTTTGGGCTGTAAGCATCTGAATTCGACGGCTGACAGAATTCGCGGCTCATCCACTCAGAATCTCACCAGCTTATGATATCTGACCGATGCTTCGGCTTCCACGAAACCTCGCACACAGGGCCTCTCTCAACCAATGGTGGCCAATGCAGCTTTGGCGGCTTATGGGGCTTGGGAAGTATTCCATAGAGCTATACTGAACTCAAGCTGGGAAGTCGCCAACATTTCTCCTTGGCCCCAGACCCAACCATAAGCACTGATATGGCGACTTCCAAGCAGCTTCCTGTGCTTTGAAGAGACAGCCCAAGAGCACGTGGTAATTGATTTTTACTGCCCAGATATAGAAGACGGTGACTAAGAGGTGCACGTGCTCAATCTTTGCCGTGAGACAATAACAACACTCGTCATTCTACATGATTGCTTTACCAATTTGCACTTCGCAAGGGTCCATCCACACTAGAATTCACCGAGGACATGAGCATTCGCGTCATATTCATAGGATTAGTAAGGTTCTGACAGACAGACCCCATCGATCAAATGGCGGGGATTATCCTAGGCCGGGGATTTGTGGGACCCTCTTTGTGTCCTTAGGCCTTTAAGAATTCATCAGACCACGAATTCTGCCCGTTTGCGTTAATAGCTGTAAATCATCGTGCAAACCGGATCTCAAACGCTACGCGCATAGTTAATATTATCAGGTCTCGCCCAATTAACCCTGAATCGTTTTCGATCTGTGACCAGGTAGCCTGATGCTGAATACATAGAAATGAGAGGGCTTGGCCTGGGGGGAAGCGCTCCAGTTTGGTCGATTGTCGGGTCCAGATTAACTTGAAGCCACTGGGTTCGGTCAACATCCTCGGAATTTCAGGTTTGCATGTAGATATGCGGGGCTGTAACGCAATGTCATCGTACCAGCATGCTATAGTAATTAGCACAATTACATTTGCTAGTGCTGATGTTGATTGTCAACGGATCGGCGGGAACATAGGTTAGACTTCCGCTCCAAAATTAAGCTCGTTGATCACACAGCCCAGGAGCTTAGCAGTGCTTATTTCTAACGTAGACTAGCTTCATCTGCTCTAAGCCGCTGGGTTAATACCGGAATCGGCAGGTGTGGAGGATTTGGGCAGGTGGCAGTCGTACGATTGTGCCACTATTCCTCAAATAGACGGCAGGATTTGGCTTTTGGCCAGCATTATTACGCTCAAGTGGCATGACTTGCTGGTTCCTGAAATACCAAATAAGCCTTTTCGTGGCGTTCTAAAGTTACCTACGTACGAAAGTGGTTGTATGTTCCTTCCAACTTTATACATTGGATCGTCAGGAAGGTGGGGAAGGTGGCCATTGCCAACTTAGATCGAGCTCGTATATAGGTCGTCAACCCACGCCCGACTTTCGATTCAAAGCTCATCATCTTCCAAACACCATTCGCTCAACAGCAACAGCAGCACCAATTAATTTTCAGTTTCCTCTCTAACGTTATCGCACACTCTTTTCTCCAGTCTATAGTCATAATCACAATGTCGTTTAAGCTTTTGAGTATCACTGCTGCCCTCCTGTCACTGGCTGCTGCTGCACCAGTACCAGGCGAGGCTCCCTGGAACTCTTGGCCTCCAGCACAAGCAACAGGTCCTGCAGTGGCAGGCTCACAATCTACATACGCTCCGGCTGCTGCAGCCCCCAGTGGAGCACAAATCAAATCTGGAAACCCTTTCAGCTTCCCACTGGACAATGGTTTTCCTAATTTGTCGGACGCAGCGAAAGAGCAAGTCAACGTCCTTGCACATGGCAGAGAACCCGACCCACCAGCCCCAATCCTGAAGCCTGACGATTTGACAAGCTTCCAGCTGATTGCTTTCAATGAGATTTTCGAAGTCGCCTTCTTCACTGATCTGCTTTTCAATGTGACGAACAATGTGGAAGGCTTCGCCTTCCAAGATGCAAACATGCGGCAAACTGTGATCAACAACCTAATTGCTATCCAAGCTCAAGAGGAACTCCACGCCGACAATGCCAATGCTGTTCTTATGGGCAACAACGTCGACCCAATTCAGCCCTGTCAGTACAAGTTCCCCACCACCAACCTATACGATGCACTAGCCCTAGCCTCCACTTTCACCGACGTTGTGCTTGGAACTCTTCAAGACGTCCAACTTCACTTGGCAAACAATAGTGATGTCGGCCCGGTCCCAATTATTGGTTCGGTCATCGGTCAAGAGGGGGAACAAAATGGTTTCTTCCGAAGTGTAAGTCTCGATTGAACTTCAGTCCGAGCGTTGATACTAACAAAGCACAGTTCGGTGGCAAAATACCCTCTGCTAAACCCTTCCTAACGCGAGCCTCACGAGAATTTGCCTTCAGTGCCCTGAACCAGAACTTCGTTGTCAGCGGCTCGTGCCCCAACATCGAAAGCATCAAGCTTCCCATTTTCCAACCTCTCACTGTTGTAACAAACCCAGTTGAGCCAAAGGATCAGCTCATCACTTTCTCTGTGCCAGTCGACAAGCCCAACCCGCCTTCTGGTCTCTCACTTGTGCTCATCAATGGCCAGAACAAGCCGATCGTTGAGGAAGTGCAGAACGCCGAGGTCTCCAACGGAGTTGCAACATTCCAAGCAAACTTTCCATTCACAGCCAATGTCCTCGATGGTCTCACTATTGCTGCTCTTACAAGCACCGGAGACAATCTTATGAGCGCGGAGGATGTCGCCAAGGTTACAATTGCGGGTCCAGGACTCATCGAGGTGGATTAAAGTTGGTTTTGGACAATGATGTAGCAGTGTTTTGAATTGTTGGTGAGGAGCAGGGTATAGCATCCATAAAGGTACTCATCGGGAAGCGTGCGGGGTCTGTCGATTGCTTCCTTTTAGCAAGGTGTTCAGAAGTTCAACGACCTATTATTATTCTCATCAATGACAAAGCTTTTGAATCTTCTTTTCACAGATCACTTTCCTTCTCTACCGTAGCTCTCTTAGGCATAAGGGACAATCCTATCTTCTAGTTGAACAAGCTGACCCATCTCCATCTCACAAGGCTAGTCCCAATTTTTGAAGCCTTGCGCAAACTTAGTAGTTGGACCAGCTCCTTTCACGGCGAAGAAGAACGGCTACTAGTATCCTAGGAGCTATCGTCGTTCCATCTTCGGACTGAGCGTGTTGAACGTGATCGACCAGAAGGAAATCACTTTCAAGAGAGGCCTACAGCGATATATTAAGGACGAACTGTAATCCCGATCAGGAAGTAGCTGTACCGGGAGCACCGGTACCTCAGACAATTGAATGAGGTAAAGATGTTGACTGAGCTTCAAACCCAAAAGGTATTTTTGCATGTGCCTTTTCTCTCATTCGCTCGTCAGGTTGTTTAGACCGGTCTACTTCGAATGCTGTGTTGACAGCCGGCAGTGTAGGTGAAAAGCGTGACCTCGAACTTTTACACCAAGCGGTAAGATGGATTCAGCCCAAGCCAATCCTTGTGCTTTTCCTTCCCGCAATATCCGGACCAAAAAGGGCCGCTATTGGTTGATGCTGTTAACAATGACGCAACGCGGTTCACCTTCCACGGTTTGCCGGGCGCCGGGGATATTCGGTGCTCATTGTCGGACTTATCACCAGGGGCACAGGATGACCATTTCAGGCCACTTTCTATCGCCTCTGAATCCAGTTTGCTGACCAATATTTTAAAAGACTCGTGATGTGCGCAATGACTGGCCGGCGGAAGCATTTAGTCATACCGTATAGAAGCTGGGATCATGGCGTTATCATGTCGAGGTAGCCCTTTCCTTCAGATCTCCCCATTTCTCAACTCCGTGCCAGCATCGCTGTCCACACCCGGCACCAATTGACCTCGGACGCAATTTCCGTCATTTCCCCCCAAAACTAGGACAAGGCAACTGTATATTTCTCGATCCTGAAAGTATCTTGCTGCTGGGCCAACTTAAGCAGTAGTACCCATACGTTGGCTGGACTACTGGTAGAATAAGTCGGTCCTATACCTATTAGCTCTACGCGAGAACATCTCAGAACCTCGAGCGACCCCAAAATGGCTGTCATTTGGGGTCTCGACCTGCACGACTTGCAATGGTCCAAGTTCAAATCAAGCTACATGTTTGGCAACACCGACTACCACCTGCGAAGGACGAAGTTCATTATTTACCAGTGTGCGATGATCTTTTTGGTCGTCAGTGAATCGCTGGGAACGGCCGTTCTGTCGAAGTACGTCGATCAACAGAACGCGTTGCAAAAACAGTTTCCCGGCATCAATGTATGGAACGACGATTACGTGGGTATCGCATCCTACAACATCTTTGTCGGCGTCTTTTCGGCGATCGTGTTCGGCGCAGCGTTCTTTTTCGACCTGTTCTTTCCGGAACGCTACGAGCCACGCTGGGTCCAGTGGATGTGGATGGGCGGAGCGGTGTTTGCTTGTGTTGCCGGCTTGGGCGACGCGCTGGCGTACACTGTCATCTTGTCCCTGCACCGGGAGAGGATCACCAACTACGACCTTGAGGATCCGGATTTGATCGAGCAGCTCTCGCGAGACCACAACAGCACGCCGGTGTTGTACAAGGACAATGGCCGAGCGATCGCGTCCGTTGTGCTTCTGTGGCTTGGATGGGTATGTGCGGTGGCTAGGTAAGTCGATGATGTCTTTGAGCACGATGATGATTGTGATGGGGGGGAACCGAACCCTAACGTGGTGTTTGCAGTACGGTTGTGATGTGCATGTTTTACCGTTACTATCGAAGATACGGTACCTCCCGATCTACCCATGCGAGAGTCGAAGGCGCGAAACCCCTTCAACAAAGCGGCGGCGGCTCACCCGACGAAGAAAAACATGTCGAGCCAATACCTCGAGTCAATCAAGGTGGCAGGCTCAACCATTATGTTGTCAGAAACAGTCCCTAGCAGACGATATCGGTTTTGGCACAAGTCTTCTGTTTTGAATGTTGTGTAGCCTTTTGGTGAAGTGCGCATATCGTTACGCCTGCCTCTTCGAGCGCAGCAGGAGTTGACCGGGCGGTGAATCATTATTGGATATTCTTAGAAACCCTGATAGACATGTGGCGACGGCATGGGACTTGTAGTGATTAAGGAATAGTCCCAACCCAACGGGCGTTGCATCTGTGATCTGATCACTGTCAACATAAAACTATGGTTTATTGTTATTATCTGATCTCGTGTTATTTTATTTGATCCAGATCGCGAGAGAATGTTTTGAAGAGAGGTGAAGGCATCATCCCCAATCCCGTAGACTAGGTCTGCCCATCTCGAAAGGTCTTTGATCGACTGGCGATGCCATGATTTGCCAAATGACACGGATGGGCGGTAGCTTCAGGTGGGAGGCGAGACACGAATCTAACGCACGTGAAGCTTGGCAAGGGTCTCCAAATGTGGTGCGTATTCACATCTGTACCAAGCACGGACATCACTAGGGAATCGACTCACAGAGGACCGACCGGAACCAGATTTGTCAGTTCATTGCAAAATTCAAGATTATATGTTGTATGTGTACGCTGACTGCCACCCAAAGTGAAAGGCCGAGGCTGCTTTGATCACCCATTACAAGAGACCCACTTACCATTTTATCGTCTCTGACGCTCCCCATTGGCATCAGTGTTATCCAAGACCTCCTGCGAAGGCCTGATTTGGTTTTGTCCAACCTCAAGTGCTCATCCTGAACGTGCATTGGGTTGCACATCGTGTGCGCTGCTTGTTGGATCCCGAGAGATCGTAGGCTCATCACCGAGATGGCTGGTTGAGTAGGATGCTGCTGCGGGTGGCATAGTTGCGTGCCTCGATATCTCAGGAGAAGCATATCTCGTGCGCTTGGCAGTCGATTGCTCCACAGCCAGCTCGTCGGTCGAAGTAACAGACTCGTCGTCTTGGAGCACTGATAAGGACGTACGGCTGTCCGTGAAGGTGGTCGACGGAGTGTCCGCAGGAGCGCGTCGGGCTATTTGATTGGCGTGATCAATGAAATGGTCTCGATCGGTTTTGGCCCGATCACGGTTGTGGCGGAAGCCAGCGGCTCCTTTTCTGAAAGTATTGATATTGCCAGTCATTTGAAACCCATCCAATAGTGTCGTATGACACTCGGATGGTTTTCCAGGGGCTTTGGGCGCAGTCAAATGGTGGGTGTATAGATTCAGTGTCGTCGTACCTTGGTGGTAAATGCTTGAGTAGCTGTAGGCGTTGCCATCATAGCTGGGTTCTGCCGATTGATAATTCTGCAAACTGTGCATGGCTCGGGCACCGATCGCCCCGTCGTGAGAGGCTTGCCGCTTTGCGACGTCGGCGCGACCGCCCTCGCTCTTCCCTTCTAGGAAAAAGTTGGGCGCCGCTGGCAGTGAGGTGTTGTTGCTCGGAACAATACGCTGTCCCAGATCGCGGCGGACACGCCGATCAATCTGCTGGGGATAAGCGCCGTCATACAAGTCAGGTTTGGCTTGGGGCAGGTCGTCGGCGAGCGGCTCCAGGTGGTTGAACAGGCGATCGGACGCGTGATAATGCTTCTTCCTCGATTCGCCAGCAATGATGGACATGACGTCGGCTCGTGCAGTCGTTTCGTCGCCTGCTCTGTTGCAAAGTCTTTTAAAGTCTTTAAACACGTCGTCACCAAAACGTGATGGAGATAAGGAAGCCCGATACTTGGCCATATCGTCTCTGATGTCTTGGGCATTATTGGGTTGCGAAATCTCGTCGTCAGGATAGATACCGGAGTCGATTAAATTCTGCCCGAAATTGGCATCGTAGGAAGACTTGGTCTTGGAGGTTGTACCCCTGCCGCCGGATGTAGACGAGCGCTTTCGGCTTAAACCGGATTGACTCATGTTGTCGTCCTGGTCAGCCCGAATGGCAAACTACAAGTGGACTCCGTTAGTGGTAGACTTGGGTGCGGCACACAGACGGAACTCACTCCTCGAAGATGGTTTAGATCAGGTCCGCCGTGTCGTGAAAACTGCTGCACGCTTTTGGACCCCGGGCTCGATGAAGCGTCGGTCAACACTGGTTGTTCGGCTCTCCAAGTCCTGCGGTCAAACTCTCTCAATGTTCCTCGACTCAGATGGACCTTGGAGAGCCTATTCCAGAAGCTTGGGGCCCGGTGCCACCGGTATGTTCCAGCTTCTGAAGTGCGTTTCCTTCTCTTTGCCAACGGAGAGTGCTCAGGGCAGTCTTTAGGGAGAGATTCGAGAGTGTCTCGTTGCCGCTTCTTCGAGCAGCGGGTCTCGTCGAGAACAAACATGGGGTATTAAGAGGGATGGGTTTGTAAGAGGGTGAGGAATAAGTAGGCCGCTGCGGCTGAATCGAGGGTCGTGTTGGAGGCGCCGTCTGCAGACAACACAGACAATGTCACAGACGGCGCTTCGAAGCAGCCATCAACTGGCTGGCTCATTTCGTGCCTGCAGTAGCACTCGAATTCATGGGGTGAAGTGGTTGCAAGCCCGATTGGATATGAAGGGCGACTGTCCAAGTTCCTCACCGGCAAGGCAACTTGAAACAGTGGGGTCCAAGCCCAGGATCAAAGGGTAGGAAGGTTACCCGAGTAGAACACCATAGTTGCAAATAGTTGCAAAGAAGGTGTGTTGTGTATGTACAGTACAGCCTTCTACAGCAATGTTCTGATGCCCATCCTACAATGGACGACCCGTTCATACAACACTTCCTTGAAATACGCCTAGGTGAGCGCTACCAGATTTGTCAGCGTATAGGATCGGGCTCGTTTGGAAAGGTGTATATGGGTAGGATGGCCGGCCGTCTCAGAGAAAGGGAAACATCGATTATAACTGATTCCTGCAGGCCGCGATACCTCTACCGGTGATGTGGTGGCCATTAAACTTGAGCACCATTCGATCGCACCATCACTCCTGCGCCAGGAGATCGAGATCTATGAGGAGTTGAATGGACGACCTGGCATCCCACGAGTTTTCTGGCATGGCTACCACTGTGATTTCCAGGCCCTCGTGTTTGAGCTTCTCGGGCCCAATCTTGAGGATCTCTTCCGCTACTGTGACAACAAATTCTCACTCAAGACAACCTTAATGCTGATGGATCAACTCCTCCATCGCCTTGAAAGTCTCCACACGGCGGGATACCTCCATCGCGACATCAAGCCTGAAAACTTCCTGTTGGGAACTGGTAAGCAGGGCAACATTGTCTACATGACCGATTTTGGCCTTGCCACCTATCAGAGGGACGTACACCACCAAGTGGTGAGCCACAAGCCGGCAGCCAGCCCCCGGATCTCCTTGGTGGGCACCTGCCGCTATGCCAGCGTCAATGGCCATTTAAAGGTCGGTAAGTGCCGTGAATGTATCCAATCGTTGATTCGACTGCTAAAACTCAGCCCCCCCATGCAGCTCCATCACGACGTGACGACCTCGAGTCGCTAGGCTATATGGCCTTGTATTTTCTTCGTGGATCCCTTCCCTGGCAAGGTTTGAAGGCCCCGAGTCGCCACGAAAGATATAAGCTTGTCTTCGAGCGGAAGAAGACGATCAGCCCAGCCGAACTATGCCAGGGTCTTCCCATCGAGTTTACTACCTTCATGAACTACATTCGTGCGTTAGACGGCCAGGCCCAGCCGGATTACAAGTATCTGCGGAGCTTATTCGGTCGCCTCTTTCGCCGCAAAGGCTTCGAGTATGATAATGTTTTTGACTGGACAGTTCGGGAGTTTGAGCGCCTGTCTAATGTGAACCAGTAATGTCTTGTAATCTGTACGACTGTTGTTGGGCGACCTAGACAAAGAAAGTACATCATCTCATTACTGAATGTCATCCCACTGGCATCATAAGCCATTCATCTTGAATGATCTCTGAGGATGTTGCTCTCACTTCCGGATCCCAAGTCAATATTTTTCGTATAAACTTTAGAAGCAACTCCTTTTCTTCTCCAGGAAGAACAGTGGTGATAAACTTCTCCAAGGACGTTTCGGGAATCGGCGGCTCCGATATCCAATTGCCTGTCGTCATCAAAAGTTAGTGTCTCGCAGGAAGCATACGAAATCATTAGTACGAAACACTAAAACTTGCCTTCTTCGTCAAAATATGTCCGAAAAAGCGGGCTTCGTTTGATCATCTCGAGCGGTGGAGGGCCAAGATAGCCGATATACTGGGACAATGCCAACGGGAGAACGTATTGATTGTGAACACGATCGATCTATAGGATCGAAGAGACTTCTCCCTTCCAGAAGCTCGAGAGTCTGATGATAAGTTGTTAGTACGAGTTCACGGCTTTAAAACTTTGCTTTTCTGCTTACCATGACACCCACGGACCAAATATCGACCGGGAAGGCCCAAGGAAGCTTCAGGAGCACCTCCGGAGCTCGATATGAATCGGACATCCACCAATCATTATTCATTGGTTCCGCTAATCGCATTTGGCCAAAATCAGTGAGGATAGGGACGCCTGAAAGTTCAACATTGGCAGCTCGAGACCTGTAAATGGGAACCCTGTCATTCATGATTGGCGTGCTAGGATCTTGCGACTCTTCGTCCTCGATATCCTTGAAGGTCACTTCGTCCCAAGCGGCTGTTAAGACATTTTGGGGGGAAATGTCTAGGGTATAGTTAGAGGCCAGCCTTTTGTAGCAAACCCGACAGCTGAGCATACCAGTATGTACAACGCCACAGGTTGCGTGCAGCCAATTCACGGAAAACCACAAACGGTGGATCAAAGATTTTACCAGCAACTTTGGGAAGATTGCATCGGCAAATGTTTCCTGTAATGTGCGAAGGCTGCTTCCTTGTGGATCAGTCGCAATACAATAATGACGGCCATGTGGCCCATCAATCTTGAAGATGTCGCGGGCAAGACGCGTGAAGTCTAAGCCCGGATGATCGGCTTCTCTAGCAAATTTGCTCAGGCGTCTTAGCATGGCAACTTCATTGATGACCGGCGATGTCTCCGTTCCATCTTCAATGCAGACCTTCAGTGAAATATATTGCTTCGATCTACACAGGAGTCAGTTAGCATTTATTAAAGACGTTCGGGTTCCTAACATCTCGTCCCGAGCAAGCCAAACGGTGGAATACGCTCCATAACCTAGCTTTGCAATGATCCGATATTGTTGCTTGAAGATATCGCCAATTTTGACGGGGTAGTAACGCTTCTGATCAAATTGCGGCAGTGTTGCTTCCTCGATTAGCTCGTAGCTTCCAGCGCGTGTCATGTTGTGATTTCGTTGACGAAATGTCTTAGGGGAACAGCCCCAACGCAAACGGGTACATGTCAAACGCCGTAGGAATGTATTCACACCACGCATGGTGGAATGTGTATGGTCTCACACGCTCAAATCCTGTGACATCGTGCAATTCATCTTCGCGAGGCAAGTCCAAGGGGACACACCATTGCGGACTCCCTCAGGACCTTTGGTGAAGGCGGAGATGAACACCCAGAGCGTGACGTACGACCAGTGTACCAGGGCGACGTAGGGTGAGAAGGAAAACAGGTCGATGGGCCTGAGTTGGGAAAGAGACGCTAAAAGAAGCGGCGCGCCCAGCCTTGACCATACCCGAAGCGGCGGGACCGCCTAAACAGCAGGCGGATTTCCCGGCAACGACTTCAAGTTTACATAGAACATATGCCTGCCTTGCCACAAGATCGATATGACTTGGAACATTGACGGAGAGTAGTGTGACTGAGCAGAGGGCGATATTTACCGAGGTAGGGTCCTCCGTAAATAGTCAAAATCTGATTCAGGCCGCCTGTGATCTTGGCGAGAGAGCGGCTAAGCGGCAGCTATGTTCTAAATTCTGCCGTTACAATCTCATCACCTTACTGTCACTACTACTACTTCCTTTCGCGATGAGAGTTGACCTTGACCTGTGTCACGGGATATCTCGCGCTGACGTAGTCCACGAGAGTCTCTCGGACGAAGAGCGACGATCTAATGGAAAGGATCTGACTCTGCGCTTCTTCTCGCACTGAGCAAACATCGAAGCTTCCCCTAGATGTATACTGGCCACTCGGCAGGCAGGCAGTGGAACTCCTGCACCTCGCATTGTACTTCACGATAGCATGTCAAGGTCACTACGGCGAGCGTGCCATGCTTGTACCAAAGCAAAGCGTCGATGTCTTCCACGACTGCCAGCCTGTGAGAGATGTGCCAAGAAGCAGATTCCCTGTGTCTATGATCTTGAGCCGGTGACCCAGCCAAGACAGGAAGTTCACAGCAATACGATCTCGCGAGTCACCGTCGCTCCCGAGCCCACTGTCCTGCCACCACATTTGAACATTGTTTACGATACGGTCGCCAGTGCTCGAGACGCTTACATCACGACGCTGCGCATGGGAGGGCATCATCAGAATGCGCGTCCGATGCTGACAAGCGACAGCACAACTATTCGTTGGGTCATAGCTTGGTTTGCACGGGTTGCCCGTGATGGGTCGGCGGGTCGCGCGTCACCATTTGTGCATCCATGCGTCTTTCGACGTCAACTAACCCAGAAGAAGTATGCTAAACTTGGCCAGGATATCCAGGAGAAACTGATTGAAGTTCACGAGTCGACGACCTTGGCTCTCCAACGCCTGGTCGTTGAGAAGTTTTCTAAGAAACACGAGGCCGAGGTTGAACATAATGTTCTTCGCATGCTGTCATGCACACACTCGCTATGGTCCTCTGCGCCAACGACGCTTGAAGACCTTTTTGGACCTTGGGAGGCATGGCTTGTCGCGGAGAGCATCCGGCGTAGTATGATATCTGCTATAATGGTGAGAGGCATCTGGCATGCGGCCTTGGTTGGACACTGTTTCTATGAGCCTTATTTTGAGTCGTCGCCGTTTGACCCACGTGCGGGCCTGTGGGAAGCAAGGACTGAGCAGGAGTGGACGGAAACTATCGAACGTCATGGAGGCGAGCATACCGAGCTCAAGTCTTACGATGAATTTATCCAGAGTTCGAACGGTAAGTTGAATCTGAATGAAGACGGAGAGTTCCAAAGAATGCTTTTCATCTGCTACCATGGCTTGAAGGGTATCCAGGAGCTTGAAGAGATTGACAAGCAACGGAAGCCTAGGCTACTGCTGTTAGCGACCTAGACATATGGAGCTGTTTTTCCACCGAACTCGACCGCAATGCTCCAGTGGCAGAATCCCTTTTTCGGCTAAGCTATTCGCTCTACTCAACATCATGGAGCCCACCCTGACCCTGACCTGGACTTTCCCGAAACAGTTTAGTTCCCACCAAGACAGTCCATATACGTCCATTGTCCGTGCCACTGCAACAGCAGGATCTGTCAAGGCCCTTTCCATACTTTAGTCCAAAGACTGCAACCCCCCACCCAGCTATGGATGATTCATGGCAGGCCATCATCATCAAGCGAAAAATATTTAAGCATCCATTTCCTCTCCTCTCCTGTTTTTCTTCTCAAAAGCCTGACAGAACGGCCGTACCAAGCTCTTCTCGACGAATCAGAAATGGAATACGACCAAAATCTGCCCAAGGGCAAACCCACGTATGGTTTCCCTTCCCTCTTCCGTCCCTGGAAGCCCCCCTCCTGGGATCTGGGATCTGGGATCTTTTCAATTCGCTCGAGCCAACCACCCCCCTTAGTGTGTGAGAGAGAATATATAACCGACTCGACTCCTTGACAACAAAAACAGCACACCCGTGCTCTGCTGGGCTAAGGCCACAAGTTGATCGATCCCCCAAGCAAAAAGAAACATCACGACGTACCCACGAGGGTGTCAGCTCAGCGAACCCGTCTCGACCCCATTCGCGCGCATGCTCTGCACAACGGCATCTTCAACACTGCACGCCGCCATGCGCCCACCAGTTCTGGTATGTGGTGGTGCCACCGTTCGTCGCAGGGCCTATCTGGTCGCGCGGTGGATGGACGAGAAGTAAGTTTTTTTTTCTAGGTGCTGGATATTGCATATTGCCATTGCTCCGCTCTCTCCTGTTTTCGAGCTCTGTAGAGAGAGAAGGGGGGCCAAGGCCTAAAGGCTGAAAGGGGAGCGGGTGAAGATCTTTTAGGGTAGGATAGGATAGGATAGGATCGAGGGGGCGGGCTGACGCCGATTGCAAAACAGAAATCACTACCTCAACTCCAAGGCTGGGCGGTTGGAGAGGAGTGGTGGAGAGTAGTAGAAGAAGAAGCTTGCTCTGACACGAATCGAAGGGGGGATATTTTGCAGGAAGAGAGCTCTTTGCAAGTCCATAGAAGACATATCTGTTCTACTGGGAAGTTTTACCTATTGGACCGTAGGGGTTCGAGATAAAATGTGCACAAGACGTAAATATGCGTCTCATTTTTATTCGTACTTTTACACAGAGCTAGGAGAGACTGTCGGACTCGAATATAACCTTATCACAGAGTCAGACAGTAGACAACATCTGAGCAGTGGAGGTCAACGTAGCAGGAGGGAAGTAAATGCACCGCTTGTCATTACTAACCGAAATGGGGGTATCACTACGGACTCTTTATTGCGCCATCCTCATGAGCACAGTCTTATTTTAATCGCTCTTTGTGGCTTTCTACTCTAGCCTACCGCGCCAGTCTTCGAGGCCTGCCATGCTCTTTCAAAGACTTTTCTCGTGTTACTTGCTTCCTCCTGGCTGCGAATCCGCTGGGCGAGGAAGCCTTCCAGATCCGTCCAGAACTCGGGTTGGTCGAGCACTGCTGCTCCGCTCTCTTCACCTGGCTGCACAGGCTGGGACTGGGACTCTGTCCTTGGCTTCGCTGCCGCTGACGTAGGCTGGACTCCTTCCATACCATCAACTGCAGCTTCTTGTGCTACGGGTTTGTGACCTGTCTCGGCTTCTAAAGCGGCATTCTCGCTGCCTGGTCCTGCAGGTTCTGGTCCTTGTCCTTGCTCCTGTGATTTCGTTCCTGTCGTAGCCGCGGCACTATCTGCTGGTGGTTGTGGTTGTGGATCAGGAGCACCGCCCATCACCATCACGCCTAGCTCGAGATCCTTTACGCTCGCTTCGGAGCCTACGACCTCGCCGATAGTTTGCTTTGACGCCGGGACAGGTTTCTTGTTGTGCAGGATCTTGATCTTGTCGAGACTGCTGACTACACTGGGGCCACCGAGGTGGGTCTGGACTTGGGATTTGAGAGAGCTGATGGTGGTGTTGGGAGGGGTATTGGGCAGAGACAGCGTCATGCTTGGATTCTTGGACGATTTCAGGCTGATGTTGAGGGTGTTGGTGGTGCTGGTTGCGGGCTCGGCGCCGGGTGCAACCGCTGGCTGCGAGGCGGCCGATGAGAGATCATCTTGCGGTCTTGGAGGCTGTGGATGTTGCGGAGTGGGGAGTTTGGGGAGAGTGAACTGGCGGAGGCCATATATTAGTCTGACGCTGTGGACATGTCATGGGCACCGGTACGGTCAAGACTGCGAACTTACAGGTATCCGCACGGCAAAGGTAGCCGGATCAAAGACGTGGTCCGGCTGGTATTTGGTCGACTTGTTGTCGAGGCTGGTGAGAAAGGATTTGGCAAATGAGATTTCGGTCATGTTGGCGTCTCGCTTCCTCTGCTCCTCAATTCTCTTCAGCGCCTGGTACAGGGCGAGTGAAGCCAGCTTTCCGGTGCTGTCAGACGATGTCTAAAATTGTCAAGGATCGAAAAGCCACCAAGCGGGTTGTGGCGTCGAGGTATTACTAGCAGACGAGCAGGGTCAAGGTCGACCTCGTTCGGCCAACCCCGGGGCCTGAGCCTGGGCAAGGACGCGTTACCAAGCTGTGCGCGGTGACGTCATTTTAAATATGTAATAGATCTGTACCCAGGTAGCGTAGGTCGTTACTTCCCTTACCTAGGTGACTAGGTACCTACCTAAGCACGTATTCGGGTCCTGTTTCATCACCTTCCAAGGTTTTCTTGCCTGAGTGACAAGCAAGCTACCTATCTGCCGCGTAGGAAGAATGTTACGGGGCTGTTCGAGCTACGTAGTCCCCCCCTCGTGTGCTGCAAGTGATGGGAGGCGATTCACCCACATATGAAAATCCATGGAAAAGAAGCAGAGTATCCATAATTGAGCTGAATTAATAAATTGCTTGAATAAATTGCTTGCATAAATAGGTAAGTAGAAATAGATTCGTGTGTAACGCAGTCCAGTGCGTCATGTGGATTTTTCCTGTAAACCGCTCTTTGCTTGCCTAACAAATCCGAAACATCAATCACGACCGTTATATAGCTCATTCCATTACCATTCCTAGTAAGCATAATTATTGTAATCGCTGTGCGCCCCTTCAATTGCCATGTCATTCCTGTACCAGAACTGCGGCACCTTCTTCACGCTCTCCAGCCGCCGCAAGCTCGTCGATCGGCTGATCTGACTCGCTGATCGACCAAGAGTACTCGCGGCTCGGTTGACTCCTGACCGTAAACTCTTGAACCGTGTCACCCCCGCCCGCTGGTCAGGCGGCAGACTTAGGAACAGGTCATCCTCACCATTGGGCTGTCTCATGCCCGACTTGGTAGACTGGCTCCGCATGTGTGGTCGTGGTCGTGAGCTGTTAGGATCTGCCAGGAACTTGGTGGATTCGTCGGCTTTCTCCCAGCTGTTGCGTCGTTCACCGCCCGGCCTGGATTGCCCGAGGGTGTCCATCTCGAACGCTTGCTCTTCCTGAATTTTGTCGACAAAGGAGAAAGGAGTTCCTGGTCGCTCGGTCGGGTCATTTGTCTGAAGTCGCGAATAATGACCGTGGTTGTTGGAATTATCACCCTCTCGAATCGCGTGACTAAGCTTGTCAACCATGCCATTTGTGTTTTGCTCGCCTAGTTGCTGGCTTGGGAGAGGCCCATCTTGATGCTTCTTGCGGCGCGAGAAGGCTCGGAAGAGGGACGAGATGGATCCGCTGCGGGAGGGCTTGTGCCCTTTTTGCTCTTGATTGCGAGGAATCAACGGCCTTTCTCCCACGGTGGAAGCAGGGGAAAATGGTAGCGTCGGTGCTCGTTCGCTAATCGCCGTTGGAGGCTGAACATTGAATGCGATGGGAGCGCCGTTGGTCCGAATCTGGGGCACTTGTTGGACCGTTATGCCTGCTTGTGGTGATCGAGCCTGTGGAGGAGAGCCGCCAGCTCTACCGCTTTCTAGTCGTTTGCGTCGGCCACATTTGGTGCACTTGTGTCGTTGGCCAGACGGACCAGCTTCACTGCTTGAGCCTGGTGCAGCTCGCGATTGACCTGCGCGTGGATACGACGATGGCGGCATACTTCTCTTGTCACCACAAGCGTGACTCTCACCCTTCTGGCTCGATGCCGGAGGTTGTATCACAGGACCCCCTATCGCAGGACCAGCTATCGCAGCATCTGACCCACCATTCCTGTTTCCTCCACACTTATGGCAAGGTGCCTTATCGCTATCCTTGCCCGCGAGCGGGCCTTGGTACCCCTGTCGTTCGTATCCCGGAGGCATATCTCCTGCATACATGTCTCGGGCGACCTTCACTTTGCGTGGCTTCGATTCAGCCTCATTTTCGCGATTATGGTATGTGTTGTCGTTAGGCCTGCCCGATTCTCCCGGCATTATTGAGGCAGCTGGGTTTGAATGGTCCGGTACAGGCTGCGCACGAGCTTGGCCACTAGTGAATCGATTATCTAGGTTGGATTGCTCGATTGGAGAAACGGGTGAGAGTGGTGTATAACTTGACGATTCCGAAGCGTGAACAGAATGGGTGGGAGTTCGGAATGGATTGGACAAATGCGACGAAATGCTTTCATGGACACTATGAGTAGGACCTTGGGTGGACATATTCACATTTTGAAATGGATTGTGATGGATCGGACCCGCAGCTTGGGCAGTCGAACTTGACCAGGATGGAACTGGCGGACACGAGTTTTGGACTTGCATGGCCGCCATAGGTGCAAATCGTAACCCGACTAGGGGCTTGGGTTGGTGTCTTGGGAGCCTAAGTCTAAGGCCCCGGTTCGATCTGAAGGTGCTCCGTGCCAAAAATACGGACCTCGGGAGTAAGGTGCAGGTTTGGAGGAGCAGTACCAAGAGTTAGGTGGGTAGGCCACTGAGGCTATTGGCAAGCCACTGACGTGAAACTCAGCACTCTTATGGAGTACTCGGAATAATAATAGCGTGCGCAACTGGTCTGGTTGATGAACAAGCTGTAGCCCATTTGAACACGAACAAAACTCCAAGTGATGAAGATAAGACGAAGAGCAACGTCGTCGCGGCGGCGAGCATCAGCACTATGAACATAAGACGCCACCAGATTTAGGCCTATGGGACAGGATTTGGACGTGAAGCCTGCCAAGGTGCTTTGATGAAACGACCATGCTGTGATCTTGTCTCCCCAAGTGTATGCTATTTTGCGCCTAGGCTGTGCAAGCTTAGCTAGTGCCAACGCTTTGGTTGCCAAAATCGGTGGCACGTTGACGAAAATGGTGGATTCACAGCCCCACTTTCGTCCCGACTTGCCACGCCTTAGGGACTGCGCAGCCCCAATGAGCTTGCTGCCCGTTTTACGTAGCAAACCCGGTGGCTAACTGAACACCGCCCATCTCAAGCAATGGTCGTGTGTAACCAGAAAAGCGCAGTGTCCCACGTCGAGCACGCGACGGGCATATACGAGTCAGCGGTCCAGATGCTGCCTGCCAAGCTCGCCCAAAGGATCGTATTCAAACCAGAGTCCCGCTAATTCTCGTAACCTTCGCCGGCCCGGGGGCACCATGGGCAGGAGAGACAACATGTACTTCGTATTGGCTGAAATTTCCGACCCCAGAGCAAGGCTTTTTTGTTGTCGTGAAAAACAATTTCCCAATAATGAGCAGTTCAAAGCACTAGTTTTGCTACGCGAATGCCGGCCATCATCCTGATTGACATCGATTTTCTAATAATGTGCGGTCGTCGCACATCATTGCCCTTGAAGTCTGCCATCATGAAACCTGGCCAATCCAACCCCAATCTGGCAGGCCACAGCAGGCATAGTGACCTGGTCGGATAAAATCACAAGATACGGAAAGTAAATGCTTGGCTTCAAGTCCCGGAGCTTGGCCCATCACGCCCATCACGGCCCATGCATCTCGTGTCTTTCGTGTCCATCTCACGTCTTATTAGCCTACTAAGCGGTCACGAGCGGTCTAGCAGTTGTCCCCGAGACTTAATATGCAGGTATGGTTCGCGCCAGGTTTAGGCTCTTATAGATCACCGTACGTTCGATTCGTGACAAATCGCAACCTTCGTGCTTTGTGGCTAGCTGACCCAGTTCTGGTTTTCCCCAGTAAGCCACACGGAGCGGACAATGAACACTCTCGTTCTCATGTGCGGGGTTGCCCACCGCGTACTCTCCCATGATGCGGGTCTGTATTACTGCGTGGGAATATATCCAACACGGAAAAATCAACCCAGGGGAGTATTGGCCTTCTGGAATGTGGTGGTGAACATGGAACACGGGCGTATATGCACACGAGTGGCTAAGGTTGGGTTTGACGGCTCCTTGTACATAGCGAATTTGTATGCAATTACTGAAATAAAGGCCACATTTCTGTTATCGCCCCGAGCGGCTAATCCCTGGGATTGCTTAGACATTATTTTGACGATTTGAGCTCGAGAGTACGCAATTCTTTGCGGTTAGAACGGCACCAGAAGGAGACGATGTCTCTGTTCGCATTTGTTGCGACCATTTGGTCTTGGAGCAGCCAAGACCGAAAGCCTTCGAATCTCACGACCGCGTGAAGTTTAGCGTATCATTGAGACAAAAAGAAACGTTGAAACTGATCAACGCGGCAAAAAGGGGTATCGCATCACACGATCGTCATAGTCTCAAGGCTGAAGGAGAAAATAATGTTGATGTGTCTTGGGCGCTGAAATGATTGAATTCCTGGTGCTCAGGAATACCGTGTGGACTGTTGATGCTGAACGTGTATGCTAAGCGATCTGACTTAGGGGGGTAGTCAATATACGTACACTTTTATGTCAGCAACATAACCCGTCAAAGCTAATCATGCACTGATAGGACTTTACATGACCTCGTGCAATTCCGTTTCTGGCAATGGAAGGCGGATTTTCCTTCAGCAGAACCATTGCGCTTTCCCGAAAACAAGACAATGCACCGAAGAGGAAAGGAGCCTCAAGCCGAAGGTGGCGAGCTTACATGGATGCATCTTCGATGATAAGAGCATTTGCTACAGATCGCTGCAGCCGGGTGGCAGAAACAATACGTACATTCGGTGAAGGATGGACGGCTCGGGTGTTCCTTGATGGTCAACTTTCGTGAATGTCACTATACTTTTGCTTTATCGAGTCTGCCTTCTTTTTGAACCTCCCCCCTCCGCTGCAAAGCAGATAGATGCCAAAGATTAATGCTCCCGGTCGCATGAATCACCCGAGTACTCAAACTTACCGACTATATGATCGTCACCTTTATGCATTTAGATCAGCGCATGAGATAAGAAGAGGCATGATTTTGTCGACTATGAGACACCTCCTGGACTTCAACATGTGGCCGAATATCGAACATGTCATCGGTGGGAAGGCAGGGCTCCATTGCTCCGCTCCTTACTTGGGAAATGCTCCTTAGGCGGAGATTAGAAAGGAGCCATAGTGGCCATACTAGGCATGCCTCTGACAGGCCTTCCCCACATGCAATTAGCGTCTCGGGAGCTTACTTTTCCTCCTTTCTTACTGGGCACTGCTTCTTCAGAGCATGCCCCCTTTCCATGAAAGGTGAAGTTGGCTACGCGTAGGGAACGGCGCTAGACCAGAATGAGTGGCAGATACACGTTGCCGCTCAATACCCTTCATGCAAGAATTCGGTCTAGCAATCTCGAAGGCTTGCGATCAAACGAGATAATCTTAATACTATGCATGTACTTGCGTACATGGTCCAGTGGGAATTTTACCGAAAGATATGGTATCTTTCGACTACACTGCAATTCCACTTCGCACCTTCGCACTCCAGTGTTGAATTACATGCATCGTAGGAGATTGTTCAGTCTTGTTGCATCGCAGCTGCCATGTCAAACAGCATAATTAACGTCTCGATCTGCTGATCTAAGCTTTGCCGTTGCTTTGCTTGTAAGGTACCAGTGGAGTCGGCCTGGCACATGGTTGGCAGCTGTGCTCTGGACTACTGACAATGTCCGAGACAGCAGCAGCGGCGAACAATATTGTTTTCCAATCTGGGCGGATGGAGGACCAGCGCACTACTACCTAGCAGTTGATCTAGGACACTTGTCCAAGGTAAACATCATTGTTGTGCTACTGGTCTCGGGTATCTCAGGCAGACCATGCTGCTGGCCTGATAGTAATATGGGACCCGTATATATGAGAATTGGATAGGAAGATGGAACCTGTTCCAGGCTTACGACTTGCCGCAAATCCGGTTTGCATTTGGTCTCTCGGTTGAATGGTCCGATCGCTACACAATCACAAGCGTCTTTTGCAAATGCGACTTCTATGCGAGTGAGGTTGGACCGGCTTACACAATACTGGACGCCTAGGGCCACAGAACACAATTCGCCGGTCCCGTCAGAAGTACCTAGAGAAATGCTCCAATGCAGACAATGTCGCAGTCGATAGGGCTGAGGGGTGTGACTCTCGTATGTACGGAGCACCCAAGACTGCAGTAAGAAGCTTGTTGTCTATAGCTGCCCCAAAAACCAAAAAGCATTTCTTCATAGCAAGCGAATTCGCTGTCTTGGCGAGCAGGTTAGAATGACAACGGTAACTGGAAAGATACAACCTACGCCTTTTCGAGACTAGATCGTGACAGAATAGATGCGAGGAACTTTGCTAGTGTAAGGCTCAAGTAGCCAAGCCTCGGCCGCGAATGGAAAAGCGTGTGCGGCTGACACGGGTTCGAAAGATTCTAGTGGTGGATTTGATGATCAGTTTCCATAAATAAAAGATTGGAAAGAGGCTTTGAGGCTGGCTGCTACAAATCTAGCGTGGGTGAAAGTGGCACGTTTAAATTACTCGCTATGCTTCATTGAGTCAGATAAAGCGGTTCTCCACCGGGTTGGAGTACCACAGAGCTCTGCCAGCATCGGTTTCCGAATTCGAATGTAATGGCGAGAACAAGTGGATCGAGCTTGATCCCAGAAAGTTAGTAGGCCTAGCAACAATGTCCACAAGCCTGGGTAGATGATACTCCTCTGCTACTATTTGAATTTCAGGTCGCAGATCGTTGCGCGCATGTCAAAGCCCCACAATCAACGCTTGTCCAGCCCCTGCTGAACCATGGATCTATTTTCGATGAGCCCCTGACACATATGTATCAGTGAAACCAGCTCTTCTCTCAACTTCTCGCTCACTAAGAATTGTATCCGAAGCACGTCGACATTCATTTGATTTTTTTTGACCTTGTTGATCATGGAGGAAGTTTACGTCTTCGGAGACCAAACGGCCGACTGCCGGGCCTTCTTCACCAAGGTCTTCCCAAGAAAGGACGATGTCATGCTACAGGCCTTCTTGGAGAGAGCCAGTGAAGCCGTCAGAGTCGAAGAACGCAGCAGATCACATCGCTCCAAGGCTGTGCCGGATTTCAACACGATACAGGAACTTGTCGATCGTTACTACCGAAGCGAGCAGAGAGATGCCGCCATTGAAAGCGCGTTGTTATGTATTTCCCAGTTATGTCATTTTATTGGGTGAGTTGCGAACCAGGCAAGCTCGGGAGACCGTTACTGACAGCACACAGAGCATTTGAAGAGCGTACACCATCATATATACAACCTAATGCAGATGCCAGACTTATCGGTCTGTGCACTGGCCTAATCCCCGCTACCGCCGTCTCCTGTGCCGATTCCTTAACCGCCCTACTCCCCCTCGCCATCGAAGCCGTCCGACTTGCTTTCCGGGTTGGAGCCCATGTTGGAAAGGTTGCCCAACAGATTGAGGTTGAATCCGGAAACAAGTCTTGGTCGACAATCGTGGCCTCTGATGAAAAATCGGCTCAGGCGGCTTTGGACAGTTTCCATGCAGAGAAGAACATCTCCCCTGCGAACAGACTCTGGATCTCAGCATCATCGGCCACCTCGGTCACAGTCAGTGGCCCTCCGGCCACCAAAGCGTTATGCTTCGAGTCGTCGGATTTCTTCCGAACCAAGAAGAATGTTGCGGTGCCGGTGTTTGCCCCTTACCATGCAGCTCACCTACACCTGGAAAGCGACGTCCAAAAGATCTTGAGACCGCAGACCAAGGATATCTTTGGAACACAGACCCAAAAATTCCCTCTATGCTCTAGCGTCTCAGGGAAACCAATCCAGGGCAAGAATGGCCTGGAAATTCTCGAAGAGGCTCTCAGAGAAATAATTTTGGAGCCCATCCGGTGGGACAAGGTCTTGAAGTATTGTGCTTCCGGCTCGCCATCAGAGGCTAAAGTTTTCGCTGCTAGCATCACAAATCTGACCAGCAGCGTTGCTTCTGCCCTGAAGGCAGTGACGACCAAAGTCAGTGTCGAAGACCAGTCTACTTGGGCGGTTCCCGCTGCTGGCGGCACAAAGCAATCCAAGCGTGAAGCTGACATTGCGATTGTTGGGTTTTCCGGCCGCTTTCCGGATGCTGCCAACCATGAACTCTTCTGGGATTTGCTTGTGAGAGGCCTGGACGTACACCGACCCATACCCCCTGATCGATACCCAGTCGATTCTCACACTGATCCTACGTCGAAAAAGAAGAACACCAGTCACACTCCGTTCGGTAACTTCATCGAAAACCCGGGTCTCTTTGACGCCCGGTTTTTCAACATGTCGCCTCGTGAAGCTGCTCAGACCGATCCCATGCAGAGGTTGATGATGACCACCGCCTACGAGGCCATGGAAATGTCAGGCTTTGTTCCCGATCGAACGCCATCGACAAAACGAGATAGAATTGGTACATTCTACGGCCAAACCTCTGATGATTGGCGTGAGGTCAATGCCGCTCAGGACATTGACACTTACTTCATCTCGGGCGGTGTCCGAGCTTTTGGACCGGGTCGTCTGAACTACTTTTTTAAGTGGAGCGGTCCTTCTTTCTCCGTTGATACCGCCTGCTCATCCAGTTTCGCCGCCATAAACGTTGCGATTACGTCTCTGCGTGCTGGTGAGTGTGACACAGCCTTCACAGGCGGTAGCAATGTACTCACCAACTCCGACATTTTCTCTGGTCTAAGTCGAGGACATTTCTTGAGCAGGACTGGCTCCTGCAAAACGTGGGACAACGATGCCGATGGATACTGTCGAGGTGACGGTGTGTGCACTGTTATCATGAAAAGATACAATGACGCAGTTTCTGACCGAGATCCTATCTTGGGTATTATTCGAGGAATTGGCACAAACCACTCCGCTCAAGCTGTGTCAATCACCCATCCCTGCGCTGAAAATCAGTCGTTTTTGTTTGACAAGGTTCTGAAAGAATGCAATGTCCCTTGCAACGACGTGCACTATGTCGAAATGCATGGTACAGGCACACAAGCTGGTGACGGCATTGAAATGGAGTCTGTCTCCTCGGTTTTCGCCCCTCGACAAGGTCGTAGACGACCAGACCAGCCGCTCTACGTGGGCGCCGTCAAATCAAACATTGGCCACGGTGAAGCCGTCTCTGGTGTTTGTGCTTTGATCAAGGTGTTGCTCATGCTGCAGAAGAGCATGATTCCGCCTCACACCGGTATCAAGAAGCAGATCAACAAAAATTTCGCGCCAGACCTCAAGGAACGCGGTGTCAACATCGCATTAGAGCCGACGTCGTTCCCTCGACCTGCTGGTGGCAAGCGCATAACCTTCATCAACAACTTCAGTGCTGCTGGTGGTAACACTGCCATGCTCATGACTGATGGTCCCGAGATCCGAACCACTGGAACTCCCGATCCTCGGTCGACCCAAGTCATCACAATTTCGGCGAAGTCGCTAGGTGCAATGAAGAAGACTTTGGCTAAGTTTGAGGCATATGTCAATGCTAACCCAGAGGTTGGATTAGCTGATCTTGCTTACACCACTTCTGCAAGACGATCGCACTACACTTATCGTGCCTCGTTCCCAGTCAACAGCGTCTCGCAGCTGTCAGCTGCTCTCAAATCGATCCAGACTGAGACTCACTCTCCGATCCCGCTGGCTGCACCACAGATGGCGTTTGCATTTACTGGACAGGGCTCCCAGTACACAGGCATGGGCAAGAAGCTTTTTGACACTTCCAAGCAGTTCCGCGCTGACATCGAAGAGTTCAACGAGATTGCTATTCGACAAGGATTGCCATCCATCATGCCGCTGGTTGATGGCAGTGTTGAGGTCCAAAACCTTCCACCCACGGTTGTACAGCTCGGAATGTGCTGCATCCAAATGGCATGCACACGCCTTTGGTCCACCTGGGGTGTCGAGCCGAGCGTCGTAATCGGGCACTCACTTGGTGAATACGCTGCTCTCCAAGCTGCCGGTGTTCTCTCCATTGCAGACACCATCTACTTGGTTGGCAAGCGCGCTGCACTTCTCGAGAAGAAGTGTACGGCTGGTACTCATGCTATGTTGGCAGTCCGCTGCCCGGTCGCAGGCCTCCAAGACGTCATTGCCAACAGCCAAGGCAAAATTGAAATTGCTTGTATCAACGGCGTATCAGACACTGTGCTCTCTGGCACTATGGGAGATATTGACACAGTGGCTCAGAAGCTGGCTGATGCTGGTCAGAAATGCACCAAATTGAAGCTGCCTTTTGCCTTCCACTCATCTCAGGTTGATCCAATTCTGGAAGACTTTGAGAAACTGGCCGCGAACATTGTCTACAACCCTCCAAGAGTTCCTGTCATCTCCCCTCTGTTGAGTGATGTTGTCACTTCAGGTGGTGTCTTCGACGCTTTGTACCTGAGCCGTCACTGCAGAAAGACAGTTGACTTTGTTGGTGGTATTGCGTCCGCGATGTCATCCGCTACCATCAGCGACACTTCGCTGTGGCTCGAGGTAGGTGGTCACCCTCTCTGCGCGAGCATGATCAAATCGTGCCTTTCGACTGCTACTCTGCCAACGATGCGACGAGACGACGACCCATGGAAGATCATCTCTCAATCCATGGCCACTCTCTACACTTCTGGCAAGCCGTTGAACTGGGAGGCGTTCCACAAAGAGAATGATCAACTTCGTGTCATTCATGATCTTCCTTCCTATGGATTTGATGAGAAGAACTACTGGCTGCAATATACTGGCGACTGGTTGATCTACAAGGGTGATTATCCCAGACCAAAGGCAATTGAAGCTGCTCCAGCTCCAGTCGCTGCTGCGCCCGTCAAGCCACGCAAGAGGCTCTCAACCGCTGTCCAAGGCATCGTTTCCGAGGAGGTCAAAGGGCAAACTGCTACTGTGGTAGCGGAGTCCGACTTCGCTGACCCCAAGTTGTTCCCTGTCATTGCTGGTCACTTGGTGAATGGCTCAGGTCTTTGCCCATCAACTTTATATGCCGACATTTGCTACACGCTTGTGGACTATGCATACAAGATGTTGCGACCTGGCCAAGATGCTCATATCAATATTGGTGCCATGGACAATCCAGCACCGCTCTTGCTCAAGAACATTAAAGAACCTGAATCTCAGGTTTTCCGAGCCAATTGCTCCGTCGACTTGAACGCAAACAAGGCCGATTTTACCATTACCTCTTTCAACGGCAAAAAGGATGTCATTCATGCCAAATGTGTCTGTACCTTCGAAGATCCTGAGGCCTGGAAAGCAGAATGGAACAAGCAGGCTTATCTCGTGCAGTCCCGAATTGATCTCCTCAAGCACAAGGTTGAAAATGGAGAAGCTGATAAAGTCAGTCGTCCAATGGCGTACAAGCTCTTCACCGCCCTTGTCGACTACACAGATGGCTTCCAGGGCATGCAAAGCGTCCTCTTCGATGGTCCCGAGTTTGAGGCTGCCAGCACAGTCAAGTTCAGGCCCGGTGCTCAGGAGGGAACATTCTTCATGAATCCTTACTACATCGACAGCATGTGCCATATCTCTGGTTTCACGGTCAATGCTACAGTCAATCCTCAGGATGAATGCTATATCTCTCATGGCTGGAGTAGCTTGAGACTTGCTGAGCGGCCGCAAGCCGACAAAACATACTACGCTTATGTTAAGATGCAGCCTGTCGCTGGCTCTAAGATGAGGGCTGGTGACGTCTGGATCTTCAACGACAAGAAGGAAGTTGTCGGTCTTTGTGGTGCTGTGCGCTTCCAGTGCATTCCGCGGAAGTTGATGGATGTCATGATGCCAAAGCCTGGCAACAAGGGCAAATCTGCTGCACCGGCAGGTAAGCCTGCGGCACCATCTCCTGTCGCGACAAGAGCGGCTGCTCCAGTTCCAGTCATCGCTGCTCCCTCTGCCGCTCCCGCGCCAAAGCCAAAGGTCAAGAAAGAGAAAGCGCCCAAGCCGAAGAAAGCGCCTGCTGCCCCCAAACCTGCTGGTTCTCTTGCTCAAAAGGCTTTCGACATCATTGCCCAAGAGATCGACGTTGACCATGCTGAACTTGTTGACAATGTCCAATGGGCCGATCTTGGTGTCGACAGTTTGATGTCCTTGACCATTTCAGGCAAGTTCAGAGAGGACCTCGATCTTGAAGTCGAGAGCAGCTTGTTCACAGACTACGCTTCCGTTGGGGCTCTTCGAAAGCATCTTTCCGAGATGTCCGGACCTGCTGATTCAGCTCCCGTAGATGATTCTAGCTCCTCCGACTCCACTGATGGAGACTCTGAAAGCGAGGAAGGCACTGTCGAGTCTGGTGTCACAACGCCAGAGCCTGTCGATCTCCCTCCAAAATCCGAACAAGGGCGATCGGTCGCTGTCGAGACTATCTCCACTCCTCCAGCTGGCGGGGCTGACATGATCGAAACCATTCGACGTGTAATTGCACAAGAAATGGAAATGGAACTCGATGAGATCGTGGAGACTACCGACCTGAGCAACTTGGGCATGGATTCCTTGATGGCGTTGACTGTTCTTGGTAAGCTTCGTGAGGATTACGACATCGATCTTGATCCCACAATTCTCGCGGACAACCCAACACTTGGCCACCTTCGAAAGGCACTTGGCCTGGACAAGCCGGCACCTGCGCCAGCCAAGAAAGCTCCTGAGCCACCCAAGCCTGTTCCGGCTGCAGCTCCAGCAGTGAACATTGCACCATCTCCAGCCCCGGCGATTCCCATTGTCGTGAATATGCCACCTGCTACCTCTGTCTTGCTTCAGGGAAACCCCAAGACTGCGACCAAGAACTTTTTCTTGTTCCCTGATGGCAGTGGCTCAGCAACCTCTTATGTCTCTATTCCTGCTATCGACAGCAAGAACCTTGCTGTGTATGGATTGAACTGTCCCTTCATGAAGGACCCAACAAGCTATACCTGTGGCATTGAGGGTGTTTCGAAGCTGTACCTTGAAGAAGTCATGCGCAGACAGCCAGTGGGACCATACATCCTTGGCGGATGGTCTGCAGGTGGTGTTGTCGCATACGAGGTTGCTAAGCAACTGTCGGCTCTTTCGAAGAGCAATCCTGACAAGAATTGGTATGTTGAGAAGCTGATCCTGATCGACTCGCCATGCCCCGTCAAGCTCGAGCCCCTGCCAGCTCGCCTCCACCACTTCTTCGATGAGATAGGGCTCCTTGGAACTGGTACTGGCAAGACTCCCAATTGGCTCTTGCCTCATTTTGAATACAGCATCAAAGCTTTGACTGCGTATCGACCAGAGCATGCGGAGCGTGCCGGATTCGTCACACCCCCAACTGTGATGCTCTGGGCAACCGATGGTGTTTGTGGCAAGCCAGGCGACCCACGACCACCCCCACAAGCCGATGATCCAAAGAGCATGAAGTGGCTCTTGGAGAACAGAACTGACTTCGGACCCAACGGCTGGGACAAGCTCCTCGATGTCAAGAAATGCAAGATGGTCACGATCAAGGGCAACCACTTCACAATGATGAAGCCACCAGTGGCCAAAGGAGTCGGACAACACATTCGTGAAGCTATCCAAGGCTAAGCAACCACACGAATCTTGTCTTTCACACCTTACATTTCTCTGTTAACATATTGTCTTGATCATTCGCTGCAACCTCATTTGACAATACCAGAATAGACCAGGATAAATTTGTGATTCAGTACACATCAGTTTTAGACTGTCACGACGATGAATTTAATCACTTTGGGAAGTTTTGTCTTGTGTGACAAAGGCAAAGTTCACACAATGCATACGCAGAGTTGAAGGAGATGACTCGTTTTGGGAGAAAACGTTAACAGTCCAATTTGCAAGGGGATCATGCTTATAGAGAATTGTTTGTAATTGGTATGATGGAGTTGGGAATCTGACAGCGACCAGGTCGCTGCGTGATGCTTCGGGCGAGTCGCCTGGCTGTTTAAGCATCTGTATTCAAAGTTGTGTATGTATGTTTGGTATAAAATGCTCCATTTCACAAAAATTTCTTCCGCTGCTTCTCAAGTCCTCTGTTTTACCGTATGCATCGTGCATGGAGGTGAGAAGTTGTCGCTTCTTTCCACCTACCGCATACTATCACAAAATTTTATCCCTCTAATTCTCACCAAACTCATAACTACGCCACGCAACATGCGACAAGCGTTTTTGCATCAGTTTTCAGAAAGACTCCCAAGTTTTTGCTTGTGAGTAAAGTAAGAGCCCCAATCTTCCAAAAGGACACCACGACGAATTTCCAGTGGGCACCTCTACGATCCAACCTGCCAGACCAAGGGCGCATCGGATCTACGTATCCGCACCTCTTCCCGTTATGTTTCTATTCTAAGATTATCAAGACCCAAACCAGTCCTTCCAGCCAAGCCTACCAAGGTACCACAATAATCCCGAAAGCTCCATGATGAAAAAACCCCTGCTCCGGGTCCCTACTACGAGAACGGTGCGTGATCAAAATGAGGTCATCCTCGTCATCCTACTCCCACAATGGACAAAGGATTTTCTTTGGGTACGGATTAGTACGTAGGATTTGCGCTGCACTGCATGTCTCAGTTTTCCGTCTCAGGCAAAAATCGTTCGAGGTCCGTGGGGGCCTTATTAGTAACTCCCCCGTAGGCACGGATTCGGGACAATTGCTCTACGTAATACGGAAGTACCTACGGAGGAAACCTAATAAAACCCCAATCGGAAACTGCGGTTTCTTAGATGGTGGTGGAGCTGGGCCCCCCCGGTTGGAGAAAAGTTGTAATGACCATGACGGTGGGTGGAAATGGAATCTTTGGAGGTCGATTAATCAAAAGCATTGGCACCTCACGGCTTTTGGGCTGATTGGTTTCGTTTGTCGGAAAGCTCGATGCGGGAAGAGAAAAGTGCGTTGCTATCATGGGTGCGTTGTTCATGTTAGGTGTACGTCGCTTCGGAAAGGTGGCAATTGAAAAACGGAACTGTTCATCGTGGGTTTTGAGGTACTTGCTTTTTTCTGCGACCATGATTTGAAGAGTTGAAGTCTAAGTTGGTTGATCTAGGTAGGACGTCGATTGCTTGTTCATTTGGTTGCGAAGAGATTCTGCGGTAACTAGTTATCCTGAGCATGTGTTTGCGAATCTCGGACGTACTGAGACTCTGCGGCGGAGAGTACAAAATGGGTTTGTGGGTACTTCAAGTGACTGCGGCTGATACTACTCACTATGGGTCCTCGCTGTGATTATTTGCTGCCCGTTTACCCATCACCTCGAGTGTAACGACATTAGGAGCCGTAGATCCATGTGCTCAGTGTCCTTGAGAACACGAGACATTATCCTTTGAACGTTCCATGGATCAATGGCCAGGCCTGGTCTAAGGATCGGGTGGCTGATTGTGGCAGATGTTCCGTGCTGTCCGTACTCCAGTCGCTCTATTAGAATTGTTTTCACTGCAGCCGGAGCTCATTGACAGCGTGGCTTTCATAACTTGCACTCACTATCGCAGGAGACGACCTGGCGGGTGGTTTTCAGACGTAAATCTAGCCAATGCAGTCGGGGGCGGTTTTCCGTGGTCCGCTCGACGAAATCTCTGCGTTTCACATTTTCCTCACCACAGCACATTCAATCTCAATCTTAACACTCTTCACATAATTAACCCACCCGGGGTACCTAGCACAAGCAGCAACCTCAACTCTGCATCCACCCCTTATCTCCTTCAGCATCCTTCGAACCTGTTCGTCTTCGCTCGCTGCATCCCACTCGAGCACGTGCTCCTTGAAGTCTCGCTTGGCATGTAAATTCGTTACAATCCGCCTCGGCCCGTACTTGTAATTCGTCGCATTGGCCAGGCACAGCTCTCGATGCTCTGGGTCTAAAGCATTACGATGCTGGCAGTCGATGGGGATGTTCTCACGCAGCGAAGCTTGATCAGCGAGATTGTCTGGGTCAAGACCGCGAACGCCAGCTTCGAACCAGGTCCAGGAGCCAGAGTAAGTTCCGTGTTCGGTTGGGTAGGACGACCAACCTTGGTCGCGGGACAAGGTGGTGAAGCGGATCCGGCGGATGCAGTTGTGTGGGAGATGTTCTGGTATGAGGATTGCAGCTTGGAGTTTGGGAGATTGCGCCTCAGCGACCCGGTCTGGATGCAGGGAGTTAACGCTTGCAATCGGCGCCCAGAGTTGCGCATAATCGAGGACTGCAGGTATTAGGTCGGCCGGAAGAAGCGTGCGGAGGAGGAGGGCGATGTGCACTATGCGGGAGACAGCATTATCAGGGGTGGTGTTTGAGAGGACCAGGGATTGGGATGATGGTGATGGTGATAGTGATCGTGGGAGGCCAATATTGTCGAGCAAGCGGTTGATGGCTGAGGAGAGGTAGTCCATGGGAACAAGATAGAGGTGCTTTCCAAATCGAGGTTGTCAAAGTCACCAAAGACTAGCAAGTCCATGCGATTAACACATGCGACAGGTCTAAAAGTGCTCCAAAAAGGCCGCTCGTTCGTCTTAATGCAAGAGTCCTGCTGGTGTCGTTTCTGCTTCTACATAATTCCACAGAGTGCACACGATTGTGGGCTGTAGATCTCGAAGCGACCGACTCCACGATGTACTCTTGAAGATTTGATAGTCACCTTAGATTGCTAATCAATCGCCGATTCTTGTGCGTCCATTTGCTGGGGTATTGTTTTTGGTTTGTTGGCTTAAGGTCAGGCAACTTAGCGACAACATTTCGGATGTCGGAAAAAGGCCAAGGCTGGAGACCCTCTTCAAGATCTCAGCACCCGCAACGGATGTCAACATCTCTCGTGAAAGCCATCTCAAAGGTAATCCAAAGTTCATAAGGTTGTCATCTTGTCATAACGAACTGGAAGACGCATTCGACACGACTTACTGGCAAGACTTACTGGGGCAGAGAAATACCGCACTGAAAATTCAAGACTCCAAAACATCAATGAAGCCAGCCGAGTGTAACGATACCCTGCCCTATCACAGAGCCATGTGATCTATATGCCCCTTTCCATACATGCGACCACCAACGCTTTACCTTAAGTGATGAATGACGACTGTCAGGATTACTCATTACAGCTTGGAAGCTCGAGCAGGATCTAACAGATCCTTCATCTCGGTCCTTGGATATTCCGCATTGAGGGATGCATCAGGCCGCTCTCGATCCCAAGCCCACTTCTGTACCAAATCAGAGGGCAGCGAACCCTCTAGCATCTGCATTACGTATATCCCGAGTACTGGGAAGAATTTCCAGCCGTGGAAATTTCCGCAGGTGGCGACGAACAGCCCTTTTGACGCTGCGTGCGGCGAGATGATGAAGTCCGAACTGGTGGTGAAAGCGTCCCTTTCGCAGCATTAGTCACCCGAAGATCATAGTCGAGGCGCATTGTCTTACCAGCAGATCCGATGTTTCTCCATCTTCCAAGTTGCACCATTCTTCCCATAGAAGACACGGTTTGCATGATCGATGTCTTCCTTTAGTTTTCCAGAGACCTTCCACTGAGCATAGTCTGGTTCGGCTGGTGGCATCGAAATGTACCGACCGGGCAGAACTTCTCGTGTGTTTCTGAATATGGTCTGTCCCCACCATTTGAGCTCTCTGTCTTTAGTCGGTGGGAGACTGCCAATGAATGGACCTTTTTTACGGTCAGCGTCAAAGCTTCGAATTGTACCTCAACCAAGTCGCCTTACCTTGTTCCGCGGTATACCCCTGGACGCCGACAGGCATAGCAGCGAAACGCTCATATGATTCGTCATCGAGCCGCGTCATTCCCGTAGTGATGCCACCTGCTAGGATCCTCGGTCCAGCCCGAAGATCCTCCAGACCGCTACTCTTCGCGCTCAGCTCCAACAATTTCGGTGTGAACGCGCCAGTACAGAGGATAATATGCGAAGCTGTCAGAGTATCGCCATTGGCAGTTTTGATCCCTGTGCAACGACGCTGGCGATCGAATTGCAATGCCGCCACTTCAGCCGTCACGTACTTGACACCCAACTCCAAGGCCCTGCGAGTGACTGCCACCAGGCAATCTCCGGCAGCAGCCCATCCACTCGTCTTGTTGATCAACACCTCCTTGACATCGGTGTAGTCAGCGTCCTCGAACAGGCCTCCGTAGAGTTTCCGTGCCTTGTCAACAGGCATTGCCACAAGATCTGCTTTCCGCCCAAGCTTTTTGTAGTTATCGAGCACAACCTGCGCGTAGTCGCTGCGGCACATCCAGTAGATTCCAGTCTCGTGGAAGTACGGTTTCCAAAGTGGATCAGACTTAAAGATGTCTTGTGCTTCTATGGCGAGCCTGCAGTAGACGATATCATCATAGTCGGCGCGAACCACCTTGTTCCAGTCCCATGACGCAGCCACACGGCTGCTCGCATCAAATGCATCCCGATCGACTAGTGTTACGGACGCTTTAGGATATTTCTGGATGAGCTGATACGCCGTCGATACTCCAAATACGCCAGCTCCGACGATGAGGTATGATGGATTTCCCGATGCCATAGTAAATGCAATATAATCCCTCCGAAAAAGCAGCTGAAGGCCGAATGCAAGTAATGCAAATGATGATCTACATTTTGATGCTTATAGTCTTTTGAAGCACTTGAGGAGATAACCGTTTTCTCGGCACTGAAACTGTGGACCTCTGGGGGACTTCCTGCAGGAGAAATTATGCCCATTTACAGAAAAGTCATCCTGTAGTTTTGCACGTGACAGATAGTGTGGGTGGGTGAGATGGCTTAAACTAGATAAGCCGTTGCTCTGTTGGGTGTCCCAGAACAGTAGCATTTCCGCTGGCGTCGGGATGCTGAGCCGTAGTGATGAAAGTTTTCTGGAGATGTTACCGAGATATTTCCGGCAGGTTTCTGCAAAATGAGGCAGCAACACACAAAGGCAGCAACATCCAAAAATCGAAGCAGTCATCAACACAACGTAAATCAATACACACAAACACGCGCACACAGCAATGATGCACGTGAACTTCGTTAGAGCAATGCTGATAGAGCTTCAATGGTATCACTCGATGTCTTCGGCATCTCTATTCTATGTTGTACTCTCTTTCATGTCGAATTCCGGTAAATCTATATGTTTCTGATAGAAATCTCTCTACCGGGGCTTCTGCGGGTCGCTTCGCACCCATCCCGAATCTCGATGCGACGACAAAAACTTGGCCCCTGTTTAACGTGGCCAGCGTTCAGAATGAAAGTGTATGAATGAAACCATTGGCACCTTGTCTGTGGCAAAGTCTTTACTTTCCCTGAGTCTCACTGTAAAATGAACTCAAATTCGAAATTCTGCGGCTTCAATGCATATTTTTCCATTGTTTTTGGGCCACAACTTCCTGTTCCGAGTCCGTGATGGTCAGCGTCCAATCGTACAATTACAAAATCTTTCTTCTTTTTGTGCAGCTCGTAAGGATGTGTGCTTTCGTCTACGTCACTCGCGGTATAGTGAGATGCGGAGAAGCTGAATCCATCCTGATTGCCAAACTTCGCCATCAGAGACGGCTTGCTGCTTGATTCGTGTTTGGGCCCTCTATTTCCAGGGAGCAGGTCTGAGATGATGGGTATGTTTCCAAGTCGTTTCTCAATGATCCCCGAAAGACTTCCTGCACCACCATGGTTTTCGAAGCTCACCCATCTCACATCAGTGCGATTTCCGCCTTCCTGGGGAAACTCATATTCCGTCCATAGCTCATCGACTGTTTTCTCCCAGTTGCCAAAATGCTGGCTCAGCTTCTTGTCTTTGTAGCTCTCTCCTGGACCGCGTCCGAACCATCGCACATGGTCGAATGAAGGTGGCAATGCAAATTCAAATCCGATCCTTGGCAACGTGGCGGGCAAATTGAGACCCTGTGGTGATCCTTTGCATCCAACCCGAACTGTTCCGTCTCCAGTAATCGTGTACGTTGTTCTGATGTGTAACCACCAGTTGAGGACTGGAGGAGCAATTTTGGCGGTTATCTCTAGGACAATTGTCGAGTCAATTGGCGTAGACCATTGCACCTGACAGACATGTGTCTTTGCTAAATGTACCAATCTTTCCTTCCATTCTCGACCATCTTGAGGACGGTCATTGTCGGTCAGAGCACGATACAGCGTGAGCTGCGGACCCATCCCGGAATGGATAACTTCTGTTCCGTTTTTGAGAAAAGAGGTGATCTTACCAGCAGGTAGCGAAAAGGTGATTTGAGAAAGTGCCGTTGATACCTTTAGAGTTGACGGTGTAGGCTGTGCGACATGTATTTTAGGATTAGCAGACGGAGAAAAGCATAGTGACTGGGCGTGCTGCAATTGAAGCTGAGAGGATGAGATTAAATGACCCGATTCAGCCCAGCTTGTAGAATCACGAAGTCGGAAATCGAGTTGGAGAAAGCTCTCGCCTTGGATAGACTCCAGGTCGAAGCCTTCCGGGAGGGTTTGCCGAGTGCTTGAATGAGGTTGTAGTTTTGGTGGTACTTGGACCTCGCCTAAACTCCTCCTCACGCTGTCTGCCACAAGTGTTGCCTCACACTTGAGATGATCAAGGGTGACGATATCGTATCGATTTGTGATTGTGAAGGCCCGGTCTCGTAGGCTAGATACCTGTACAGGTTCGATAGCTTTCGAGTATTCGACGAGTCCTGGCGTAGGGGTATGATCAGAGAACAAGACACCGTCTAGGACGAAATTGTAATCATTTGGCACATCGCCAAAGTCGCCTCCATATGCATAATATTGTTCGCCGTCGTCGTTAGTGGCTGTGAGACCATGATTGGCCCACTCCCAGACCCATCCGCCTTGGAGCCTTGGATAGGTGTAGAATGCATCGATATATTCCTTGATATTACCTGGGCCATTGCCCATTGCGTGCACAAATTCGCATAGCACCAGCGGTTTTGTGAAATTGGGTTCTTGCGCGAATTCGACGATGTCAGCAACCGTTGGATACATTTGTGAGAAGAGATCGACCGTCTGAGCTCCAAAATCTCCTTCATAATGAATGGGACGTGATTTGTCGATGGATCGAATCTCATCGTACATAGACTGGAAGTTGCAACCATAAAAAGCTTCGTTGCCTAGGGACCACATCACGACGCTGGGATGATTCTTGTCACGCATAACCAGCTGTCGGGCTCTATCGACGTACTGTTCTTTCCAGTCAGGATTGTCAGATGTAAAGCGGCCCGCTCCACCGTAGACAATTGCTTTCTTCTCTTCAAACGACTTTGCTCGGTCAACTCCAGACAATTCCATCTCATCAATGCTTGCAAAACCATGACATTCGAGATCCGCCTCATCCATGACCCAGAGACCTATTTCATCAGCTAGAGAGTAAAGCCGGGGATCTGAGGGCTGATGGCAAGTACGAATAGCGTTGATGTTGTGCTTCTTCATGAGAAGCAGGTCACGCTTCATAAATTCGTATGGGACCGCTCGACCGTGAAGCGAATGATGCTCGTGTCTGTTGGCTCCTCGAAAGACAACACGCTTGCCGTTGATAATATAGATGCCATCCTTGATCTCAATTCTGCGGAATCCCACGTTTTGAGCTATTGTTCTTGATTCGAATTTCAAAGTCATTCTGTATAGATTCGGTTCTTCTGCACTCCACTTTAACGGGTTCTTGATGTGATAGGTGAAGGTCGTTCGGCCATCTTTGACGTACTCCGAGGCGTCTACCAGAACTTTCGTGTCAGCGCCAAGCAGCTTCACGTCGAGTTTACCCTCTCCAGCAGCATCAACTTGTAATTGAAGTTCTGCATCCTGATAGTCATCGTCCAGCAGCGTTTGGATATGAAAGTCCTTGATGTGGTTTTTTGGAAAAGCATGAAGGTAGACATCGCGGAAGATACCGCTAAAGCGCCATTGGTCTTGATCCTCGAGATACGTTCCATCACAATATTGGTAAACCTTCACTGCTAGCATGTTTTCCTTGCGGTACTCAATGAAAGGCGTCACGTCAAATTCCGAAGCGTTTCGAGAGCCTTGGGAATATCCTACTTCCTTACCATTGAGCCATACATGAAACGCTGAGTCGACTCCTTCGAACCTCAATCTGATCTGGTGATCGACTATGCTCTTAGGCAGGACGAATCTCCTCACATAACAGCCCGTCTGATTATCGTTGAACGGAACATCCGGAGGATTGACGAAGATTGGATAATTGACATTAGTATATTGCGGATGGCCCCATCCCTGTAATTGCCAGATGCCCGGAACTCTGATCTCTGCCCAATCCGACACGTTGTAGTCGACATTTTGAAATTCGGCAGGTGCTTCGAAGGGGCTGTTTGCGTGGAAGAACCTCCACGTGCCACTCAAATTGATGGAACACGACTGATCAAGGTGACCTCTGAGGGCATCTTCTTCATTGTTGTAGAGGAAGAAGTACGACCGTGGTGATAGTGTCCCGCGATGAATGATGTCCCGGTTGGACCAATCTGGGATAGAAGTAGGGAAGACGCTAGACATTTTTCTGATTGATAATGGAGAGCAACTCGACCACGGACTCTACGTTGTAGGCGGTTCATAGATAACTTTGATTCCAAAATGAAAGGAACCTACCTCAGTGCGTCCCTATTCCTCGAGTTTTGCTGGCAGAACGGGAAGATCGCACTGAACTGAAATGTATGTGTGTCGGGAATAGCGGTTGCATTCAGACCTTTCCAGCATTCGTTGTATAAGCTCTGTTGGACGGTACTCAGTACGACATGCTTGAACAGGCTAGACAGCTTCGTTCAAGCTGGTTGAAACGTGGGCGTCGGTCCGGGTTGCCATGTACAGGCAATCCGGAGTATGGTGGCAAGCTTGGCCGTTTAAAAGGGCGAATCGCAGCCAGACGGAAGTCGTCTGGTTCGACGCCATCCAATGTAACCAACCGGCACAAAGAGCGCCACAACGGGCACGTGAACGGGCTAGGTCGATGTGGGGTAACCACCGGGGCAGAACGGGCCGAATCCAAAAAATTAGGTTTAATTTATCTGTTCTCTACGGGCATCATTTAAAATAAATGTCTTGAGGTCAATAGGTCTTGGCTGCTATGATATCGATACGGGCGTGGAGTGGCCAAATATCAGATTATCCCTCTTCTTAAGAACACCTCGCTAGGCCAGTGGCAATGAGGACTTCTGGAGAAAGGCAGCGGCCGCCTCAAGCTCATGGACACGAAACGACTTTTTACCCCGAGGAATTCAAAAGCCGAGGTTCGTGGTCAATTCCCGTCACCCTCTGCTTTTTGGTGCCAAGAGCGCCACGGGACAACTCTTCTCCACCACTAACCCTAATTACGACCCGCAAATAATCGAGCTAGTCCACTTCGGCAGCTTGCCTGCAAGTGCATGTAAACGAATGGGCTACAATGTATATTAGACGTCGCTACCGAAGTCCGTTTTCATGCGCAAGTCAGTTGAGGCAGAAAAATACAGCTCGGTGCGCTCGGTACGCTCGGTGCACTCGGTGCACTCGGTGCATGAGCCCCGAAGCAGAGAGACATCTTAGCTGTTATAAATGTCAGCCGCTCGCCAGTCCTTGGGCACTCCCAACGGAATTGAGGTACTGCTTCTGCGTTTACAAGCCGCCAACGATCAAGATGGAATCCGATAAAGGCCATGTCGAAAGGAGGGAGGAGAAGAGACAGTCCGTTGGCACGATCCGCGATGTTCGGGTCAATCCTGTGGCTGCAGCGCTTGCTGCAGCGAACGAGGCCAAGAAGCCCTCACTGGTATCGCCGGGCATGCTGAGGCTGTGGGCCATTGTTGGGATAGGTGAGTAGCTCCAGGCTGGGCTTATCGAAACCATAACTGACATCAGTTCAGGCTACCTGTGAGCGGGTTCGGTCAAGTTTCAGCTAGATCACGCAACTGACAGAGACAGGATTTCGACTCTCAATGGGTTTGATTCTTCCCTCATGGGCTCCATCAACGCCATGGATGAATACCAGAAGACATTTGGACTTACTGGAGAGGGATCTTCTACTGGCATCATCTTTATCATCTACAACATCGGCCAGATAGCAGCATTTCCTTTCTGCGGACTGCTCGCCGACGGGTTTGGTCGCCGTTGGTGTATATTCATTGGATGCTTGTTGGTGGTCGTAGGCACTGTTATTCAGACACCTGCAAATCATCAAGCTCAATTTATTGGCGGCCGTTTTGTTCTTGGTTTTGGAGCCGCCATTGCCAGTGCGGCAGGACCTGCTTACACTGTTGAGCTTGCCCATCCCTCGTACAGAGGCCTTCAAGCAGGTATGTACAACAATTTCTGGTGGATTGGCAACATCATCGCTGGCTGGACAACATACGGCTCCAACAAGAACTTTTCGAACTCATGGGCGTGGCGTACGCCCACAGTCATTCAGTGCGGCATGCCCGCAATCACAATGGTCTTCATTTTGTTTTTCCCCGAATCGCCTCGGTGGTTGATCGCACATAATCGCAAAGAGGAGGCAATGAAGATCTTTGCCAAATACCATGCTGATGGAGACGAGAACGCCCCGATCGTTAAGTTGCAAGTCGAAGAAGTCATCGAGCAAATGAAGCTGTACCGCGATGACAACCCGTGGTGGGACTATCGCGAGCTTTTCAATACTCGAGCAGCCCGCTACCGGATAGCAATGGTTATCCTCATGTCGTTCTTTGGTCAATGGAGCGGTAGGTATTCCCAATCATTTACCTTTGGCCGCATTTTATGGAAGCGCACCTTCGACTGACGAATAACCAGGCAACAACGTTGTCTCCTACTTCATGCCTCAAATGTTCGAGCTTTCCGGAATCCACAATACCGACACGAAGCTCTTATTAACTGCGATTAATCCGATATTCAGCATGATTGCAGCTGTCTGTGGCGCAGCGTTTCTTGATAAACTAGGTCGGCGGAAAATGTTACTGGGCGCTCTCGCTGGCTGCCTATTCTCCTACTGCCTACTCACAGCCTTCACAGCGGAAACGGAAAAGCATACAAGATTGGGCTATGGTGTGATTGTATCCATCTATCTCTTCGGGATCTCGTTTGCTTTTGGATGGACGAGCTTGCAGACCTTGTACGCAGTGGAGTGTTTGGAGAACAGAACGAGGGCGAAAGGTTCTGGTCTAAACTTCCTCTTCTTGAATATCGCCATGATGGTCAACACCTATGGTATTTCGATCGGTATTTCGAAAATTGGGTGGAAGCTATATCTTGTTTATATCGGCTGGATCGTGGTCGAGATGGTCACTATCTTCTTTTTCTTTGTGGAGACAGCAGGAAAGACTCTGGAACAGCTTGCAGTGATCTTTGAAGCTAAAAACCCGGTCAAGAAGAGCTTGGAGAAGGCGACGGTTGCTGTGGACCAAGGCGGTAGAGTCATGAGTATCGATGGACGGATGGTGGAATGATCTGGCTCGTTGGAATAATCGAATGGGCCAACACGGGAGGAAATATGGCGAAGTGCAAACACACACGACCCCAAGAGCCGTTGGCCCAGCTAAACCTTAGCTTCGTTCTGTGAGGTCGGATGTGAGATGACGATTGGTCCGCACGATGCTGCTTGCATTTCTAGACTACGCGAACAGCTCGGACGCACGGGCTTGATCGCTCAGCACCCGTGCGCTCTACTCGATACAGCACCGCAGACGACACTCCAAAAGCAAGTTTGTTGCACTCTAGCACATCTCCAGGATCTGTCTTGTGATTGATTGGGCTGCTCTCCAGCGTTTGTCGATCGCAACATTGCTCCAGTTATCAAATTAGTAAATGTCTCTCGCTTCAATGATTCGACAGCTGTTCTGCAGCATCCTTGAAATACTGAAAATTGCTCTCTCTGTCATCTCTAGTGGCTTTCGTGCTATCACCCGAGCAATAGGCGTTGCGGGGGAGCTATTGATGGACATGTTGGATGTGCTGATTGAGCTAATATTTCGTGAGAACACATTCGAGATTGGACTCACAATTGATAGCTAACGCATTCGTCATAGAACATGTTTGCTTGACCATGGCATTGTTTATCATTGGTATCTGGTGTGTGTGCAATGCTCAAGGACAGAGTAAAAGAAAATTTGCTGGGGGGACGGCAGGAGGGAGACAATAAGCCGGCCAAAGTATGTGATAGAACACTGCCAGAAGGGGACAAACACCAACACCGTTAGAGCTGGCTCCTCTGCTGAACACTTATGAATCGGCTGCCGGGTTTCTCGTCAACGATGTCTGCAGGAGTACCCATTATCGAGAGAGTTAGTGCTTTGTGGTTAGAATTTGGCGTTTTGAATGTTCACGTTGGGCCGAAGATCTCTCAGCCGAATCGCTAGAAATTGTTACTCTCGGTGGATTTGTTTCAGGCAAGTCTGCTAGTAATAATGGATCCCGGAAGAAATTGAAAATGATCTATCGAATGTGACGCGCTTATGCCTACCTAGGTAGTCAATCATAAGTACAAATACGTAGATAAGTTCAGAAGCCATACCTAGGTAGACTTGACACGTTGAATTATAAGGTCCTTTTCGGTCGGAAGTCACTGTAGATGCCTTAACGTAATACGGTATGCTCCACTTGAAGCGGCTCGGGTTTGGGGCTTCGAAGACTGGATCTTTTCAGGATTAAATCCCGAATGACTCGCTAATCACGCCAATAAACAGAGCAAGCCAAGGCCCCAAGTCCACTTGTGTGGGGTTTGCCCGAGCCCTGAGTCACACACGTGGACTCTCGCAAAAAATACGGTGGAAAAAGTCCCACAATCCCAGGGTTTCTCGGCCGAGACGTTCCTCGTGCCGTGTTCCGAACTTCCAGGCTCCCGTATCCACGATGCGAGGGAGTCAAACTAGTTATTGCACGCCTTTCGAAGATCTGGACTCCATAATCGTGACTCCAATCACCTTCTCTTCAAGGCTATCAGGACGCCTTCCCCTCTCATCGTAGTGCCCATGATGACGATCAGTGTCGACGAGCTATTCCTCGTTGGCCTTTCCACTAAAATTTTTGACTTTCTTTGGAAGCATTGCGACTCCACGGGACAAAGAGGAAATTTGCTTTGCACAAAAGAAGCACTGGTGGGGTCAGGAAAGAAAAGTCCAAGACGCCGCGGTTTGGCTAGAATTGGATATTCGTGTCTACCACTTTCCAGTTGCAGAAAAGCTCTTCATTTGGCACTCTTTACGACCAAAGTGGAATCGTGTTGAGTCATGTAGCGGAGAACAATACGCTGGTGAGAATAATTGCGTACGAAGGTGCTCGGACCTTGAGTGGACTATATTGGGTACTCGCAGAAATTTCTAATTCTCTCTCTTTCCATTTCCTTGAATTCACTAGATATATGAACTATATCTTGCAACTAGCATCCGATCAGCCATTGTTTGAACCAGACAGACAACTAGCCTGAGGTGTCACCATCAAACTTCATACGGACAATTCGTTTCGCGACAATGCCTGGAAGTGAATAGCACCACGACTTTGTTAAACGGCGCTCCCTTTCAAATTGATATTCTTTTGGACAACCATCTATCGGGATGGCCTCACACGGTGGCCACGATGTATCGGAGTTCTTGGAAAAGACTTTGCATCTCGATCACCCTTCTGCACACCATGGATTCGTGAAGCCTTCCCATCTCACAGCAACAGCGGCTCAAGCATCGTACTCTAGTGACGATGATGAAACCTCCCAGGACAAATTGTCACTCGAATATGACAAGGCTCGCGAGACCGTGACAGGGTCCAAACCCACAAGTTTGATGCGAACCAAGTCGGGCGTCAATGTCGAGCAAGCGGAGCGTGATTTTGCTGATTTGAGCAAAGAGCTTAGTCAAGAACATCGAAGGGTGTCGAAAACCACGTCTCGAGCCTCTAATGCTGCAGGTGCCAACGACATTGAGAAGGGAATCTCGTCTTCCAGCTATACTTCTCGAGGCGACTGGAACTTAGAGGATGTGCTTCGCGGCAATCGTCAGGCTGAATTCGAGGCTGGAACCAAGTCAAAGAATATCGGCGTCATCTGGGAAAACTTGACCGTCCGTGGTCTCGGAGGGGCCAAAATCTTTGCAAAGGTCGTTCCTGAAGCTTTCGTGGATACTTTCTATGGCACCATCAAGAATTTGCTCACATTCAGGAAGAAGGGCCCAGAAATTGACATCCTGAAAGACCTTCGAGGAGTCGCAAAGCCCGGTGAAATGATTCTGGTGCTAGGCAGACCCGGTGCAGGGTGTTCTTCTTTTCTGAAAGTCATCACCAATCAGAGAATCGGGTACACAGGCATTGATGGGGACGTGCAGTACGGACCCTTTGACGCAAAAACGTTCGAGAAGCATTATCGAGGTGAAGCTGTCTACAACCAGGAAGATGATGTGCACCATCCTACGCTCACTGTCAAACAAACCCTAGGGTTTGCATTAGATGTGAAGACACCTGGCAAAAGGCCAGCGGCGATGAGCAAACACGAGTTCAAGGACAAAGTTATTGCTTTATTGCTGAAGATGTTCAATATTGAGCACACCGAGAACACAATCGTCGGAAATGCATTTGTTCGCGGAATCAGCGGTGGCGAACGCAAGAGAGTCTCAATTGCGGAGATGATGGTCACTGGAGCAACTGTTTGCGCGTGGGACAACTCGACCCGTGGACTTGACGCCAGTACAGCATCAGATTATGCTAAGTCATTGCGAATCATGACAAACATTTACAAAACAACTACTTTCGTCAGTCTATATCAGGCTTCCGACACGATATACTCCCAATTTGACAAGTGTCTGGTGCTGGACTCGTCTCGACAAGTTTACTTTGGCCCCACGAAGGGGGCTCGAGAATATTTTGAGGGGATAGGTTTCGCACCAAAGCCCAGGCAAACCACCCCAGATTACTTGACAGGATGCACCGATCCTTACGAACGAGAGTATGCTGATGGTCGCGGACCGGAGAACGCCCCGTCCACTCCAGCCGAGCTGGCTGACGCGTTCAACAACTCAAAGTACGCCAAAATTTTACAAGAAGAGATGGAAGACTACCGCCAGGATATTGAGCTGCAGAAGCAGAGTTACGAAGACTTCCAGATGGCGCACAGAGAAGCCAAAAGACGGCATACCAGTAGCAAGTCTGTGTACTCTGTGCCATACTATCTACAGATATGGGCTCTTATGCAACGCCAATTTATCTTGAAGTGGCAAGATCGATTTACACTGACCACATCGTGGGCGACGTCCACCATCATCGCTATTGTCGTCGGCACACTTTGGCTCGACCAACCCAAAACTTCAGCTGGAGCTTTCACCCGTGGAGGTGTCCTTTTCATCGCCTTTCTGTACAACGCTTTCAACGCGTTCTCCGAACTCGGAGCTTGCTTTCTAGGACGAAGCATTGTCGACAAACATCGAGCGTACACTTTCCATCGACCTAGTGCTTTGTGGATAGGACAACTTGGAGTGGATTCTGCTTTCGCGTCCGTGCAAATCTTCATCTTTTCCGTCATCGTCTACTTTATGGTGGGGTTGGCACGTGATGCTGGGGCATTCTTCACCTTTTACTTCATCACAGTGCTCGGATATCTGTGCATGACCCTGTTCTTCCGGACAATTGGAGTTCTATCAGCGGGCTTTGACGTTGCTATCAAGTCTGCAGCGCTCATCATCACCTTCTTCGTGGTGACTTCTGGCTATCTGATTCAATGGCAGAGCCAGCAGGTATGGCTACGTTGGATATACTACGTGAATGTCATGGGCCTTGGATTCGCGGCATTGATGGCCAACGAGTTCAAAAGGCTAACTATGCGCTGTACCTCTGAGTCGCTCATACCGAGGGGTCCGAGCTATACAAATCTCCAGAACCAGGTGTGCACACTTTCAGGAGCTCACGCGGGATCCGACGTTGTTACAGGAGTCGACTACATCGAAACTGGCTTTAGGTATTCGCCTTCAGATCTCTGGCGTAACGTGGGCATCATTTTGGCCTTGATCGTGTTCTTCCTGTTTGTCAACGCGACAGTGGGCGAATATCTGCGATTTGGTGCCGGTGGCAGAACGATTACCTTTTTTGCCCGTGAAAATGCGGAGACCAAGGAGCTCAACAAGAAGCTAGAAGAGCGAAGACGGAAACGACTCAGCAAGACTGCCAGTGACGATTCCTCCGAGTTGAACATCGCCTCGAAATCGGTTCTGACATGGGAAGGGCTGAATTACGACGTCCCAGTGCCTGGTGGCACCAAACACCTCTTGAATGACGTGTATGGCTATGTTCGACCAGGACAGCTAACAGCCTTGATGGGCGCGTCTGGAGCAGGCAAGACCACTTTACTTGACGTGTTGGCCGCTCGCAAGAACATCGGAGTCATCTCTGGCGATGTCCTCATCGATGGGACGAAACCAGGTATAGCATTTCAACGGGGCACTGCGTATGCAGAGCAGTTGGATATTCACGAAGCTACTGCGACAGTCCGCGAAGCGCTTCGATTCAGTGCCGATCTCAGACAACCATATGAGGTGCCCAGAGAGCAGAAGTATGCCTACGTTGAAGAGATACTTTCACTGCTCGAGATGGAGAATCTAGCTGATGCTATCATTGGGTCTCCTGAAAGCGGCTTATCCGTAGAAGAGCGGAAGAGAGTCACAATAGGTGTGGAACTGGCAGCTAAACCAGAACTTTTGCTTTTCCTCGACGAACCGACCTCTGGACTCGACTCCCAATCAGCTTTCAACATCGTCCGATTCCTCAAAAAGCTGGCGGCCGCCGGGCAAGCCATTCTTTGCACGATCCACCAGCCCAACAGCAGCTTGTTCGAATCGTTCGATCGTTTGCTTCTGTTGCAGCAAGGCGGCGAAACCGTGTATTTCGGTGACGTTGGTGAGGACGCCAGTGTTCTCCTGAAATACCTTGCTAGACACGGTGCGTTTTGTCCAGAAGACATGAATCCGGCAGAATTCATGCTGGAGGCTATCGGTGCCGGGATCGCTCCCAGGATTGGGGATCGAGACTGGGCCGAGATCTGGAATGACAGCGACGAAAGTGCCGCAATTAAGCACGAGATTGCGAAGATGAAGGACGAACGACTGAAGGAGATTGCATCCGCACCAAAGGCCGAAGAACGAGAATACGCATCGCCTCTTGGCCACATGCTTCTTGTGGTTTCGAAACGAATGCACCTCGCCTTCTGGCGGTCGCCCGAGTACGGATATACTCGTTGGTTCAACCAAGTGGTCATTGCACTGGTTACCGGACTCGCCTACCTTCAGCTTGGCGACTCTCGTTCCTCACTACAGTATCGGGTCTTTGTTATTTTCCAGGCCACCGTCGTGCCGGCGCTGATCCTCGCTCAAGTCGAAATCAAGTATGACCTTCAACGACTCATCTACTATCGAGAAGCGGCAGCAAAGGCGTACAAACAATTCCCCTTTGCCTTTGCCATGGTGTGTGCAGAGATGCCCTACACAATCTTCTGTACCATCTCCTTCTTCCTGCCTCTATATTATCTGCCAGGGTTCCAGCCGGCCTCCAGCAGAGCGGGATACCAGTTCTTTATCATCTTCATCCTCGAAGTCTTCAGCACGACCTTGGGACAGGCCATTGCCGCACTGACTCCAAGTGCATTCATTGCCAACTTGCTCAACCCCTTTTGCATCCTCATCTTCGCCTTGTTCTGCGGCGTCACGATTCCAAAGCCTCAAATCCCCGGATTCTGGCGAGCATGGCTGTATGAGCTGAATCCCCTTACGCGTCTGGTCTCCGGTATGCTGACGACAGAACTGCAAGGACGCAGCGTCGTCTGCACACCGGCAGAGCTCAACTCTTTCCCTGCGCCGAATGGAACGACATGTGGCGACTACATGGCTGAATTCTTCGCTGCTGGCGGGTCAGGCTATCTCGAAAATCCGAGCTCGACCGACATCTGCAACTACTGCGCATACGCAAGCGGGGAGCAATTCTACGAACCGTTTCAGTTGGCATTTGGTGATCGATGGAGGGACTTGGGCATTCTTGCGGCCTTTATCGGCAGCAATTTGGTGTTGCTGTTCTTGGGCAGCCGATACTTGAACTTCAACAGACGTTGAAAAGCAATCTTTTTTTTTTTTGAACGATTTTTGATGAGCATAGCATGTAGGCGTTTCCACGGCGGGAAAATAGACTTGTCATATAGAAAAAAAGTACAGAACGAAGATAGATAGAACCACAGCATTTAACGACATGACGATCATTCATATATATGACATCACTTGACCATCCCTCCATTTCCTGTTACCGAGGCATACTCTATCCCAATGCCCCAAAAGGTACTACTTGACTAGACTTGTCCAGGATCCGAAACCACCATACGGCATACACGGGCTAATACCAAATCGATCATCAATTTCCATCACTTCTCTCAAAAAAGATACAAGCACCGATACCAACACCAACATAAATCCCCATCCCCATCACCTATCTCACTCTCAAAATCGTGCCCAAACACTAGATATCTCCATCAACTTTTCTGACCGACATTCCAATTCCTCAGTTCCAAAATCTCCTCCTGCTTTGCACCACCACCACCAGCAGAAGCGGCACCAGCAGCAGCAGCGGCGGCAGTAGTAGTAGGAGAAATCTCAGCAAGAGAAAAAAGAATGCAACGCCTCACCTCCCGAACAGAATACACACAGGCGCTGCTCCCCGACGGGGTGGCGATCATGCAAGGCACAACGACATGGTGCACACAATGCAAAGCGATGGGGCCGGCGGTCGACAAACTGATGCAGAAGTACCCCGAGGCGCGGTGGTACCAGTACGATGCGGAGGAGGCGGAGGATATCGCGCAGGAGCTGGGGGCGCGGCAGGTGCCGACTTTCTCGGTGTTTTTGGATGGGATGGTGCGGGATGGGGTGACCGGGGCCAAGGTGGAGGAGTTGGACAGGGTTATTAGGGAGAGTTATTCGGGGAAAGTCGTGGAGGGTTAGCAACCGGGGAGGGGAAAGGTTTAGTAATAATAGAAAATCAATAGGAAGAGGGATTATTTTTTGGGCTGTATCGTTTCGTTTCGTTTGGAGGGTAGCGGTTTAGGATTCTACATTGTGTGGAAAGCATAGCACGGGGATAGTCAGAGACATTGAGGGGTTTGAGATTTGAGATTTGATTTGGGTTGTATCCTCGAGTATCTCAGCTATTTGATGCTGTGTTTCTGAGAGAAAGTCCTTTGGAAGCTGGTTGCAGGCTCGTTTGAACACCGAGCTTCAACTGTTCATGCGGCGGAAGGGTATGATATTTGAGACTGTGTTGCCTTCTCACAAAATCTTGTCTTGGGAATCATTGCGCTTGCCAATGTCCAATGAATTTTCAAGAATTGACATGCTCCAGTACACTTCAGTCGTACTTATAGACTAAAATTCCGTCCTCGACGAATTGCTCCAAGGCTTAAAGGCGTCGTACGGGTCATACGATGTCTTCGTTTCGAACTTCTTGTCAACGCGTGGCGTATAGGCAGGTGCTACCTTTGGAGCCTCTGGTAGCTTAGATTCGATCTCCTCGGTCTCGACTCTGCAAATTCTGGCAAGCTTGGCCTTCGAGCAAATCAAGTTCATTGGATAGACCAATTGAAAGGACAATCCCGATCTAGCAACAGTCAGTATGAGCAACAGAGAATGACTCATCAGAATATCTTACTTGACGTTGTTCAACGACGGACCCACAGCCATATGCTTGCTATTAGGAGTAAAAGTGGTGCTTTGAGACCATCGGATCCGCTCTTCGACAAGTTGCTGCACACCAAGGGCCATACGTGGATCGAGCCGACCAGCAAAGATAGCGAGTAGTCCTGGCAGCATGATGGCATCTATTTCGCAGTAGTCGAGGAGGGTTTGAGGCAACGGTCGTTTTAGAAAAACATCGGATGTACCGCCTTGGCTGGAGTCAAAAAGCTTCTTGCCCGCAATTTTCTTGTTCATAGTCTGAGCGTTGAAGAGTGGCAGGCGGCGGGACTCGTAGGAAATGCAGGATGCCAGACCGTGGAGGTATTTGTCTGGGTCTGGACGCGTGACAAACTCCAGGATTTGAACGTCTACGACACAGTTTAATTTGACTTGATACAAGGCAAATAGGGCATCGGAGTCGCGGCGGACGTCGAAGAAGACCTTAACAATAGAAGGTGATTCTAGGATAGACTGAAGGGTAACACCAGCATCGCCGTCAGTCGTAAAGGCTTCGCTTCCAAGAAGGAGCACGTCCACGAGATAGACAGTGGGATTGGGAGGGAGAAGAATTTGGATGATGGATATCGTGCCTTTGCGCGAGAGGTTCACGCCTTCCAGATCCAAGAAAACGAAGGACTGCTCGTTAGGGGTGTGGGCAATGTCATTGATGAGTGCCTTGAGGCTTTCCTTGTCGTCAATGACTTTGGTAGGCATTTTGTGCTGTCGGTTGAACAAGTAACGAAGAGGCAGGGCTGCCTGTGTAATGGAATACCTTTATAGACATGATGGCTTTGTTCGTTCGTGACACGTTTTGATTGCTAAGATGTGACAGTAAAATTCATGCACTCTCAGTGCGTGTAGCAACGTTACGGGAGAGTGAAAGAGAGGGCGGAAGTGACAGAAATCCCTTGCAACTGAAACGTGCCCGATGCAAATGAGGTTGTCGATAGGCCTACCTAGGCACCTAAGGAGATCAAGTGACGCGAACACATTCCAAGCGTAAGGGGCATTGCTCAATGCAGAAACATTTCGTACACCTTGAGACGGTGGCAGCTGAGGGTTGCAAAGGCATTGAATATGAATAATACGGACGCGCACATGCTCGGGCTCAGGGACTTTCTAGCAGCGTGATCACGTGGTGCTCATGTGTTGAATGGCTCAAATCTGCCGTCATGCCGAGGTTCGTGATTCCTCTTCCGGTCGGGCGGAAGCGTCATCTGCTCCTCCTCCTGCTTATATACTCCAACTTGATCATTTGCATCCCTTGCCGCCCGGGTTTGCTTCTCAACACGCAATTGCTACACAGAATCGACTCTGTACAGTGTCCACGAAACACGATATCATGTCTGATCCCAAGAGTGCTGCACCAGCTCCGACCGAGGGCGATCTCGACTCCAACAAGTCAATCAACGTGACCTCGGCGATTAAAGAACATGCCCCAGCTCCCACCGAAAGAGACATATCGCATAGCTCTTCTTCCTCTTCTTCAGGACCTGTCAACACAGTACCTTCTCGGGATGCAACGTCTGAAACAACGGCAGCGCAGCAGACGGATAACATTGCACATGCCCTGGCTGGCGCAGGCGGCGGGCTGCTTGCCATGACCTTGACCTATCCTTTGATTACTCTGTCGACGAGAGCACAGGTTGAGTCGAAGAGGGCAGATACCTCGACCATTGCAGCTGTGCGACACATTGTCAACCGTGAGGGCATCTCAGGCTTGTACGCCGGCCTCGACAGCGCTCTGTTCGGCATCAGTATCACCAATTTCGTCTACTACTACTGGTACGAATGGACAAGATCCTTCTTCGAGAAGGCCGCTGTGAAAGCTGGGCGAGCAAGCAAGAAGCTCACCACCGTCGAGAGCATGATAGCTGGCGCGATTGCCGGCTCCGCAACTGTCCTTATCACCAATCCCATCTGGGTGGTGAACACGAGGATGACGGCTCGAGTAGAAGAGAAGGATGTCGAGGGCGAGAACAAACCAAAGAAGAAGCCGAGCACGATCGGCACCTTGCTGGCTCTGATACGCGATGAAGGCTTCTCGAGCCTGTTTGCGGGCGTCCTCCCTGCCTTGGTGCTAGTCATCAACCCCATCCTGCAATACACTTTTTTCGAACAATTCAGGAATATCCTCGAAAAGAGGAAGAAAGTGGGGGCATACGACGCCTTTTGGCTCGGTGCTCTCGGCAAGCTCCTTGCCACCACCATCACATATCCTTACATCACAGTGAAGTCGAGAGCACATGTTGCAACCAAGGACCAGCCTGCTCAACCTATGAGCAAGAGCTTACAGAAGATTGTGCGGGAGGAAGGCTATGCTGGCCTCTACAGAGGCCTGGTGCCCAAGGTCAGCCAATCGGTGATGACCGCGGCCTTCCTCTTTGCGTTCAAGGATGTGCTGTACGATGCAACGGTCGCTGCACGGCGCCGCGTACAAGCTCGAAAGGCGTAGGGATTCACAAACGACTATTCTAGCAAGTCACGGCAGGTTCAGCAGCTCTATCAGGCAACAACAAATTGCCAGACATGAGCCAAGGCGTCTGGATGTGGGGTAGCAAGCCGGGATCGGCGATTGGCCAAGATAGTCCAAGTATACTACTACCACTTAAAAGTTCCATGGAAATGGGCGACATATTTAGAGACCAAATGTTATGATTCCACAAGTACAGCACTTGGCTGTATTTTCTTTTCCTTAGCGGCTTGTTCATACTGTAAACTTCCCCCGTCTCTTACCGGGATTGCCGTACACGGTCATCCCATCTCGACACATTAGATTGTGATACGGTCGGTACATACCCCTCGAAAGCTTCAAACCACATCCGCTCTCCTGGCCGCCAGCACCACCAGACTCTTGTTCGTCCAGCCAAAAAAAAAACACGCCACTACCTTCCCTTTCGGCATCAAGTTCAAGTTTCAAGTCTCAACCTTCTAATCCCCAAACCAACAAACATATCCTTTCGTCTGCATCACAGCAGCCCTTCTGAAAGCCAGGTAACGGTAACACCTTTCTTCCCTCTATTCTATTCAGGCCCAGCGCCTCTGCCCAGGCCTACGCCCCCATCAAACCCCGCCGATGGCCGACAAAGACGCCAGCACGCCACGGGTATACCTGATCCGCCACGGCCCCACAGAATGGTCGGTCAGCGGGCAATTCACAGGCAGCACGGATCTCCCACTGCTGCCGAGCGGCGAGGACACGATCCGCCAGACGGCGCGACATGTCTTTGGGCCGGGGCTGCTGATTGATCCGGCCAAGCTTGTCAGGGTGTATGTTAGTCCGCGGAAGAGGGCGTGGAGGACGCTGGAGGTGCTGTATGAGACTGCTGGGATGGAGGTGCCTGTACCTGTACAGAACAGCACAACGACGAAGGAGGTGGAGGATGGGAATGTGGATGTGGATGGAGAAGTGAAGAACGAAGAGAGAGACGGAGAGGGAGAATCTGGGAGTTCGAAACAGCAGGGCAATAATGAGAATGCAAGTGGAAATGTAGATGTAAGTGGAAGTGCAAGTGCAAGCACAACCGGTGCGGTCGATGTTCGAGTCACAGACGCGATCGCGGAGTGGGGATACGGCGACTACGAGGGTCTCCTGACGCATCAGATCCGGAAGCTGCGCAAGGAGCGCGGGCTCGATCGGTCGTCGGAGTGGGATATCTGGCGGGATGGGACCGAGGGACCTGGGTCGGAGACCCCTGACCATATTAGGGATCGGGTTGATCAGATTATCAAGGAGATTGTGGACGTCCACGGCCGGTATGTGCGCGATGCGAAGCAGGGCATGCTTGAGCCTGGGAGGAGGAGGGATGTGCTGGTGGTCGCGCATGGGCATATTCTCAGGGCCTTTGTGCGCCGCTGGTTGGGAATGGCGATGGATGTGAAGATGGAGATGATGCTTGAGCCGGGTGGAGTGGCTGGGCTGAGCTATGCCCATGGACGGGTCGAGGAGCGCGCTGTGCTGGTGGGTATGAGTTTTCCTGGAGGCAAGTAAAGCACGGCTGGAGTTGGTGGAGCTGGTAGAGTTTGAAGAGGGAGAAAGTGTGTCCTTCACACGGGGATACAGGTTAGAAGGCTGGACGTAGACAGAAGTAAACGAGTAGAACTCGCAGCCAGGCTAGAGGATGGCAGGGGAGAATAGTATAGTATTGGTATGACATGGCAGAGCATATCTCATTTCTTACCCTTTTTACCTCCACTACTATGCTTGCCGTCTTTCGCTTTCGCTTTCTCATCCTCGATTAATCCTCCATTGACAAGAGCCTCCCTAGCCACTGCGTTGATGCAGCGGAATCGATCCGGCCCAAGCTTGACACCGCCATACCACCGCGTGACTACAACAACCGCATTCCACACGTCCGTCAGCTGCATCAAGTGGAGCAGTCGCCCGCCAGCGGCCGTCTCGCCGTCGTCGTCACTGTCTTGCACCACGATCTCCGGCGCCGCGTCCGATGCCTTAGTCTTGATGCGCCACGCTGTGATGTTATGCGTTGCAGAAGCCACTCGCTTGTCTGTTGACAGCAGGTGGGAGATGGCAGAGGTTGCTTCGTCTAGCGAGGAGACGGCAAGGCAGCGAGCGATGAATCGAGATTTGTTGGCTACGAGCTGGGAGGAGAGCATCCAATTGGGAGGCGGCATGGCCAAGGCTGTACTCGCTGTGGCGGAGGCAGCAGTCAGCGGAGATTCTGACGCTGTCACCGCTGACAGGAACGGAGGTGGTGGAGGTGTAGATGTAGCTGACCTTTGTTGGCTGTGAGCACTCGACTCAGGGCCTTTGTGATCTTGAGCCGTGCCATCGTGACTGTGGCTGTCTGCCTGCACCTGCACCTGCACCTGCACCTGCACTTGGTGGTGCTGGCTCAGCAGCGGCGACGCCTCCTCGATCAAGTCGAACAGACAGACTTGACCAGGCGTGAAGATGCGTCCTAGCACGTCCCGTAGGAGACCTGCTGCTGCTTCGCCTTCGCCTCGCCTCGCTGCTGCATCGACATGATGCGTTCCTTTGATCTGCGGTGGCTCGTCGGGGTATGTAGAGGGAAAAGTGAGGGAGAAGGAGTAGAGGCTTCCGGGGAGGGCTAAAACGGCGGAAGAAGAGCCGGAGAGGGTGAGGACGTCTGAGTCGTAGATTGATGTTAGTGCCTCAATCTCGTCTGCAAGCGCGTCATGGCTGGACATGAAGCGGCCGAAGGAGACAACTGCTACAATCAGAGTGGGCTTGCACGAAGAAGGTCAATAGTATGAGATATATGGAACCTCATTTTCCGGCCACTGGCAGAGCTGTGAAAACTCAGAGCCTCGTGGAGCCTCTCTGGGCTTTAGGGGGAGCGTGGGGGAGGCCCACCATCAGCCTCGTACGTCACTTCCTAGAATACAGGCAGGCTTAAAATTTTAGCGCGATCGATTCGCGCGCTAAAGAATTCCGGGGCGACACGCTAAATATCCATTAGCAAGCACGCAAGGTACAACACCAGAAGATTGGATCATTTACTATCAATAACGACGGTGTGGTAAGCCTTTCTCACAGGCCGCTGCCCGTCCGTATGCCTGTCTTGGAGAATGAAGGCGTTTCCTCCATCATCCCAATTTCTAAGACCTACGAGAGTATCGAGCCTTACGTGATTGATATGCTGTCCGTGGCTGTCATACCAGGATGCTCGTCTACTGCACCAGCCTAACGCGATCGACGACGCAGAGTACCAAATGCAAATACTCTGTGAAATGCGATCCATCCTAACCTAACAGCGTCCTTCCTGAATGTCGAAACGGCCCTTTCTGGTTAACATTTAACTGATATGCATCCGGGAAATATACACGTCATCTCCCTAAATGACTTGGAATGCGTGTGCATGTCACCATCGGAAATAACTCAGCCCACCCTACTGGATAACTGGTCAAGCGATTGATGACCTATGTTGCCGGTCTGAACTTATATCCATCTTTTCGCTCCAGGAACGCGTTATGTTTCCGGACTGTGAGTGTGCAAGACCGATGATCATGCAAAGGAGTTGGGCCATGAAAGCATTTTGGTATTTAGCCGCTGTTTACAGTAACGGATTATTTCTACTATTTCACCAGCATCTCAAACCTTTGTACTCAGCAAAAGGAAAGACCTGGAGGTATTGGAGGAGAGACGCTGCCGATCATGTTGTGTGTTAAAAGTTGCTGGACAGAGAAAAGTATCTGCAAGAGTTGGAGGAAGCTGCGACTGCGCTGTTCGTAAATACTTAGGCGGCATCAGTTTCCTTTCCCTTCCTGTCAGGTCTAGGCAGTTTGTTCTTTGCCTGATTGAACACTACAGCATTGTATCCATTCCCGGTGTATCCCCCTTATCAGTATAGCCACCTTCTTGCTGCCCCAACCGTTCGTACAACACGCGCTGTTCGTACAACTGAACTTTCCCATCACGTGGGTCGTGTATTCATTGTTGGACTCTCTGTCACTGTTGCTTTCACAAAACTATGTAGAGGCTATGCTGTGAGAGACTGCGTTTACGATGTGACTCAAACAGCGCCTGCTCAAACGTGTCGCGAGCCCCTGACTTTGATATTGTCAAACCCGCCTTCTGCTCAGGCGCGAACGCGGTCGTGAGCGGGTGCCTTATCTAGTTTCAATCCTTGAAACTGGTCTTGCATGTTTGATAGTGAATTTCGCAGCTCTTGGTCTAAGTGGTAAAATTTGTTTTTAGAAAAGTTGGCGTACATGATTTTCTTTATATAAGGTAGATCGCACACAGACGTCAGTTCTATGGCTCCGACCGTAGACAATAGACCCTTGACCGATGCCGCCAAGTTGGCAGGCTCTGGGATCGGATACAGCTGAGCACTCTTCAATCCCCTGATGAGCTTCCCTAGTGCCAAAGCATCGCAATCGTCGTGCTGCCGACAAATTCGGAGTGGACTTTCGTATTTTTGGAGGACTTTCGAAAGTATAGAAATGATTTCACCTAGGAGACTGCTCCGACGAGCTTGCATTTCACCTATGTCGTATCAGCATCAGCCAGCACCACTTCCGGCAACCGACTCACTAAGAATCCAGTGTGGTATTCGTGCCTCCTGAGCCGGTGTGAAAACACAGTCGGTGTCTAAGATCGCGATCCTAGTCATGACTTCGTAGTCTATTTCTTGCTTCAGCTCGTAACAAATGTGGATCCAGGACCCCAAATCGTCGCTAGGGCCTTGAGGAAGTGTCCGTCGAAGCTCACTATACCACATATCTGTGAAGACCTCCGTCACCTCGTAAAACTCGTACTTGTCGATCAGTGCCACGACCTCCCCAAGCATGTGTCTTGTCACTTTTCGAGGCACTTTTCTGTGAAAGCCGTGAACGATATTGAGCAAGACCTGTAGTGCAGGGATGTCGTCTCCTTCTAGAGGGATCTCAGCTACCGTGCCATGACGCTGGTTATCTCCCTGTGCACTGAACATCTCGCGGAAGACCGGAGAAGCAAGTGTAAGATGTTTTGACGACACCCGCAGCTGGAGTTGCCGTGTGTCCTTCTCTTTTGTCGACGACGTGGCTTCGTGTTGTCGTGAGCTAGCTTCTCCGTAAGTGCCCTGAACGACTTGATTCGTGTCGTCTTGTGGAACATCAGCGAACGGCGCATTGTCGGCAGGGACATCGTTCGGCAGCGCGTCACAAACCAGACTCGCCTCTACAGCGTTGACATGAACACTCTCCTCAACCAACAAGAGTATATCACCCGCCGGATCGAAAACTAAGACCTCCGTATCTGGAGACATAGGAGCTACCTCGCGCCGACAGAACGAGTGTTGGTAGGTCACAGGTGTGGGTCGAGGGTCGCAAAAAGGACGCATTTTACTTTACCCAACACACCTGCACAGTATCGATTCAGAACTGAAGTGAACTGAAGAGTCCAGTTTTTTTGGCGCCAAACCTAAGCCTGAAAACACCTCGAGGTTGGGTGGTCTAACAAGGCTGCGAGCCAGGTCTGCTAACCGTAAAATATCGCTGCTAAGCTCGTTTTTTCGTGCACAAACCATTATATTCTTTGATAAATCCAGCAACATGCTTTCACCACTGTGGAAGGTACGAAACAGTGGGGCTATAAACTGCGGTTTTTGTCTCTTCATCTTTGATCATCTACATAACAACTTTTCACACCACCTGATTAGACTGTCTCCACAAACAACGTCCTTTGTTCGCACCAAAACAACCTTAACTCTAATAGTCGTTGACAGCTAAGAGGAGTGGAACCCGCTTGTTACGTCATACCAGTGGCTGTGACGGAGCGATTTGATAGCGCAGCCCCCGGGCCGTTGCTGCAAGGCTGATGGTGTTGTGACCAACGTAGGGGCAGGCGTCTTCTACCAACCTACATCATCGACACAATGTCGCGATTCTCTGAAGATGAAATTCTTGCTATTTCGAAATCACCTCTTGGGTCACATATCAGTGGCGTTTGGTAATCTCCGCGGTCAATCACACAGCACAAAGTGGACGATACAACAGATAGAAGACGGTTTTGTACTTTCCATCCCGTCAAAGAGTATATTCTCAGTGAACTAGACCAGAGAGCCTCTGGCCCTCTCTAGGTACGGAACCACAGAATGACTCGTTGATGAGATCTTGAATAACGAAAATGAGTCTTATTGGCCGAGGCACCAATGGCACGGTGTATCAACTGAGTTCTGGGGATGAACAAGCTGATCATGCCAACGAGCAAAAGATATTTCAGTTTCTCAGCAATTGCCCACAAATTCCTTACTTTATTCGCTGCTTCTATCAAAGGCCGAATGATACATAATACATTCTTAGAACTTGCACGCAATGGGAGCGTCGCGATGCTGCTTAACCAGTACCAGGAGCGTGATGGAAGACGAATTCTTAATGTGTTACACCATCTCAGCCCACAGAAAATTCATCATTGGATGAGACAACTGAGCCTTGCTGCCGCCGTGCTGGAAGAGCTTGGGCTGGTTCATGGGGATATTCGGCCGGAAAACATGCTTCTAGACTCAGATTGGAATCTGAAGTTGAGCAATATTGACCGAGCGATGGAGATTGGAGAAGAGGTTATAGTGATGACTGAGCCGTTCGGGCGGTTGCTCGGGAAGGAAGAGGACGAGGATGCTGGCACTCACGGTAAGGCAGGTGCGCGTACAGAGACTTTTGCCATCGGCTCTATCTACTATACTCTTTTACGTGGTCACGAACCGTACGAGACCGAATCTTGGGGTACAGAACACTTCGTTATTCTGAGCGACAAATTCCAAAGGAAAGAGTTTCCTGCCCTAACAAGCTCTGCGTGCGACATTATCGTAAGCAAGTGTTGGAACGGGAGATACCGTTCGGTTAAGGAGCTTTTGGTGGAGTTTGCTGCTGATGGTGCTGGACAAGATGACTCCACGATGAAAGATCAAGAATGGCTAGAATCGAGGCAGTCGGAGTGTAAGGCATTCATAGAATGTGGCCTCGTAGACATATTAGAGAGATACTAGGGTCGATGAGGATATCTTACCACGTGCCTTTCCGCATGCGTAGGGCCTAACGTCGAGTTGGGCTCACTGGGTCATAGGGGTTCAATGGGTCAGGCTCTTTGCGGCTGACCCAGTGAACCCCAAGTGACCCAGTGAGCCCAACTCGACGTTAGCTACTCCGTAGATCTGAGTCCGCTGCTCCCGCTCTCTTGGTTTCTCTTTGCTACCTAGGTACAACATCAAATCGTACAATATTCCCCACAGACTTCGCTACTTATACGCTTGCTATAGACGAACATCGCAGAGCAGAAATTTCTACACACCTTTTCGGCCCTCATAAATGGCTCAGTCAGTAAACTGGAATGCGCCAAAGCGCGTTTTACTCCTCGTTAAAACCCCAAAGAGTGATCACGATATTGTGCTAGCATTTCTACAACATGCAGGACGAGCCGAAGAAGAATACGAAAAAGGCACTCATTTCATTCACCAGGACCCTGACCGGACTGGAGAAGCTTGGTCATGGGTCGCACTGGACATGAATTTTCGAGAGGCACCGGACTGTGATCTCGCTGAGGTGGAGTTCGAAATCTTCAAAGTCTATCACAAGGGAAGTGGAGAAGACCTGTAAGGGCAGAGGCAGCGGAAAACAACACATTACTTACGCATTGGCAGGACATTCAAACTGCTCTTACCATCACAATATCATCATTACTACCGTCAGATGAGGGCTTACACGGCAATTTGGCCGTGGGCAGGTGGAAAGCGCACATTCATGATTTTGGATCATCTAAGTCGCAGCCAGGGCACGAGCAACTAATCTACAACAAAAGAAGGGCGCTTCGATTGTGTGAGAGGGTTCAACAGTGACTGGGCAATATATATAATGGATCATGGTGACCCTAATTTTACACTTCTCTATGGTTAGAGGTCGTGCGAAGTGCTTAAGGGGACATCCACACTTCACTTTGCCTCGACATCATTCCTTTGTTTTTCCCACCCCTTCTACGAGCCTCTATTGTACCATCGATCGATTCGGCTATACGTTCATGGAAATTTCTCTTGTCTCCTGGTCTTGGTTCTTCTCAAGTTAGCTTACTAACGCGGAAGCAGTGAAGCAGCAGCCAAAACTGCAACCCCGGGGCGACCTGCTAACGGAAGATCCTTTGACGCCATTTCCCCGACCCATCATGCCATTCGGTTCTCAGTAGCGACCGAGGAGCAGATGGCGCTTGACTGGACCATGCTTAGCAGGCTTGGGGCCTCTGACGCGGAGCTGAGTGGTCGCCGATAAGCCAGGGCGTAGGTCTCGCTCGTACCTAGCTCAAGGGGAGACGTTTTCACGCTCGACCGGACCAACTTAACGGAAATGGCAGGTGCTGGCTGAGTTGATGGAGTCGTGAGGCTATACTTTGGACGAATTCATGCGGGAACCGGAGTTAGAGGCAAGGGAACCCTTGTGGCGACCTGACTTCTGGGAAGAGAGACAATCCCTTCGGCATGGAAGTGCAGCCTCCAGGCACGTGATGCTAGGTGCTCGATAAGAGACGGGATTGGACAACTTTGGTACTTGGAAGCTTAGTCGAGCAGGGCACTATACGTTCGCGATATTGCACCCCTTATTGTGCCTTCGGCGGAGATTTTAGCTGACAGGGGAGCTAAACACTTAGAGATTATTAGAGAGACTGTTAACGCAGGTTGGGTCAACTCTATCAGTTTCATGAAACCCCCAGGTTCGCGCCCTGGCCCCCGGCCCCAGCCAGATTTTGGTCTTGGTTTCAAGAGAGATGCCTTCAGTCGAGACCGGCTCCGGAAGCTACAGCCTTTCATCGGCGATCTACTCACTGATTCCACCTTGATTGCGGCCACATATAACATGTACTTGCCGTTCTTTTCTGCCGAAGTCAAATGTGGAGCAGCTGCCATTGACATTGCTGATCGACAAAACGCTCACACTCAATCTGTCATCTTACGTGGTTTGTACACACTCTTCCGTCTAGTTGGCCGAGAGAAGGAGCTACATCGAGAAATAAATGGCTTTTCAATATCTTACAGCGACGCCGATGTGAGAATTTGGGGCCATTACGCCGTCGTTGATGGAGACGATGTCAAGTATTACCGCCATCCAATCCGCAAATTTGATTTCACAGAGTTGAATGGGAAGGAGAGATGGACAGCATATGCATTTGTCCGGAACATTTACGATTTTTGGCTTCCGAAGCACTTTGCAAGAATCTGCGACATAATCGACATGTTACCAGCAGATTTGAATTTTGATGTCTCTGAACAAGGACCTGAATCGGCCTCTTCACGCTCAGGATTATCTCAACGGTTTGAAAGCTACGGCCTAGAATATGCTCAAGCCTAATGAATTATTCGTTTGCACGGAGTGATTCGCTAATAACGATGGGTAGTGTTGCTGCTGCGTCTCCTTGGAAAAACAAGTCCTCCGGCTCCATTACTTCATCGTGCGAAGCTGTGTTGAAATGCGCGATCACTGCGCCCTTTTCCCTGGCAACGTCGATGAACTCTGAACTTCGGGAGAGCTCTGCCATGGTACCAATAACAAGCATGACATCGATGTATGGTACGGTGTCAAGCCACGTGTCTATGCGGTTTAAAGTGTCTACTGGCAAAAGCTCCCCAAACCATACTACGCCAGGACGTAGGTACGATGATTGGCATATTGGGCAGGTTGCTAGAGGAGGTTGAAACTTATCTGTCTCCGACGACGCTGCAGCAGGCTTCTGGACTGATGAAGGATACTGACCAACAAATGAACAACTCTCATTGAAACATCTCATTGAAAATAGTGAACCGTGTAGACAAGCAAGCTGGGTAGGTGGATGGCCAGCTCTTTGCGACAAGTCTATCGTACAGTCAGCATCTCTCATCTTTGCATTATGGATATAAGTACCATCGATGTTTTGTGTAATGGCCAAAAATCCTGGCTTAACCCGAGCAAGCTCTGCCAAAGCTATATGCCCTGAATTGGGCGTCGCAGCACTGGCAGTATGGCGCATCTCGGTATAATATTTCCATACTAGTTGAGGATTGTTTTCAAAAGCCTTTCTTGTCGCTAGTGACTTGGCGTCCAATCCATTCCACGATGCTCCCGCGCCGCTGAATGTAGGTATACCAGAGGATGCAGAAAGTCCTGCTCCGAGAAGGGCGAGGACGTAATGAGAATCTTTGATGCGCCTACCAAGCATTTCCATTTTCATCTTCTGTTGCTCGACTGCCATTTCGGACGAGTGCTGAATTTCATTTGCAAAGCATGAGGCAAGATGGGATATTGGGATGAGTGGGGCTTCTTAGGTCAGCGAAAGCGGGGGCGGCGAGGGGTGTGCCTCTAGCCGGATTTATAGATATATTGGGGCTGTTTGCAATGGGGCCAGCGCCCCGAGGCGTGTGGCTATCGCCGGTAGGGACAATGTTCCCCTTTGATTATCACACGCCTCGCGCCCCTCAGCGACATCATGCTATCTTTTCAGAGCACGGCAGTAGACTTCATCAACGCGCCACAGCAAGAGCTCTACAGCTACTGCAAAAATGCACCGCCTCTCGCCAATTCTAGTTTGCTACGGAAGCTTTCCGACCATGTCGTGGTCAAGATGGGATTCGGCGTTGCTGAACACGAATATCAGAACCTGCAGTATGCCTGGAGGCTATTAAATGGACATATCGTGCGCATTCCAGAGCCTCTTCGCTATTTCCAGCACATGGATACCAACGGAGTTATTGTCGGCTGCCTTCTTATGGAATATATCGAAGGCAAACCCCTCGATGACCTAGTCGTCGAAATTGATCGCTTCCTTATTGAGAAGGTAGTAAGAGCAATTATTTTCATGCAGCAGCAAACCCGAGGCTGTAATAAAAAGCCCGGGCCACTATTCGGCGGTTTCGCTCGAGGGTTTCCATGGGGGGAACGTGGTGCTGAAAAAGAATTCGAATGTATGGCAGATCTGGAACTATCTTTAAATCGCAGGCTCATTGCGGACTCGAAAAGGAGAAAAAGGAAGCAAATTCTTAACCTTCAAAGCCAGAACTGTGTTCTAGTTCATGGTGAACTTTTCCCGAGAAATATAATGAGGGGAATCGGAGATGAGATTGTTATTCTCGACTGGGAAACAGCATCCTACTATCCTTCAGTCTTCGAGGCCGCCGCTCTATATTATGGTCGGGCACTGGCAGACCGTCGCCAAAACGATTTCTTCGATCAAATCGTGGTTCAATTAATTGATCACATGGGTGTATCGGAAGACGATATGAAGAAGTTGGACCGTGTGCAAATTACAAGCATCACGCGTTCTTTTGCATGATAAAATTCCTACGCTTGGCTTGATTGTGAATAGATTACGGAAGGAAATGCGGTCAGAACGATGGTTTCCTGAACAACAGTCCATACCTTTGTAATTTACTCGTCCTCGTCCTCTCCTTCTGCCATGTCAAAAACGGCCGCTGGGGCCAAGGGCAAAAGATCTTGACCTCCAGTGCTGTGTTGTTTGAGAGCCAGCATGTGGTAGATCGCTGTACTAGCGATATTGTAGCGACCATGCATTGCTTGATGAAGAATTCTCAAGGTAATAACATCTGAGTTAGTTAGATCTGAGGCAATCGCTGCGTGCCTTGGCTCCTCCAAAGCGCTCCTCGCAATTTGTTGCAGATACACTGCGCAATCGTTGGTGTGTCCTTGTGACTTGAGCGCTGACGCCTGGGCGACATTGGCCTGCATGCCTGCATATTGATACTCCATAGCATTTCCTACCATTTGCAACGCCTGGGGGGTCGCGTACTAAAGGCAGTTATACATTGCTGTGACATTAGAGACTGTCCCTCTAACTGGATGGTCTTGTCTGCGGAAAAGGCCTGGGTGGTATCTAATTTCTCGATATGTTCCGGCCATATCAAATTGGTAGGTGGTGAGTGGTGTCAACGGATCTAATAGTGTTACATCATTTGATTGAAGCAGACCCGCTTCGAGGAAAGTATCCATGATGTTTTTGCTATGCTCTATATTAGCGAAATGATGTTTCTCAGGCAGGGAAACTCACACCCAGCCATGGCAACCCATCGAATGCCCGTTAACATAAATGAATCTAGAGTAGTGAAGACCACGTTCTGTTATGCAGGCGACGAAATCGCGAACTGTAGGCGAACCGGTTTGAATCGGACTCTCCTCTGAATTGAATGTTGTTGGGTAATTGGCTGCTGGGATATCGACTAAGCGTATCACCCCATTTGATCTCGTGCGCTTATGGCTAATCTGCCTGTATTCAGACTGTCCTCTGGCGTCATATCTAAACGAACGCTCGTTTTCCCCCCAACCAAAAGGTAAATTGTGAGATGATTTTCGCTGATCAGGTCGACTTGACGCCCGAGTGTGTGCACGCCGATGCGGCAAACAAACGCTTGCTTATCACGAAATTGGGCGTACTGCTGATCTATCTTTATATGAGGTCTAGATGACGCCATCATTAGAGCTCGGTGTATCGTCAAAGGGGTTTGGATTTAACAATCAGTAGACCGGTTTGACATGTGAAAATGGCAAAAGGACCATAGTTGCGATAGAACTTAAGCCACTGAGCACAAGGAAGCACACGCTGGTATTGGGTTAGAAAGCATCGTTGCGAACCGAGAAACTGCGACTGACGCTGGTCGTACTTGATGGTGTGGCTGCGTGGATGCGCATGTTTACACATACGTTGACTAGTGTGGAAGGCGCGATTGCAGTGGGGTTATAAGCTGCGTTTCTGTCTTTTCATCTCTTGATCAACAACAAAAACATACATTACATCTTCACACAAGGTACATGAGAGAGCTTCAAGTTGCAAGGACAGGGATTGGCTAAGAAATTTGCATCGAGCGGATGGCCCGCTCCCGGTCCAGGGACAAGCCTGAGACCGCTTTCGCTCAGGCTGTCGCTGGCTATCATGATTGAAGCGCCAAGTCCTTCCCCTGGTCGCTGGAACTGAAGGTAAAGTCAAACTGGCACTTTTGCACCCTTCAGCTTCGACCGCACACTAACTAGTCGATATCGCGTCGCTCCTACGCTGTAATGGCCTTGGCGCGATGTGCCAAGTTTCTAAGTTCCGACCGATCTGATCCGCGAGAGGCGACCCCAACTCATCCACTCCGCTCCGTCAGGAATTGAAGACCACAGCCCAGTGCTCAGCTTTGCTCAACGTCTTTTCATTCCTTAATCTCGTCTCCATCGCGTTTGATCTTGCACGAGGAGCATCCGAATGAGCTCTTACTGGTATCCTAGCTCTGTGCCGAGCAAGGCGCGATCACTTATTTTTAGAGCTTCATGCCAGCCTGCGGTAAGGCTGAGAATGTCTTTCTGCTTTCAATGGTCCCGCTTATGTGCTGTACAGTGGTCTGCGAACTATTCTAGGACTACAGCACCTAACGCCCCCGCCACCTAGCTTGCTTTTACACAGTTCATCCAAAAATCTGACATTTTGTCGCATCCTCGCTCTGTCCTCAGTAACACACGTTCCAGCTTGCTTTTCTATCTCCTCGAGCTGTTGCTTTATGTATGGCGCTGTGTTGGGGAACTTTGTTCCTTATCTTGCTCGCTTGTCCGATTTCTGCAACTTCCCGAGTTGATCGGCGAGATGTTAGCGACTCGCCGCTGGTTGCGGACCGGGCTCATTTTTGCGGGCAAAAGTGGTTCGCTACCATCGTAGTCGGAAATTTTCTATATATCGATGGTGGTGAGATATACTACAAGAACGAGTCCAACATAACACAGCACATATCAACGCAGTGTACCTATTCGGTCGATCTATCCACGTCCTGGACCAACCAGACTGCCCTAGTCAGGGCAATCAACAAGACATCAAGCATTTCAGGCGCAGATCTAAACCAGCCCAAATTATGGCATACCACCGACAACTCTTCCTTCTATGCATATAACGGTGACAAATCTTGGTGGTACACTCCCTCCGACCCACCCAAAAACGCGTTGTACCAATTTACGTCGGATGGAGCAGGGTCCGGAAAATGGTCCGTTTTCGACAGATTCAATACTGCAGATTCCAACTTTACCCTTTTGAAACGAGTTGGAGGCTCTGCTAGTACTTGCGGTCCCGACACCTGCTATGCTGTGGGCGGATATCGAAATGACCGCACAGAAAATGGCTTAGGTTTCCTGCCTGCAGCTGGAACAGTGAGCTACAACTTAACAAGTGGAACATGGTATAATGACACCCTCGTTGGCACAGTGTTCAGGGGACCTTACACGGATGGAAGAATACTCTACTCAGACATCGCTGGGCGCGAGGGGATACTGATCGCTTTGGGAGGCAGTGTCACTGACTCTGTTGGCCAGAATGGAGTCCCCCTAACGTTGAACTATATCTACATATACGATATTGCGACGAAGACCTGGCATAAGCAAGAAACCACCGGTGACATTCCCCCGCAGCCCGGAAGCTCATGTACAGTTGGTGTACGCGGGGACAATTCGGTCAACAAGACTTACGAGGTATCACGTCCTCGTCCAAACTCCAATTGCCTGCGATGCTGACCTGTCTTTAGATCTTCATTCATGGTGGCGTTTCGCCAGCCTCATCTCATCTTGAACTCGACAATGTCTGGGTTTTGTCACTGCCTTCTTTTAATTGGCACCAAGCTAGACACATCCCAGTGCGAGGACGTGCTAGCCATGCGTGCAGCGTGGCTGGCCGAAGGCAAATGATACTAGTCGGTGGTACAGATCCCGATTATACCGGCCTAGACAGTGATATGCCTGTTGACATCTGGCCACATGGACTCGGCGTGTTTGATCTCAGCGACATGGAATTCAAGGACGCTTTCAATGCTGACGCCGCCGCCTATACGAGTCCTCAGGTTGTACGGAATTGGTATTCCGAGAATGGCCCCATCGCACAGGATGTCACGGATGATGTGAGGACGCTCTTCAGATCAACTACTGACACAGGAGATACTCCTGCGCCCCCGACCACAAGCAATGGATCGTCTGGTGGCAGGAAAACTGACACAGGTGCCATCGTCGGAGGTGTCATCGGTGGTGTAGCGGGGATTGTCATTATTGCGGCTATAGCTTGGTACCTACTGCGTCGCAGACGGCGTCGTCAAAGCAAGAGCGGTATTCAGAAAGCGAGCCAAATTTATGAGGTCGATGGCTACCAAAGGTATGAGGCAGAGGGAAAGCAAACTTACGAGGCTAATTCTGAGCAACGACATGAGCTTTTATGATGTTAATAAGAGTCATTTTTTCTTCCGCCTCGGCCGTTCTATTTCTGCTGTGTGAAAACGTCCGATGCTCGTATTTCACTGCATTGGGAGGTATGCGGAGAACTTAAAGCCGGTCGGGAGCAGCCGGAAGCTTTACCCCAGATCCCCACAAATCGACTACCACCTTAGCATCTACCGAGGTGTAGTCCATGTAGCACTGACTATTGCTCATAGTTCTTGCGTCATTGGCTTAGAGCGCATAGCGTTGAGAACTCGACTTTCACCTTTACGACAAAAGAGTCAAGACATCTGTAAGTTCAGCGCGTTCCCCTTATAAAAACAATATGTACACATTTATATTAAACGGGCTTCTAGCAGCAGCTGGCGTTTGTCAGGCTCAGCAAATATACATCAACGCGACTGGCGCAACAGCTCGACCACAGTGTTCTGCTGCTGCTGCTGTGACCCAACCATGCTTTACCTTCAGGAACTTTAGCTTCACCCTGAGCGAGACGGTACGCACAGCAACGCCAGTCCCAAGTGCAACGACGTTTGCCACGTACGCTGCACCATATAGCCAATTGAGTTCATTTCTAAATGCGACCAACTACACCACCTGGGGTTCGTGGAACCCAAACGCTTCCACAACCGCCTCAAATGGATCCGAAGCCTTCGGAAACGCGGCATGGACTGCTCTGTGGGAGTATGCCAACCCGCCCAACTTTACCGAGACGGGTTTGTACAGTACCACCGTCTCGCCAACGCCGGTGCCATCCAGTGAGCTGATTCTTCCTCCGAGGGACTACTTTGGACCGACGGACTGCTATGACTTTCCAGGGGGTTTCATGTTTGGGGTCAGCAGCTCTGCGTCACAGATCGAAGGCGCCACGGCCGAAGAAGGGAAGAGTCCATCTCTGATGGACATCCTTGTCCAGGATGAGCGGCCCAAAGACTATGTCACGAACGAAAATTACTACCTGTACCAACAGGATATTGTTCGAATTGCAGCAATGGGTGCGCGATACTACTCGTTCAGCATTGCCTGGACCAGGATATTGCCTTTCGCTTTACCAGGAACTCCAATCAATCAACAAGGGATCGACCACTACCAAAATGTCATTGATTTCGTTCTCTCGCAAGGAATGATACCAATCGTAACTTTACTACATTTTGACACGCCTCTCCAATTCTACGGCTCGAATTTGAGCTCAGCTGCAGACCCTCCTCTGATAGGTTATGTCAATGGAGGATACCAGAATGAAACCTTTGTGGATGCTTTTGTCAACTATGCCAAAATCGTGATGACGCACTTTGCGGACCGCGTTCCGGTGTTCTTTACTTTCAACGAGCCACTACTGTATTCGTACAACGGCGTCTCAGTCGACCATGTTATCAAAGCTCACGCTCAGGTATATCATTTCTACAAAGAAGAGCTTGGAGGAACTGGCCAGATCTCGATCAAGTTCAACGACAACTTTGGCGTGCCCCAGAATGTATCGAACGAGGCAGACGTGTATGCAACTAATCACTTCAATTCGTTCCAGCTCGCTACCTTCTGCAACCCAATCTTTCTTGGCGAGGATTATCCCGACTCATTCAAGCAAACCATCCCGGACTATGTGCCGTTGAGTCCAGAGGATCTGCAGTACATTGGACACACTGCAGACTTCCTTGGCATCGACCCTTACACGGCGACCGTTATCACGCCTCCACTGGCAGACGATGTCGACAGTATAGCAGCGTGTGCTTCAAACAGTAGCGATATCAATTTCCCATACTGCGTCAACCAGACCACTGTCAATCAATTTGGGTGGAACATCGGCTACCGATCCCAAAGCTACGTCTACATCACGCCGACATTCCTTCGAGAGTACCTCGGCTACCTCTACAACACTTTCAGGTCGCCGGTCGTCATCACGGAATTTGGCTTTCCAGTCTTCGCCGAGGCAGAGAAGGTAGACCTGTCTGACCAGCTCTTCGACACGCCACGATCGATCTACTATTTAAGCTACATGTCGGAAGTGCTGAAAGCCATATGGGAGGATGGGGTGGATGTTCGAGGCGCCTTTGCATGGTCATTTGCTGACAATTGGTAAGTCTGGAGCTGACATCGCTTCGTTGTGTTTTGGCTAATCGAGGTGAACAGGGAGTTTGGAGACTATGATGCGCACTTTGGCATACAGACCGTCAACCGCACCACACAGGAAAGACGGTACAAGAAGAGTTTCTTTGATCTAGTCGATTTCATGAAAGCAAGAGGGGTCTCGTAAAGCTCTGTAGACACGAAGAGTGTAATTCGTAACGCCAGCGACCTGGATTACTCGTCCAACTTGCCTGTTTGAAATTATCATAATCTGGTTGGACTTTTACGGAGGTGACGGAGCACGAGGGAGGAGGGTCGTGCGGCGTGAACGAGCTTTGGGGTCACTAGTAAATTAGGCTTTGTTAGGGGCGAGCACGAGGTTGATAACCCCGCGTGATTCGTCAGATTGGTTGCGACTCAGTTTCGTAGAAGTTCCTGCTTTTTCGACCAACACCACCAGGGCCATGCTTCGTACGCAGGGGACTAGCTTTGATACTTGCTGATTTATGATGCATTTGAGGCACTTGACAACATAGCTTTTTCACGCGATACGATATTACAGCAGATCGAAGCTTTTGATCGCCCACCATGCGTTTTAGCAAGACACTGTCCAACTCCATCTATTCGCCATGGAAGGGCAAATATATTGACTACGACAAGTTGAAGAAATTGCTCCGAGAAGATGAGGCTTCTCCTGCAGGTCGTGGAGGTGACGACAGTAGCTGGACGGAAAAGGACGAGGAGAACTTTGTGAACGAGCTCACCAATGTCCAGCTCGAAAAAGTCCACAAGCACCAGATCGATGTCTTCAACACCCTCCGAGATCGTACTGCTGCTTGTGAAGCTAAGCTGCAACCTACCGCGGAGGAAGACAACGGCCCCAAGGATGAAAAGATCCAGAACATAGCCAAGGAAACGTTGAAAGAGTTGAACGGCATATCGAAAGAAGTCACCGAGCTCAAGAAGTACAGTCGAGTCAACTACACCGGCTTTCTGAAGGCTGCTAAGAAGCACGACCGGAAGAGAGGCCGGAAGTACAGGGTGCGACCCATCCTGCAGGTCCGAATGTCCCAGATGCCCTTCAACACCGAAGACTACTCTCCACTGCTCTACAGACTGTCCACCATGTATGCCTGGTCTCGCCAGATCCTGGAGGGTGAAGATCCTTCACAAGAGTCGAGCACGAGCGTGCGCCCAAAAGACACATACACCGCTCACAAATTCTGGGTGCATCAGGACAATTTGCTCGAGGTCAAGACGTACATTCTGCGCCGACTCCCTGTCCTGGTCTACAATCCGCAGTCGGTGAAAGTGGTGGAAGGCTTCCAGAAAGACCCTACCATCACTTCTATCTATTTTGACAATGATAAATTTGAATTATACCAACAAAAGGTCGACCGGGCAGAAGAGGCAGGCTCGCTTCGGCTGAGGTGGACTGGCCAACTCAACGACAAGCCAGAGATTCTGCTCGAGAAGAAAATTGTCAACGAAAAGACTGGGAGTCGTGACATCAGGCTGCCCATCAAAGAGAAGTACGTTCAGGACTTCCTCGCTGGCAAAAACAAACAAGAGAAGCAGGTGCAAAAAATGGAAGAGCGCTTTGGCGCCGATTCCGAGCAGGTCAACAGCCTAAAGGCCACCATCAACGAAATCCAAGACTTCATCAAGGACAAATGCCTCGAACCAATGCTGCGTGCCACGTACACCAGGACCGCTTTTCAGATTCCAGGCGACGACCGTGTGCGTGTCTCACTTGACACGAACCTAGCTCTCATCCGAGAAGACGACTTGGACCAAGGCCGACCTTGTCGAGATCCCGACGAATGGCACAGGTCGGACATTGACAACCAGAGAATGGAGTATCCCTACTCGTCCATCAGAAAGGGCGAAATCTCCAGGTTTGAACATGCAATTCTCGAGATCAAGGTCAAAGACAGCAACTTTACCCAAAATAGCTCCTGGCTCAATGACCTCATGTCTTCGCATCTTGTCAAAGAAGCTCCTAGATTCTCCAAGTTCGTCCACGGCGTAGCTGAACTCTTTGAAGACTACGTCAACAGCTTCCCCTTCTGGTTGTCTGATCTCGAGACCGACATCCGCCGAGATCCTGAAACCGCCTTCCAGGAGGAGCAAGATAAACAGGCCAAGAAAGCCGAAGACGAAATGGCCGTCGGCAGCTTTCTGCCCTCGTCCAAGCTTTCGTCAAGCGCAAAAGCTCGCTTTGGCTCCCCTGCCACCAACGGGAAAATGCCTGCCCGCTCCCGCTCCTTCGCCCTCTCCCAGTCCGTCAGCTCCAAGCCACAACTTGAAGGAACAGCTGAAGAACGAGACTCCGATGACGACGGGATCCAAGGAAACAGCACCAGGATCTCCGACTCCTCCAAGAAACTCGGTGGTCTCTCATCGATCCTACCGGCCTTTAGCAACAGCCGCTATGCTCAACGCCACCGCAAGGGCGGCGCTTTCAGAGACGCCCCGCTGCCTCCCGGGGTCAAAGACCCTGGTGTCTGGATCAAAGACCAAGGCCCACTCAAAGTCGAAGCGAAAGTCTGGCTGGCCAATCAACGCACCTTCATCAAATGGCTGCATGTCGCTGTCCTCCTCGGCACCCTGTCCCTCGCATTGGGCAACGCAGCGGGGAAGCACAACACCGTCGCCCGCACCCTCAGTGTCGTCTACACGCTCATTGCCGTCTTCGCCGCCGCATGGGGTCTGGGCATCTACCTCTGGCGCAGTCGGCTGATCACCCAGCGCAGCGGGAAGGACTTTGACCACATGTTCGGCCCGTTCGTGGTGTGCATCGCGCTGTGTGCTGCGCTCATTCTCAATTTCTGGTTCAAGTACCGAGCCGCCCAAAAGAAGACCCAAGGCCAAGGCCTGTGGGGCTTGGGTATTGGTGAAAATATGACGGAATTGAAGTTTAGAGTGCAAGAGCTGTGAGGTGGGTGAGAGATCCTCGTTTTCAAAGAAAAAACTCCAAGGAAAAAATTAGCAGGGGTTGAGATGAGATGCGTGGTCGAAAGGAACTTTATTGTTGATGTGGCTCTTGTTATGGCTGCAGTTGTGAGAAGCATTCATTCACTATTATGGTTGCAACGCGTAATCGCATTATTGCATAACGGGTATCTTGTATTATGTGCTGCTGTGGTTACCTGCTGGGTTGGAAAAAATGACAGACCTTCTGTATTATGCCCTGCATTGTTGTCTAGATTGTTTGTCCCTCGCATTCCTCCACCTCGGTTCGATACTCCGTCAGTCCCATTATTTCATTATTTCCATACGCCCTAGCTTTGATTTCCCAATCCTGTTTTTCTACCTTCCTCATGTCATGGAGAATCACAACAATCTATGTTCAGGTCTACCTTTTTGACTTGTCTATTTTCCACCCATCGTAAAACCTCTTGTCAGGGAGGCTATTTATTCCCTGTAAGTTCAAGAGTACAAGAATCACCTCGCTGCCATTGATTGCCTTCTTTGGGCAATTTGCAAATAGATATCCCGACGTCGCCCGATGGCGGCCAAGCTCCCAATCTCTCTCGACAACAACACGTGTGTGACTCGTTGCATGTCGGGGTACGCCACGCCGTAAGCGAGATTGCAGCGCTGCCACGTGTTGAGTCAAGGCGACGGATGACCATAACTATTTCGTCGATTTTGGTCTCCGTTCCCGACCCTCTACAAACGATTTACCTGGCCAATCACATTGGGAACTCGCTACATCGATGCCGAGAGGTCGATTAAGCAAATGTAAATGTTCGTCGTCGTTCGAAAAACGTGATCACGGTTGGGATTTGGGAAGGTGGCCAAAAATGGTCTTGTTCGCTGTGTGCCGCTAGGCTAGAGCTGAATTAGACACTTAGGTGCTGATGCTCTTGTCTCGCATCCACGTCTTGCCGTTTGCCTCCTCCTCGATGGGGAAGGCTTCTCGCGCATAATCTTCCATCCGCCGAAATCCAGGCCATAGACGTCTCGCTTCACTTGTGATGCGTCGCGACTTCATCGAGCCAACACTTAAGGTGCGTTCATTGTTCGCTGATTGAGCTCGCATTTGGGGGCTGAAGCGCGGCCGCTCTCCATTCCTCCTGGTTCCGCTTTCGCGCCGTGCGTCGCCAATGGATGGATATTGGAAGTCAGGGCCTGGAAAGTACGGCGCTTTGTATCGGCCGAAAAGCAGTTCGATGCCGGCGAGTTGTTCTTGATAGTTTGGTGGGATAGGTACTCTGATGTCAATGTTGGGGACGTGGACATAACGGCATGCTCTGTTCAGTGCGCGCTCAAAGGCTTGGCAGACTTCAATGGGGGTTAGGCATTGAAAGGTAAGAGCGACCCTGGGAATCTGGTCAGCATTCGGCTCAATGTCCAATGGAAGGGATCGGATCGAAGTATTGCGAAACGCGAGGAGTACTATTTGCGGGAAATGCCAGCTTTCACTAAGTGATTCGTCGGCTTCAAAAGATGTTGAAGTGAGGTGGTCTGTGGTGGGAGCATGAAAGTCTTGGCGAAACGGTTGCAACTGATAGGGCTGAACAGCACAGAAGGCGTAAAATAGGCGAAGAATGACGTGCTTACCTTCGATCTTTCCACTTTGCGACACCTTCTTTGAGGAGCTGCAGAACAGCAGGGCCAGTGTCTGCCTCCGCATCAAGCCAGGGCAGTTTCGTGTGCGGATCAAACGGTGCTCTCCATTCCATCGTGTCATCATCCTTAAACTCCATACAGAACAACGGATACGGCAAACTCGTGAAGTTGTTGTTATAAATGCCTGCATAGAGGAAAGTCGCCGGCAATCCCAGCTGCCTTATATAGTTCTCGACGGTGAATTTGCAAGCCCAATTCGGAAGTCCAGGCCATTGAGGATTGTGAACGCTGTGGTCTGGCATGCTGCCATACAGATAGTGCTGGATGCGATGCTTTTTGGCTGCATCTGCCAGCGCCTTTCCAAGCTTAACCTCGTCCCCGGAAGGAAATGTATTGATGAATGCGTACTGGCAACCCTGAAATAGTTTGTCTATCAGGTCCGGGTTATTTTCCAGAGACTCCTCGAAGAGTTCGACATTATCAAGGTCCTCGAGTTCTTCCTTCACAATGTCTTGGGGCGCGAAGATCTGAGCTTTGACAGCCCATCCCACCGAATTGACAGCTCGGATCACCGACGCAGCTTGCCGTCCAGTGCCGTTGATTATAGCGATGGTCCTCGAAGGCGCTGTCATATGGGATTAGAGGTGAAGTCCCGGGTGGACTACTTCAGTTCCACGAGGCTGTAATCAATGATCAATGCGGATATGGCTTCGTGACGGAGACGAGCGGGTCGAGGTCCAATCTCACAGGAAAACTGAAGCAGCTGATTGACTGACACCAGGGTCGGTCAGCAACCAAAACATCGGTCAAGAGTGAAATAGAAAGTAAAGTTTCGATCTTGCTACCATTGTTCCCAACCCCAGCACAAGATGAACTTAGTCTCCGGAATAGCTTGCAGCAGATATAGAGTCAATCAGCACTTAGACTGAAGTGGAATGAGAATGAGTAGATTTGATAGGCGCTACTGTGAGAAAGATTCCGAATGACACAAGATAACGGCGCGTTGGGATGGTAACACAACATTGGATTGACAAAGCCGCTGTGGTGGGAATCAGTAAAAATGAGGTTATCCTTTACGTAACTCGAGTGTAATGTTTCCGCGGAAGATTTGGAGCACTTACCTTCCAGTTTAGATGATGGAAGCATACAATATCAAAACCGATAAGTGTTGAAAGTGTGCCACACCGATATGGAAGGTACTCAGATCATCTTGAACGGCCGGTTGGCTAGGATAGCAGCGAATATACGCCAAAAAGCCCGACCTCGTATGATAGACCATGATCCTCGAGCCGTGGCCCAATGAGTCCCAATCTAGGAAACCGGGCCTGTATTAGCCGGATGGACTTGCCCGCCATTGTTGTGTGCACCTCGTAGGCGGCGGCCACTGCCGACGTCGAAGTGGTGTTTTGAAAAAACTTAAGGTGCTCGCTCGTCGGCATCTGGGACAGCCAAGGACGGATGTTGCGGTTAAAAAGAGTTTGTCGTTCCAGACTCCAGAGTCAAAAATTTGCGGATTTGATGCAAAAGTAATTAGCGGGGAAGGCAAGGGTGGTCTGGGTAGCCCTGCACGTTGAGGGACGACATCGACTACGGGTCGCTCCTCCGAATTTGCCATCATGCGTGACAGATTATCCGCCATAGTCGGTCCGCCTCGATCCATCAGCGATTTTCCTGCCTTTCAAAGCCCAAATTGTGAGATCGCCAAAAGTAACCGAAGTTACCTGGCTGCCCTTTCCGGCGGCTTTTGACGACAGCTTTTCTTTGTCACATGGCAGTAGCCCGTGCATCATCTTTCCTTCCACATTATTATAGAGATTCATATCTTTCAGATTACTTTCAAGTACTGATCATATGGTGGCAGGAGGCCACGTAAAGTCGGGTCTTCCACCGGGCAGCATCAGGCGGAACGGCCAGGCTTGCTATGCATGAAATCTTTTGGAGTCAGAGTGTAAATTCAATCGGGATCCACTTCTCCGTTGCCAAAATCTCCATTCCAACAGACCAGGAGTACCGACCACCCTCATCGCCAGCAGCCAGCTGGGCGTGAGCTAGTGACAAATATATCATGGCTGCTGTAAATCCGCTATTGGATTTGAGAACATACATACGCTCCACCTCTATGAGAGCAACCTTCCATCTCCGCACAGCCTCATCGCGGTCGGATCCCATGTGAGCAATGCGAGCTGCAGCAAAGAGAGCCCGCATGTGCAACTGCTAGTCGTGAAGGTCTTCCGGATCTTGAGGAAGGGCATCTTGTAACTACTCTAATACCGATCCCTCGACCTCGAGCTTGCCCAGTCCTATATTGGCTTCCACTAATGCTAACACCAACCATCGAAACGGGCGCCGTAGACGGTACACCTCACCGATGCTGGCGAACTCTGGCTGGAGGATCTCAATGACCTTTGGGAACTCTTGCATCTCACACAAGATGTCTGCCAGTCTGCCCGCTATTAGACGGCGGGTGTTGATTCGCGTTGAGTTGGCCGTATAAAGAGACAAGAGCGGTTCTAGTGAATCCCTAGCCTTTGCAAAATCTCCAACTGATTGAAAGAACCGTGCTGCCACGCCCTGAAGCCTAGACGTTATCTCGATGTCTAAGCTTGACAACGGTTGTGCCGCATTCCATGCATAAATAGAGGTAGGTATGTCGTTATCGTACTTTCTAACCTTGTTCTCGATGTGAGAACTATGAAGATGTCCCTTAAGTGCATTATCCCGCTGTGTTGTTGGCTGTGGACCTTGCTTCAGGAAATCGCGGATGTGCATCTCCGACTTAGCAAGGTCCCCGTCGAGACGATCAAGTATGCTCCGAAATAACACCACTGAGGCCTGAAGATAGTACGGCATTGATTTCCGTGATAAAGCCGCCGCATGCTCAACAGCCAGGCGGCGGATAGCGACCGAGTCCCTTTCGCAAAGGAAGAGAAATGTCTCCAGCACTTGGATTCTGAGCAACGACAGCACTTGATCCAGCTTTGCAATCTTCTCCAACAATGACCAAATCACCTTTTTAAGTGCTGCAGACCTGCAAGCTACAGATCAGTGGCAATTTAAATATTCTTGCGACACAACCATACCAATGTGTGTTTCCCTCATAGCATTGCGGACAGGCGAAGCAGATTAGCTTCGAAGCTGTGGCTCGTAGTGCATCCATCGTCTGAGGCCGTAGGGCCTAGGAGAAGCATGACCCTACTTCTGGGCGTAGTGACCAAGCAATAATACCATGGTCCAGGAGACGCTTAGTGATATATGGGCCTGCTGCGCTTTGAGACAGTTCACTATCGTCGGACAATAGATGGACCACTTCAACGGGAAGGCCAAACTCGGCAGCGTTGATGCTTTTAATCTCCCCGTCAGGATTCCATCGCCGTTGGGGGGAGCGGACGCTTTTCAAAAGGAGGTCGGGAATATTAGATCCGCCTAGAGCATGCAGCATCAGCAACAACTGGTCCGAGGCTGGAAGAATATCCTGACTGTCCGCAAAAAGGTTGTATTACGCGCATGGCGCAGGAAGGTCTGAAAGCTCGAATTAGCACTCCTCAGCCAGCGAGGGACCTCCGACGCAACCCACCAACCTCCAAGTTGACTCAATATCAGCCGCTGTGCAACGTCGGAATAGCGGTTAGTAGCCCCTAGATCGAGAGTTCTTAGATGGCCGAAGACCTCTTCGTCATCAATGTTGAGATACCTCTCATAGCTATTTTAGGTTGGTCGATCTTAGAACATGCGTCTGCGATTCAAGGAAGGGCACATTATCTCACGTCAATTTCCCAGAACAGCGCTCCGAAAATGCCAAGTTTTCGCGCGATCTTGATATAGAGTTCTGCGTAGTTTTGGTGGCCTTGGAAAGTATGGGCAATCTGTGCCGGCACCCAGGAATCAGTCCCTAGCTTTGACCGGAGGAATATCACCCCACAAGCAAGTCGACGGCGCAACTCTGAATGGATAGCATCATCCGTACGGGTCCAAAAGCCGACAAGGTCGTTCCTGAATCTTTCACAAACTCGGTTGACGGGAGCGAGGTCGACCGAATCGATCTCGAGGGCTTTGTTTGTACGTGGGCTACTGAGTGTGACTTGGTACTGGACTCAGCGAGCAAGCCCTTGGACTGGGCTAGAAGGGTTCGCAGATCCCTCAAATGATAGTTCAGCTTGGTCCACATCGTAGTGCTTGACGAGTCGGCTGACCTTACCGCAGAGGCACAGGTCCATGGTTGATGAGGGGCCCCAAACATCAGCGCTTGATCATAGATAACGGTTGCGTTTCGCAAATCCTGCTGGAATCCCGAACGGAGTGGCAAACCGGTTCCCTACAGCGAACGGCGGTGTGGGGATATCGGCCCGGTCTAATCTGACTGATAAAACCCGGCCCGCCTGGTCCCTGACACTCAAAACCGGCCACACTCCGGGATCCACATCGGATCAGACCAAGCAGGATTGCATTTCCAATGATGGAGATATAGCTTAGGAGTCTGGACGATAAAGCGTGAAATTATCATGATACCTTCTGGACTCTCGTGATATTTCTAAAAATTTCTTCGAATCCATATTTGTATAATTTTGACAACTCATGAGCCAAGGCCTCATCAGACGTTACTGCACTCTCTCAGCATCTGCCAGATATGTGAGACCTCTACCTCGACCACTGAAACCTCGATCTATCTCGTGGGCACATAATCGGACTAATGGCGGGTGGATATCACGCTTGGGTGAGGTCTCGTTCACGACGACGTTGGTTTGCCGCTGTGGGTGTCAACTATTGTGGCTGTAGTGAACTACACACAGCCACCCCACAGATCGAGGACCCAAGCAAGGCTCATTGGGCTGGGGAAGGTGTCCTATAGTACACAGGAGCGGTCACAAGCGATCCTCCATACTGATGGTCTCTAGCGTCAAGTTCCAAATTTACTGGATAGTATTTTAATGTTCGTTATGACGCCTGGCTATGTGTCAAAGGTATAGCCTCCAAGCTCAAGGGTTGCTGATCCTGTCCTTGTATAATTTTCTGTCGAATATTCGTGTAACATACCCGGTATCGGATGCTTCATTCAGACCCTAAATGTGTAATGTTGAGCTTTACAATGTAGATCGATTGTGAAGGGTGATACTCTCCACGGGCCATTATCAGATTAAACTTTCTCACTGTGAGAAAATCCCGAGTGGATTGACATCCCTGTCAGCCGAGCTGTTGCGGAGAATTTTCTCTCACTGTGAGAAACATGCAAGATCATCTCTCTTTCCCAGTCGGGGTCATCAGCGTTTCCTACTTAGCACCTCTACGTTTTGTGGATCGGTAAAATCAGTTAGGAGACGTTTCGAAGTTAAAACATAAATCTCGTCTCACAACAATCTAAAAGCGATTTTTACGAACGGCTATAGTAACATTTTACCATCAGAGCATTTAAGCTTGATTCTACGAATCCTTGTACAATTATGTGAACGGTCGGCTAGCTCCACTGTGAACGTTGACGCTTTACCTTGGCGACGAGGGGGGCGACGATCAATCGCGCAAACTTTTTTCCATCTGATTGCCGCAGATAAGATTAGATAAAAAAGCCATAAACTTCATTGAGAACAGAGCCATTCAGAATTCTGGAAGCTTGTTGCGCCAGTATCTCTCTTGAACGTCGTCCAATTCTCTTCCATTTTGTCGCTGGAGACGTACCAACTCATTGAAATGGCGTCTACAGGAGCCGACTCCATGCCTGAGCCATCTAACGTTTCCGTGGTCAATGTTGAGGGCTCCAAACCTGACGAGAAAGACATTGCTGCTGCGACCAGCTATGCTGTTGGAAACTCTGACAGGCCTGATGACTTCCCATTGACGTGGAAGGTTACCGCTCTCGTTTGTGGTATCGCCCTCTCCTGGGGCTCTTCGCTCTCAGAGAATACCCTGGGCCCACTCAAGAGTACGTTCCGAAAGGAGCTAGACATTACCAATGCTCAAGTAAGCATATAAGATGACAAGCCGGTCTTTGGGAGGATTTTGGAGACTGATGTTGTTCCTGCATTAGTACGGAGCTATTTCATCAGCGACTTCTCTTGTGAACACTATCTTGCCTATTATCGGTGGATACGGGCTCGACTACTATGGTGTAGAATGGTATGCTTCTCCTTCTAAACGTGTTTAACCCCCGGCGAAAGAGCAGAAAGGAGTGGAATGCATGATATCTTGCCATGGACCTGGCTGACACATTCCGTTGTGAACAGGGGCTCACTGACCTGTTCTGTTGTGATATTTTTGGGCGCCGTCATATCAGCGGCAGGCTCCAATCAAAGTTCTTTCGGCCTTGTCGTGGCAGGTCGAGTCATCATGGGATTTGGCAGCACGGTCATTGAGTCTTGTACATCTAAGGTCAGTCCTGTTGAAGAATAGTAACCTTTTCGTGCCGCCTGACTAATATCTGTCGTGCAGATCCTGGCACATTGGTTTCAGCACAGAGGACTGGGCTTGGTGTATGGGCTCGATTTGTCCATTGGTAGGTGCTGGATTTCGCCTTTGGGGAAGTATAATCCATTATACATGTACTGACCATTTCCTTTAGGAAAGCTCATCGTTCTCATCGCTAAGGCAACAGCGGTTCCGATGCGAAATGCATCTTCGTTCTGGGGTTGGGCATTGTGGATTCCGGCCATCATCTGTTTCGCCAACCTTCTGCAGAACATTTTTTACGTGTACTGGGCATGGGGCCGACCAGAATGGACCTGGATGCCAACAGGCAGGCGTTCAGCCAAGGGGGCAAAGCAGGCTCTTCAGGCCGAGGGAGAGGAAGTTTCGGCTGTAGCGGGCACAAGCGCCCATCGGCATATTGCGCTCCCCGATTGGAGGACTCTCCTTCGTGTGCCATGGTTCTTTTGGATGGTTGCGTGCTCCCAGATTTTACAGGCCGGTGTTGTCGGCGGTTTCAATGGTCTCAGTGCCGACATTATCACCGTGACTCGAGGCTCTACCGATGAGCTCGCCGGGTACACATCGGCTGTGCAGCAGGTAATCCCGGTTGTCTGTGCGCCTCTGGTCGGCGGCTTTTTCGACTTCTTCGGCTCCAGGATGATGTTTGTTAGTATCACATCGGCCCTTTGGATTTTGGTGTACTGCCTCATCGGGTATACCCACACCAATGCTCTGGGTTCCATGATTATTGCATCCCTGGCGTCGTCCATGAACGCTCTGCCCTTTATCGCGTCCATCCCCCTTATGGTGCCGAATCAGATTGAACTGGGGCTCGTTTTGGGCATTTGGAAAGCCTTCAACAACAGTGGAAGCGTCATCGTCGAGATGATTGCTGGCAGACTCCAGGATTTGACACCAGGAGGCACTTATGAGCGTGTCATTGGCTTCTTTGTCGCTTTGAAGGCTCTCGAATTCGGCCTAGGCCTCTTTTACGGCGTGCTTGATAGAAGGTATGTCGAAGTCCGCCGGATGCGTCAGGACACTTTGAATTACTAACGATTGTTCGGCAGATACCTCGGAGCCATTCTCTCCGTCAGTGAAAGGAAACGCAAGGCCTCTGAAAAGTCAGGCAAGCTTGGAGATCCTGTTGGACGCAAGCCAGCGAAAGTATTCACCATGATTGGACTTGGTCTTTTGAGTTCCATGGTTGTTATTGGCTGGGTTCTCTTTATTCGCTATTCCTTGTAAGGATCGGGTGAGAAAAGCACGCTGGGGTCGGTGTTGCATCGCACCGTGGATTCTTTGCTATCCTTTCATAAAATGTGTTAAATGGATGGGTACCCGAGGTCAGTTTCTATCCTGTCTGAGCTGTTCTTGACTATCTGCCAGGGGTTAGTAAAGTACAGAAGCCCATCGGACACAATTGATTACGAGCCAACATTGTTAGCTCGCTCAGCCCTAGCGAGTGGCAAATCTAGCGTTCCCGGAAACCCTGCACGCGCTGCTACTAAGTAAAAGCAGGGAAGGGAGCGTAGGTAGCGAAAGGTGACGGAGATGGGCTCCGCGAGTAGAGAAATATCATCAAATGACGCCGGAACGTGCCTTGAAAGTTCCAACCAAAATGGCCGTGAAGCAATCCAACACATTGACTTGTTCATGCAATCCAGAGCTAGGGTGGCTAAGATACTCGAGTGCCAATGGACTGCCTACTCTATGGCGCTGCTGAAATGTTCTTCTCACCCGAAGTTGCTATCGTCCAGCACAGCGCTGGCGTCATGCAAGTCGTCGGCGACTATTTCGAGAACGGTATTACCTTCTTCACCAACCAGATTTACTCCGCTCATGTGCCGGCACGATGTGCAGTGGCAGAAGGCGGCTGGTGTTGGAAGTGCAGCCTCGGGCAGAGTGACTTCATGCTTGGCGGCGCCGCATAGGCAGGAGACGAGAACACGGATAGAGCCATCAGCAAACAGATCAGCCACAGATGTGCAGGGATATAAGCGAAACTTTTCAATCTAGACCGAGTCGGATCAGTGTTCCGAACTTCCAACTCTCAGCCAGCCCAACGCATCAATTATATCAAGTTCCATGATTAATGACTGGCGGCCAGCACCAAGGTCTATGTAAAAGTTCGTGGCCATCGTGTGGATCCTTTAAATTCGCTTCTATGAGCGTTCTATGGAATTAGTAAGATCGTGCCACGTAGTCTAGCTGAGTTCCAGAAGGTCTGTGGACATCTGCCGTATTGCAGCTATTGCGTGTTTTGTCTGTGCAGCATATTCAGCCCCGCAGCTGCCCAGACTTCTGGCCGCTGTCTGGCATGTAGAGAGGCTGTTCCAAGCTCTTCAGCATGGAGATGTGCACCCGCTTGTCTAAGCAAGCGTACCTGATTTACAAGCCCTGCATTCGCGGCCAGGAAAAGTGGTGTTCTTCCGGATCCTGTGTAGTTACGGGCATGCACCGAAGCACCAACTGATAGTAAGTATCTCAAGATGTTAATGTCAGGCCCTGTAGCTGCTAGATGAAGAAGTGTGTTTCCCGAGTAGTCGGATCGGTTCAGCAGACTGATGTCCTTGTGCAATTCATCTTTTACCTTGTCAATGTGGCCCGCAGCGACAGCGTACGCGACCTCAGTCAGCTGGGTCACATGTTTTGAGAGTGTACCGTCAGGATGAGAAAATATTGTGGCGACATTGACTGTCATCTCACCACGAATAGAAATTCCCATACCATACGCGACTGTTTCTGGGGTCGCTTCAGGTCGGGCCAGGAGATAGGCAAGTTTGGTCAGTGCTGCTTCCGATGTCATGTCATTTCCAGCTACGACCCCGGCTCTACCGAGAATCATGCCTGGTGCATAGAGAGGACTCACACTTCCCGTAAGGCACTGCGTCACGTTGACAATCACAATACCACGGTGGACGGCTTCTGCGACGACTTTGACCAGAGCGTTGTCATCTCCGCTCGGCGCATTGCCAGCTCCAAACGTTTCTAGGACAAGACCACGCAGATGCTTCGTTTTCAAGACAGCTGCGACCATGGCAGGAGTGATTCCGGGAAATATCCTGAGGCAGGCTACGTGAGCAGTGTCCAAATCGGTTTGTAGTTCAAGGGCAGCGAGCGCGGTGGGTCTGCGAGAAAGATTAGTATAAGCTCTTCTGACCACTGCAGCAAGATAGCCAGAGGCTAGAGCAACGGATCGACAGGAAACCATACCTGGTGACAAGATCCCATTTCACGTTGATGTCTGTGGCGGTGATGGTGGCAAGAGGAGGCAAGTTCGGCGAGGCGAAGGCTTCGAAAGAGTTCGCAGAGATCTTTGTCGTTCGGTTGCCACGATAGAGAATTGAGTTGAAACACAGGCAGACTTCGGGAATAATGAAATGGCCTGCAATGTCAAGGGAGTCCAGCAAGTTCTCGAGTGCATCATTCTTGCGTTCTGAAAAAGGTACTTGCGAGCCAGTAAGGATTATGGGCTTGCCCAAATTCGCAAACATGAAGCTCAACGCAGAGGCTGTATACGCAAGACTGTCGGTGCCATGGAGCACTACGAATCCGTCGAAGAACGTGTAGTTCCTCGATATCGTAAGCGCGATTTGTGCCCAACCTTTACTATCGATTGAGGACGAATCGAGAATCTCTTCAAACTCCAGTACGGCATACCTGATGCATTTTCCATACTTGCTGATTGGTGTCCTGAGTGTCTGCAGCTGTCTAGTATTGCCTGCTGTCATATAGTCAGCACAGGAAGGGTGGATTCAAGGTTGTGTAAATGCGGCAACAGCATCACCCAATGTTGTGGGCTTAATGATTTGTCACTTGGCAGTGCAAGAATGGAACAGCGGTCGCACCACATACCATCGTCTGTATTCACAATAACAGGATCAACATTGGTGCCATCATTGAATTCGGGCCGTGGAGCCATGCATCGTTCGAGAAAACCTCTGGCGGGTACATAACCCTCAGCTGACTTTTCCATGCAGATAGTCCCCCCTGTCATCACTATCAAGACGCGAGCTTCTGGGGTCCTGCCATCGGGCGTCTGAGGAACCGAGCTCCCCATTTTGGCACAGTGGATCGGCAACGGTAGTGGATTCTGTGATACGGGTGGTAAGATCGTATCACGGTGTCTCAGAAACCTTCTAGATAATCTTCGCCTTTTCGTGCTTCATTGAACACATTTGCACAAGCGAACTCGGGGAACGATGGGACAATTGCAGGTCACACGTAGAAGTAGTCAGACCAAGATCTGTGGAAAGCAAGTCCAGCGATAGAGTAGGCACATTTTAGAGAAAGCGATTTTTTTGTACCGCTGCGCAGTTAATGACACGAACTTCTTTGGTTCGGTTCTTGAAGCACGCTGAGCAGAATTGGGACAATGGTACGGAGTAGTGCGTACGGAGTACTAACAGGCAAGTGAGCTTAATTAAGTAAGCAATGGCCGTTTCAGACAGAATCTCCCATGGTACCGAGTGGCAATATTTTTTTTTAAGTAACTAGAGGTTGTGCGTGGGCATTTACGGAATCCCATATCCATTTCGGGCACCCAATCGGAAGCGCCTTTGCAGCTCGGACATTAGTTGCGGATGATCGCGCCAGAAATGTTTGTTTCAGCTGCTGTCGGTTAGAAAAGGACAGGCAAGGGATCCACGGCAACCCCTGTGCCCCTGGAATCTCCCACCTCTCCCAATCCTGATTCACGTTTCTCCCCTGCCCACGGTCGAGGAGACTCAGTCCTAAGAATTAAATTTGTGCTTGGAACAGGCTTGGCTGAGTCTCCCGGTAGATCCGTGGTCCACTCAGACGGTGAGCGCATCCAGAAGCGAAGCTGTTGTGACGGCTTCGGAAATTGAGTACGGCTGGGCACAGTGATATGACAAAAGAATCGTGTCTCAAGCTTCAACACCAGGGACACGGTTCTGTCTCATATGCTGCCTTTGTGAATGATTTTCGCCTGATCGCCCTCTCAGAGTGGACGGAGGTCACCTTGACCGCCAGGATCTTGATTCTAGTCTGCAGCGGCTAAGCAGTGCACCCAAGATCTCGTTTCACGCTGTCCCATACTCACAGACTTGTTCGCAAACTTTAAGAAACGAACGACTGCCATGAGGCGTGTTAATAAGATGAGATTGAGAGCGCTGTCTGTTTCTTTGTGCTCCACGTTTTTTGACAGCGGTCCTCCGTCCATACTGTACGAGAATCTAAGACGTAGTTGGCGCTCCGACAGTGGGCGATCATTGCCGATCCAAGTGTGGAATGCTAGACGCCAGCCCCTTGGAATTATTTTTCTGAAGAAGACCAGAGTTCCCGAAGACATTGACTTTGTCTAGCAGCAGTTGCGGTATTGGGAGTGACGAGTCACGACTTTGGAAGCTGAACACCTTGAACAGGTTGGTGGTTGGCGACAAGTGAAGGTTAATAAAACTATTGACACCGAATTCAGTGCACAGAAAACGAGATATCCCACAGCGAGCCGGACTTTGGCGACAAGGTGAAAACGCAGGATCGAGTTGAACTGCTTAAGTGACGGCAAACGCTTCATCTTGCACTTGGGATGAGCCAGCCCACTTCAAACAATTCTTCTTAGCCCACCTTCTACTTCCTCCAGTCACTCATTTTTATCACGATAACCACATTCCTTAAAGACCCCTCAGTTACACTCCTTTCGCACACAAATCCATCTTCAAGCAGTCCACGTTCCTTCGAAACCAAATTACCCATCGCGACACTCGTGGATCGCAGGACGACTTCCACCTCCACCAGGCCTGTACTACCGGTCGATCTTGCCTAGGAAATCTCTTCACCTTCGCCGAACTCGGATTCGAAGACATTGTCGACAGCCCAACCACGGTCTTTTACATCCCCATCTTACCTGTGACGCTCCTTTTCAGTACAAGTCTTTGAAAACACCTCTCGTTTACCAGATCAGTCGCGCCATTTGGTCACCGATCGACCGAATATAAATTTATTGCAGCTACATCAGTTTCTCAGCTTCACACCTGGACTTACAAGATGCCACTCCCCGAAGTCAAGCTGAAGTCGTCCCTCGACCATATTTTTATCCTCCTCTTCATCGCCCTGAGCTTAACGCCAACATGCGAAGCATTCTTCCGAAATCTGATGATTGGCGACACTGCCATGGCTAGAGTTGATCCCATTGCCAACCCTGGCGAAGCTGCTACTCACGTCCATCACCTTACCGGTGGGGGCAGTACGTATTCGCTTCCTCTATTCCTCGTTCAACAGCTAACCAAGACCGACAGATCTTGACTTTGACTCTACCGGCGAGACTCTCTCAGGTTCGACTTGCACAAATTCTCTCATCACAACCGACAAGTCTGCGTATTGGGCGCCATGGATGTATTTTCAATACCAGAATGGCAGTTTGGTTCCTGTTGAACTGGCACTGGGTCTCACGGCGTAAGTACTCGAGCTCGTGACCTGGATTCGATTGCTGACGTAGGCATCCGTATAGGTATTACAAATTCGAGAAGCGAGGTAACACAGGCGGCGACGTCGAATACTCGGTTTTCCCAAAGGGACTAAAGATGCTGTCCGGTGATTCAAACAAGAGATCTTGGAATGGACCATGGCCAGTTCCCGAAGAGTCCCTTTGGGGCCCCGAAGACAAAACGCAAGAAGCTCTCGCTGAAAAAGCCCTCGGTTTCAATTGTATGAACTACGAACCTGGCAAGAATGAGCCTACCTTCGCGTATCCTTATCTCCGAAACAAGACATTCATCGACCAGAATTGCATTAATGGTGTCCGGGCCGAGATTATCTTCCCTTCGTGCTGGGACGGCGAGAACCTTGATTCAGAGGATCATAAAAGTCACGTCAAGTTTCCAACCCTGATTCAAGACGGCGTTTGTCCCGACACTCACCCTATATATTTGCCCATCCTATTTTACGAAACCATTTGGCAGACAAATCAATTCAAAGACGAGGATGGTCAATTTGTCCTTGCCAATGGCGACCCTACTGGCTACGGATATCACGCTGATTTCATTGCGGCATGGGATGATGGTGTCCAAGAAGCAGTCAGAGACGACCCCGAGTGTACTGGGCTTGGTACAAACGGTCAGATCGAGAGCTGTCCCGTCTTTCAAGGCCATCTTCAAACACAAGAAGAAGCTAGAACTTGCCGTCTGACTTTGCCCAACGCCGTTGCAGGTGAAGACACAAAGGGACCATTGGACGAGCTCCCAGGTGGCGTGACAATCAAGGGTGTGCGCCACGACCCAGGCGCGAATGCTGGTGGCCAAGAACCGTACGCGCCAAGCACTAGCATCCCAGAGACTCGACCTGGTGTCGAAGGCACGAATACGGTCGCGACGAACACCGGCTACTATTACAGCGCACCAGCCAAGGGTGATGCATCTCCCACCACATTTGCTACAGCTTACAATCACGCACCCTCCTATGACCCTGGATCGACATCTACGACCACATACACCAGTGGCAACTATGTCGTCGAGATGGTTCTGGTCAAGATGATTGAGACGGTCACAGCGACCAGATCCCGTGGTGCGGCTGAAACTGGGCCTGTCACCGGCGCCGAAGACAACGGACAGGCGAGCAAGGCACGCATGCGAAGACATATTCGGCAGCATGCCCACAATCACATGCACAATCACGGCCACTTCTGAGCATGATTCCAGTGCAGGTTGCAGCAACATCTAACCCAGCTGGCTGGTGAAAGATCTCAGATGGTTGGTTTTACATCAATAGGGCCCACACGGAATCGATCATCGCATTGCACCGACACAAAAAAGACAGGTCTTGGACATATTCAAACATATCACACGACGTTACGACTGAAGATGACGAAGCAACGCTGTTCATACACCAGGCGTGATCATCACAACAACTCCACGCAGGCCGTCGGGCGCAGGGAGCAAAGATTTTCAAAACATACATCATCGGCAATCTCGAGCTGGACCTTTTTTCTCCCGTTGATTGACCACAAAACGCAGACAAATTTTTTTTCTTTCAATTCTCAGATACCCCCCCCCATTTGAAACAATTTGACCTTGTGCCGCGAGGCAAGGATTGAGCTTTTTTTGTTTTTAACACACCGACTTTACCATCCCGTTCTACGAGCGAGCTGAAATAGAGCTATACCCAAACAAGCATGTTGAAACGGCGCAGGATGATGATCCTTGATATCAATTCATGTTTGCAGTGAGCGAGGCCCCTTGACTACTACTGCGTGTTCAAGTTGCAGGAGGCTTTCCATTCTTCGGGAGTCGGGCTGTCAAGTACTGTACATAGACAAGCCAACATGATTGATGTCACTTTTATCTCTATCTTCTCACAATCGAGTTTGCTCTTGGCTTGGCTGCCTCTCGCGTTGTTGTGCGCCATTTGTCTAATTCGTAACTCTTGTGCCGACGGTACAAACTTAAGGTCGTTACTGTCAATGATGCACTTTCCTTGCACCACTTCTGTAGCTAACTATTCTGAAACCTACTTACTGCCATAGTCCTCTTTTTCGTAGGGAGGTCTAGGTCCATGTGCGACATTTTATCCGATGTTACTGACTCTTAACTAACACTTGATTATTACTTGACTTTTGCTCGAGCCTTCAGATCAGCTAAAATCTTCCTGACCAGCTCCCTTTCCAATTTGTCCCTGCTCGTTCACTCCCGGGGTTTGGCCCCAAGTGTGTGTTGCGCAAATTGCGATGTGCCTGGGGTATTTTTACCTTGGTCCTGCCCCATTTTGTACTTTGCCAGGTATCGCTTGAGTGCTCATCCACTGGCATCGTACTATGCAGCAGCGACGGCAGCACAACTGTAGAAGCGCACTGTTGTCAAGGTCTGGTACATGCCATGCACGTCATCGGAGATGCTGGAGAGAAGGAAGGAAGCAAAGCGACTTCGTGCTTCGTATTGTCGGAAGCCGTCGCAGATGACTCGAAGTTGAGTGATGGGGAAGCTGGCTCAGGCTGCTAGTCAAATGGCCGGAAGAAAAATCCATCGGTCGATGATAGGAAGATGAATTCTGGCCTTGGTGGCTATGTATGCTCGCTTGCCGCTTCGTCCAGCGTAATTATGACTTTCGGCCACGGGAACGCTGTGACTGACCCCCTTCCGAGGATGGGAGACAAGATCGTCAGATTGTTCAAAGTAATGTGTCTGGCTATACGCAAACCAACTCTATTTCAAACGCCATTATCGTCTTGGGCCACACCCTGGACGCCGTGCGCAGAGCTGGGACCGTCTGAAGGAGTAGTAGTGTCAGCTCTGTAACTCTCTGCCAGCAAGCGCGTGACAAACCCAAAGGGACTCATTAGTTCGCGTTCGTGTTCGACAAGACGCAAATCCAGGATACGTTTACCAAGTAGCGTGTTGGGCCCAACCAAGAAGCTTTCAAGATTGGGGATTGAAGAGACCATAGACTCGCTGAGGAGGGCGAGTCGCAAATCGATGCTGTTCATGACGGGAACCTCGTCCGCACGAGATTCGATGCCTGACCTAACATCCTCTCTGTCACGTCGTATAGACATGGGGGTTGGTTGTATCTGGAAACGAGGTTGTGCTTTTTGCTTATCTTTCCGCCGTGGTGAGGCTTCACCAGTAGCCAGAGCCATGACCGGGTCTATTTGGGTTTGGTAAAAGTCGGGGAAAGCCAGACTGTTGATCTTGACGGCTTGGCCAACAACCTCTGCAAACTGCTTGACGATTGCCAGGCGCTTTCCATAACTGCCTTGCATTTCGTTGACTTTGCTCAACTCTTGTATGCCTCCAAGCAGAACCAATTGTGCCAGATGCTCTTCCGGTGGTGGACCGTAGTCCCATCCTTTCAACTTGCGTTCGATAATGGTGACGGCCGCCGGAGGACGGGTTGCAATATGGAGGTGCTGGATCAACAGCTGAATTGTTTGGTATAGCGGAACGATCTGGCTTCGAGGGTATTGTGCGATGGTCTCTTTCAAGTGGCGGACACAAGCGTGGCACTGATCAATCGAAGATGTAGGGGAAGAATGGTTGGGATGAGCAAAAAGAATAAGGTGCCTGATGGTCTCGAAGAAATGCTGGCTGAGTATGATCGGCGGGTACAGGCGGGCCTCTAAGCCGCTGCGGTATGGAGCAAAACGATCGCACTCCAGATTTCTCGTCAGCCTCAGCACATACACGCGGGTCTGAAGGAAGGTCAGAAGGACACGAAGCTGGCGTTGTGCAATGGCTTCCCGGCGGAGAGAGCGTAAGAAATAGGCATCGGTGACTGTCGAAGAGAAGGTACACGAGTAGAGTTCGACTAGTGCATAGGAGCAAACGGGAGGCCCTCCATCGTGGCCGTTCTCCGGCAGGAAGGCGTTTCTCGTTATCGTGGCAGCATTGGCGTGAAAGAGTGCCAGGACTTGCCTCGAGACGGTGCGCAAGCCCAACAACTGCTTGAGGGGGAGGTAGGCGAGGATTTGGGTGAGTATTTCCGCTGGCAGCTCGCAGAAGCGATCACCAAGGGTCAGAGGACTGCGATGAATAAGTCAGCGGCACCGTCTTTTCAGAGAGGAGTCTGGAGTGCGAGAAGTACCATTTGCTCGTGTGAGATCGACTTTTGTCCGTGCTCCTGTCTGCATCTGACACTTTACTCCTGGCTTTCAGCAGCTTCGACGAGAACGAAGCGAGGCTTGACCGTCGTCCAGAGCTAGAAACAGACGGCCGACTCGAATTGCTGCTGGACTCATTCGTTGCACTCGAGCTGTCGCGGGAGGACGGACGAGCCATAGCTACTGGTTCGATGCGTCAAACTGAACCGGCGCATCGAGTCGGTTGAAGGTCTGGCACAGGTGCCAACCACGGCAACTGCTGCTGAGAGCCATGGGTTATATTATGCGAAAAAACCCGTCAACTCGTGGAGGCATGGGTTGCACCAAGCGGCCTACATGCAGAATCGAGCCTAGCAACGCCTATCAACTATCGTTGGGTGCTCCCTAGCGTCGCCCTGACTGCCGGGACAAGCATCGTCAAGCTCCAACCTTAAGTGCTTGATTGGGAATGGTCCCCGCGACGTGCTTGGTATTACAAGCACAGTCACGCTAATCCCCCGAGGCGTGTCGTGGGACGGGTAGGTATCTTCTTGTAAACTGTCGCGCTGTTTACACCCAACACGACGAATGACAGTTATGCTTGCCGCTGTGAATGTAAGAAACAGGCTCACAAACGGAAGAGATCTCCCACGTGCTAGGGTCCTCCTCGTATCCTAAAATTCTTCACACTGTTTCTAGAGCGCTCAGACTTGATAAGATCAGAATTTAGGAGTTCCGTGCCGATAGTGGCGCGACGGAATAACGCCGATACGCGTTAGTTTTGCACGTACGTACCAACCAGTCCGTCACTTATCAGCTGGCACAGGAATTTGACCGTGCTGCCTCAAATCCTGCCCCAGCTCAATATTTTGAGCGCGACGGCAACGTCTTCATCAGGTCCATGAAATTTCCTTCCAGTCCCAACAAATTATAGATCCACTTGAGAATAATGAAGAAGCTGTCTGGCTCTCCCATGTGCTTCTTTCCCTTGACGATTCTCGCCTCCTTCGGCATGCCATGTTCCAGTGCAACGAACATGTCGTCGATGGGGAAAATCTCGTCATCACTACCATTGACCAGCAACACCTTCGTGCAGGGTTTGTCCAAGGTGCCATCATTGAGTAACGAGTACTTGGCCCCGTCGTTGATGAAGTCGCGCAGTGATTCGTATCCAAATTTGTACGTTAGTGTTCCTGCCAGATCGAATGGATATTCGAGCCGGTTGACATTTTCCAACCACTCTTTGTCGAACATGTGGTGCGCACCACCGCCTAAACTGACGGAAGCGAGCAGCCTGTCCTTCTCTGTGTGTGCCACTCGAAGTGAGTAATAACCACCAGTCGAGAAACCCCAGACTATTACCTTCTTGGCGTCAAGCTCTTTCTGCTGTCCAACCCAATCAAGCACGCTTCGCCACTGACGATCCGGAGAGGTGGGATCTTGTCTCAGGGCAGGCGAGTCACCTGTGCCCGGGATTTCGTGAATCAGTGTAGCCACTCCTTTTTGCGCGAAGCCCTTGCACCACACTGCGAGTTCTGTTCGATAGCCATCAAGGCCGGTGATGATGAGGACGAGAGGGACAGGACTCGATTCTGAGGCGTTCGGAGGCAGGCAGTACGAGCCCGGTACACTGTCACCTTCGCCATCTATCTTGTGTACGTGGGGAACAAAGACTTCCTTAATAGGGTATTCAAGCATCCTTCACTGTTGCGTCAGCCTCGAGACCAGTCTTGGGCACCTGACCACTCACGCTGCACCCTTGTAGAACACTTTCTTGCCTTCCGTCCAGGCGTAGCGTTGCTTTTCCGATCTAAAGGTAGGAAATCGGGAGATTCGATACACCGCCGATGCTCGTCTGAAACATGTCAGCTCCGGTGAAACCTGTGAACCAGATGCTCCTCACAAATAATATTCACTGGCTTTCTCTTGCTCGCCTGCCTTCTCTGCTTCCTCAGCGATCGCCGTGAGCTTCTCAGCTTGCGGAAAGTAGATCTGGGCGTATTCGTCCCAGTCGTACGGCTCCTTCATATCTCGCTTGATGAGCTCCTCGACTACCGGCTCAAAGTCCCTGACGTCACCGAACATGAACGGATAGACACCCATACTGGCGGGTATCTTCCATTTGGTCTCCCACAGAGCCTTGTATGACTCGTGGTGCTTCGCTGTTTTGAGGATAGCATCCTTGATGTAGTACTTGTCTTGGGCCATCGCCACGCAATATCCGAGGGTCCTCTGTGCAATGAAAACTCTTCTCGGTGATTGGCGAAAGTGTTTTGTACGCAGCGCACTTCGTGTTTAGAAAGCTCTTAGAATGTGGGAACGAGATACACTCTCAAAGGGAAAAGGTGATGGTATCCCCTGCGCCAAGCGGGCAGTTATGCATTTTATTTCGATCTCACCTGTCGCTGGGACCTGACGTTAAGCCCAACTTGGTAGACGTGCCCGCGCTCGATCGGACCTTGGATGCTCTTGGTTTCCGCTAGGCGTCAAGGCGTTCGAGCTTAGCGAGCGACGATTCAGGCCCGGAAGAAAACACACCGAGTGAGGGGCAAAGCCTAAGCACGCCTAAGCCATACTAGTACGGAGTGCTAGAACGATAAAGGTCGGTGCCGGTGCCACCTAGGTACTTGGCATAACCCGCAAGCTAATTTTAGCGTAGGCGTACGGAGCATTTGGTGCTGGCCGGTCATGGTCGAAGCGGTATTCAATGACAATCGCAAAGTTGAAGGACCTACCTCAGGCTTGGAGCTAGAGTAGCGGAAGTAAAGCGTATTAGGGCCTAGTCAGCACGTCAGGCAAGCCAATAGTCACCTTCCTGGCGTAGCAAGCCCGTGTCTCCCACATACCACGTCTCGGTCGCGCAACTATAATTAGCATGTCGATGTTCGATGTACGATAATCAATCGGGTAGGAGCATCGGTTATCGCGGGCAAGAAACATTTGTATGCGGGTTCGCGGCATCAAGTCCGTTGTCAGGTTTCAACATGACAAAAAGCAACACGGATTTAACGCGTTTGCGTGACCCAGAATGGGTGTAACAGATCTGACGACACCGTCATCTCGTCGAAGGTGCACCCTGCGTTGGACTCAATCTCGCAGTCCATACATACTTTGCTGCTTCACCACCTCTGCCCAACCTGTACACCATTGGCGGCAGTGCCCCGTCTTTCAATTGTTCTCCTTTCCGCAACGACTTTTGGTGCAATATTGCCCTTTTGGTGAATGTATGGTGCGGCCCAAACACTGCCACACAGATGTCGACAACGTAGCCTATAGATGCTAGCGCCTCGTCGCGGTCTCCGCTTGCATTTGAGATTTCTGCTAGTCCGCGCAAACATCTAACATGGATTTCTCTCTCTTCAAGCCAGGGGATCCCTCGGGAGCTTTCTAGGGCCATTTGCAGTGCTTGCATCGATTCCTTGTAGCTGCCCAGGTAGAAATAGGCTTCAGACGTCGACCTTAACGCGTAACAGGTGTCATAACAATTCGGAGCTTTCGTCAGCGCCATCGCGTCATGGAGTTGTCGGAACCTGATCGCAGATTCGAGATAGTGCTTCTTATTCAAAAGGCCAGTCGCAAACGTCTGGAGAAGCGCTGTCGTCTCGCTATGAAAATAGCCAATGCTGTCCTGGAAGAAGTCAAGCAACTTTCGCATCGTGGACAATGCAATCCACGATTTCGAAACGTTTGGTGGTGCGTTGAGCAGCCACGAAGCGATGAGGTAGATCGGGTTGGTCGTATTTCCAAATGTAACTTCACTCAATTGGGTGAGCTGCTGCAACATCAACAGCACAGGTTCTTCCAAGCCAGTCCCATCGTATCTAATCACAAGGTCAAATATGTAAATCAGGAATCCGACGTGATTTTCCACGAGCAACTTCGCGATCATACCGGACGCTCTTCCGAAGTTGTCAAAAGCCTTCTGTCGCTGTTCGTTCCAGAGAAATGAATACCCGTGGCACATCAAATAGTAAAACTGATCGGGCAACGTCTCACCTGAGGTCGCTGTCCACGCGCTTTCCGGACTCGACACATTGATTTCACGTTTTTCAAAAATATCCCGATAATGAGCCTGTGTCTGGGAATAAACAGCATCAAGATATCGTGCCGATTCGGGACCGTCCGGCTTGTCACCCGATATATGCGCCTCAACCACAACGTTTCGGAAGGGTTGGAGAGGTTCGAGATGTCCGTAGCCAAATCGTATGCAGAGCTGTTGGAGCCGTTCTGATGCTATATCCACCACCTTCAGTAGTTCCATGCGTTCTGCACTTAGACTGGTGGTGTCCACGTCAGTTATCACGTCAGGAGTCGGTGCTAAGTCGTAGTCCGACTCGGTCATCGGCGGACGAAGGTCTGAACTGCCATCTCTAGATGACAATGGTGTGAAAACATCGTCATCTTCTTCCTCAGGCGAGGATTGGTCTCGATGGGTAGAGGTTTCGGTACTGTTCTCAAGGAGGCTTGCAGGATCTTTGATGCCTTTTCTGTTGAAATAATGCAAGGCATCAGCTAAGGTAATCTGTTTGCCGCGCACAAGGAAAACCTTGTCCTTGTCGGAGCCCTTCTGTGAAAGACCCTGCCGGACAAGATCAAGCATTTCATGCTCCTTTTTCTTCTTATCGAGCCCCCATGCATGCAATCGGCTCTTGTACATGCGTTCGCTATGTCCTCGTCAGATGGACCTGATCCGATGCTAGGCGGTGGACACTTACGTCGGCGCGAAGCCATATCCGGTGTCGAGATGTTCTCGCACTTCCTTCAACGTACGGCCTTCATCTGAATACAATCGAGTGATCAGTGGCCTGTGGCGTTTCCACTCATCACCACTATACGAATTTGAAGATCGCTTGGAGACTTTGCTTTTGTTGTTGACGCCTGTGTCCATTGTGGACGCTCAGTCTACTCGAGCCAAAGGTCCAAATATTCATCGTCCAGATAGTTCTCCAAGTACTACAGCTCACCAGCGTCGATATGTGAGGTGCACGTCAAACCGAGGCCTAAGCTGCAACGATCGTGCTTTTGCAATCTGCATAGCCTATAAGGAAACAGCTCGAGGCGTTGGACGCTCAGGTGATGGAGACCAAAGTTAAATCGAGATGCTCGAGCTATTGTTCATGCTTGGGAGAAGTTTTCCAGCACACGAGATATTGGTTCATTTGGTCATTGCCAGCAACAATATCTAAGTCAAAGAAGAGAGGCCTGAAGAACTACGTGTGTGTTCGGATGATAGTGGAGCGTAATAGAGTGTGGCAGTGTAATTCTAGAATAGACTAGGTCGATTTAGGAGGGAGAGTGTTCGTGATTGTTAGTAGCAACTTTAGGTCGTCCAAATACTGCGGTATGAAAAAGCAGAGCTTCTCTCTTATAGGCAGAAGGCCACCGAACCAAAAGATCCTCTCATGCTATTCGCATTTTGTTTGATGAACTCGGTGTTCATCTGCCTTTTTTTTTTTTTGAGCAAGAGGCGCAGAACCTAGTAGGCACCATCGCTACAGGGACGATTAATTGGGTGAAACGAGGCCGCGCGCTGCCTTCGTACCGGAACTCGATGGAACCCAAATGCTGGTGCAAGTGTGCAAAAAACGCCACTCAGCAATCTGGGACCGTAACCCAGGATCCACAGTTTGGCTATCATGGCGGGTGCATGGGCGTCCATTTAGGCGAACTTTTGCCAAAAGAACGTGCGTTGTGCAGGCGGAAAGTCCGCTAAAAAGGGTCCACTCGGTGCTTTTCCGCAACGTAAATAAGGCTTGCCTCATGCACAGGTGGGGGCAGCACCGTTCTGATTGAGAGGTTACGATAAGTGTGACGAACACACCCCTTTGTTGGATATTGACGAGAGCGTGTTTGGCACAGGCGAGGACTGGATAAAGCTTCTGGGAAGCTATGATGTTTGGCATCCTACGGCCCCTGGTTGACAACTCGTCTCGGCGCTTTTTCCCATCTTACTATAGCCATACTCCGTTGCCGACCGTCGGGTTCGAAGTGAAGCTGGCTTGAGGCGAAAACGGTCTAGTTGAGAAGCAAAGAAGCCTCAAATCCTGAGCCATGTGGCAAGCATGCATCGTGGTTCAACCCCTGACTCCAGACCACATTAGGATGATCTTTGAGACACTGAAAAGCGTTGCAGTCTGTACTGGTCGAGCAACCAATGCTATGACCTGCCTATATAGCCTTAGTACCCGCCTCAGCCTGGACACTAAGCCTGCATGAGCTGGCGGTTCTAGTGGACAGAACTTCACAAATAAACTCTGCCATTCCATGAAGACTAACGCAAGAAACATTTCCGCTGGCGATTGTGTTCGAGAACCAGCTAGCTGCATTGCGATTATTCCATGTCACATTCTAAACCTACGACATCGTTGATATCAACCACAAGGTGAGAACAATTTTCGGACAATCTCTCTTTGCCAAACCATTCTAGCGCGTCCACCAGTGCCGCCAAAATCTGGGAGTAGGCAAAGTGGAAACGTGCCGTGAAAACCAACAAAGTAGAGAATTTGAACATAAAAACCGTGGTTCCAGTCGGCAGTAGTTGAGCCACCGGCTCACATCCTGGTAACCGACGCGGTGGTCATCCATCGACGATCTCAGCTGGACATCCAAAGTCAGCGAGGCGATACGCTACCTGAGATTGTTGGAACCTTACCAACGACTCCTTTGCACTCGTCAGCATAGTTGTGCCATTGCACGGTTCCATCAGGGAGCATTTCTGGACAGGCGTAGGGGGCCTTCTCGGGACCAAGCACATTATATAGCCGATTCTGCGGACGTCAGGTCAATAAATCTGGTCTAAATTTATATAAAGCCTGGCTGCGGGAGAGTTTGCCACAATTAAACTCACTATTAGCTGCCATAATGGTCGATTCGTTGTCTTATCCAGAAGCATGGTCCTGAAGTCAAAGTAGACATCTGGCAGGCCCAGGTTTCTGGCTTGGAGGCTGAGCGCGGTCCACTGTGTCTGGCACCATGCCTTTTTGACAGGATCCTTAATTTTCACAGCTGTCGATGCGACAGATGCTGCATCAGAGTGGGTATCCGCGTAAGACGACATTGCGGGGGGTGCGCTCTTAGTGAAGGGTGTCCTCGCTACAGTCAAGAAAATAGGAGCTAATATGGCTCTCGTATGGTTCGGAAAGGCGTAAAATCGCCGCTTGCCTGGAAGATGTTTTGGTGGGTGTTGACAGCTTTGATGGAAGACAAGTCTTGTGGTTAGGTTTCGGATGTCGGAAGACACAACCATTACCCCATCATGTCCAGGGGGGAAACCCCTCAGCTCAGACGACTCCACACACTTTCGTATTATTTCACCGGCCCGGGTTTGAAGTACCATCTAGACCGCGCACAAGCTTTCTACTCCAGGCGGCATGAAAGGATGCCATTCAGGGTTAAATTGAGATCATCTTCTCTTCCGGCTACTGATGTACCCGGAACAACTTGCACAGCGATAGAAATTTCCACCAGTTCGGTTGGAGCTCTTATTGTTAAGTGAGATTATTTGGTACAATAAGGCACCCCCCTATAGGTCTATAGAACGCTGCACTTTGGGGATAGGGGTTATCCTCGAAGTCCTTTTAAGAAGCCTAGACTGGTAGTTTGCAAGACATCCACCCTGACAAGTAGAACGTCTCGTAATTTGAGCATTCATAATACAACTTCTACATTTGCCATTATTGAAGCGGTCCGATGGGTGATCATTTGCCCTAAGCTAACGCAAATTTTGTTTCACTCCTTTGGGATCAGAACATCTAGGTCCTTTTGCTTGCTGCTCCTATGCTTGACCTGTCGCTCATTTCGATTGAAAGCTTTACGTAGTTGCCTTGGGCATGCCAAAAACGTCCACATTCGTAGGGCCGGATATTAACGTCGCCGTGAAATCCGTCCAGTCATCCTGCCATTCAACTGGCACGCCAGTGGCCGCATGTGCAGTTGGTTGTGAACTTACCTCAGCCTTAGGCGCTTGAGATGCGCCAAGTGAAACGGCCACAAGGCACGCGAGAAGGATGACTATGTTGTATAATTGCATCTTCTTGATTATCCGGATGGGTGGCTAGACGGTTTCTTTGCGCGAAGAGATTGCCTGGGCCGACAACGTGTACAGTGCCTACCTAGATTTCGGGGAATGGGTGATCGTGGGTAAAATCTTGTGGCTTGCGTGCAAGTAGTTATGCACGATGGAATTGTTCCTGAAGAGTGAGCAACGGGTGTGAGAGTCGAGAGAAGGCAACCGTGTAAATGCTGCTGGTTGCCTTCTTTAAGAATGTCAGAACAGACCCTGTGGATATCTTGCGCACTACATTAAGCACAAACCTCCTTTGTTGCGCTATATCGAGAAGAGACCATTGTTTCACCCGGACTTGTATCCAGCCCTTTTAACTTCAACAAAAGGAAGGCGTCGGGCCGATGTTATTTGCCTTGTCTTCTTGTAAATCTACGCTTGTTCCGCATAAGCCAAATCGGGACAGAAGGGCCACCAATATCGGGATCTCGTCCATGACTAAGGTTGACTGTGAGGGAAATGACATGGTTGAAAAGGATTGCACATTCAAGCTCCAGAAACTCTTCGTATCCGTAAACACCTGACTCCAACGCATTCACTCATGTGGGTCTTTTTCCTGGTCTCATCTGCCCGTTTCTCGACCTGTTGTTGTCGCGGAGGGCGTCACATCGTTGTTCCAGGATAGATAGGTGTGGTCGCCGAGTTTCCTATTCGTGTTAGCGGGACAAGTCTTCGGACTGTGGGTGAAACATACCTTGGTTTTATGAGGTGTGCAGCAGTAAAGAAGACACCAAGCACGATACACAAGCCACCCACGACCAAATACGCAATTCCGAGGAAGTCATTTTTACCACCCATGACCGTCCTAGTTGAGATCAGGAGACTTTTGGTGCCGCCATAGGCTTTGACGTCGAAGACTAGAAATCTGTTAGGACATGGTAGAATCAATCCGCCGAGACATACAGTCGGCAATACTCATCTGATATGTTCCTGCCCGCATGACATCGTCGTCATTCCTCAAAGCTAGCTTGCTGAACGTGGGCAAACCGGCTGTCCTCATCCAGACTGCAAATTCTTCGTATGTCGACAAATCAGGGATTGGACTATCACTGGTGTAGCCATCTGGATAGCGCTTGCCCCAATTGGGTGGTGGCAGAACCTGTTCATTGGTGTAGTGAGTTTTTTGGTACAGCGTCAGGTCACTGTCCCAAGCGATGCCCTTATTTGTCATGGAGTAGTTTTGAGAACTTTGTCCTCCTGCTGAGCTCACCAAGCTAGGACTCCGGATGGTGTCATTAAAGATTGAATTCGCAATCAGGCCGCACGGATAGTACGCTTTTCCGCCCGCTCCAGTCTTGAGTGGATTGCATGCACTGTTACTAATCGTGCTATTCGATACGGCTTGTCCTTTCAGCTGGTCGAGGTCGAGAGACTTTACGTAGCGTCTGTGATTTTGGTAGAAGTTTGTCAGCCTGTAATAGAGGTACACGGGGGGCCCGATATTGTTCGGGATAGTAAATTGGAGATTGCAGACAGGAGTGTTCCGCTGTTCGACACCGTAATCGGGCTGGACAGTTTCTACACTCCGACGCCATTGGGCTCGACTCGTCGAATTCGAGGACTTGAAAGAAGAACGAACTTTGTCGTTCGGGATAGTATCAAAGGAGTCGGCAGTCTCCGAGCTGGTGCAATCTGTGTAGTCGATGGACAGCTCTTGGACCTGCTCTCGGTCAGCGATGGTTCTACCTATGCCAGATTATCTTGCGAGCCATACAGAAGCACTTGCCCATATAAGCAACCCTCCTATGGGCGCAAATATGATACCGATAGCGAAGAAGATTGGGAGGACGGTTTTCGGAGTTAGAATAGGTCTGCTCAAGTTAACACGGGATCATCAGATCACAGTGTCGGTGCAACTCACTGCCAGGCCTTCAATCTCTGTTGACGAAAGGCAGTATCTAGACCAAGTCAGCAGCAATCCGGGATGACGAGACCAGTAACCTACTGGCAGGTCTCCTGCTCTTCTGCTTCTTCGCGGGCTCATTAAGCGAATCATCACCCGTTGTTGAGTCTGCGTGCTGCATAGGTTGCGACATTGTGACAAGCGCTTCGCTATGTGCCCTTCATCTGGCGTTGGAAAACCATGGAACGGCTGCAACGTCGACAATCTCAATCTGCGAGGTACGCAGGATCGGGTGCCGCTCTGTCAGCACTCGGTAGTCCGCGCCGGGGAGGCGGAGCGTCGGCTCACCTACCACTTTTGATGCCGGCTGGAGAGCCTATAAAATTTCAGTTACGACTTGCGTTTTAACGTCTTTTTTCTTCACAACAAAAACTCATTCAAGGGCATGTTTTATTGTAGGAGGCAGGGATGTCATTCGACACATAGATCTCTTCTTCCTCTGCTATGTGCTCCGAGAGCAAAGCGCGCCGTAGCTGGAGCACCTAGGTCATTTTCTCTGGAAGAAATGCTCGATGATGAATCTGTTCCTTACCGACGGTCGCCACAAACTTCGTATTTGATAATTCTTCCTTGACGTTGTGGACATTGGAAAGCACATTCACAAGGCGATGGTTGAGACACTTTTTTACAATTCGGGTCTGCCTTGTGCCTGAAGATGAGCTCATATGGAGATTGTTCAGTGCTCTATTCTCATGCCATTCATTACGTGTACTCCTGACATTGGCGCTATTTACGCGTTCCCCTTGTACATGGTGTCTTATTGCTTTATCTGACGGTCACCGGGCTCCCATGTCCGTTCTTGTTTTGTTCCCGGTGGCAACCACTGACCACCAGGACTGGATTGCGGTTTTCCTCCAGCGTCATCGTCTCTTTTGAAATGGCCCCCAGGAAAATTAAATTTGTCATTTATGCCGGGAATATTCTGTATGGGATGCCCGTTCGGTATTTTCTTTTCCGTCAATTCTGTGACAGGCAAGAGTACCCCCTTGTGTCTGAAGTGATCGGTTTTGGCACGTTTCTCTGTCGCATCTTCCGAACTCGTTCGGTCATAAAGGTACAGCCCAAAACAAGTCAGCCCAATCCCAAGCATTTGAGTGTGAGTTGTGGAGCTCCTGAACCATATTACTGCAATTACGATCACCCAAACTCTTTTAATGAGGGAAGCCACTGAGTACGACACTGGTGACATCATTGAAAGCAGAATGAATGCCATAATGTTTTGCGCAAAATGGAAGACACCGTTGAACACGAATTCCAGTAGAAGAGGCCCATGGTCGAGGGCTCCTTTCTTCATGGAAAGCATAATGGTGCCATCTTTCCAATACTCGTGCACAATACCCCAACCCTCGGTGTACACCCACACTGGAGCGGTGAACATGAAAGCACCCAAAGAACAGTAGCATAACAAGTTGAGCTTGTCAAGTTTCTTGCCCTGCTTCGTCTGTCCGTCATTTACTGCTCGGTCCGACGCAGTGAATAACTTTTTGGAGAAGATATTCTGGGTCACAAATACGATGGCTGCAACCAGCGACGCTGCGATGCCCAAGAAGTTTGTCGAAAAATCCGTTGAACATGCTAACATTACTCCGACCGTAAGCGGGATTAGAGATAAGTAGGTGGCTCGGGCATACTTCATCTTGAAGAAGAACCTGTATGCAAAGACCGTAAATAATGGCGAAAGCCCTTTGATAGTGTGTACAAGCGACACAGGAATCTTTGACGTAGCATATGAGCTTAGCAAGTGACCAAGGAGCTGGAAGATGGATAACGGAAGCGCAGTAGATAGCACTTCCCATGACGGATAACGCAAGCCATTCTTCAACGCGGGTATGGCTCTTCGAAGAGGTGGGAAAATCGCTGCCAGCCAGGCTAGTATCAGGCACCAGGTAGACACCGAGGCGAATTGCGCAATCGTGAGGGTAACGGGCTGAGGAAATGCGTTGAGAATGGATTTGGAAGAGGTATTTGTCAAGGCAGATGTCATGTACCAAACGATGCAGAGTGCCTGAGGATATTAGCAAGATCTGAAATAGGCAAGCCCAGCACTCACAATCAGCTTGTAGGATACCGGCGCCTTCAAAGCTTCGGCCAACTCTTGGGCATTTTCGGTAACGCTGCCTTGGCGGTTGCGAAATTTAGCAAGGGCGTCGCTCACACTCCGCTTCGGCCTGTGCCCATGTTGCCCTGTGTTCCTTGCGATCGGCAGACGTTGACTTCCGCGCCGACTTGGCCATTTGTATTCAACTGCTTTTGCTTCTGCCGGGCTTTCAGACACGACTGGCCCTCCAAAGTTGGGCGCTGCCGAGTAGTCAAAGGAAGGAAATCTCTCCTTCTCCGTTGACGCACGCGCTGGTGGGTTCGGCGACAACGCTCGTTGCGTGAATTTCTGGCTTTCAGGCGGCTGGGCCATTGTCGTGGTGATGGAGTTCATCGCTTGTGATTACATCGGCTTGGGTCACACATTTTCCAGACGCTGTCTCAAGACTTTAGCGCATCAGAGTCATTTCAAGTTCAGAAACTATGAGGAATAGAGTGTGCTTATGGTTTATAGTGTTTGCTGTATGGTCTGGTAGGCCGGCCAGGACTGAGAATGGGAGTTTGAGGTCTGAGTGTAAACTGCGGAAAGCCGTCCGAATGTAGCGCTCGGGAAAAGTAAGTTTGCCGACAATGGCCTCCTCACGTCTATCATAGCGGAGTTTGCAATGTCAACCTCTACTCAACCAGTACTCGGATCTTTGTCCATGTGTAGTGCGGTATGTCGCCCGTCGTGTTAGTGGATGTATTCAAGGATCAACTGTCGTTCGCTTTCATTGACGTTTCCACGAAATAGCCGGGTAGATTCTAACGAGTGCAGACAAGCTTCCCTGTGAAGAGAGCTATGCTAGACGTTCTAGAGTAAAGACTGCCTTGCATACATGGGATGTGTGTTAGTGAGGCAGTACGTACATTATCGACCTGCTCTTTCAACAAACGGTCTTCCTTGTTCAAACAGCGAGGAGCTGCCATCAATTCTCTCCACCTTCTGGTTGCGTTTGAGTACATGGAGAGACTCGTTTCAATTCTGGAGCAGTGTTGTGTGAATCCTTAATAACAGAACCGCTTATGACATCAAAGCCTTTATGCACCAAACAACGATGGCCACAAAACTACACTTCCTAGCCATTCCATCAAACGTGGCCATTTCAAGCGGGTATCAGCTTGAGATCTTAGCCTCCCTCGCCCAGTTTAGAGCCGTCTATTTCTACAGCAGGGACCAGCTTCCACTTTTCCTTTTGTTCGTTTCACTTGGATCGTACTGCAATGGTAGCCGCTCGCAGACCGCGACGGCACTTTTTGACAGAATCGGTGGCCCAGTGGTTGGCTGTTCATGCTGGTGTCCAAACACTGGACAAGCGCTCACACTCTGCGGAAAGAAAATAATGTCCAGGCTTGGCCATTGCAGTGTTGATGCCGCACCTTCTTCAGGTACGAAGTGTATGCGAGTGCAGGTGCACGATTGCTGTCTAGCTCCTTCCAATCCACGTGGCTTATGGTGTCTACTTCACGATAAGGTCTCGCTGAGGCCTCAGTTTCCCTTTTAACACCCCACTTTTCACATTCCTTCTTCTCAGTAAAGCCCTCTTCTACCCCATCTCGTGCGCATCTGGCACCTTGACCTATCTTGTCTACTTGTGCCCTTTACAAACTAATTGTCCTGGAAACAACGCTGTACATATTCAGGTACTTCTCATAAATAGTTGAGCATTTGGCAAGCATGGCGACATACTCAAACGTTGAGCCTTCTATCAGCCGCAAACCCACGCCAATGATGAACGCCCTCGACGATGCCACTAATGACGGCAAGACACCTCGCGCCTCCGTCAAGGTAGGACTTTATAGCAGTCTACATGTTTAACTACGCAAAGAGATCTAACTGCAGCAGCGTGCTAACATACCAAAGCCCTTGCAGACAAACTCATTTGGCAACCTACGGGGAATGCGAGTCACTAGCAAGGCAGGTCAATGATGGTAAGTACATAGACGGCATAAACTAACAGCAATCATCAGGAGATGCCATCACAATCAAACATCGAAAATATGCTCGACAAGTTGCGTTCCAATGACTTTCGAAAGACATCCACCGATGCAAAGAGCTCCAGTACACTTGAACGTCGAAAGCTTTCAGACAACAAGGAAATCGATGCCAAAACCGAATCTGACGCCAGTAGTGCCAAAGACACTGATAGATTCTCAGGCTCAGAACTTTACACTCCAGCTACCGAGGCCTTCGAGATTTCTATCAAAGCCTCAAATGCAGAAATGGAACAAGTCAAAAAAGAGCTGGAGGAAGCCAAGTCTGTCATCAACCAGCAGAAGCGTGAACTCGATGAGACACGAAACTTCAAGCACACAATGGAACAAGCTCTGCCAAGTCCATCAGAAGCGGAGTTTCCTCCAAGCGATGCTCATATGTCTGCCATGCGGAGGTTAGTTCACTGCAACACAGCTGGAACTAGAAATTCTGACGCTCTGTCCAGTGCTTTTGATGCTTCTGCCAGGCCATTTTCTGGCGCCAATTGGTCTGCGCTCAACAGTCAGGCCGTTGATCTTCCTGGAAGTTTAGCAAATGCTGCTCGACGTCAATTTGGAGGGGTAGGCAAGACCAACTTCATGACTGCCGATTCTCTTCGACAAGCCGGAAACCTCCGAGCCCATAGCTACGAGGACTCTGGCGTCATCTACGGCTCTAGTGCCGGTGAATATGATACCGCACGCTACCAGCCACCTCAGCGAACCTTCTCAGGCGGCTCGATCAGCCCTCTGTCTCCAACAATTCCACATACACAGTTCGCTGATATTTACCAAGGAGCCCCTAATTCTGGCCGTGCTTTCCAGTATCGCTCTAATTATGCTCCTTCCTCTGGCTATGGTGCGGTAGGTAGTGATTCTCTACCAGGCGGAAACCAATATGCATCACTCGCAGCAGACTTCATGCAATTGCAATTGAACCAGCCACTCCAGGGGAATGGACGTATCCTTCCAGGCATGATGGCCACATCTCCCTCAACAAGTGACTTCAGTGGAGGTCAAGGTATGGTCCTCAGTTCATGCAATTCGCAGAACACAGCCCAGACTTACGTTACTCCGCTCGAACCCATGAACTACCGCCGTCTGCTTGACAAGTCTGTTTCCTGCGATTGGAAGTATATTGTCGACAAGATTGTCTGCAACAACGACCAACAAGCTTCCATTTTCTTGCAGCAAAAGCTCAAGGTCGGCACGGCTGAGCAGAAATTTGAGATTGTTGAGGCAATCATCAACCAGGCATACCCATTGATGATCAATCGGTTTGGAAACTTCCTAGTCCAGCGATGCTTCGAGCATAGCACGCCCGACCAAGTCAATGCTATTGCTGATGCTATCCACGGAAACGTGGTCTCCTTGAGCATGGACCCGTTCGGCTGCCACGTCATCCAGAAAGCATTCGACTCCGTCCCAGAGGGCCATAAAGCTGACATGGTCCGCGAGTTGCTGCGGCGCATCCCTGATACAGTCATTCATCGATATGCATGTCATGTTTGGCAGAAGTTGTTTGAGCTCCGATGGAGCGGCGAGCCACCACAAATCATGGCCAAGGTCAACGACGCGCTTCGCGGTATGTGGCATGAAGTAGCACTTGGCGAAACTGGTAGCTTGGTTGTGCAGAACATCTTCGAGAATTGTGTCGAAGACGAAAAACGACCGGCCATTGAAGAAGTCATTGCGAATATTGACCTCATTGCCCATGGTCAATTCGGAAACTGGTGCATCCAGCACTTGTGTGAGCATAGTGCCCCACCAGACAAACGAAGAGTCATCGACCACATCCTCGTCAATGCATACAGCTACAGCATTGACCAATACGCTTCCAAGGTAGTTGAAAAATGTCTGAAAATTGGTGGTATCGAATTTCTCGACCGCTACCTCAACGTCATTACCACAGCTCACCCAGATCGACCACGGATTCCGCTCATCGACATTGCTGGCGACCAATACGGCAACTACCTCATTCAATGGATCTTGATGAATACCCACCAACAGCAACGAGAGCAAGTCGCTATCCACATTCGCAAGCATATGGTTTCCCTTCGGGGCTCCAAATTCGGCTCCCGCGTTGCTATGCTTTGTTGCAACCCAGCTTCAGCCACGCGACCTGGTCCCGGTGCCATCGTCAACCCTTACGGAGCTCCTGGTCAACCACGTTCCCAGTATAGTCGATACCGTTGAAGTCGACACCTCTTCTTGGTAGATCGATCTGATACCTACATTTGCAGCATATGTGCCAAGTTTCCAAGTGTTTTAGGCCTGGTCCACCGCGCGGAAGGGTCATCTTACCTATTGCTTGGAATACTGGTCCGATGAGCCTCGTGATGCTCTAATCTGCATACCAGCGGATCCCATCTTGTCTACCCAAACTTGGGACAAGCCTCTTGCATCTTATGAATGTTTATCAAGCAGTCTATCAACTTATGTAGTTTTTATCTCAACGACATGGTATGGAGGAGCTAGAAAGGTGTTTTGCATGCTTCAAAGCTCAATGCCGTCATTGGCTGAACTGAAGCTCGACAGAAGCCGCAGTTTAGACTTATCTTTCAAAATAGGCATTGAATACCTTGTCAGTTGGGTCTGAAGCGGGCCCCATGTGTCCATATGCGAGAACAGTGCATCAAGCAGAGTAGAATTGAATTCATTACCAAACTTGTCGCTGACGCAACTGCTTTGAGTCTTGCTCGTCGATTCGTGGATCCGCGCGAAGCTCTAGTACAACTGTTGGCTTTTAGAGTGTAGTGGCGATCACCAATCGGCCATATTGTAGCCATAAACGAGCACTCTACTCGAAGGGAAACCTCGTGTCGGTAGTGCTGCTGTAAGTTGCTTCAAAAGCGAGCGTTGCGACCACGGTGATGGGAGGGCGGATGAGGGGGATGCGGGTCATAGTTTGCGATTACCAGGCTGATCAGATGACTCTACATCGCTTTTCAGCCTTTCAGCAATATTGGCGAGTGTTACGCTGTATATGTGTGCTTTCTGATGGAGCCTCCACTCGAAAGGATGCACAGTGGGCCAATTCTTTCACGTACACACACACACACACACACACACACACACACACACACACATACACATATACACATATACACAGAAAATGTAACCTACTACTCATTTGTTCATTCGTCTCGACTTGCTCGATTACTCTTTTGCGATGAGTCCCGAGTCAGGGATAGCGTCAGGCTGCAAGATCCTCACGACACCTTCACCCGTGCGGTCATGTCGCTCCCCATCGGCTGACCGGGAGCTGTGGTCGGGCGGAGATGTCGGCACTTGAGAAAGATCTGACCCCGTTTCTTGAGGATGTTCTTCTTCTGCGTGCGGGTCGTCTCCGTCTCCGTCTCCGCCTCCGCCCTGCTGCTTCTCCCACGGCTTCTTGCGCCGGGTCGCGGTGTCAAGTTTGGAGCTGCCTGGTTCGAGCACTGTGTCTGGAACTGTCTCGATGCCGGGAATCGGCTTGTTTTGCGTTATTAGGTCGATAATGTCGGCGAACGAGGTCGGGTACGGTGGCGCCGGCCCTGAGTCGGGCTCTACTGGTTCTGGTTCTGGTGCTAGTGGAACTACTGGAGCTGCTGCTGCTGCTGGCTGTAGGTGCGGCTGTTGCTGTGGCAGTGAATACGACTGCGAACTCGGCGAGGGAAGTTGATGACGGGCTTCGTCGGGCAAGCTTGATGCTGCTGCTGCTGCTGTGGAGGGTGTTGGAGCATGCGGACGATCAAATGGAGATTGCGGTTTAACTGCTCTGGGTCCAGCTTGAATAGACAGACCGTTCGTCCGTGAGCGATCGGCCGCTCCTGTTCCTGTCGTTGTAGGGGGTGTTGCTTGCGATGACAGCCAGGTTTTGTACTTTTCAACATTGATCCCTTGCAGCAGTGCAAACTTTCGGGCAAAGTAGAAGCATTGAGCTTGGACGACTAGATCCTGGTGCTGGCTTAGTTCTGCTTCGCTCGGAGGACTGTCAGGGTGGCCGAGGATTGTGGCGAGGCCTCGAAGGAACTCCTGATCTGAGTGGAAGGGGTAGGCCGATATATGGTGGAATATAAGTTCTTCGGAAGCAGTTTCATTTGCCGTCGCTGGGTCTGAGGGTGGTTGCGCCAGAGGAGGAGGCTCCTGCGAAGGGGCTGAAGCTGGATCTGTCAAAGGTTCCATCGTATAGGAATAGAAGCAAGGGTGATACGAGTGGAGGAGAAAAAGCAGCGAAGAAAGGGCTTGGTGGTTGTGGTGGTGGCGGTGGCGGTATTCCTTCTGCGTTCAGATCTTACTGATCTTACATTCAAGAGTAACTTGTTGCATCGAACGGTGTTGCGCTCTGCAGAAAGCTCCTGTGCCTCTATACCATGAATGGAGGCATCCAACTTTGTTTCTATACACAGCAAAGTCCTCAATATGCAGTACTTGCATCATTTTTAGGCCGCAAGGCATTTAGTATTAATATTTGCTTAGCACGAGTTACTGGGGCGCAAGGGTGCCTGTAACAAACGTGGGGATGTTTGGAGAAAGAGTTTCGGCTAGGTTTCTCACCCGTAGCCGCTATGTTTCCTCCAATGTCGTGTATTGAACCTGGTGCACAACGAACAACGATGGGTCCGTACAAGTAAGAGTCCATTAGATCTCATCATTGTCCATGGCCGAGGCCGTACGAGGGCTACATTAAATCTAAAGGTAGGGAAGAGCCACTGGAAGAAGCTGCTGCACGTAAGACGCATATTCTAATGAGCCCCATTATGGGGCCGGAAGTAGCAAGAATATCATATGCGAACTGGTGGGAATGAGCTTGACAGGTTCCAAGGCAAGACTACCTAAGTAGGTACCTAGCTAAGACGTTCTAATAACACGAAGAATACATGGCTAAGACATCAATGGATGCTTCCAGCCCAAGCATCTTCGAAAGGTACGAGGGTCGACTAAGAGTTAGGCCACCCCTCCAAGCTCTGGGCGGTCCTCCTTCAGCATATCAAGTCTTGGTTCTACGTGAAAAGGTGAGACAACGTAAGAAGCTTCTACAGCAGAAAAGTCTTGGAGTCTTGGGTCTTGAATGGTACAATTAAATAGTCAGGACTTGTGTGCTCACGATAATTTTCGTTTAAAAGTTTGCCTAAACCCACTCCTCAGACATCTATCAACGGGCCTACAGAGCGGAGAAACAGAAGTAATAACTATGGCCTCATTCAAAGACAAGGTGCGTCTGTAGCAGAACCAACTTCTAACGTCTTGAAGACACCATATGTCGAGCATACACTAGCCTAGCTTGTGCAACACTGGAAAAACTAACACACGAGCTGAGATATAGGTCGTCATCATCACAGGCGCCAGCAATGGAATTGGTGCAGTCACTGCCGCTCTCTTTGCAGAGCAGGGTGCCAAAATAGCCAATATTGATGTTCGAGACGCGAGTTCACCATCCACTGACTCGAGAATCGACATCAAGTGTGACGTCTCGTCCGAAGAAGAGGTCATTGCAGCCGTCAAGCAAGTCGTCGACAAATGGGGCACAATCGACGTGCTGTGCAATGTGGCCGGCATATCTGACAATTTTCGTGAGTTTGCTTTCCAGCCTCGAGCGGACAGCTTTTATCTCTGCGGCAGCTCGACGGACGACGGTGTAGCTGACGGGATGTTGTTACAGAGCGGCTTACGGACACGACGAACGAAGACTGGCAGAGGTTCATGAGCATCAATTTCTACGGACCGCTCTACCTCATGCGCCACGTCATTCCTCATTTCTTGTCCAAGCCTGGCGCAGTCCAAGGCGAAGGATTTCAGACCGTGCTCCCGAAGAAGGGCAGCATTGTGAACATTTGCTCGGTTGCGGCTGTCTGTGGAGCGGCGGCTGGAGTCATGTACACAACCTCGAAGCATGCGTTGCTTGGTCTCAGTCGGAATACGTCGTGGATGTATCACAGAGACGGGGTGCGTACCAATGTCGTCGTCCCGGGTGGTGTTGCAACGAACATTATGCAAAACAGCGGAGTTACCGCCTTCGACGAGACCGGTGCAGCGGTCCTGAAAGCCCCGCATGCTGTGATGCCTGCTGTATGTATGCCTGCAGACGTGGCGAGGGCGATCGTGTTCCTTGCGGGTGCCGATGCTGTGAATGGAGCGGAACTGGCAGTCGACCATGGATGGACAGTTGCTTGCTGACAAACCTAAACCGGGAACTCTTTCTCGCTGCTTAGCCCACAAACTAACTGATACAGTCGCATGATTTTATCATTCATTTGGTCACCCTCTGCTTCTTCACTGCTCTTTTAGGCTGTTCTCGCAAAGGCGGACCCTCCCTTTTTCGTTTCTTCGTCGGCTTCTGCATTGGGGCGTTTGATCCTGTAGGACCTGAGCTGTCTCCTTGGCTCAAATCTGGACCCTGCACGGTATTAATACTCCGTTGGCCAACCTTAAACTTCAATGGTGGTATGAACTTTCCAATCTCATTACCGTAAACACGCCAATTGTCTTGCCAATACTTATTGGGTGCTTCTTTATTCTTGCCCTGTTTCCACGCTTGCACTTCTTTCTTCCACTTCGTCGTCAGCTGCAGCGGCTCCCAATCAGGATCCACGTAGGCGCCCAGTAAATTGTCTACGTCTGCTGTCTTCTTCTTTTCCGCTGCCTCTTTGATGCTCACGCGCACGAAATCTTCCCGGCCAGGACGCATGCCGTTGATCTCGTTCTCACGGCAGTAGACCTTCCAGTCGCTCGAGAATGGTTCGCCGTCCAGCACCCAGCGGGGTTTGCCCTCGCCCCCATTTCCCAAGGAGAGAACGCGTCGTCGGTCCCGCTCCGTGGAAAGGTGTGACTTCAATTGTTCAAGCGTTCGGGCTCGAAGTGCGTCTGGTTCGATCCTGTCTTTCATCCTGGGTCGCATACATTGGCGAATCAACTCCGTTAGTGCGCCACTGTAAGGTATAGGTATCACGTCGCTTTTGTTCCCATGTTGGAACGCCGTCCATCGGAAATTATCCAGCGCGTCCAACCCATTTTCTTCGTAGATCTCATAGATCAGCGTCGACAAGTCGGAGTAGTACCAAGGTCGTGAAAGGGTTACCAAGTCATACATGACCTTGTGATCATTTGTTAGCAGTTTATCATGCATGTGAATACTCCTTAACGCACCTTTCCCAAGTTCCAGATATTAGTCGCTTGACCAAACTCCATCCCAAAATCCATATGGCTTCTGCATCGCCATTCTACTATCTGCTCGATAGTATTTGTCTGCCCGGTCTTGCCTTGAACGGCTTCGCGTGCAAAGTCAATACGTCTGCCGTTAGGAGGGTAAGGCCACGTCAGACCATAATGCATCATTTCAGGCGCTTTAAAGTACGTCGAGCCGGTTCCAAAGTGTTCTTCGGGATTTTGCTCATCGGTTTTGCCTTCGCCAACGAGTTGGCTCAACCCGAAGCCACCGACCTGGATCCTTGGATAGAACGCTCTCTTGTTGGAACCTTCGAAGCCGGCAATCCCGCCGTACCTCCCAGCCTTCTCGTCAAAGGGCTCTTCATATCCAAGGAAGATGTTGTTAGGCTTCAGGTCAAAATGTATCACTCTGAAGTTCTCTTTGTACTGGCCATGGTGCTCAGGAAGTGCATTCGGGTCTGTGGGACGCGACGCAAACGTCTGGATGACCTTTGCTAAGCTATCGAACACATGCCACAGAAATGGCTCGGGGAGATAAGTGTTCCAAGCGCGGTACCTATCGATCAATCGTGTCAGCTCGCCGTGCGGGGCAAACTCCATGTAGTTCCTCCACCTCCTGTACTCTGGCTTTTTAGGGATAGGGCCCTTCGTTGCGTCAGGCGCCATGTCCAATATCGACTTAAAACCACGAAGCTGAATGAAGTTTTCAACCTTGCTTTTGTTCACGTGACTGTGGATTACAGCTTCTTTAGACAGCTGTCCGGACCACAAACCACATTCGTCGTAAGGGCAATCCTTGATGGCTAATTCGTCGATGATATTGCCGCCCGCATCCTTTCTAATCCATAGCGCTACGGTGCCGAACGAGCCCCTGCCTAGAACTCGATGCGGTGTCCAGCCATCCTCGTATACCATCTTCTGCACCTTGGCTCTGCCAGTGTTTGTCGCTTTCTCGAGCCTCACTCCCACGGGCATTTTAGACCGAAGGAAGTCCATAGTTCGTTGGTAGTAACCGATGTCTTTTGACTGGGTTTCCGGGCCATCCAGAAAGCTCGCAAGTCGCGCCGGGATCGTCTCATCGTACTCGGGTCGGGCGTTTCCCGTATACCATGATGACAGCTTTCCCCAATCGATTTGTTCCCACTGACGAGGCCGAGGTACTTCCGAACCGCCAGTGCCTGTGGGTGCAGCTTCTGCCACACTGGAGCCTCCTTCAGGCTCAGAGCTGACAGATTCTATAGTCATAGGAGGTTGTGCAGGCCTTCGGGCTCGGCTGGCCCCTTTCTTGGGTGCTTTTGAGCGAGGTTTCATGATTGCACCAATAGCTCAGCAAAGGCTTTCTGTCTCACCCTTTGATGTTGACAATGAGCCTGCCTCAAGGTGCTGTACGAAGCTGCGACTGGTAAGTTGTGTATGCTACAAGCGTTCCGTAAGCAGCGAATTAAGATGTGCTATCAAATGGATATAAACGGCCGAAGGCAGCTGTCACGACTGTTTAGCAAGTCGATTTTTCCGTAATTGCAACTGTCAGTAACACTCAGAGATCGATGATAAGCAGGCTCGGGTTCAGGCCACTCTTTGAGAGGATATGCATGGTGCGCTCAATCAATCTCAATCAAAGGAAACACCGACCCTATTATCACTCGAGTAATAAAAGGCACAAAGACACCCACCAGAAATGACACAAAGGATTGCGAGTTTGAGCTGCTGCAAACAGCACTGGGAAAGCCAGGGTCAAGCATGATGAAGCTGCGATTGGGTAAGAGGTTTGCGCAGCCCAGGACTCAAAACTCGGTTTCTCGCAAGCTAGTGATGCTGAACCGAGCCATCGCAAAAGACGGGGGCGACAAGAGCGCACAGACAGACCATCTCTTTACCAGAGACTGCCAGATCTAAGCAAATCTGCATCTTCGCGATAACACACTCGGGCCAATTGAACCTGAAAATTGTGTCTCACAAGAGTGATAGATATGGTAGAGAATAAGAAAACCAGACCATGCTTCAGTAAAGCTCCAATATAATTGAGTCAACTTGCATGACAACGACCATGATGGGTGCGACACCGTTGTATCATCTTACGCTCGATCATGCGCCTCTGTGTCCTGCTTCTTACTCATTGAAAGCCGACAAGTTTTTCAGGTAACTCTTCAACCTGACTTGAGTCGCTCGTCCCGTTTGATTGCTGAGCTAACTCGTCGCGCCCAAAATTCACATCAAGTGGCGTAGCACGCGCGATTAGCTGTTTCCGGTTAAAGAGTCATAGAACTCTTCAGTCAAAGATGACGCGGAGGTCAGAATAATACTCCAAAGATCTGTGTCATATTTCGTTGCTCTCCTGCGACTGAAACGTTTAACCTCTAATGGGTCACTGGGGTTCACTGGGTCAGCCGCAGCCAAGAGCCTGACCCATGGGACCCCTATGACCCATTGAGCCCAAATTTACGTTAGCCCCAATAGCCGTTCTCGCCGTTGAATGGGCACATGGGTTAAGCACTTTAAGTTAGAACTAGTGCCAGATCTTAGCCCTTAATCGAAGCCTTCGCACGCCGAGCACGGCTCGCCACAGAGATACCGAGGCAGGCTCATGCGGATGCGAGATTCCTATGCGAGCTGTATGCGAGTCATTCTGCAAGAAGGCTCTACATATTCTTTGTTAGTCTTGACAGACCCAGAGCGCCGGTCCCGCACATCCTATGTTGAGTGGTCATGGCTAGCTCTCAGGAAATATTGAATCAGCTTGAGCCAGTTCTTAACCACCTCAAGAACCTCCCGTACCCGCATGTATCCAATCCCGAAGGCTGCAAGAAAAGGGCCAGTGTTGCAGTCATCATCCGAGTTCGACCCGCATTCGAGCCTGTGCAGAGCCCCAAAGAGTCTGTAGTGGCTCTAGACAGCGAAGAGTCTGCGGCCACCTCCATTGACGACTTCTTCGCCCAGCGATGGGTCCGAGAAGGTGACCCAGAAGTTCTCTTCATCAAACGTGCAGGTAGGGCAGGAGATAGATGGTCTGGCCATATTGCGTTTCCTGGCGGGAAGAGAGACCCGGAAGATGAGTCCGATGTCGCGGCTGCTATACGAGAAACAAGGGAGGAGGTTGGGTTAGTCTTAAATGCTGCGAACTGCATCGAAGCTGGAAATCTGCCTGAGCGGATCGTGGCGACTACGTTCGGGAGGGTGCCACTGATGGTCCTGTGTCCTTATATCTTCCTCTACACCAGCAAGACAACCCCTCCGCTGAAGCCTTCGCCAGATGAAGTCGCATCTGTTCATTGGGTGCCACTCCGAGCTCTGCTGTCACCCGAGCTGCGGACTCGAGAACATGTTGATACAGCCAGTCGCATGGCGAAACAGGGAGGCCCAGTGCTGCAGTTCATTCTCAGGCTCTTAATGGGCAAGATGATGCTCTCCGCAGTCAAACTTGTGCCGTCGGAAAGCGTGTTTGCTTCTTCCGCACCAGGCTTCATCCCTGCCAAAGGCGAGTCTGCCTTCACCGGCCTGGCTGAGGGTGCATTCGGTATACCCTCTTCTGACCAGCAGCTGGCGCACCTTCAACCTCTTTTACTATGGGGTCTAACCTTGGGCATCCTTGCTGACTTCCTCGATATGCTCCCTCCATACAACGCGGTAAGCCTGTGGAGATATCCTACCTTTACGCCTCCAGACCTACGGGCCTTTGTCTGGCTATTCACATACTCAATGCGTAAGAATAATGCCCACGATCTCAGTGCTGGGACTTGGCCCTACAAGAAGAGGAGGAGAAGGGCCAGCCAGACCGCGATGGATGCGACATCTTACGCAAAAGCCGTCACTGAAGGGGAGCCCACCAGGCTCACAGCTAAAAGCGAGGTCGGCATTGACGGCTCAGGAGCAGGTTCCAACCCACAAGATGCTGTCGGCCGTCTCCTCGAGGGGTATTACCGCAACATGAATGTGGCTATTGCTGCCTTCCTCGTGTACAGGACTGCTGTCGGCTCGGCGATTGTATACCATGGATGGAAATTGTGGAAGCGACATCAAGCCCGATTATGATGATAGATGCACGACCACTCAAGAAACTTAGAGTCGGCGCCACTTTCGGTGCTGCGAATCCAATTTCACTTTCACTTTCACTTTCACTTCGACCTGCAGGTTCAAAGGTTCCTGTTCTTCGTCACAAAAATGAACATCCCTGCGCTCGAGGCTCGACCCAGTCGTTCTCCTGATCTTTCGACTGATTTCCCTCCTGCTATCCAAGACTTGGGAGCCCCATATTTTGCCACCCAATTTACTGCTCTCAAGTGTCGTTGCCGTTGGATAGGTCTGGGAACAATAATTCTACCCAAGACCTATAAAAACTACACATCAACATCACCATGCGCTGGACTGTACAGGAGAGATACACAGTAAGTCATCCTTGATATGGACCCATCAATCACAGCCTTTACCAACTTCAGCATCGTGTTGATTCGACGTTCTAGCTAACGAGCTCAACTAGCTTCTTCTCAAACTGGTCGAACAAAACCAGGGTTGCCTAACCGGGTACGATGTCGAGGCAATCCGAAAGACCTGGCCCGGCACCGAAGTCCCTACCGTTTACATGATCCCCAAACAAGTTGCCGAGATACGCAAGCAAATAAATGTGGGTGGCCGTAGCGGTACGAACAGCTCATCAACCACGCCTTCGTCGCAAAAGATCTCAAAAGTCACTCCAAACAAAGTCTCCGGTATATCATCATCTCCTGTTAAAGGAGGCGCCACCAATGGCACACGGAACTGGATCACACCCACAAAACGACCAAAGCCATCAGCACATGATACTTCCTCCTCTAACAAGCGCAGAAAATCGACAGGTAGTACCAAAGGTAAAACAGAGCAAGACATATTGTCTGACGATCCAGTGGCGCTGTCGTCGGAGCCAGAATACACAGCCGAGTCGGATGATACAGATGATGAAACTGGCCAGCCGTTGTCAGTGGTCTCGATGGGGTGGGGCAGACGCGCAATGCCTCAGCGGTCAAAGGCGCGATCGAAGAACTATCTGCTTCCTGCGGATTCGGCAGGCGAAGACGATGGCGCTCGCGACGGTTACAGCGAGATTGATGGAGAGTGGGCAGGTAGCGATGATGGCATAGGGAAGATAGGCAGACGACGCAAGTTGAATAGCGGTGCTGGTCGTGCTCGTGCTCGTGGACTTGGACGTGGATTTGGCCCGGGAAACGAGGGTGCTAAATTTCATCACAGTCAGTCATTCGAGGCAGTGGGCTGTGAGACCGACAGAGTTGAAGAAGACAATGGTTCACGACATTACAAGATGGAGGAGAAGATGCAAGGGAGCGATTGCGACAGTCAAAGTGATACTGGCAGCCGGACCACGAAGAGGGAGAGCTGGAAGAGCGCATTGGAGCATATGGATCGAAGTGATTGAATATGTTTTGTTGCTTGAGACTGTTGAAAGAGGATTGGTGACTGTCTTGGGTTCAGCAGGGAAATGCCATGCGCAAACCTCATTTCATGTCAAGAGCTCGATCTTGTTGACACGAATTATTTGTGACAGCTCTAGGCTGCGTTCATGGTAGAAGATCTTCGTTGTAGTCAATGTTGGGGTCGTACCACAAGAGCAAATCTTTTTGATCCATCCCACTCTCCCAGTCTTCCTTCTCCTGTGCCTTCGGCCGGTTCGCATTCTGCTCTTCCAGCACCTTAACCCTAGCCATCTTGTGCTTCTCCCGACGGTTCAATGGTAGAGCATCGGAGGCCGACCCATCTGACTCTATAACGAGTGGATCGTTGAAGTTGCTCCCTTTCGGTTCCTTTCGAGATTGCACGAAGAATGAATCGGGATATCGCCGGATGAAGTCGTAGCCTTGCTGGCCCCACATACCGGCACGTCTCAGTAGATGGGGCGCCAACGCCGGATTTACCTTTGGCAAATCTCGCCGAAACTTTTCGAGTTCTCGCCTGACGAGCTGGAGCGAAGTCCGCGTGTTCCGTTGTTCAGGTTCGCTGAGTTGCTCAAATTCACTTATCAGACTTGCAATATTCTTGACACTGGCGCCAACTGATAGTATGATGGCACTGTCTCTACCCCTGGCCGCACGGGAGTGCTTAGGAGGCGCCTTCTTGCTGGGGGCCCTGTGACAAGTCTGTTAGCATCAAGAAGGAGGGTCGTGCGGTTTTGAGTTTTACATCCTGCTGGCTTGGGTGGCGCTGCGCAGCTGATAAGGCACGGCCAATAGACAGAATGGTTTCGAAGAAGAAGAAGAAGATGTTGGGCAGGGCAGACGCTGTTGGTGAGGGCGGACATGATTGTTGATAAATTGAAAAGCTATACGCTTTGTAAAGGGTATGTCGTGAATGTAGAGGCAGTCGTGCCTTCTTTGAAGTAGAAGCGACCACAAAGTAAACCCCGGACCATATGTATATGAGGTAGGAAGAGACCAGGTAGGTCATTCATGGAGTGTTTCACACAATAGTCCATAAGCGGTACCATTTGCTGCTTGAGGCTTCAACGGCCTCTTGGATATCCCGGATAGCTTCCTGGTCTATCGAATTTTCTCAGAGACAAATAGTACAAAAGCACATAAGTCATGACTGTGAGTGTCAGTGTTGATTCTTACTGTAGGCTTCACAGTTTATTCTCGACATTCAGATATATTAGGCAGCCAGGAGTCCAGTGTACATAGGTGAACGAATGTGCACGTTGTCGTAGGAGCACCTTTATCTTGTTCTTTGACTGTCACAGCGAGTTGGTGAGCGCAATTGGATCGCGCACGCCTTAGATCAAGCACGGCAGTGCTGTCCATGAACAAGAGATTGAGGCTTATATCTTCCGATGATTGTTCGTGCTGTCTCGTTGCTCCATCAAGCGGGCGATTGTGAAAGTCAACATTGTTCAGGATAGCCTGGATGTAAGAACTTATTAGCACGGCAAACTTGAGGGAATATTAGTTGAAAGGACCCACCGACGTGCAGCCTGGGCAAGCCACGCAAGCCCAGGACCCTGGTGATCCATTAAGGACCCAAACATTGGCACCCGTATTATACAAAGTGTTCCGAATAATGACCAGGGTTGTCGTGCGAGCCTAAACCCTGGATAGCCAGCCAGAGAGTTTCCAATTTGCATATTAGCACGGCCGAAAGGCCGGGTACGATGCATGATCGATGTCGCTAGTTGACCATGGCTTGATCAGTGTGAACTCCAGCCTGTCTCTGTATACATATTTCCTTATTGCATGTACAGTCATCCTCGCTGGAGAGAAACCAACTGGCGCTGACTTGTGTGCGTCGGCCACCAGCGCTGCCACTGCCCGACAATCGACAAATAACAGCCACCTGCGATCGCGACGCCGACAGCGGCACATTTGCGAGTCAATTACCATTGACAAGATACTCGCCTCCCTGGACTCTGCTGTGAGCTCCTACTGGTGTTGAAACTCGGCCAGCCTGTCGACCAAATCCTCCTGCCGCTGCTTCTATCTCATCGAACCGCATCCGGCTTCACTCCACGGCTAATGGCGACCCCTCAGAGGAAAAGACCAGCGCCAGGCACGACACCTCGAGGGTACGGTGCAGCCCCTCAACAGACCCAGACTCAGACCCAAACTGCCTACGCGCAATCTGGGCAAGCACTTACCGACGACCAATTCTTCAACTGGGGCGCAAATGGCCAAGATCCCAACGCATACTCGAGCCAGCATCCCTACAATGTGCCACAATCCAACTATCCGTCCCAGGCGACTATAAACTCGAGTCAGGCAGATCAGTCAAATCAGCTCACCCGACGACCCATGGGCATGAACCAGATGACACAGCGGCAGCCACAATCGAACAGTCAGTGGGTTGCGGAACAGCAGAATACCATGCCGGTGCAGCAGCAGGGGCACGACCCGGCCACGACCTGGACCGACGACATCGACGAGTTAGTAGCAAAATCTCAGGTCGCGAAGAGAGAAGCTCAGTCCAAGAGGAAGCAGATCCCACCTTTCGTCCTGAAACTACACAGGTAAGCGATCTACTACATTTTGACTGCCCCGTGCTGACTTGGGCCAAGTTTTCTAGATAATCCTAAGAATACCGAGTTAATCCGCTGGTCGGATGACGGGAAGTCTTTCATTGTCTTGAACGAAGACGAGTTCGCCAATAAGCTGATCCCCGAGCTGTTCAAGCACAACAACTATGCCTCTTTCGTACGGCAGCTGAACATGTATGGTTTCCATAAAAAGGTCGGTTTGTCGGACAACTCAATGCGTGCAAGTGAAAGAAAGGCCAAGAGCCCATCAGAATACTATAACCCTTTCTTCCGGAGAGGCTACCCTGATCTACTGTGGCTCATTCAAAAACCAAAGAACCAGACAGCCGGTTCCAAGGCCAAGAACCGCGGCAAGTCCGAGGAACGTGAAGACGAAGACGACTTGACTGAAGAAACGCCAAATGCCACCCAATTTCACGCCCGTCCACAGCTGGCATTGCCGGGCCAACCCGCGGCGTCTCCCAGTTCGGCCCTCACCCAAGAACAATTTGCGAGCGTGCAGCGGGAATTGCTCATGATTCGACGCCAGCAGAGTCAGATCACACAAATGCTAGCCCAGCTGAAGCGCGAGCACGACGCCTTGGTGAATCAAGCGAACGATTACCAGAACAAACACTCTCGACACGAACATTCTATTAATGCCATTCTCACCTTCCTGGCAACGTTGTACAACAGAAGTTTGCAGAATCACGAGGGTGCTCAGGATATTGCCAAAATGTTCGCAAACACGCTTAACCAGGACAAGAATAGCGGCATGGTGGACGTCGATAATTACATGTTCGACTTGCCTGATGGCACCTCTATCGATCACTCGTATCCGCCGTACAAGAAACAACGGCTCTTGTTGACAGATGGGGGCCAAGGCCGTGCCAAAACCGTATCACCATCCACCACAGCGAGTTCACTGCCGAAATCTTCAAGGAGATCCTCGCAGATGCCTCGCTCACCACAGTCAGCCCATGTCGAAGAGATTGTCGACCCCGAAGTCAGCCATACCAGACAAAGTTATTCAACTCCGTCAAGTCAACAGCAGCAGCAACAACACCAAAATTACCATCGAGATATGATGTCAGTCATCCAGAATGCAAATGCGCGCAACTCGGGCTCCAACACTCCCGTACCCGATTTCTCTCATGTTCTTGATGATCTTGAAAGCAACGGAGGCACAACACCTGTCAGTCCTGCTCAGCGCGAGAGCATGATTCGCATGTTCAGCGACCAGTCAAGACGACCTCAAAGTGCTGGTGGCGATAACAAAGCGCTAGTCAGCCCTGCTCGTTCAACCTCCCAGGCGCAATTCGACAACAAGCTCGCCTCCACCACACACGACCTCGATCATCTTGCGCAATTGCAGGCCGCTCAGGAAAAGTCCGTGGAAAATCTCACCAACCTTCTTCAACCACTTTCCCCAACTGGAAGTATACCCGGTATAGGCGATGGCCAAGATGTTCCTCCGCCACCCCTCGACATTGACACCTTTCTCAGCCATGACTATTTCCCTGATTTCAATCATGGTGCGAACGGCGGCTTTGATTACTCCAATTTCAATGATTCGGCATACAACAATAACAACAACGTAGGAAACTACGATTTTACGGACAGTGACCCACTGTTCGAAGATGTGGACGACAACAAAAATGGGAATAGCAATTTTCTTGAGGCCAAAAATAATGATAGGGAAGGTCAGGAAGGCAGGATAGAGTCTGTAGCGAGCAGCAGTGACGCTCCAACACCACAACCAGCGACGAGCGACACTGGCGACTGGAACACATCGACAACAAAGCAGGGACGGAGATCCTAGTGCTACTCGACTTGTTTTGGTCTCTGTGCGTGCAATCTTTGCATCATTTTCTTGTCAATGTTTAGGAGTCGAGTAAGCGATGGTTCATCTTACCAGATGAATCGGGATGAATTTACGATATTATGATTGAACAGGTCACGTTCATGTAATAATGATGTTGGGGGTCCCCGCCTTTGGATGGGGTTGTTTTCCAATCTGAAAAATGTTCTTGCCCAATCTCCTTCTTCCGCATATCAGCAAAAGCCTAGAATTGGCCTCACAATATATTGGTTCTACTACGAGCTTCTATTTGAAACAATATATATAACCTGGACTCCTTTCCAATGCCTCGCATATTGGGAGCTATTCTGATAACACGTTCCCCGAGGTTTCCCCGCGGACGAGCGGGATCGTCTGATCACTCCTCTGTACCTGTATGTACCCGTGTTCCAGTATGACCCACCCGCTAGCGGGGGAAGAATACCTCGGCAATGTCTACGGGGCTTCGTGGGTGAAGTGACATAACTTTTGACGATGTACGAGTGATTTTTCGATTCTCTTATACCTGGCAAAAAGCGGGAACATGGCGCAAGTTCGACCATACACGATCGACGTTCCACAGTCCAAGATCGATCGGCTTAAAAGAAGACTTGACGATTATGAATGGCCCACTGAACTGTCAGATGGTCCTGGGTGGGACTACGGCACGCCTCAGAAGGATATCAAGCGCTTTTACGACTATTGGAAGAATGAGTTCGACTGGCGCGTCCATGAGAAGGTGCTGAATGAGCTGCCGAATTTCGAGACGACGGTGAACATTGACGGCCATGGCGATGTGGATATGCATTTCCTGCATTTCAAAAGCGAGAATCCCCGTGCGATTCCGCTGTTGTTTGTCCATGGCTGGCCTGGCAGCGTGCTTGAATGCGTGAGATTGGCCCCGCTGCTCAAAGGTGGTAACGGCAAGCCTGCTTTTGAGGTCGTGGCTCCGTCGCTCCCGAACTTTGTCTGGTCTGGCCCAGCCCTGAAACGTGGTTTCGGAATACCAAGGTACGCTGAAGCCTGCCACAAGGTTATGCTGGCTCTGGGCATAGATCAGTATGTGGTGCAAGGAGGAGACTGGGGTTTCATCATTGGCAGAACTTTGACGCATCAGTATCCGCAGCATGTGAAGGGCTTCCACACGAATTGGTCCTGGGCAAAGGAGCCGCAATGGACGGCAGAGAACCCCAAGCCACAGACGTATTCAGCGCGGGAGCTGGATCATTTGAGACAAGGCGAGAGATGGAGTACAGGTAGGTTTTTGACTCTGGTCAGCTCAATCCAAGCCAAATAAAAAAAGCTAATGGTGCCGGTGGACAGGCGAGGGACGAGGTTATATAGCCATCCAATCGACCAGGCCAGCAACGATCAATCACATGATGTCCGACTCACCTGTTGGACTGCTGGCTTGGATCTGGGACAAGCTTGTTGACTGGTCTGATCAGTATCCTTGGGACCCGAGAGAAGTCTGCTTGTGGGTGTCACTTTACCTCTTCTCGCGTGCTGGGCCAGATGCTTCAAGCTACATCTACTACGAAGCTCTGCATGACCGTCGTACAATGTCAATGATACATAGCTATATCGATTGCCCCTTGGGCTTGGCCGACTTTCCGGTCGAGATCTGCAACAAACCGAAGTCGTGGCGGCACACGATGGGTCCAATTGTGTATCAGGAACAATTTGGCCGAGGCGGCCACTTCTGCGGGTACGAGCGGCCAGATGCCGTTGCCCAAGGCCTCAGTAAGATGTTTGGTAAAGGTGGCGGAGCTTATGGTGTGGTCAAGGAGAAGGATGGATACTTGAAACTCAGAAGATTCGAGGGAGGTGTGCTATAATTTTCACAACTCGTCAAGATTCGCGCTTCAACGCTCAAACTATGCTACCTTGGCTGGGGTTTTCAAAACGTTTTCTCACAAGTGGGAACGTATTCATACCTCTGCTCCAGGATCAGTTGGCAGCAGCAGCCGTTGCGATCGTGTATTTCAGAGACCCTCTTCCCGGGAACGTTCGCACTGTATCGACATGGCAAGTTACTTCGATACTATCCTCTACCGGAGGATCGTCAGTCACACATGGGACGTGGGCTTCGGGCAACCCCTGGCTGGGTGCTTAGCTTATTGACAAGAGCACAGTTTATATCATCAACGTCTCTCTCTCGTTCATCCTCCCAACTTGAACAGCACTGTTCGCAGCCTGCTATCAGCACGACTTACAACAATCATAGACCTTTTAAACCACTTTCAGTCCTCATGCATACCCCCTTCTCTACATGCTCGTCCATGACGTATACTTCTTCGAGGTCCACTATGCCTTGAACAAGCTGAAGCCGCTATAACAACTATTTCCACGCCATGCACCATGAATGCACATACGCCATGAATTGTTTCATGGTCGGGTACGCCGAGGTGATGTGGACAACTTCCTCCAAGTCGGAGTGCTCTGGTACTCTGGACATGGTTTTGCTGGATCGAACGGAGTGGAATTGGGCTCCTCCCGTTGAGCCTGATGATGATTTTCACCCACCATGGTCGGTCACAGTGGGTAGGTACAAGATGGATGAGCTTTTTCATTGCCATGTTTCATCCCCTCGTCATACCCGTGATACTTGTTGACCAGCCGCGCTATGCTAACGCCAGGAGATCATCATCATCAAGCGCAGTAAGTACCCAAGATACTGTGTCATGCAATTGCAACGAATGGTCTCGCTCTTAGTCACAATCTTCGACGTTTTAACTTCGGGCTGTTTTGGCGAGTGATGGATATCTGGTATGGCACATATCAGAGAGGCAATTTCAAAACTCACGAAATTCATTTCTAGACTGAGTGGCTTCGCAAAAAGGGCCGAAGATTCGGGAGAGGCGCAGAAATAGCTGGGAGATAATGCAACCACGTTCGAGGAAGTTCATTGGGGCTTATGATAGCCGCGACTCCTCATTTACGACGAATAAATGCAATGGAAACTAATTCATGATTTGCAGGGGGGGTTGTATGATCAATGGAATATCAGCGGGATGCTCGACCATAGTTTACATAGCCTTTGAGTCTGTGATTTTTAGATATTTCACCCACGATGCTACTAAATTGACGTCTAGCCTGCATATCTACTGCTCCTTTCAGGTTCTTTGACGGATTCTGGGCTTGCCAACTGGAGGCGCAGTGACGGCTGCGCTTCGGGGGACAAGACATTCTCAGGGTCATTTTTGGGACTAGAATCCTCAGACAGCGGATGTTCGCCATTCACCAACAACCGCGTCGTAGTGCTCGGTAGAGGCTTCCTTGGTATTCGATGAGCATGCGGTACTGTGCTCTTTTCGCCTAAGATAGCTGGCGTCACGGACACGGCTCCGTACCTGACAGGCTTATCTCCAACTTCCTTCAGTAGGCCGTTGATTGTTGCATTGGAGTCGTGATTGCCCAGGAGTGGGGCGTCAAATGCCTTGGCTGTTTCAACGGGACTTAGAGTGACGGATCTACCTAAGATCCAAAAGCCGTTAAAGGTACCAACGACACTGACAATGGCCAGCATTGACAACGCAGTGGCGAGACCGAAGTACAAATAATTTGAACTGTATATGTTGCGATTGGAGTCTTCGTTCCCCGTCACGTGCTGTGACAATGAGGCATTTGCCCTTCCTGCGTCAATAGCAGTCCGAAACATAAGCTCTCTTGCGCCCGCAAGCATGTCGTCCATCGGGTCGGTAAACGTTATGTCGCAATTTGGCCTGCTGCTGACGTTAGTCGCGAAAGCAGACGCCAGCTCGCCATAGCTTTCAATCTCGTAGCCCACCGCTCCCGCATAACTGAGCGCCATTGACGACTGAAAGCGACCCCTCAACGCCCAAGAGAGACCTCCATAGGTAGTTTTGCCGTCTCGGACAAAAGTGTCCTCTGGCACAGACCCGTTCACGTACGACCCCACCCTCACGTCATCCCAAATGGTTGATGAAGGTTCCAACTCAATGGTATTTGGGGTGAGACTGACTGGATATTCGACAGTCGCAGCTATCAATGTGCAGTTCCGCTGTGTAAGACGGCCTATACAACCAGTTTCAGGCTTGAAAGAAGCGCCAATTTGAATAACAACGGGCAAGTCTGCATCCCATGCCACACTGCTGTCGAAGACTTGAGTAAATATCAACGACGGTGCTTTTTCGAGCAGCAACAATGTTGACATGTTATATGGCACTGACGTTGTCTCGCAAGACGCAGCCCAGCCAGCGCCCAAGATTCGAGAGGTGCAGTTTGAAGAACAGGTAGAATCCACTCGAATGCTTTCTTGACGGTAATACGCTCGGACAACATCTGCAAATCGTGGCGTCAGGAGGGCAGGAAGTTCACTATGGCCAGTGATGTAACCTGTATAGTTTTCCGGCAATTGGGGTGCAATCTGTACAGTTAGCATTCGTGAGGATGCGAAGTTGGCAGGTATGATCCGAGAAGCACGCTGGAGGAAGGGGCCATTCAGCGGTGCTAAAGTGACAAGTATACTCGAAAGAGCAATGATATTGAAGTTGCGCATGGATATCAATGCCGCAAAGAAGCTGTTGCCATAGGACCAAGTGCGATGGAGATCAGCAACCTGTGTGTTTGGTCGCAAGGCCCTTCGCCACCATGCTATAGTGACACCACCATTGAGCGCGTAATGTAGCGTTATGTTCGTAATTGTTGATGCGACTGAGAGATAAGTCGCAGGCGAAAAGGTGGCCCTTGCATCCCAATCTTCGAGGGTTTTCCCGTTGGACAGCGCCAATATGATTGCAGAGACCAGGACACCGATAGCTGCAAGGACTAGAGCAAACACACAGTCAACAGGTGCTTGTCTCTTTCCAGGTATCCACGGGTTGCGATGGTCGACAGGTCGGTAAGCAGTACCAGAGTCACCAACACTCTTGTCTTTGCCAAATCGAGCCATCTAGCACGTTAATGGGGAAATCTTTGGATGTTAGCCACTCAACCTGCGAGGCTGGATGTCATTTTGATTGTAATGGACACAGAAATGCGTTCTGAACCGATGCGAGATCTGTCAGAGCTATCAGACTGGAGGGGAAACATTGAAGGACTGTTTGACGGTCACCAGCTCCGAGAGCAAGTAGAAGATCTCAAAGGACGTCGCGCCGAGTCGAGGTTGTTAGCGACGGTGCCAACGCTATATAATTCTGGGTAGGCGTAGCAAGGATTCTATATATGAACGTTTTTGGAATAGCCCGAGGCTGGGTCGGATCCGAGACTGTGAATGCTGCAAATTCTCCGAGCCCGTGCGAGCCATAAAAGTCAAAGGGTCATACACAGGGATTAGCTTTGGGGGCTGAAGTCACCGGAGCAATTCAGCCTGACAATGGTGAAGGATTAATAGGAGGTTTGCCTTGGGCTGTCAAGCTTAGCCAGTAGTCCGTGGATTAAGGTTTGTGCATTATCGTGCAAGCAGAAAGCAAAGCTATCTTGCATCACATGGCAGCATGAGTCGAATCATTGTTGACGTCGAAAATTGGGTGACGGTCAGGACGAATATAAGGAACCGATTCGCATATCGACAGACCCTCGACACCTGCTCATGAAACTCAAAACCCTCTTTGATAGCCAGGCGAGCCAGATCTTTTATGGTCGCACGTTAGGGTAATGCATTCTCATCTTTCAATCTCAAAATGAATGGGGTTCTTCACTTCTAGACTGAAGCAGCATAGCCACCATGCTGCTATCTTGCTTGATATTGGCTATTCTTGCTCAGGGCTTCCATTGTTTTCAGAAGAGAAGCCCGTCGCAGAGCCCACAACAAGGAGGTCCTGCTTTTGAGTCATATCCTCAGCAAGTTTGTGCTTACATCACCGCGGACGTCAATAACCCCATAGCTTGCTACGATGGCCAGTATTGCAACACCATCTCAGGCTTCTTTGGCTGTTGCAACAGTCTCGTGCCTTCACCGGACACAACGACGTGGTCAGAGACTTGGACGATTACACATAGCATAACGGCCTCAGATCTATCAACAAGGTCGTACACGCGAACGGAAACAGATACAAGCTACGGGTATGAAAGCTGCGCATTTTTTACCGCTTGTTACAACTCAAACTCGGCGTCAAGCTGCACAGGGTCATGTGCATCCAACAATCAGAATCTTCTCTGGTAAGCTTCTTTCTTGCCCAATGTCAATTACTAACTCTTTTACCAGCACAGCGTCGGATTTCCCAGAGTGTCAGACACTTACAATGGCACACCAGGACCCTAACACCACGTATACGGCCTTTATTTGTGGACAAGAAGGAGACATAACTCTAGACCTGTACAATTCTGGGGATTTGCCCTCAGACAGGGTGACTGCAACTACTTCTTCTTACTACAGCCCGCCAGCGTATACACCTACCGTCTTTACACCCACCGACAGTAAGCAATCTTCCAAACCGGCTTCTGCAGCTAGTGCGATCACAGCCGCAGCGACGTCAACGAGCGGCGGCCATCGAGTCGAATGGCACTGCCATGTTGCCTGGACTTCATTAGTCGTACTATTCATTCTTGGCCCCATTTTTGAAGCCCTGGATTTGGCTATGCGTGATTCTCATTTCCTCAGAGCAGGATCATAGTCAAGAGCTCAAAATTAAAAGGAGTCATGGCCACGAAGTTCGAAGTTGCTGTTTGGAGGGGTGCAACATGCGCCTGCCCCGATAGCGCAAACTTCTCGTGGCTCCCCCCGCGTGCAGCGTCCAGTGTGTTACTGGTATCGAGCCTCTACCACCGGGGCATCCAGCATGATACAGCCACTGCACACCTTGCCAGAGCCATCTGAGATTGCTCGGATACAAGCCACATCTTGAACGCATGCGATGGTCTCCAGGTACCAGGACTTTACGTAATGAGGAGCAATTCCTGTTCCCACTGCTTGCCACCCCCCACGAAGGCACACTCGGAACTCTCACGCATTTTCATGGGCAAATACCACAACAGCAAATTTGGCAGATCACTCTCCCAGGTATTGCCAGATGCCTTCCCTTTGCGCCACGCGACACCTGCTGTGTAATACCTGAAAGAGCAGGTAGCGGATCAGTGTCGAAGCTTAGACCGCGCGCCGAACAGCCTCCAGTAACATGCATCCAAACTTGCAATTTTCGCGCCAAGATTCTTGACTCGAGGCGCGAAGAGGACGCTAGTATATGGGAGTTGTGGTGACTTCTGTGATAAAGCCGCTGAGCGGTAGGGACGAGCAATGATCTTGTGAGACCTAAATGTCCCAAGGCTTCAGACTTAGCGCTTCCACAAGGCAAAAACACAGTGCTTACCAGGGAGTTTGGGTAGCGCAAGGCGACCATGGGCGACGAGACACATCTGACTGGCTTCAAGCAAGTAATTTGGTGACACGAAGAAAGAAAATCAGTCAGACTGTGAACACATCTAGCGAAAGTTAACGAGCAATTGGCATATGGCTATCCATAACCATTCCTCTAAGACACATATTCTTCGCTCGGCTTCTGGCGCCGCATTTGCATTTGGACATTCGAGACAGTACCCAGGTATCTCGGGTTTGTACAAAGTACGCATCCTGCCTAAGTTACCATATATCCCATAGGCTGTCGTATCCTTGAGCCTCGCGTAAGATCAAAGTTGGCCACTCGACTAGACATAGCTTCCTGCTGTCGTAAATAATCATCACACTCCTCGTCCCGATATAATAGTGAAACAATATTTTATTATTGAGCTATGTTGAAACAAGCTTGTCACGCCGAACTTTGCTATGTAAGAAGACTAGATCACGAGAGCAGGCGATAATAATGCAGCTTTCACGGTCTGGTTGAGGGAGTAAACGAGTTACTCGCCGCAAAAAGACAAATCCATTAACGCGTGTGTTATTAGAAGCGAGCATCAACCGCGTCTCGCACGCGCCTTCCAGGCGTTTGGCCGCCAGGCATTTTCTTTACTGTTGCACTGTTTGGTTCATGCCATTTTGACAGGTGTAAAATTACCGCCCATACATGCGTAACTTGTTTATTTGATCGACTCGCAAATACTTTATAGAAACCCTCGTCAAGCTTTTTGGAGGCATATTCAGCTAGCTACCTGTGACTACCGCGAACATGTCTGCAGGCGACGCAACCCGAGCACAACAGCCGACCGAGGTTGGTGAAAAGAGCAAGGGCAAGCAGATTGATCAGACTGAGGGAGCCGACATGAGCATGGATGATGATGAAGAGTCCGGGGAGGACAGCGGTGCTGAAGAGGTAAGTTTTGTTTGTGGCAGAAGTAGTCAGCCCAAACTAATTTTGTTCAAAACAGGTCCCAGAGGGTAATAAAGAAGCAGAAGCAGAAATGGTGACCGAGAGTATGCAAGCTAACCCTTGGTAGAAGCTGATGAAGACAATATGGAAGAGATTGACACAGACAATATCATCGGCGGACGTACCCGAGGGAAAATCATTGACTGGGCAGAGGCTGAACAGAAATCAAGAGATGCTGGTGATGAAGACGGTGACGATGATGATGATGACGACGATGACGAGGATTTTGTCGACCCGGATGATGAGATGCAGGATTGATCAAACCTCGTTCCTAGAGCGTCATCTTGAATAGACAAGCGAGTCGGCTAGCCACATACGCAGCCCGCGTTCTGAAGACGATGGAAGTACCAATGCGCCACGAAAAAGAAGGTATGCTTTTGCAAATGCTCGGTGGGCGGATATTGGACTACAGCGCGTCCAGGCCGGGCCTACAACCGCATAGATTACAGCGTACGCATGCTTTACGCAGTACTTCGACTGGTAGCGGCTTGCTCTGCTACAGCGTCGAGTCTGCTACCTTGCACAAGCTAGGATATGTGGCAGGATAGCAACAATATACAACACGGAACGATGTCCTATGAAAGTGCGATCAAGGTGTCGTTCCCACAGCCTTTCTATCAAAGCAGTCGATGTCTCCAAGCTCCAAAAATTCCTCCTATGCAGTGTAAAAGCCGTTGATCTGGCGTGAACTCCTCTGTTCTCCAACATTACCCTCAAACACGACAATATTTTAGCTTTTAGCATTTTAGAAAGTAATGTCCTTGACGGAGACTAGACTAGGTCCAAAAAACTCTCCAGGATCGAGTTCACACGGCCGAAACCACAAACCGAAACAGGACAAGTGCTTCTCCAGTAGAATCCTCCCAACCTTGCTCGCTTGAGTGCTTCCAGCGATTCCTTACACATTTGCGTTGCGTCTCTGATCGCGAGCAGTGGTCGGCCTTTGTGGAGTAAATAGAAGTTGACCGTACGAAGGGCGTGACAAAATATAAAGGGGTTTCTGTTCAGGAAGCGGTGGAGAGGGAGGGGCCAGCTGAGGCTGGAGGTCTTTTTGGATGCCTGGGATGGTGAGGAGGGCCAGGAAAACACAGACATTAGAAGGAAAAGATGGGCTGAGAGCATTTGTCTTTGGCCAAAAAAAAGGACGGCGGAACTTGAAGCTGGTGCTAGAGGAGTGAGATGCATAGCAGACAAAAAAAAAGTCCTCACAGTTCGAACTGGAAAGAGGATAGGGATATGAGCAGAAGAAGAGATGGATAGGCAATTGGGGCCCTGCAGGTGATTCGTAATACTGCTGTTGGACTTGATCAGGAGCTGGCGCAGAAGGGCATATATGGTTAACATTGAGAAACGTGGGCAAAAGCTTCGATAGTTGGATGCCTGCGAACCCTCTTGGAATCTAAGGAAACATCGAGTTTGTGGGGGGAAAAAATTTGGGACGTGTTCGTCGCATCGCCATCGCCGCTGTTCAAATTGCGTTTTGGATGGTCGTTACGCTGACGTCCCCACGCCCATCCTATGTCTTTTCAGCACAATGCGTTGGAAGCGCACAGTCCAAGATCTGTTCTAAAAAAAAGGGTTGAGTTATCCTTGAAGCTGATGATCAACCCGATCCACGCGCCTGCCGTGCAAATATTTACATTCTTGGTTAGGGGTTTGTTTTGGCTTGATTAATTCACAATGCGAGTTTTGTGAAGCTGGGGGAAGGGCTTTGGAGAAGTCTATTCGAGAGATGTGGTATCCCTCAAGCCCGAGTCTATCGATTCGTTACGTCGTCTGCGTTCAGCAGGATCATCTCTGATTTCCACGCCAGGTCCTACCGGCCTCGAGGCGCGATTTCGAGGGAATACCTAGCATGGTCAGCATATCTCCTCCTTTCTCGCAGAGATGACCATGGGGAAGGGGCTATACATTTGTCTGACTCCATCCTAATCTGAAAGCCCATTCGTGAGCGAGAAGCTCGCCGAAACCCAGCATCATGCCATTTATGAAGGGCAGGAGAAGGTTGATGGCAGCGCCTCGCAGCACAGACCAAAAGGTGGGTGGCTGATATATTATTACCGGCTGCTCGCTGTTGTTGTTGGACGATTGCGGTGGTGACGAAGACGGAGGGGATAAGGACGAATACGGCTCCGAGTCGGATGGTATGGTCAATTGCGATGCCGAAAGATCTTGGGGAGGGGATGGAGGCTGGTCGATCGAGTCGTCGTAGCTCGCCATGGCCGCGTTGGAGCTGAAGTTTGGGGGGGGTTTGCGCTCGGAGACAGACGAGATTGAGCTACAGCCGGCGATCGACTTTTTAATGCATGCTGGCTGGCAACAGGAGAAGATCGAGAAGGCAAAGCTGGTTGAGATTTGAGACTGAACCCGAGGCTGGAAAGGAGGTTGACTGCACTCTGTCACTCGTATCGTCCGCGTTCGATGTTCAAGTTGGCCAAGGCACAAATTTGGAGCACTCAGGCTACTCACTACTCCTGCCGTGACTGCACCGGATATTGCCAAACTGCTAGTGGTTGCCCATTCCCGAGCGGCAGGTTTGACTATTCCCGCTACTGGCCGGAAGCCTTGCCATTTCAAGCTTAAGTCTGGTCGCGTCTTTGATGCCTGACTGCCTCAGGCTTAACAAACGAAGCCCATGCCTGCAGCGGTCGCCAGCAATGTACTAGACGCGTTTCTAGTCTGCGTCATACCCTATTTGTTTTCCACGTTAAGATTTGTACCACCTCGACGAAATATACCCCCAGCATTACCAGGACGACAACGACTGGCCCCGGCCCTAGACCTTCCTTCCTCGCCGAGTACGAGTCATGGCTTCTGTGCGGCCCTCAACGCCTCCCCGGGGATCTGGAGCTGGGCAGGGGCAGCCACAGTCGCCACTGACACCAGAGCAAGTTCGAAGGTTGGAGATCAACCGATTGAAAGCCAAAGCATTGCGAGAGCAAAGAGAAGCGCAAGCGACCCAGGAAGCAACGGTGCCCCTTGTTGCGGGCCAGAAGCGCAGTTATGATTCCTTTGCAGACAAACCCACAGCCGCTCCAGCGTCGGTGAGAGATGCAAAGAACCGGCCACTAGATGATATCAAGCCAGCGCGCAGCACACTGGGCAAGTACATCGAGTATGACTTCTCTAAAATGACAGACACCAAAGGTGGGTTTCTAACAGCAGAAGACGATCCGCACAACCAGGCCATGCGGACGGAAGAGAAGGACGCAAAACCGCCGCAAATGACACAGAAGGACTGGGAACGACAGCAGTTGCTCAAATCATTGCGCAACCAAAAAGCTGGGCCCTTCGAGCCTGGAATTAGTGCCATCAAAGATGAGAAAACGCAGAAATGCAGGGAATGTGGAGCCCTGGAGATCGACTGGAAGTGGTCTGACGTCTTCGGCATCGCGGTGTGCAATGCCTGCAAGGAAAAATTCCCTGAGAGATATAGCTTGCTCACCAAGACCGAAGCACGAGAGGACTACCTCTTGACGGATCCAGAACTGAAGGACGAGCAGCTGCTGCCCCATCTAGAACGGCCGAATCCACACAAGTCGAATTGGCACAACATGTACCTGTACTTGAGGCTGCAGGTGGAAGAGTATGCCTTTTCAGACAGGCGCTGGGGTTCGCCAGAAGCTCTCGATGCAGAATTTGAGAGACGGCAAACCGAGAGCAAACGCAGGAAAGAAAACAAGTTCAAGTCAAAACTGGCTGACCTGAAGAAGCGGACACAAGTCGAAGCCTATCGCCGCAACCGTGCTGGACAAGGTGCCCGATTCGGCGACGATCTCAGCGATGGCAAGCACGTTCATGATTTTGGTCGGGCAGTGGAGAGGCCCGGTGCTGGAGGGCCCGTTAAGAAATGCACGGGTTGTGGGTTAGAGATCGAGGAGCTGGATCTATAGCGCGTCAGGTGGCACAGATCTATGATGGCCCCTGGCCTGGCGAGAAAGGTAGCTGCACATAGACCCACACAGTTCCAAATCGCCATCTCACACACGCTCGTGCAGCCGTATTTTCGTGCAAGGTATGGACCCATTCAACAGGAACAATACTTCGTACAGCGTAGTCGAGTAGTACGGAGTGTTTTAGGCACCATAGCGAGCATGGGTAGTACTCCGTAATACTCAATACTAGTGGTGCGACAGCTGGCTAAGCCTTGTTAGGGGGAATGGTGCTCGGGATGGCGGGCGCTAAGCACACGCGCCGGCGTTGCACCTGCGAATAGAAAGCCTCCCTAGCCCCAGAACCTTGGGCCTTCTGGCACGCTCTGCAATGGCTCCGAGTCCTTAGGGCTGTCTGGCGTCGGGCGTGGTCGGGCGTCTCCAACCTGCGATCTGCCACGATCGACTCGAGAACGAGCATCAGCACCAGCTTGCAAATTCAGCCCATCCAAGCACCAGATTTGTTGTTACGAACCTGTCGACAAAGGTTACAAGCAACTTGTATCGTCGACCGATATTTTCAGCATCTTGTCCGCTTCCGTCTGGGTTTGCGTAGGGAGATCGAGCCGTGGGCGCCCCTAACCTGGTCCCTGGTCCCTGGTCCCTGGTCCCTGGTCAGCCACTTCGCAGCATTGTCGTCGGGCGCATCTACACCTAGCAAGCCATGCTTCGATGATATCTGACTCGAATCACGACCGCGCAAGATGGCGTGGCAGAATGCAGGAGGAGGGCAGGTGGGAAACTTGTCCGAACCAAATGGGGTGCAGGCCTACACGTTGCAGGGTACGACCGTGGCCAACTGCGTCGACCACCTTGCTGACTAGACTTAGGGGTGATGCGCTTCCTGCAGACAGAGTGGCACCTGCACGAGAGAACGCGAAATGCTTGGGAGATTGAGCGCGAGGAGATGAAGAAGCGCATCGCCAGTCTCGAAGGGGAGGCCCGAAGCTCGAAAGGCCTCCGCGGTGTGCTGGAACGACAGATTCGAATGCTGGAGTTTGCCCTCCGCAAAGAACGAGAAAATGTGAGGAAGCTCAAGAGTGGTGAAAGCCTAGACCTGTCCAAAGACAGCCGGGACCTGGCCAAGCAGGAAATCGACAAGCTGAAAGAGGCTGGCCTACGTACGTATCACCCTGCCTCGAAGTTGTGGTCCGAAGAGATGCTCACAATGTCCTAGCCATCATCTCCAAAACCATCAGCCAACTCGCTGACGAAATCGATGCCGACAGCCACCTCGCACAGGGCGTTCGCCAGGAAAAGGAGCGTGAAAAGTCCAAAAGCTTTCTCACCCAATGTGTCAACGAAGTCACCTACCACGTCCTGCCCGGAGTGAAAGCCGCGGCCGAGAATCTCGAGCTATCCAGCTTGAACCACGTGCCACCGGGAGAGCGACAACCAACGCAGCAAGAGTTGCACGAAGCGTATGCTCAATTACAAGCCCAGAAACACCAGCAGCACAGAAACAACATGGCTATGGTGAGAGAGAATGCCCTGCCCCCGGCGCAATCCGTGCCTGCCTATAGCGACCCGGCGCCGCTCGTTCGAACCGCCACCCAGATCAATAACAGCCAGTTCCCGGTGCAGGAGCCCGAGCGACGATCAGGCGAAACACCCACCATCGATCACCGAAAAATTCCCTTCCCGGAACAACAACAACATGCCCAAGAAGAACATGTCGAGTCGGTCTCTCACAGCTTCGACGCCTACGGCCGCCAGCTCCCTTTTAAAGATGAAAATCTATCGGTGAAGCCAACTGCCAGAAACGAGGCCGACGTGTCGGATGGCTGGGATTTCGACGATGTGCCCGCTTCGATACAGCCCTCGACAGAAACGAACAATGTGATCCGACCGGACACCGAAGCATTCCCATCAGCCATGCCCTCCAAGTCGCCCACGAGATTGCCGGGCTCCCACCGACGGAAAAGTTCGGGCGCTAGGAGGAAGAGCTCGGACAGTGCGGAAATAGGCAGTGTCACCAGTAATCTCAAGGTAGATGCTTCACAGTTTAAGGTCCGCTTTGCGATGCGTGGTCACCTCGACGTTGCACGTTCTGTCATTTTCACTGGCGGCGGAAGTCCCTCGGATCCAGAATTTTGTACCGCAAGTGATGATGGCACAGTCAAGCGCTGGCACATTCCAGCGTCGTACGGATCAACATCACTCGGAGAAGATCTCGACCGAACTGCCCATTTTACTCACCGGGGCCACAATGGATCAGTTTGCTCTCTGGCCGCCTGTCCTGCCTCGCTGACGTTCTCTAACGGAGGCCGAGTAGCGGGCGATGGCTGGATCTTTTCTGGTGGTGAAGACGCCAGTGTCAAGGTCTGGGAAAGAGGCCGTGTAGATGCAAAGGCAAGCTTGGAGGGTCACACCGATGCTGTTTGGGCATTATGTGTTCTCCCAGGCACCGCCGGATCTGTGCTCGGTGATCGTTCAGCGTCATTTGGTGGACCTGAGCGAATGCTCCTCGCAGCGGGTGCCTCGAATGGAACCATCCTCGTTTGGGCCGTGTCCGCGCCCCCACAGGCCAACACTGTCACGTCTGGCTCGAACAGAGGCACACGGGGGAGCAGGAGAGCAAACTCAATCTCCGCAGGAAGCAATTTCCCAAGCTCCCCACAACCCAGTGTCGCCAGCAACACCCCGTTTCATTATAGTCTGGTCCACAGAATAGAACGACCCGATCGCGGGTCCCCGACGTCGATATCGCCTCTCTCGCCAGCGGGTACAAGCTTTGTCGTCAGCTACAGCGACGCTAGCGTTCTAATCTTTGATACTCGAACGGGCGAGGAAATTGTAGGAATGGCCAGCCAGGAAACATACGATGGAACTCCAAATACTAGTATCAACGCTATTGTCGCCAGTAGTACCGGCTTCGACACGAGAGAGCACATTCCCCCTGCGCGACGTGGCAGTATAGGCGAAGACGATGTCGTCCACGGCGCTACTGGCAGTGAAGGCGGCATCGAGGGTCTCGTGATTGCGGGATACGAGGATCGCTTCATTCGCTTTTTTGATGCAAATTCAGGTAGGTCGAACGCCCTGATCCCCGCAGACTGCAACACTAACGGTGACTAGGACAATGCACATATACCATGCTCGCCCACCCATCTGCCATATCGTCTTTATCATTATCGCCTGATGGCAGAGAACTTGTCTCAGGCGGCCACGACGCTAGTCTACGTTTCTGGTCACTGGAAAAGCGCAATTGTACGCAAGAAATCACAAGTCATCGCATCATGAGAGGGGAAGGCGTTTGCGCCGTCGTTTGGAGTCCAGACGGGCGCTTTGTCATTAGCACTGGCGGCGACGGCGCTGTCAAGGTCTTCTCGAGAAGCTAGTCATGGATGTGAGAGCAAGTGCCACTGTGTAAGACTTTGTGAAAGAGTTAGCGATTTTTGCCAGTACATCTTTCTATGGCTATACGTATGTATGGAACGAAGATATAATATTTTGACTGCGCCACTCTCCTTGTTGCTGCATTCAAGATGGTCGTGGTGGCTTTGCTGGACCCGCTGTGGATCCGAAGTAAGGGACACTGCCAGTGCGTGCCAGTGTCTGCTGCACGACAGTAAAAGGGTACAGTGTAGTAGTAGTAGTAGTATTACAGCCGGTTCTCCAATATCCGTTTCGATTCAAGCAATCGAACACAAGCCTTCACTACGAAAACAGCACAACATTTGAATCAGCTTCTTCGTGACCTTGTTCCAAGAGTCAATTTAAGAACCACTTCCAAGGACTTTGAGCACATATTGGAAGTTTCAAGTTCATGCCAAAATTCTGGCTCACACTACAAGGCTTCTCTGGTACTCATTGAACCGGTTAGGAGCAAATACTCAACCATTTCTGGTACGCGCTATCTGAGTACCACTGTTCATATTTTCGGATTTGCCGCTTCGGTTCTGAATTGCTTCGTCTGAGGACCTGGCGCACAGAGACTGGGTATAAAAGTCGGCTACCTGTCGTACAATTCTACTTCTTCTCTCTCCACCATTACACATCCCATCTCGCGTTAAGCAACATTTTCAAATTCGAGAAACTTTCGATCAAAGAGATCACGATGCAGCTAAGCGCTCTCGTCGCATCGCTAGTCCTTTCAGGTGCAGGTTCAGTGCACGCAGTGCCAGTATCGACACCACCTGACGAGCTTGTAAGTACAGCTGCGTCGTGGCTAAGCGAATCGGAATCGACTTGAGATCCAGTACTGATAGAGGTAGATTGTGAATATTCCACCGGAGTCAGTCACAGCCAAAAATGGCTCTCCTAGTACGGTGACAGTCAACGTTCCTGCAGCAACAACAGGTGCACCGCAAGCCTTCCGCCCGCTTATCCCAACCACTGATAACCCCTCAGTCGATGCGCAAACTTCAGAACTGGGATTAACTGAGATGCACGGACGGAGCCAAAGGTATACAAACCGGAAAAGGGAAGGAGGAGAGAAGGAAGTAGATACCAGCGCAACAGCTGAAGTCCCACCTGAAGGCTTCGATGATGCTGAACAAGCTCGAAAACTGCTCGATCTCGCAGACATGACTCAACTGTTTAAGCTCCAGGACTGGGACGCCATGGACAAACTGTGCGCTAAAGGAGACGATCCATGCTGCGTCACGCTCGGTGTTTTGACCGTCATACATTGTTATTGCACTAAAAAATACACAGGTGTGTTCTAAGGAAGCGGCGACGATGAGGGCAGTGCGGTGATGATAAAGGATAGTCGACAAGAGTAAGCGGCGTCTTTTGCCTTCTTGCCTTCTTGCCTAATACACCATTTGCTTAGCCCCTCGCCGCGCATGCGGATCGGTGCGAATCAAGCTTAGCTTCGTAGGGATCGCAGCTCTGGCTCACGCTAAAATCTTGAACGTTGACCGTCTATCTTCATGATCTTCAGTGTAAAACAAAAGTGTATGATGAACATGCGATTCGAGGCTGACCTCTCTTTGTACAAATGCCGCATCCTGCAAGTGGGTCCAGCATAAATGCCAGAAACTTGAAAGTGGCTGCCGGCTCCTTCCTCCACTGTCTGAAGGAAGAGGCAACTACAAGTCGAGTGACCTCACTCTCCCAATCAGATCATTTCTTCAACATGTTACACAGCTTTTAGCTGTCTACATTACTTGACAAGCTAAGTCGTAGGAGGCAAAACTCTACTTCCCCTGGGAAGTCTGTGACCTATCGTGATTGAGGTCACGGTGGCCGTCGATACCGCCCACAACCGGTCAGCTGGTCTTTGCGACTGTGATTAGACAGTGTTATCCGCACGGCACCCCCATGTTTGCAATTTGCAAGAGCCGCTTCGCAGCGAGGAAACCAACCCAATCAATTATTCGCTTGTGGTTTTCCAAAATCCAGCACTTATGGGCACCTTACTTCGCCTACGGCAAATACTTCGATGCTAACCGCCTCCGATAGCCTGACATGTGCACACAAGAGCCATATTTCAAAGTGTTAAATCGGCCAAACCTGTAACTCTAGATTTTGGGGCATCGTGATTCACGCATGCGAACCACCACTCCAGATTCCAGAACGAAGTTCGTTCTCTGCATTTCGATAAATACGCAAAGCGACCAAAGCCTTTAGCAATCAGAGACGACGAAACGGACGACGCACAAGACGTGCTTAACCTAAACAGCACATCTTCACAGAGGGTATTCTACAACCAACTCTAGCCGGCACACACCTACCTGATGTCGTCAAACACGGTTAACTACAAGGCCAAAACTGGTGACACAGTCGACAAAATTGCCGTTGCGGTAAGTCTACGACACGGAAGACTAATAGTCTTGCCGGCTTCCTCCCTATCAGCAGCTCGGCAAATTATGCTGAAACCAGCTTCACTATGCCGGGGCGCACTAACAACCTCTCCTCTTCACAGGCTGGAGTGTCGACCTCTGAGATTATCGCCCTCAATCAAGATCTCCAGACCACTTCCACAATGACACCCAACAAGATTTACCGACTGCCTCGCAGTGCCGCTGCCAATAGTTCGAATGCAGCAAATGATTTGATCATCGAGTTTCATGCTAGAAAATCAGAAGCCGGTCGTTCTGCCTAGGTAATGCCGCTCACATCTGAGCTTCCTACAATTTCACGTTCCTTTTTCATTGCGTCAACCCGAAAAAAGGAGAAATAGGTATATCATCGACCAGTATGTGATTTCTCTGCCTTACTACAAGAACTACCTCCAAGGATGATTTTGTGGCGCCGAGAAGGATGTATGGGAAGCAGGGAGCTTTTTGTGCAGAACGTAAACCAGTCCCTACGCAATGACGAAAGCGGAAGCTCGACACCAAGCTGTACGTGATTATTCTGTTCTACCAGTGGAGCTTCAGCGAACGAGCCAACTTACAATCAATAGTTGGAGAACACAAGTAGCGATTACACTAACCCATCATGTCCAATCACTACACGATATGCTATACCAACTACAAAACCCTCTATTCAACAAATGGAATAGTAGTACCTGCACTAGCCTCCGGATCTCTAGATCCTCACGGTCACTACGCAAAGCCGGGTCCTTACAATGCCTTACAATGCCTTACAATGCCTTACAAGTTCCTGTGAAAATGTAGATCTCGATCTAACCTGACAAATTTCAGCCAGCCTAATAACGAATATCCATGATTGCGCCGGTCCAGCTAGCCACTCATCTCTCGTTCGTCCTCAGTCACTTACTCGCTAACTCTTTCGCCCGGGTTTGGTTTCCCTCTGATCCGACGTGTCGACCAACCCCGAACAGATCGGCAAAATGCCCAATGCAGGACTCATGTCTCTAAGGTCTCCCACATTGCACATGTCCTACCAACCGGTTTTGCTGCACATCTGAAACTCTCTTCCATCCACCTGCACCCATGCTGATCATTGAAAGGCTCGACGCCCCTTCCGGCAGTCGTAACTCTTGCATGGCCGTCTAGAGGTTTTGTCGTGCATCCCGGTTCGTGTTTGACTCAACGCCCCCACCCCATGATACCCTTACCGAGCTTACGTAGCAGGCTCTGCAGCATATATTGTACTCGTAGCGAAGTAATATATAGCATGGGGCACGGGGCCCGTACGGGGGGGGGCATTACGTGAAGCGAACGTAATCGCACCCCACACAATATCATGAGAAACGTGCCAGTGGTCCGAGATATCTCCGGCTTGGCGTGAAATTCGCCCTCCCTGTCTACCCTGTTCTTCTTCCATCTTGAGGACTTACTCACTTTGTGCTGGCCTGCGCTCCGATCATCCGGCTGTTAAGTGCAAGTGCAAATGCAAATGCAAGCGCGAATGCGGATTCAGCACGCGGCAGTAGCCGTAGCAAAGTACGAAAAAAGAGGGTACCTAGGTATATAGTAGAGGCAGTCTCAATCCATTATTACTGTACTAGTACCACGTGGGCTGGCTGAACCAAAAGGGGTGGGGGGGACATGTATTAAAGGCGACTTTTGACAAAAAAAAACAAGAGATTTTTTTTTACCGCCCCCGAGGACACGAAGAAGAAAATACATAGCTCTGTGAGAGAGAGAGAGGGAGCGTGTGTGTGTGTGTGTGTTTGGCAAACCCCCCCTTGAGCTCATCTCATCTAGGACATGCTCATGCGAGCACTTCCTTCGCTCTCTCCTTCGACCTTGTTGCCTTCCACGTCGACGGCACCTCCACCTTCCTCTTCCCCAACCGGCAACGGGGCCGCAGGAGCCTCGTCGACCGGGGCCCCTGTGTCCAGCAGCCGCGGCTTCTTGTGAGATCGTCCGTCAACGCGGTCGCCGTCGCCGCTGACGCTCGCGCTCGCGCTCGCACACGCACTCTCGCCGCCCTCGACGGTCGCCGATTCTTTGGCTTTCCTCCGCTCCTTCTCTTTGGCATACTCCTCTCTCCGGCGTTCTTTCTCCTTCCGCTCGTTCTCCTTTCGGTGCGCCTTGCTCTCGTACTCGTGCCAGTCGCCGCCGGCCTCCCTCAGCTCCCATGCCTGGCGCGGCTCCGGCGCCTCGCTGACGAAATACTCGTGCTCGAGGATCGTCGCGGCATCCGGCCGGGTGGCAGGATCATACTGGAAGATCTGGGTGACGAGGTTCATCGCGGCGGGACTCAGGACGTCGGCGAACTGCGTCTCAAACACACGTTTCCGGCGCTCGCCGTTCGCGTGCGACGACGAGGTGCTCGCCGACTGCATCAGCTCGTACCACGGCATGTCGACGATTCCAGGCCATTCGGTCTTTGATGGTGTGCCGAGGACATTGTATATTTTCTCGAGCTGCGATAGCTCCCCTCCCTCGCCGGGGAAAATGGCTTTGCGCGTGAACATCTCCATGAACACACAGGCTGCGGACCAGATGTCAACGGCCGGGCCGTACTGTGTTTCTCCCAGCAACAGCTCGGGCGGTCGGTACCAGATCGTAATGACGCGATTGGTGTAGTCGAGCTTGCGGGACTTGGTGTAGAATCGAGCGAGACCGAAGTCGGCGTATTTCAGTTGCCCGTTGCTGGAAATGAGTAGATTTGCGGCTTTGATGTCCCTGTGCATCACGCCTCTCCTGTGTAGAAACTCGAGGCCCTCGAACATCTGTCGACCAAGGTCCTTTTTATGCGCTGCAGTAAGCTTGAAGGTAGGATGGTTGATGAGGCCGGTCAGATCGTGAGACATGTACTCGAAGACCATGAAGCATTCGTTCTTCTCGACCATGACTTCCTGGAGAGCGACAACGTGCTCGTGGCGGAGGTTTTGGAGGAGTTTTATCTCTCGAACAGCTGTTATCGGGAAGCCGTCACGTTCGCCTTCCATCCGGATCTTCTTCAAGGCAACTTGGTCCTTGGTGAAGATGTGGATGGCCTTGAAAACTTTGCCATAGGTGCCTGCGCCGACGACGGACTCGTTGCCGGGCTTGCGATAGTAGATGCTGTCAGAGGAAGCCATTTCAGGCGTTAGTGTTGGTTTGGGGGAGACGTCTTGTTTCAGCCTTTTTGGTGGTGGAGATCGAGATCTGGTGCGAGCTTCTGCTCCGTGTGGGTGCTTGACTCGGTCATTATGATGTTGATGTTGAGGTCCCTTTGGCGGTCGGAAAGGTGGCTCCGTTTGATCATGTCGTCGATCCGGGTGTAGATGCTGGTCCTGATTTTGGAAGTGGTGTCTCTTGTCTTGAAACTTGTTGGCTCGCGGCTGCGTGGGTGGCTGCGCGAGACGTCGGTCGAGAGCCGGTTTTGTAGGCGTGGGCCTTGCTTTGGCGCTGAGATCCGCAGTAGGTCTTACAGGCGGCTGTAAGGGTGGTTTCGATTTCAGAGCAAAACTAAACTTCGCGTCGCCTTTCTGACTTTGGTTGTCTGGTGACTTTTGGCTCGAGTCTTGCTCTACCTTCTCGGGAATCTCTGCTTGAGGAGTGCTTGGCGGCTGTGGATGGCTTCGTTCTTCTTGAACTGGTGCAGAATCCTGCGCAGCTGGTTGTGATATGGGAGGAGAAGGGCGCACCGAGTTGGGACCTGTTCCTGGCTGGTTTGGGGCTCCACCTCTTTTCCCCGGTGCGTGCCACTGCGCACCACGAAAGGCGCCCCCTCGTCCGCGCTGGGGAGGCAGCCTTTCAAATTCAGAAGAAGCCGAAAATCTTCTGTCTGGCGGTTGCTGGTTGAAGTGAGCTCCACGATGTTGCCCACGGCCTCCTCTGAAGGGTCGACCGGAGTGGGGAGGGTGAGGATGATTGGCAGATGTCAGCTGTTGGCTACGAAAGTATTCGTCCTGCGATTGAGCTGGTCCGGTGAAATTGTTTTGCCGGAAATTCGGCGTATTGGGGCTAGAGTATGTCAGCTACAACGACGGCGAGAACAACAGCAAGAGCAGCTTACTTTGGTTGGTTGTAGTGCGGCGGCGGGCCTTTCCAGCCGCCTCTACCGCCATGGTAGGAAGATTCAGACCGAGGAGAGCCTGGGTGAGAAGTGGTGGGTGTGGCAGCTCCGGGTGAGCCTCTAAACGAGCCACGATTGTTGTAGTACGGTCTCTGGCCTCGACCACGTGGGACGTATTTTGGATTACCATAGTTTCCTCTTGCAGGGTAGGGACCATCCATAGAGTCTTGGTTGAAGTCGCCTGTGACAGATGGTGTTCGGGAACTCGGTTTTCGTCTCGGTTGTGGTTCGGGGGTGAAGTCTCGCTGCTGCGGTGCCCTCCTGCTGGGAATAGGAGAGTCGTACCGAGAAGCGGGAGAGTCCGGTCTCGATGCAACAAACCTCCTGGTAGGAGGTGTTAGCGATCTTCGTCGAAAGGGAGGAGTGACGCTTCGGGGCCGAGGAGAAAGAGATCGTCGTGGCCAGTGCTTGGTCGGTGGTGGGCTTGGTCGTCGTCTTTCCGGGAAGTACGTGTCGACGTCTTGTGCCACATCCCTCGAGATCGGCCGAGCAGGGCGCGGCGAGGATCCACCACGTCGGGGTGACAAAGCCCGCCAATTCCCTGGCCTCGTCTCTCGTGGCTCGTGTCTGTCCCTGCTTCTTGACCGGCTCAAGCGTCTCCTGTCAGCGAAACCCCGGTCACTCCAGTCAGACAGCGACGGACTCCGCGTCCGCCGACGTTTAGGAAAGCGAGCGGGCGATGAGTCTCGTGAATTGAAGGCGGAATCTCCAGCGTATCTGATCCGGGCTGGTGGGAGACGAGGAGACCTGCTCGGCGAGATAGACGTCCTTCGTGGAGGAGGCCGCCGCGAGTCGGGAGAAAAGTCTCGTTTGCGATGCGGTCTAGGAGGATAGTCGCCCCGATTGAAGCGTCCTCTGCCAGCTGGAGGGCCGTTCCCCCGGCGCAGTGGAGGCGATCGACTCCTGCCTTCTCGCTCTCCAGATGTGTGAAGACTGTGGTTGCGATTCTCTCCTTCAGATCGCCACCTAGCGGTCATCGGCGGTTTCCCCCTGCGACCTGCCATGTACGGTTTGGTTGCTCCCTCTCGTTCATCGTAGAAATCGTGGTACTGACGAACGAAGTCAATCTCGTTGCGGCCATCCATATCGGCCAAATGCCCAACCGTACCTATCCTTCGGCGGACTCGAAGGACGTTGGGTGCACGGTCGTCGTACACTCCGCCGTATGTTCTCCGATTCCGATTGCTCCCTCTTCTCATTTTGTGTGATATGAGCCAATCTTTGTGGATCAAGCTATATATCTATAGCGATCGAAATGGTTCCAACGAATGCCGAGCGTTGGGGTCGTCTGATCGTCTCTGCAGTCGCACAATTTTCGAGCAATGGACCAGCGTTTGACTGGTCACCACCTAGTAGGTGACAGAGCCTGAGGTGATCTAAGCGAGCTTCTCAGTATTTGTGTTTGCTAATCGGCCTCGTGAGTGAAATTCGAGTTCCTGATTTCAAATTGCCTTTCCTACCGAAGCAGAGATTTCGAAGAGTTCACGCTTCGAACATGCATGAGAAAACGAAACGTCTGACGTTCTGCCTTGTTGGCTTGCTACTCAACACCTGTTGTCTCACCAGCAAACGGAAGTGATGGCATTGTGGGCAGATTCGAAACCATGTAAAAATGGTTTAAAGGGTGCAAATTTTGCACCCGATTTCCACATGCAACCATATCACTACTCCTTAGCCCTTTCACTTGGCAGACGCCCTCCATCCCATTTTCTAGAGATCTAGATTTCGAAATTTCCACGATGCCTCAAGACTGGTCAGCCTCGACACGGGCGGACCGTCATGGTCATGACCCACGTCAATACTTTCGGGAGTATGATGATGATTTCCGGGAGCCTTCGGGTGAAGCAGCAGACAATGAAATGGTGAGGCCGTCCCTCTCTCGCAGGTCGACTCTCATGATCCCGGCACGCATCTACACGATACAGCCGCAACCGAGGCGGACATCCACAGGGACGACTCACCCACCTTCTAGACAGGACCGTGTAGAGTCTCGCAGACGCTCATACGATATCCCAGAACTCCAACCCGTTGCTATTGAGCAGAGTTTCGTGGACCACCTAAACCGTGAGCTAAGGGAACATAAGTCACATATCTAGCGATGCTAACAGCATTCCAGAGTTCATACTTATGGATGACATGATCCACTTTCTACCTTTCGGTGTAGCGAAATGCTACATGGTGTGGAGAAGGATCTTCAGGAACACAGGCCAGCGAGAAGTCGATCTTGCAGTTGCTAAGAACCACAATGAACACCATAGTGAATTTCTCGATTACTTAAGGGCACACAGCGTGAAAATATGCATAGATGGGAAAGAGTACCGCCTTCCCTTGAAAGGCTTCACCCAAGAACCAAGCGGCATTTTGCGAAAGGCAATCGCACTCGACATTGACACGGTTGATGAAGACCTCTTCATTACAATCGAAAACCGCATGGACAGATTGAAAACCACTCAAAGCCAATTCAACCCTGCTCGAGAAGCGCGGATCCTTGAAATCGCCAAAAGGACTCTGGTGCTTGATACGAAAGCTTATGACGCGGACATCCAGGCTGCTGAGGACCCCTCAGAGCTACAGGCTCTGCAGCGAGGGCGGGCCCGCGTCAAACAGGTCAGAGAGCGAATCAGGTACGCGATTGCAGTTCTCAAATGCATTCGCAAAGCGATCGGACAGGACCCGGACAGCATCCAACCGAACGGGGACAGTGAATTGCGCGACCTGGACGAAGATGATATGAGGGAGCTCCAGTTCGTTTGCGGGAACTTTGAAAGGCAAGAAGACTGGGAGGTCGATCAAGAGACCGGGTTGATGCGAGGCCTCGGCCCTGCTGATGTACAAGGTCAAATGATGGCCCTGATCGGTGATACCTTTGAGGACATATCACCAGAGGAGATCGAAAAGACACTGTCTCATCTCATGGGCAAGGAAATGAAGAGCTACAGGGGCGGCGACACGCTCGAATACGGAGGCTATTGAATTTTGCCTTTTCCCCCTCCCGGCATACTGGCGCATCGAACTCATCATCTCTGCTGTCGATGCCCCATTGCTTTAGCGCTTCCTGTGTCCCCAGACTTCCTCCGATACATACAGTACCAAATCAACTAAGCTCGTTGATTTGCCACGAATCCAGGAGGACAACAGCGGGATGGCTCATTGCTTTTCCAGCCTCATACGTGTCAACCACCCGTTTTTGCAGCAATCGCACGCATCGAGTGAGGCCGAGGTGGACGGGATAGAGCAGCAGCAGCAGCAGCACTGCTTGCTCGCGATTGACGAACGAACCATCCACCTGGCCAACGCTCCTTCTTCTTCTTCTATGAGGGCTCACCCACATTCGGTGAATGATATTCACATGATTTTGTTTTCATTTTGCATTTATTTGAAATCTATTCTTCCCCCCGCGCCGCTGGTCCCCTGTTGGTCATGGGGTCAGTCATATTATCTATCTGCCCGGCAACTCAAGGGTCGAGTCACGTATTTTACCTTCACCTTCTGTCCGCTACATACACCTTTGTTATGTCCCCTCTCTCCACTTCTTGTAACAGGCAAGCTGTACTTTTTTTCCCGAGTGTTCGGGTTTCTACTGATGCACAACTTGGTGGAAGGCAGGAGTATGGGACGGAGCAGGCAGTGTCAGTTGCACCTGTTAACTTGTTAACGGTCATTTTTATCGCCTAAGCGGATTTCGTTCTCAGCTATGTACAAGCGAGAGTACTTAATCCATTGTATCGAGTATAGCTTAGGGCAGTTCTTGTTAATTAATTTTGTATACCCAAAACAAGAAGCAGAGATATGTGAGATATTGGTCTCGATGTACGTGGAAATGTAACCATAGTCTGTCTCAGTACGTGTCTTCATGATCTGGCTGCCCTATCTTCGATGCATGGCCTTGAATAGCTGTTGAATCGTTCATACTTTGTACCACCTGCTGCGGTTCCCTCTTCTTCTGTTCCAGACCTCCTCCATGTCAGCAGCACGCGCTTATTGTTTTGATGCCATGCTGCGACTTCAACTCCTACGCTCATACTTTCCAACTACTGTCAGCTTTCTACCTTAGGCTCCATTTTTATGTGATACAGCCAGCTACCATGAATCCAACGACGATTTCACATCCCCTCAATTTTGCCAAGCAAAATCGAGAGACTTCACGTCCCCCAGTGCCCCATAGCCTTCAAGCGTGCTTTGCTCCAGGACCTTTGCTTCAGCCTTCCATCTCCATTTTCGGATACCCTTATCGCTTCGGACGGCAGTCCAGTCAATCGCGAAGAATATCGGTAAAAGGCTCACATCGAACTCCTTCCTAAACCCTAATCTCAATCGATAATGCAGTAAGCCGGTGAACTCGTCCATCGCGGTAAGCTCCTCGTCATCACTCTCCCCCATATGGAACACGTCTGATGAGGGGACCTGCGAGCCCGTTCCTCTGCTTAAGCACCAGGCTTCCGGATCCCACGACCGTGGGCCCGTGAGGCCGAGCTGATCTCGATACCTCCACTCTCCAACGATGAGGAGGCGAAGCTTGGGTTTGTCAGCTGCAGACGGCTTGGCGTGGCCCAGGATTTGTTCCACACGGTGGACATAGTCGTCATAGTATGTTGTCTCCCACACATTAGCTGTGCCATCTTCCACCTTCTTCTTCACCCATGCAAACTGAGGATCAATATCAGCTCGTTGTGCAACGATACGAGGTGTAACGGTACGCGTCGGTGTGGAAGTGCGGAAAAATGGTTTCAATCTTTCACCTCCGAGGAGTTGCTCATCTCGGTTGATAGCGTGCTGATTAGCCAGGGTCTTTAGGTCGAAGCCTTTGACCGTCTCCACCAGACACGTATCGGTTGGGTCATCCAGCTCCGAGGGTAGGTCGTAGAATGGAAGTGCGATCAGTTCAGCAAAATTTGCAGCCACTGTGAGTGCCTCAACCGTAACATAGCCTCTGCGATCACGCCAGAAGCTTTCGCTCTCCAATCCTGGATACCGTTGTAGTGGAGGGAAATTGCGAATGTGCACAGTCCGCAGAGTGTCGAATTGTGACAACAGTCTGAGCATGGGATAGCCCTCTTCCGGCAATCTCTCTTGTAACGCGAGCCCGAATTCTTTCAGCTTTGGCCTCTTCCGGGGGCTAAGAACGGTTGTCCAAGGCTTATGACTAGCGGGTTTCCAGACAAAGCGTAAGGTAGCGCCTAACGCATGCGTAGTAGGATCGTACCTTGCAGCAAGATTATACACCTCGAGCGTCTCGTGATGGTGTGATAGTGCGGCCGACATTAATTTCGAATGTTCTGGATACTCTAATGTGAATCCACTCCACAGCATGCTAAACACTCGCAGACCTTTAAAGGCAAGCAGAAACTGAGTCACTGCATCAGAAATGACATCAAAATTCTCGTTCGCATCGTCATCTTCCTGCACCCTCACGCCGAGCTCTGTCAAGAAAATCTCATCTCTCCTCAAACACAGTCCCTCTAAGAGCGGAATAAGCTCGCGACAGTCATTGAGAACTAGTCTTCGTATTGCAGAAAGTTGGATCCGCACTTTTGGGGGAGCATTTGGCAAAGAAGAACCATCGAAGAGCGTGCGGACATTGAATCCACCAAGTTCAAGGGTACTCAAATTGAGTTGCGCAAAAGGTTCGGGGCCGCAGCAGGGATCCCAAGGGTGGGTGTAAATCTCGTCAAGATCACACACCAGATCATCATACGCCCTTCCATTAATTAGTGGCGTCTTGCCGACCTGGCTGATGCAATGGTCTTGCGAAAGCACCAACTGATCCAGATTGCCAAAGACTTTTCTGAAGATTGGTCTGAGCATACGGAATCGGCCGCCTTTTGCAGGATGGTTGATCTCAAGAGGTTCAGTATGACTAAGACCATTGTAGATGAGAGATCGTAGTTTTGGGAAAGCCTTGTCTGCAATTGCTTGTTTGAAAGCGACCACAGCTTGCGTTGTGGGAGGGGTGATCATCGTAAGTTCAAGGGTTTCAAGGCTACCGGCATGTCTGATTAGAATGTGTTTCTCCAGCGTTGAGAGTGAGAAGGGTGTCGCATGACGCCAATTGAACGATGTCAATTGATTCTGAGCCAGACGAATATGCCAATAAAACCTGACTCCCGTAAAAAAGGCCGACTGGTCGACCTCGAGTTCGCTTGCACCTGCTGCATCCCCAAGCAAGCGCCATCTTAGTATCCGGTAGGAGTGAGGTACGCAAATAGTGTTTCGATAGAAATAACCTCGTGGCATGCGAGACTGGTTGAGGATCGTAAAATGTTTGATCTTTGCAATTGCAGGTGGAGCGGATTGTAATTTAAACTTCCAGTTATCATTGACCTCCTCGGGCAGCGAAAGCATCGTATTCCGGTACATGTAATTCTCGCTTAAGTCTCTCAGTTTTCTGCATGTCAGCCTTGCGGCCAAGAGGTCGTCATGGCGATCCAGGTGTTGAATGATCAGAAGGATGACCTCGTCGCTGAAATCTAGAAGAGGAATTCGTGTTGTTGCCGACATAAATGGCTTCGAGGCGGCCGAATATGACGCTTCTGCATTTTTGGGCATCTTGATCAATTGATCTTGTGAGTAAACAGAGTCATTTGAAAGTGCCACGGCCAAGGAGGAGTGAGGAACAGTAGGGCTGAAGGTTGAGCGAATGTATTAGCCTTATGGAGTTTTAACCTGCACCGACACAATTTCAGAAAATGTTTGTACTTCGCATCCAGAGTGCAAGCCTGCAAAAGTGTACCTCAAATGACTCACAGACTTGCTGTAGAGAATAGGAAGGTGCCTTGCGTGCCGTGTGTGCCTTGCCAGGATACTGAGGAAGCATTAACGTTATACGCGCAAACCAAATACAAAGAAGCATCTACCGGGTAGTATGTCGCTTGTGCACCCCTGGCCAGTGGTTACACAGTGATCCCGGATCGCGTCTGGTAGGCCGCGAACCTACCGAGTGAGCGAATGTTTGCTTCTTTGAAATATATAAGGTAATTCTCGCAACCATTGCACAACTGAAAGGCTGAATGACGATCATATGTACGAACTACGAAAATCACTAGCTGAGCTAGCTGCGGGGGACGACTTGGAGGCTAGCTGTTCAGGATGTAAACATTCAAAACTGGCTCGACTTTTAAGAACATTACCTATAGGTAGGCTACAATTCTTGTTCCAATATTTGCTAGAAATAAAAAATCTAGCTGTTTGATTAGCCGGCCAGGAACACCTTGACCTGCCATTGTATTACCACGTACGAACGCCAACTCACCCTAACCACTTCTCAGGTAAATCCAGGCGCTGAGAGCGATGACAAGTGAACCTGAGATACGAACGAGCATGTAATATTTCATCCTCGCCATTTTTACAATTCTCTTTTTGAAAAGGACGCTGCATCTATTGTGAGAAACTGCCGCACAACAAGGTTTCGGAGACAAATCGACACAGCACTGATGATGGCAAATTCAGAAGCGAGTAAATTCAAAGAGTAGGAACAAGACAAGGATCTGTAAGATTGATGCACAAAATGGAACTAAAGAAAGCACCTCAATGCCTCCTCTCGCCTCGTCACAATTGCTCTCCTTTCCCAGTCATTGCATCAGGAATGCGTTCTGGCTTGGTCGCAGTACTATTACAAAAAAAAGGCAGCCACCCGAATTTCTGCCAATCGTAAACGTTTCCATGAATACTCTGGTAAAGCAGGCACGGCTCATTTACGAGAAGACGTCACTACAACCCCAGTGCTGCTCAACACCGAACTGGCCAGGCTGCTTCCATAGCTCATCCTCATAGGAGAAGAACACAACCTTGGCACCAACCGCTTGCTCGATGCCCTTGATGGCGGTAGCTTGGTTCTCTGGCGATGGGCAGGCAACACCATTGCACTCGCCTGCAGATGGCCAGCCAGACTCCATAACATAGACAGTCTTGCCTGGGCAGATGGCGCCCAAGTCCTCAATCTGGCGCTGAATGAAGTCTCCAGCATCCTCGGCCTTGGTGTTAGGGTTGAAGAAGGCGTACAAGTTGGCCGTCACGACATCAACAACATCACACCAAACAGACCCCTGGCTCACCCATACAGACATTTCATCAGTAGTGGAGACAGCTCCATTGTAGCCGGCACCCTTGAAGGCTTTCTTGGCTGAGCCAATGAAGCCAGCAAGGTCCGATGCAGAAGCTCGTCCTTGGAAGACGGCCTCATTACCAACAATAATCAACTCGACGAGATCCCATTGAGCCCAGCTAGCAATGGCGTCAACCTGAGGTTGAGCACCGGGGATTCCAGTCTCAGAAATGAACACACCAAGAATAACCTTGATTCCGTGGTCCCTGGCTGCTGAGCCAACATTCTCAAGAGTAGAGCAATCAGTGCTGTACACGCGGACAGAGGTGAAGCCCATTCCAGCCATCTTTGCAATATCATTGGCAACTGTGCCTGCGTCCTTGCATTGGCCAGCAGCAGTGTATGGAGTGTAGGTCATGCCGAACTTGCTGCCATTGGAAGTGATGCCGAGGGTGCTGGTAGAGCCGCTGGAAGATCCGGTCTTGGTCGACACTGACCCAGTAGAAGAGGCACTTGAACCACCCCAGCCAGACTCTGTAGCAGTGGCAGTCGCAGTGGCTGGAGCGCTGGTCGAATCTCCGTCCACTTTGCCAGGATCGGTGACTTTCACGTTTATACTGGAGCTGACGGCAGCCCATTCGCTCCAGGTAGTTTGTGCCGCGCTAGTCTCAGCGGCAGGCGTGGTGCTGCTTGGATCAGACCACTCGCTCCAAGTCGAAGGGTCACTGCTGGTCTCGGCGGCAGGAGTGCTGCTAGTGGAAGACTCCCATTCCTCCCAAGTGGTAGGGTCAGCGCTTGTTACAACTGCAGGAGTGCTGCTAGTGGAAGACTCCCATTCCTCCCATGTGGTAGGGTCAGTGCTTGTTACGACTGCAGGAGTGCTGCTGCTAGCAGCAGTCCACTCGCTCCAAGTAGTAGGGTCAACGCTAGACTCAGCTGCTGGAGTGCTGGACGTCGCACTCTCCCATTCGCCCCAAACTGTCGAATTGGCAGAGGTGGCAACGACCGGGGTTGGGTACCCTAAGAATAGTCAATATCCGCAGGGAAGGAGTCAAAAAAGGAAATAAACTTACAGATGGGTGGTCCATAAGACAAGCTGACTTCCAGCTTGCAAGCTCCGTCGACGGCCCCAGCCACTGGGGTAGCAGACGACCACGCACTCCAAACTGAGGTCGGATCGGCTGAGCTGGCAGTCTTTGTGACAGTGCTGGAGACATAGATCGTCTCGCTGTCGGTGGTCGTTTCGACTGATGGAGTGCTACTCGCATCACTCCACTCAGACCATGTGGAATGAGTATCCTCGTCGGTTGGATAGACGGTCACGGTAATCCACTGAGTGCTTGTGGAAGTAACGGTCTTGGTAGGGTCCCAGGTACCCCAAGTTGCAGGATCGGTGCTCGTCTCAACAGCAGGGGTGCTGCTGCTGCTGCTGCTTGACCACTCGCTCCACGTATGGGGTTTTGTGCTCGTCTCAACAGCAGGGGTACTGCTCGTGGTAGTTGATGGATCCGGAGTCTTGCTAGTCTCGACGGCAGGCTTGCTGTGTGTACTTGTGCTACTTGATGCCTCGGGAGTTGTGCTGGTGCTTGACCATTCACTCCAGGTATGGGAGGCGGGGTCTGTCTCAGCAGCTGGTGTGCTGCTGCTTGAGCTTGCGGCGTCAGGAGTGGCAGAAGAAGTTGAATTCGACGAAGGTGAGGTCCAGCCTTCCCAGCTATCGTCAGCAGTAACCGAACCCAAGAGGACGGCCGCGGCCGCAACTGTGAGAGCTTTCATGTTTATTGTTTGGTTTCCGGATCGCTGTCACAGGCCGAAATTAATCTTTACACTGGGTGAATATCGGTTGGTTGGCTGAAAAGAAACGAGTGCCCGCGAAAAGAGTGGCGCGGTGGTGGGAAAAGAGAGTGAAGCCTGAGGCTGTCGAAGGGCTCGACGTAAATCCTGCGCAAAGCCTTGAAGGGAGCAAAGCAGAGGAAAGCAACTGATGGAGGCGGCGAGAGGAAGCATATACAAGTATATTGCATGCGGGTAATTAGCCCTCGGGACGGGGTGTGAGGGCTGCATTAGCGGACCCAGCCGAGTGGGCTAGAGATATGGAGTGAGCAATGATGTTGCTGCTAACCCGAATAAAAAACCCGCGCCAGGCCAGGCAAAGTGGGATGCCATCTCTTTTTGGTCTAATGATCGTCGTAGTTTTGATTTCTGTCGACTCATTTTGACAAGTCGCTCGATTTGAGCTTGAGCAGCAGATTACCTGTGGGAGAAGTGTGCAGAACAAGCCATGCTGTCACACTCTAAAGCTGACAGCTATTCTGGTCAGCCAACAAATGTCATCGGTTGGGCTGCGATCCTAAGCTAACAAGGTTCAAATTTCGAAATCGTGAGGGAGCCGACGAGGGAGCCCTCTGACGAAGAACCTTGACGAACTTGTCCTCGTGCGCTCGAGGATAGCCCCCATCGAATGAGCATGCGAGCTTTATCGCAGGGCGAGAGAGAGCGCCGCCGAGACGAGAAACAATTAAAATCAGCGTACCGAGTATGAAACAGCGGCCCTTCCATACCCTTGACGACCCGGCGAACACGCAAGCATCTTTGTGGTGTGCCTCGTGAAATTGGACTGAGCATCTCCTTTTTCCGAGCGCTCCCTTTGGCTCGTAAAATTAAATAGTGGACCCCCTTCGTCACACTAACTATAAAAACGATTAGCGGTTCTCCCAGGTCTTGGGACGACGTGGGACGGACACTCACAATACCATTCGAAGGTCTTGGTCAAATTTAACCTATACTCAGGACGGAGCCACCACGCAGTAAATGGACATGCTCGGAAGTTTTTCTTTCTTGTCTCTCCCTCTCTATCTCGGGTTTGGCCACGCGGCGATATTATTATCGCTTACTTACCAGGACTACCCTTGAGGTGCATCTTCTCTTCCTTCCCGGTCCATTCTCTTATCCTAATGTTTTGTTTGCTTCTTTTCCCCCCCTCCTCCCCGGCAACACACTGCCGCAGCCTAGCCCTCGATGAGCCATAGTCAGCGCCACGTCGTGCACGTCGGTGCAACATGGAACAGAAGACCGCCTTTTTGTTTTTTTTCCTTTTGCTTCCCTGCGAGATCCTACTATAGGCTGACGATTGTGCCACCTACAACTCTGTACTTACTTCCACAAGCCTTTTCGTAGTTTCGGTAGTCCTGATGTCAAAACTCCGAGTGCGAGCGAGAACTCGAACCCAAAAAGCGCCCTTGCACCCTAACCAGGTACTTCGCATTCGAGTAGCCCCGGAGACTTTTTCCCAGACCCCAGCTCCCCCAAAAAGCGTTGTTTCCTTCAAGTATACGTACGGAGTATGTAGACGTAGAACCTAGATGAGAGGAGAGGCTTATGAGGCATGGATCTTCCTCCCGCGCTTCTCTTGTGGACATGGGGACCATGTGTCACTACTATGTGCTTCCCCTTCCCAATATAGTATATAGGGTGATAGTGCTATAGGCTATGTTACAGAGCGAATGGGGTAACAAACAACGCGCACGTGGCCAGATGATCTTCTCTCATTTTTGGGATTTCCCCCATCTTGATCGACCGATCGAAACATCCCTGGGCCTTGGTATCCTCAAAGCAAAGCACTTCGTTATGCTGTACAAAAAGTTGTCCGTCTCCGTGCCAGTACCCCAGTGCTCAGCGCCAGCGCCAGTGCAACTATACTTCCCTACGTATGTACTGATTATTAAAAAAAGTGTGCTTGCTAGCCGCGATAGATGCTCTCTCGCGTTGGGGAAAAGGTACCTGTTTCAGAGCATGGTCCTTTTTATTTTTTCTTCTTGATTAACTTTTATTTTTGACTATTTCGACATTCCCCGATAATATGGTGCAATAAACCCTCTTGTCCTTTTTTCTTAAATTAGATCATTGTGATTTGCTACATATATCGTACTTTGACAGATCTGACCACGATCGTCGCCTAAGCTTCCATGCCGTGCCTGGCGCTAATGCAAGCAATCTGAGCCCTCCTCCTGCTCCTCCTCCACCTCCCTTGATGCTCGTCTATCTCCCTATCATTATTCATCCTGATTTTTGTTTTCTGTCCAAGAATGCAAAAAGGATGTCATTTAGAACAGTACCGAGGAGTACTCTCCCCGTCACGTGTAGGTGTGAAGGTCTTGAACAGTATTTCTTATGATCACTAGTCCACCAAGCTAGGCTCAAAATCCAAGCCTTCTCGAACACCTCTATCCCATGAAGCTTTCCGCGACTCGACATCCTCGGTTCGCTGATCCTTCATCCAAGTCACGTTGCGCACAAACTTCTCCCTAAATGGTTCACTTTCAGCCCGGTGCCCTTCAGGATACTGTTTGCCAGTCTTGACACCACGGCGTTCAAAGCCGAATCCCCCGCTGAGGTGTAGTTTGTAGCTTTCAAGATCTATGAAAGCGGCTTGATCATCGATGTAGTTCAGGCTGCCAATGTTCTCCATGTATGAAATACGAGGATCGGAGCTCTGGGCAGGAACATTCCGTCGTAGATAGATCCGACGCAAGCGTGCTGGGTCGATCCCCTCCGTTGGCTCGGACATGGTGAAAGATGCCACATAGTACTGCCACCGTGCCTCATCTGTCAACTCATTGCTGTCGAACGTTGTGTCGTCTGGTGGAAACAGGCGGATCGTGCAGAACCTTTCGGCCTGATTCCATGTAATCTTGAAGACCTCCCCGTCTTTCGACATTTTTTCGACTTGTTTTCGGTATTGCAGCTCAATTTTGCGAGTGGTATCTTGTCTCTCGCGATCCTTGAAAAATAGATTCGCAATTTCGAGGCTTTTTTCCTTTGCATCTGGCCCCATTATGGTAACGAGGAAGCGTAGGATGGCATGCACTAGCTTGTCCACGGTGTAAAGTTGCCAGCCGGTCTTGTTGTAGTAGCGTCGCAAAGTTTCTTCGAGGTGGTCTCTATCAACCCGCCCTAGCAGGACTTCACAGCACAATTCCAAGGTCTGATCGTAATAGGTGCGGGAGCCGCTAATATCTTTGAAGAAATCTTGTGGTGTCTTGTCGACCATGCGGAGGGTGAGAGCGGCCTTTTTTGTCATGCTTTCGCCTTTGAAGCGTCGAATCGCCTCTTCCACGGATAGCTCGTTGCCCTTGATACCGGAAAGCCTGCTGTACAGCATCTCGAACAGTCGGAAGAAGCAATACAGGTTGGCGTTTGCATAAAAGTTGTAACTCTCGTGCGGATATGGCTCGTCCATGTCGAGTTCCCTAGCTGGTGATTCTGTCTGTTTCAGACGGATCCATTTCCTGGGTTGGGTTGATTCATCCATCGAAGCTTGTTGCTCTTGCTCCGTAGAGCTCTGACTCTCAACGTCCGGGGCCGGTGTAGACTCTTTGCTTGTCGGCGCCAGACTGTCTTCTTTACCATTGCGATGCATCAGCGCGCGCTGTCGCAAAGACTCACCGGTTTTTGATTTCACTCGGCGTGAATTGAGCGCCTGAGCATCACTGTCGTTTTCGTATTCCCGATCCTCCGGAGGACTTAGGACCTGTTGCACAGCTGCATCCACTTGATAGACGAAGAGGTCTCGATCAAGACCAAAGAACTTCACAACAAAATCCTGAAGCCAGCTCTTGATCTTTGCTTGAACGCTGGGGCTGATGTCACTTTTGTCAGACTCCAAAGCAGCAATAATAAGTTGTGTCGTGTTCATGAGGACCCCATCATCAGCAAATCGATATCCAAGCTGGTATTTCTTACCCCGTACTCCCCGGTCCCGAGATCGTTTCTGTTCCTCGTATTTCGCTTGAATGTCGCTCACCAGGGTTTTTTGCTGGAAATTTTTCTTGTCTGCATTCTTTTGGGCGATGCCTTGATGGTCCAGGCTTTTCCAGAACTGCTTGTTGATCTGATCGCGCCAGACCTTCTCCCACTCCCGCTGCACCTGCTTCCACTCCTCCAATTTCTGTTTTAGACGATTGAGAACCACCGGCATGACCTGGGCAGGACGGGCAAAGAGGTCATTAAGCACGCTAATTCCGATGTCCCGACCATATATCTTAAGGATGATTCGCTTCGGAATTGCTTCACTAGCACCGCCAAACCCCTTTTCTACCCGGAACGATGCTTTATCGTGATCACTCAGAGCATTGATCTGCGCGATGACGGGTTCCATAAGCTGGATTGTACGTTGGCAGGACTCGATGTGGAAGTCGTAATCGTGTCGCTCTTCTTCAATCCTATGGAGCGCCTCTTCATACTGGTTTTTCCTGTGTGCGACAAAACCTGAGTCTTCTGACGCCCAAGTAGGATGAGAAGCCCATACATCGTTAAGGACTTCGTAACACATGCCATCGCGACCTTTGCAAGTCTTGTTTTGATCGCGTTTAGGCAGGTGTCGATAACTTGGACCAAACGCTCGACAATGGGCAAGGTTGACTCGTCCCGAGTCTGGTCGCATCCTAGCCTCAACGATTTCGTCCTGTTCTTCGATGCCAAGGACGCCTCGGAAGTATGCCATTAGATCAGGGTTACTACCGATGAATGATTGCACGCGGTCGGCCAAAACATACTTGTCGATGATATCCTGGGTGAAGAGGTTGACCAGCTTGAGGAATTCAGCGTAGCTTGCCCGATTGCCAATTTGCTTCTTTGCGCGCTCAAAGAATCCAATCTCTTCCTGCGAGGTGCTCGCCGAAGGTGCTGGTGGAAGTGGCTCTGGAAGCGCGGGAACCAAAGTAGGATCAACCGCAGGTGCAGGAGGTATCTCGGCAGGTTTGGTCTTGCTGTCAAATTTCTGCCTCTTGTTGGCTGGCTGTGTCTCAGGAACTCGAGTCCTCGTATCTTGCACACCTTGCGGCTGTGGCTGCACAACGCCCGAGGTGGGTGCTTTACGCTTCTTGTTCTCCTTACTCGTGCTTGGAGGATCAAATTGCCCCATTGGAGGCATCTTCGCCTGCGGTCGGGGGGTTTGAGTTTGTGGCAGAGGCGGAGCATAGCCTGGCTCGTTGCGGATCGAGGACATCTCAACATCGGACTGCTGAGCTCGTGCCGCGGCTTGGGCCTTTGCATGAGCTGCTGCGTCAGGCAGAAATTGTTTGAAATCTTCCAATAAGTCTGGAGCAGGTATGAACAACTGGGTGACTTGTGCGTAGACATCTTGTATCGGCTTTGACTCCCGCTGATATGTTTGAAGGATTTCGAGGAATTGTTTGTAGATCTCAGGCTGTTGTGCGAATCGATTCTGAGGAGAACACGTCAGCTCGGCGCCGCCAATGTTGAAGATCATGATGCACGCAACGAGTCGGGGGATGAAGGGACGATCTACTTACCTTTATCTTGTTTACGTAGCTGATGGCATGATTAAACTCGACGGGTCCACCTCGTTTCACATCACCATTCCCAAAAATGCTGGCCTGCTGGGGAAAGAACGTCGGTTGTCCTGGGATGGGCGACGAGCCCGGTGCTGGTCTGGATTGACCATTCGCGGCGGCAGAAGCCGCGCTCTGCAACTGCGAGACATTCCTTTGGTCTTGTTGCATTGCATCTGCATCATATCTGTCCTGGGTGGTACTTTGGTCGTAGCCAGGCAGTCGAGCAGCCCGGGCAGCAGGAGAAATCTGTTGTCCCCAGCCACGGCCAGCATCAGCAACCTCTTGTCTCGCGAGACCTAGTTGTCCACCCGAGGGCGGCAAAGTATCGAGGTTGCGTCGGTTTGTACTTTGTAGTGACTGGGTCATTGTGCCCGAGGGAGTGGTGACTCTGATGGCATCAGGGTTTTCTTCAGTTCCGCATTCTATGCGATAGCCCGGGGGCAAGAAAGTGTTGAAGCCCGAAATCAGAGCCGGGTGGCCATTGAAGAGGTCCGAGACTCTATTGATGACACCCGGTGTATCAATAGCTTGACTCTTGAAGTCTTTCATGATGTCGAGAAAGCGATTGTATACATCAGGCTGGTCGCTGAACTGGACCTTGACCTGGTCCAAATAGCTCAGGGCATCGTTTAAGATGGGCTGCTGGCCATTCGCAATTTGCGGCGGAACCAGAGCCGGCGACGCCTGGGTCAGATACGGCTGTGGTCCTGGTTGGCCCGATACTTGGGGCGGAGCGTATTGTGGAGGCAGCTGTCCAGCTTGGCTTCCAGCTTGAGCAACATTTACACCACTCCCTCCAAGCAGACCATTCGGGCCTTGCAAAGAGCCTTGGACTTTCGAGGCTACAGGCTGATGCAGAGGTATCGACCCGGCATGGCTTTGAAGGGGGACCTGCTGGTGCTCCCTTGGCATACGATCAAGCTGTCTATCTCGAGCATCTCTTTCTTGCCTCTCACGTTCACGCAGCTCTTCTCGAGCACGCAAGTCTCTAATCTCGCGATCGCGGTCACGATTACCATACTCCGGTGACTGATGTGGAAGCCCACCAGCAATGGAGCTTATCGGATGTGATGGAGTGTGAGCAGGAGGAGGCTGTGTGTTGTACTGTGACTGTGAAGGACCTTGGGTCAGATCGGCGATGGACAGGCTATGCCCAGCCTGGCTTTGTTGGTGGTGCCCAGCTTGACCGGGCTGGTGCGCATAGTTGGTCGTAGGGGGCGGAGGAAGCACATGAGGTTGCTGACCCGCACCATTCGACCTGGAAGCAAGATTAGTGCTGGTCCACGTGGACGGAGTTGCCGGCAAAGCTCGCGATGCAACGGGGGGACTCACCCAAACGTGGTGTAGGGCCGTGCTGCTTGTTGACTGTCGCTCGACGAGGCTGCAGCTTGACTGCGCCAGTGATCTCCGGGTATGGGATTCATCACTGCCCTTGCAATGCCAAACTTCCTCCGTTATTGAATCACCAAAGACGCTGGGGCTCCCGCAAACGATTCAAAGTCGCATGCCTGTTTATGCTGCGCTGCGCTTCTACTCGACGAGGACAAGAGTATGAGAAAGTCGACTACGCGAGAGTACAGTTGTGCCTTCAAACTCGCGTAGATATTCGTGAAGAAATGTGCAACGATGTTGATACTGACAATGGTGATCCCAAATTCAGCGCAGCGAACAAGCTCAGGGACACGTTCAAGTTCTGGTCTACGGAGTGCTAGCGCCAAAACCACGGGGGCATTTTTGTGGCAGCGTCATAAGTATCCACTGCCCAGGCATTCAGGCACGAATATAGATTGTCACGTGCAGCCTGCCATTCGGGTTGGACTTTCAAGTTTCAAGCTTATTTCGCCAGCTAGGGAGTTCTCGACTGACGGTGCACTGGCTATTCAAGGCCGGTCTACGCTATAATCATCGTGGCTTGATGTGAGGAAAACTGTTGTATCTGGTAGCCATGATTTCCCCTAACCTCCCAGGCTAGTTATTCCCTACCCCGCGGTAGTCACCGTGCACCCTGAAGCCTCCCATTAACTGAGGAACTTTCCAGCCAGAGACATCAAGCCGGACGCTCCTCCACCGCTGCCCCCAGACCCTCCTTGCTTCAAATACATCTGTAGAGCCATCTTGGCGGCCGAGTTGATGACAGACTGCTTGTCCGTTCCACCTGTTCAACTCGGTCAGCAATGGTGAGGAAGGGATGTTCGAAGGGTGAGCTTACCAGAAACGTTACCTTGGCTGTTCTGCTGGTCAAACAACTTCGAGGCCTCCTGCATTGCAAGAGAGATCATCTGCGCTTGACCTCCGCCGCTACTACCCCCTCCACTTCCACCACCACTTCCACCCTGGAACATCTTGAATGCTTGCATCGCAGCTCCTGTTGACATGAACAAGGGACCACAAAAGGTGGAAATTATTTAGCTTACCTGCACCTAAACTTTGGCTGTTGTGCTGTTTGTTGCCTCCACCGCCTTGATAGAGCTGCTGGTGGCTCTGCTGAAGGCGGTCCTCATCCACATCCTCGTCCTGAATTGACTGTTTATTGCCGCTCAAAAAGGACATAGCTGTCGAGAACAAATTCGACTCGTCCGGTCGACGGCTGGATGCAGACTGCGCAGCCTGCCCATATTCGTCATCGCCGCCGCCGCCGTACCCACCTCCATGGCTCTGGCCGGAGCCTGACCCATAACCAAACCCTTGCTCTTGGCCTCCATACCTGCCCTCGTCAGGTCGATCATAGCCGCCTTGCTCGGGACGCCGGCCTTGATATTCACCTTGACTGCTCCCGTACTGGCTCGTTTGATGGTGGCTTCCTCCTTCTGGCCGAGAGCCGAAGCCACCTCCTCCGTAGCCACCTTGACTGGGGCGTTCCTCTCCATAGCGGTTGTCTTGGTAGTCATTCCCTCGTCGTTCGTCTCTTTCTCCGTAGTTGTTGCCACCTCCATAGTTGTCTCTCTGTTCGTCTCCCCCTCCGTAGCCTCCTGGTCTTCTTCCTTCTTGGGAGCCACCAGGAGCATCGTCGTATCGATTCCTCGAATCGTAGTAATTGTCTGGGAAGCCGGTTAGTCTCAGATCAACCTACTGATTCCCGGCCACTGCAGGTTTTTTACCGGAACCCCGTCCGCCTCCTCCATATTCACGATCGTCACCGGGCCTTTCGTACGACATAGTGAGCAAGAATGAAGATTGTTATTTCGTGGGTAGAAGAGGAAGCTGGTATACAGAGCGAAACCAGGTGAGAATCAAGTTCAACAAATTTCACAATCGTTCAGGTGTGACGCAATAATAAATATTATTCTAGTTGTTCTGGACTTCTGGACTACTAGTAAGGAAAGGTCCTCGCAAGCTACTGTGGGGCCTATCATTGTCAACTTTGCACTGGAAGTGTCCCGCCAACCCGATTACGCGTCCTGGAATCCATGGATGCCGTGCCAACCTTTTCGGGACTGGAAGTAGCAACATTTCAAATATACCCTTTGCGGGGAAGAATCCAAGACTTCAAGATCAAACACCGCTAATGGTCCAAAAAGCTTCGTCCTTTGTGTCCGGCGGAACGTACTCATCAACATTGGCTGACATACCCTTGAGTACGAAGGGCATGCACCTACGTGCGGAGCAGCACAGGGGGACTCCGTCATCATGTGCCAACCCCACTTTTCACTCCAACACAAGTGGTGAGAGCAGCCTCAAACACATGTTCAAGCAGGGTTGTTGGAAAGCTCTATATGACTAACATGGCGGCAGGATCAGGCCGCCAGACGTGCCTAGCACTAAGCACTTCGTCGTGGAATAAAGGATATAAATTTGAGTCCAAGCATGACCAAAACCCTCGAACCTCCTATATTAAAATTTGTGGAGGGGCGTGAACGACCAACCACAATACACTTTTCGAGCACTAAGACATGTTAAGTGTGCGCGGCGTCGTAGGATAGACATCGAACATCAAGGCTGCAACATTGTGAGCATTTCACAAAGGCTTTCACACATCTTGTCTGCGTGCCTTTACGACAAATTGTAAACCACAACATGGCTCCTGAATCGAAGAATGAGCTCTCCGAGTCGATCGACTTGCCAATGTCGTTCTCAAGCCGACTCCTGTTGCAATTCGACTTTGCAGGCCTGTCTCCATACACCATGAGCTTTGCACGCATAGCATGTTGTGAGTACAAGACTTCAACGTCAGGAGAAAGATTGTTCAATTACTGCCTGACAAACACGCCTGTGACGGTCGCTAGCGACGAGAACCTCCAGTTTGGGTGGGATGAAAAGTCTCTATATCGAAATCTCCAGCTGCACATGTACGATTACGAGCACCTGCTGCTTTCTGCCGCTCTCGGAGACTGCTTGCCAGATGCTTACGCTGCGGCAGTGTTATGTGCTCTGGGGACCTTGTACGAAGACGATTCGCGCATTAATCCATCTCTTGCTGATTGGACAAATTTGGTTCGTTCCGTCAATGGCTTGCTCATGCCAAGCGACTTCGCCTTGATGCTTGACGACCGTATGCGTATGGATCCTTATCGCGTGGTCTCCGGTCACTCTGATGCATGTACGAACTCATTCATAAAGCCTGACCAGTTTGCCAAGGCATTCAAGGCTCTTGGGGATCTCAGCCGTGCGGGACAAGGGCAACTCACTCTCGCTGGAGGAAACTTCCTCGGCTGGTGAGTCGCTTCTACCGAAGATAGAGTCAAACTCCGTTGCTGACTTAACAGGTTTGCGGCATTCGCAGAAATGTTTCTTGCGGTCAATGTTCGCATATCGTCCAGAGATGGACAGGTCTTGTTCACGGCGCATTCCGAGAGCAAGGCATACCTGAATCTTATCTTTGTTGATGATGTGAATAATCTCACACCCACGATCAAGGAGCAAGGCTTGGATTTTACTGCTTTGACCGTGATGTGCCGCCCAGACGCAGAGGAAAACACCGTTCCTCGAGTACCATTCACCGGCCGAGTCAGTTGGGAAGCTCTTCTGCCCAAGGTGTTCGAAAATTCCTTTCACAAGCTTGCTCACCAAGAGTCGAAGATATTTGTGCAATCTATTGGTGGAGTGGCAAGGCTATTCCAGTTGTATGCCACGGACCCTGCCTGTCCTGACGACCTAATCTCAGCGGAAAACAAAGCCAATCCAGCAGCGTTGGGAATGGGTTTCGTCCAGACTTTGTGCAATTGGTTTCCGGAGTTGAGGCATTTGCAGGGCCGGTTAGAGCGTTTGCAGACATTGTCTCTGGAAGAGACCCGTGAAAAATGCGAAAGTGGAGCCCGAGGTTTAGTCGGGCTATGCGGGTGCAGTATATGCAGTACGCCTCTGTACTCTGCTGGAAAGGAACCCGGAGCGCTGCCTCAAAGCTTTTGCCTGCTTGCAGTCATGGAGACTATCCTCAATCTTGGCTTGGCCCTGTCACGCATTACTGTATTGTCAAAGGTATATCCATCCCGAGCAGGAGTGCTATGCATGTACCAGCGTCAGGTCCATAAGTTGATTCAGGCAAAACTCGTCGAGGGGAACAGAGCCAAAATATTGTTCAGCAACGACTGGAATGCAAACTTCTCCAGAAGGTTACAAACGATCACCGCTCTGTTTTCTGGATCATGGCCTGCACAGGACCTTCCGGAAAATCTAGTTGCTCTGAGTCATGGGAGTACATGTGCCTATGTTGTTGGCATTCAGCGAGGTCCATCCCGCAAACAAGATGCTGACCTGATCCAGGTGTACGCCGGAAACATATCCTGGAAGCAGAAGGTGTACAGTCGAGCATGCATGGGTCCACCTGAGGGAATCGCATACAACGACTACAGCTGGGAAGCTGGACACTGTCAACATTTGGGCCAGAACCTCTATTTCAAATAGAAGCCTTTCCGTCCACAGTGTTTCTTCATTGTCAATCTCCTAGCACATCAGGCAAGCAATACTGCGGCACTCTCTCACATTTATCATGCTGATATTATTTGGCCGCTTCTGGAGGTGCATCAAACGCGGTGGAAATGTTCACCTTTAGGGCAGTTGAGAAGGGGGTCGAGTGTTGAAATGGTCTCACCACGGTCATATCTCTTCGACGCTGAACCTTGCCTATACTTGAAATGTTCTTGCTACCAAATTGCACGTGGCTGAGGCAGGATCAGCCTGGGCTTTTTCCATCACGTGTCCAATCTTTTAGAGTACTAGCTGACTATAGGTAGCGCAGTTCTGAGTCCGTGCCACCTCCAAACTTGATTTCCATGACTGATCCTTGTTGCTACCCGAGAGGGTGGATGGCTAATCCCTGCCTACTTTCCGGACAACTCAACATCGAGATCGATTCTGACAGGCTTGACGACCGCTAATGCAGATTCTCTGCTAATCTTGTGGCTTGACCAATGACTAGCGTGCAGCCACAATGTGGTTAGTGCACATTAAGTGCAGGAGAGAGACTTGGAAAGACGTTCCCGAGCTATGACGTTCCCAGTCACGGCTTAGAAGTGGATTTCTTCCTCCACTTACGTATGGCCGAGATTCGAAGGCCACGAAGGCATGAGGAGGAAAAGTCGTCACATCTCGAGTACCATGTGCAGGTGTCCTCGCTAGCTACATAATAGAGCTGAGTGCCTGTACTCGTATATACTCGCTGACTTTTGCACGAAGCAGCTTTATCTATATCGTCGCCTTTGCGCTTCCTTTCCTTTCCTGAAACTTCTTTAAGCAGTCGCTGCTATTTGCGTTCGTCCTTACTAATACCACCATATACCTAGATTCTACGTGGGATCTAAATCGCAGTTTTAAGCATGGAGAACGAGATGTCGACGCAGGAGAAGGAGCGACAAGAGAAGCCGCTGAATGAGTACGAAGCTGAACAATTAACGATGATGACTATCCAGTACTGACAGCACAGTAGACTTCTCACGTCAGCCATGGTTCACATCTATGTTGGTCCAGAAAACACGCACTGGTATATTCACGAACGATTGTTGTGCTACTACTCTCCTTTCTTCGCCGATATATTCTATGCCGACGATAAATCCCCAACCAAGCAGAAAGCGCAAAGGAACAAAGCGTACGGTCTCGAGGATGAGGAAGATCTAGCCTTTGAGATGCTCGTTGGGTGGCTGTACTCGCGCAGCATGAAAGTTCCCAAGGAGGAGAAGGATGTTGGCCCCCTCCTGGATCTGTATCTACTCTCGGAGCGATTGCGCATGAAGAAACTGAGCCAAGAACTTGTCGATGCCATTTCCGATTTCTACTACCAGTCACAGAGCTATCCTTCGCTCCGCCGAGTCCAGCACGTCTACGCTAACACCGATGATGACAATGACATGCGCGAGATGATGGTTGGTGCTGTAGCCAAACTGCTCACCACAAGCGACAAGCTTCCCGCCCACTGGGTTTCTGCGCTCCAACGGAACGGCCAGCTTGCAGTCGATATTATTCGCGCAATCCAGCAGTGGCAAATCGAGGAGAAGGCTATCCCAGACGCAAGAGATCGCAGCACAAGCCGTGGCCGCAGCATCCAGAATGGCTTCAGTGCGATCGAGCGAGAAGGGACGGGCAGCGTGGGGACCGGAAACACCAGCAATTTAGGGGTGGAGAGCGTGAATTCGGATCATGACCAAGATCATCCGATGCAAGACAGCCAGGTTCTGAAGAGCGAAGACAGCGAAGCGTAAGTCGTCGTCAAAATACCCCACTGCAGTGTTCCTGTTCGTCGCAGAAAGAGAGGATTGGAGAGAATGTGTACTTCCAAAATTGATTAGTCATTTCCACAAAGTTGTGTTACTGTCACACTTCGATATCAACTGTAATAGTATAGCTGAGCGATGGGAGATCTGGCGCCTGTGGTATACAAGGAATTAATTGAGAAAGTCTGAAAGTCTTCCATATAGTCCATACTCTTTTCCTCCCGGCCGCGAACAGTTCTGTTGACTTGTCATACATATACCAACTACTCTTCTCACTCAAAGCAGGTCCGCGGGCATCGCAACACCACCGCCGAGCTACTCGAATTTGAGCTCTCCAGCACCAGCTCCCTCACCATTCAATTCCACCCCAGATAAATCCTATACGAAGACGTCTCTCCACGGGACGCCTGGCATACGCAAGAAGCCGCCAGACAAGTCGAGCATAGCCTCACCTCCTCGTTCTCCGTGTCTCATAGCAGAGGGTAAGATACGACGAAGGCGTCTCAGCGTGACGTTTGCCGATGAGATCGACTACGATCGTATCCCTGACCACCGAGAAATTCCTTCTACCAACAGCTCTGTCCCCGACCCTCCTAAGAGTAGCAACGATAGTACATTCCACTCTCCCCTGATCCTAGAAAGCACACCACCAATCGCAACTCAGGACTTCTCATCAAAACCATTACCGGAACCGCCAAAATTCGAGCTCCCACAACTACCACCAGTATTAGTGCCAATAATAGCAGCACCACCAGCTCCTCCCGAACTTCAAAGGTCCAAAAGCGACGATGTGGTTGTGCGGATGGCATCTCCCGGTTCTTCGAGCCGGACTTCGAGCCCAGCAAGCGCCCGAGCGAGATCGATGCTATTCCGAATGGCATCTCGGAAACCGGAGACGCTAATGCTGGGCTTCTTGTGGATGCTGTATTTCGGCTGGTTAGCTAGAATTTAGCCCTTGGCCTTTTTTTTCACTTCACAAGTTGACATTATTACCTCACATGATCAGATGATCCTAAAGGTGAAGACTATGGCGGAAAGGAAAGCCAGTTGAAAAATTGTTACTTTTCCCCAAATTAGAGCGGGCATCCTGTCATGTGTCACGATGTGTCAAGCTTTTGACGTCTACAGCTTTCGCCCCTGAAACGCGCAAAAACGGGGTGATGGGCTCTAGTGCAGAAATCACTTTCTAATAAGCCACAAGGCGAACAAGTGACAATAAAATTTCTCGGCTTCACTTCCACGCACGTGGAGAGTCCCTTTTGGCAAACTTTGAATGCGGAGGAAGCCCTGCATTTCCACGCGAAAAGCTGCCTCCCCCTGCATACACAAGTCGTAGAGCTTTCTCAATGTTGTCGAAGCTATCGCAGTACAGACCTTGTACTTTGTTCTCGAACTTACATATGTAGTAAGCACACGTAAGTATTCCTGGGGGGGCGAACGTGGCACCCTACACAGCATCCTCGTATCAATCCCTCAAGCAAATCAGCCCAATTTAGAGCGTTCCGGTCCCCTCTCTCAAGGCATCATGTGCGGGCCCGAAGGGAACTCAACGAAATGCAAGACATCTCTATTAGAACTACACCCTGGCGCTCAAGCTACACGCTCAGACGGTATGAAGCAGATCGCATGATATCAGCTTCTCAAAAGTTCTTCCTTCTCTGCTGCCATGCGTTTACAATGCCTGATAACGGAGAGTGGGAGGACACTCGCGAAGCCTCCTATCTCCTCATACGAACGAAGCGCAGGCCGGGCCGTTCACGGGTCCGGCCATGCTTTTTCTCCATTTCCTATTCGACGATTCGTACCTCGCACCTCAACCATAATTATAATGTGCCGTGCTTCCGATTCGGACAGAACAAAAAAATAAAGCTCTTCTTGATACTGCCAAAAGCAAGCTGGGGATGCCTGAACCATGATCAATAATAAGTCCATGTGGCCCACCCTCCTTACTTACTCACCCTACCTACTAGTGAATTGTTTGGTTTGGTGCCTTGCTGCTCGAATCAACCATGCCCCCCAATAAGATCGCATGAAACTCGTAAAAGCAATACAGAAGGACTGAGACGGAAAAATGACTTCATAGGGGGCGGCGCTGGGAAGAACGGCGGGTGAGCGGTTTTAGTAGTTTCTCATCAAAACACGTCCCATTTCCTCAAATGTAGAAGAAAGAAGAGTAGTAGTCTACGACGTATACAACGAGGGCTTTTTGCTCGGAGCTAAACTACAATTACTACTACTAAACACCGTTCCGCTGTACAGTGTACCCTGGTCAGGGCGATTTCGATATTCCCGGAGCCGAGTTGTCGCGGGAAAGATATATTGTATTAAAATACTCTGCCTTTTTGTCGGAGAGTTTTGCTAGAAAAGAAAAGAGTTGTGAAGTGTTCTTCAGAAAAGAAGAGAGCAACTCTCCAAATATACCTACCAATCGACCGCAACTTCTCACCCACCCACCCCAGCAACATACCTGTGAATAAACCCCGCAAGTCCCCAGAAATATAAAATACCAGAAAAATGGAGGCGATATTTCGCACGCTGATCATGACACGGCCCATCGAAGACGTCTTCGGGTGGGCGACGTCCAAGAACAAGGGCCACGACTCGGGACTGATCGGCAGCTCGGAAATGGTGTCGAGCACGCCGAAATCCATCGCCGTCGCCGTGCCGGAGATCGGACCCAGCGGCACCGCCATGGCCAAGAAGTACGCCAACTCGCACATCGGCGGGGCCGACCAGATCCCGACGGTCGAGTGGTCGTCGGGTGGAGCGCAGGCGCTGACGCCGAAAATCAAAGAATGGGTGCTGGTTTTCGAGGACCCTGATGCGCCCGTGCCCGACCCCATCGTCCACGGGATCTACTATGGCATTCCGGCCCCGAAGACGTCGGTGTCGCAGGCGAACTTTGGGCCTGTGGCGGATGCGGATGCGGCGGAGAGGGAGAGGAGGCTGGCGGGCGGGTTTTGGTATGGTCAGAATTCCATGGGGTCGGTGTACATTGCTCCACGCCCTCTGCTGAATCACGGCGAGCACCGGTATTTCTGGAGCGTGATTGCGCTGGGGACGGATGTCGATTGGGCACAGGTTCGTCGGGACGCGGGGGCGAAAGGGATTGGGAAGGGTGAGCTGCTGCAGGCCGTGCAGGGAAAGGTTGTTGCGTGGGGTCAATGGGTTGGGACGTATGAGCAGTAGTGAGCAGAGCTGCGCAGGGCTAGACAGGGTTCGCGAAGCTGGTTGTTGTTAATTTTGTCCGTTTGTGCTTGCGGGAAATTTAAATGTTTGGGTCACGGAGTATACCATAATTGATTGCGTTCGGACAAGGCACGGAGCGCTGCACCTATTCGGTGGATATGTTGGATGTGTCGAGCTGACAATACCGGATCGATCGGTCCGGTCTCCTCGTCATCATCAATGGAGACACACAAGCATCAACAGATGTGGAAGAACATGGAGCAACGAAGGCCAAGAGTAGAACAACGCAAATTTGAGTGGCATGCAGCTCTTTTGTTGTAAACAGATGCCAATATAACTGTGATGAATGCCGCTACTTGCTTGTTGAGCTGTTGCAGGTCGAGTCATCGAGCCAGGAGTGCTAGAGAATAGTTCAACTGCTTCGTTGGTGGTTTGTAGCCGTAAGGTTTCCACGCTCCCTACAACTTTACCACGAATGCCGTCGACCGTGTAGATCGCTTCGTACCTGAGCTCTGAGCAGATAGATATGCTGTAGCTATTTGAATAGAACTTCTGAGGAGCTCTGCAGTCTCTTCCTGGGCACTGAACGCTTCTGATATGCCAAAGAATCCGCCAGCTCCAGTACTCACAATTCACGGCATTAGCCTACCGTCTGGGTAGTTGGCTCACCTGCGGCACTATGCTGTAACTCGTGACACCTGGAATCATTCTAGCCCGATTGCTGACCTTCTGACCCGGCGCTAAGTTTGCACTTTGCTTCCTGACTGCAGTACTCGTTGGTCTCGCACTACTACCAGCACTCGCGCCGCCGGTCCGTCTAGCGGGATCAAAGGCAACCGTCTCCCAGTTCTTCTTGGTGAAATCATCGCTGCGCTGCAGGATTGGCCGACTCCATTCCTCCATCAATTTCGTTGCTTGACGCTTGATTTTCGCATCGACCCTCTTGGACTTTCGGTAGAAGAAAACGACTTTGCCAATGCCCGAGGAGATCAACGCATCTTTGGTCATAGGAAGTCGTTCGAGGGCCTGGAAAATCTCACGCTGGATGTTGTAGGCAGGGAGCGAACCATCCGAAAGGGGTTCGAGGAAGAACCGGACTGGTTCGAGGAAATTGGTTTCTGGGTCGAGGATGGACTGGGTGTAGGTGTTTCGGTTGAGAAGACCAACGACTTCGGGGAGGAGCTTGAGTTTCTGGTATGCTGGTTTACCCTCCCGCACAAGTTCACCATCAGCAATTGCGGCCTGGACCATGCGGTTGCGGAGGTCGTTGATTTCTTCGTCGGCCATCTGTTCAAGATCCTGTCATCCGGAGTTAGTATTAATGAGCCATACCTGAGCCTAGACAACTCACGATCTCCCCCTTCCGCTTGCGAATGCCACTCGACTTCTTGACAGCAGCGTCCATGGCTCTGTCGAGAGCACGACGTCTTCGCTCTTCTGGAGCTAGTGTTTCTTCATCAATCTCAACTCGTTCTCGGGGCTTGCGCTCTCCTCCGGCACCAGCTCTGCGCCTGCGACCTGGCTCTATATCTCCGCCTTCAATCTCGGGCTCTTGTCGGCGCCTACTGGCTCGTTCTCGGGTACGTTCTTTCTTTTTGGGTCGCCCCTCATCATTGTCGCCACGCTTTCTCTTCTTAATTTTGGTGGCTCTGAGTTGGTCTTGATCAAGGGAATCCGGCACAATTTCGAGTTTATTCTCATCAAATTGGTCGAGCACGGCTTCATCGACATCGGACAGGAGAGACTCGTCGTCGCTTTCATGGAGTTTCTCTTCATTGTCGTCTGCGCCATCGTTGAACTCTGGATTTGTGTCATCAAGAGCATCCTCGTTGTCGGAAGGTCTATCGAGACCTTCAGCATCGGCGGGAGGCAAGTCGTTGCCATCTGGCATTCCCGAGCCATGGGCTATGTCGTCGTAGTCAGACATGGTCGAGAGTCAATAGTGACAAGTGAGACAGTGGGCGAAAAGGTTTCTGAACAGATGTAGACCTCTGTGAGAGCGATGGGCAGCGAAAACAAGTAATGTAGCGACGCCAGTCGACAACGACGAGACAAAAACGAAGATCCAGAGACAACAGTGAGTGAAACAATATAGGGCGAGACAAAAACACCTGTTGTGCAACTACTTCCGTCACCGAGCAGGCGCGCTACTGCAATGGATGGAAGGTGCAGCCAGATTTCCTATTCCTGTACATTTCCATTCAAGTCTATCCTCACCGTCACGCTCATCCTCACTGTATCATCTTACCAATTCCTTCAAGATGTTCATGCCCCGTAAGCTCAGTCGTCTCTCATAGAAGTCAAAACTGACCAAGCGCAGCGGAGCAAGCCTCGAAAGAGGAAGTTGAGGCCGGCGAAGCCCAAGCAACGATGAATGTCCAGATCTTCAGCGTTGCCTGCGTCGCATTATGGTTTTGTAGGTCGAGGTTGAAGAAATGCGAGCCGAATTTGGTCTGACTCTCTCAACCAGCACCGCATGTGGTGGATTGGGCTTACAAACTTTTCTAAAACGCATATGTTCGATAGAAGCGCCCGATCCCCGGACTCGACCTCAAACTCAACCCAGCGTCAGGAGCAGAGAGATCTGCATTGCATTGCTGCAGCTGTGCAAGGCAGGGGCCAGCTTCTTGTGCTGTTCTTGTCGTTGCCTACGAGGCTTTGGGAGGTGATGAATCATTGATGAGCATAATTGGGACATCTGAAAGATGATGTTGAAAGGAAGTGGGAAAAGCCTGGCGGTCGTCCTGGGATCGTCTGCCAAATTATAAAGCCAGCCGCTGCGGTCACGCAATGGCCACTCTATTCTTCATCGGGCCATCTATCTAGTTGTACAAAGTGTACATTACCAAAAGCATACATCTCCATCATTATCCTGAAATTTTAACCACCCTCGCCGTCCGCTATGCCATATGCCACGCACCGTAATGATAATCGCTGAGTCCAAAACAGCGGAGTGATACTATCACGACTCGTATTACTATTACCGATGGGATCGAACTGCTTTGGTGAAATTCTCCCAATCTGCATATTCCTCTTGCACAAGTCGTAATTCCTTTTGCAAGTGCTGGAGCTGGGTGTCATATGCACTAAGAGTCTATCGCAACAGTTAGTCAAAATGGCATCTGCGGAGGAAGAGCTTGCAAAATACCTTTCGTGCTTGCTGGACTGTCTGCTCGTCCAATAGTGGCTCGTCGCTCTGCTGGCTTACAGGCTCGAGCCGCTCCATTTCGGCCTTCAGATGCCTCGCTCGTTCCCGGATCGCCAGCATACGGGCCCAGATTTCTTGTTCCCGAGCATTCAAGGACGGGTCGAAGACTTCTGCTTCCAAAGCTGTCAATTTCGACTTGAGCTCTTCTTCAGCATTGTCCATCACGTATCCTTTGTTCTTCAAAATCTGGACTTTGACGGCGAGGGCCAAGGTTCTCTGGCTGAGGACTTTGTGCCGGCGCCGGCTTTCGGCGAGGCATGCTGCCACTTTTTGCCGATGGGTATCCAGCTGAATATCAAGCGAGTTGTTGATTTCATTAAGCATCATGTTGCAGCGCGCAATCTGCTGACGCTGCAGCATTCCCCGTCCGGCGAGCTCTTTGAATCCTCGGGCGAGCACGGGTACCCACTCCGGACCTGGTCGACATTGTAATGCCTCTTCCCATTTCGACGGATCTTCCCCTGGCCCGGGCGTATATCTTAGTGCTTCAGATTCGCTACCGACATGCTGATACAAGTACGTGCGTAGAGGCGAGTTGAGGCTCGCAGGATCCCATTTGTCTTTGATCAATTCCATCTGCTGAGGTATCGACCGGAGCACGCCCATGCCTCTTCCTTCCTGCCACCATGGCTCTTTGCCTGTCTCCACCTGGGCCGCTGCTTGTTGCGAGTCGCCAAACCCGAATCGTAAGGTTTGATCGAGCGGTCGTTGTTGTTGTTGCAACTGCTGTTGACTTTGACCTGCAGCACCTCCGAAGAGACTAGGTCCCGATTGCTGGTTCTGAGGCGCACCAAATAGAGAGCCGCTCTGCTGCTGTGGCTGTGACTGCGGCTGCTGCGTCAAAGTTCCGAACGGACTTCCAGATTGGGTCGGCTGCAAGGTTAAGGTGCCAAAGCCAAATGTGGGCTTGTTCTGGTTCTGTGTAGTGCCGAAAAGACTTGGTTGTTGCTGCGAGCTTGTCGTCGCTATGTTGGTCCCCAAGCCCCCAAAAAGACTTGGTTGTTGCTGCGAGCTTGTCGTCGCTGTGTTGGTCCCCAAGCCCCCAAAAAGACTTGGTTGTTGCTGCGAGCTTGTCGTCGCTGTGTTGGTCCCCAAAGCCCCAAAAAGACTTGGTTGTTGCTGCGAGCTTGTCGTCGCTGTGTTGGTCCCCAAAGCCCCAAAAAGACTTGGTTGTTGCTGCGAGCTTGTCGTCGCTGTGTTGGTCCCCAAAGCCCCAAAAAGACTTGGTTGTTGCTGCGAGCTTGTCGTCGCTGTGTTGGTCCCCAAGCCCCCAAAAAGACTCTTACTGCCAGTGGTACTGGTATTTAGGTTGTCAAATATTCCCATTGTCGGCTAATGCAATGCGCCGGAAGGAAAGAGGCTGTCGGTGGTCTTGCGCAGAGTTCGATTGAAAGGCTATATTGTGACAGGAGTTTGCGACGAGTCAAATATGATTTGTTGGCTCTGCAAGTGACAGCAAGTGATTTCGCTGGTTTGCTTACAGCCAAATTGAATTTCTGGAGCTGGAGGAAGCGCGTCGTGCCTGCCATGCAGCGAATTAAGACGCGATGCACCGTCATTCGCCGCAACTGCCTCTCGGAGAAAGTAAGTCTTGGCAACCCAGGCAAAGGGTACTTTCTACTCGCCATCTTCCCAGTACATATGGATACCCCTTATGCTAACAAAGCCGAAAGATATCACTAACTTTCTTATGGGCATAGTTTAGAAGTACATACGAATGCAGTATCTGGCGGGAATATCTCTCTGTATAAGTAACGTGTACGGATCACGCAACCCATTCACTTGCACAACACAGAGTTATCCTTCAGGTTTCCGTCCCGGTCCCAACGTGAACAGCAAAATCATCCACACTCATCACTCTCGCTCCACAAGGGCTCTTGTTGCTTTTCTCCATAGCTCCAGGTATAGATGCCTAAGGGTCAAATTTTGACGTTTCTGCAACGTTGTTCGTCCATTGGTTGACCTCAGTATCTAACTCGTTAAGAAGAAACTTTAGGATTTTTGTAGACACCTCAAAAGATCGCATACACATCATTTCCGCAAAGATCACGGTTCACATCGTCCTTCTACCCTAAACCTATTTCTCCGGCGTCGCACACTAATGCAATCGGTCCTTACGCCTTTTGAAGAGCGACTATCACATGACCAAACTTCAACATAAGTAGCTGCCGAAGGTCGACTATCGCCGCTTCTTCTCCGAGAGCACAGCCCTTAAGCATTACAAGCAAAGAATGTCGCAAATTCCTAGGAGAATCGTCTTTCGTATTCATGAGAAGCACTGGCTTGACTATCCAATAATTGCTAAAGAATTCTTTCAATCCTACAACGACCCGCCAGACTACTTCGCACACTTACGCCCTGATGATCCATCAAAGAAGATGCATATTGTACTCGATGTCCATTGCGAAACCAATCCCTCCACCGATACGTCGGATATACCATACGAAGTGTTTCTTGTCAAAAAGCTGGAAACCTAGTACGTGTGCAGCTCTTTTCTTCGGAAAGTTGTATCTAATGGGTAGTGTAGTGAATTTAAACGACTTGACGAGGCTGCGTCCAACTATGCACGTCAGCGCTGTTCCGTACTTGCATGGGGTACCTCGGGTACCGTCCGTCACTCGTCAGATGAGTGAGATGGGGTTCGCTTAGCACAAATCCGACATTCTCCCTCTAAATTGCGGTCTTGAACATCCAGAGACAGGGGAAGATCTCTCTGGTGACCAGTCGATGGTACACAGGGTGCCCGGTCAGGCCGTCCCAAGGTAATGGCGCAGCGATTGATTTCGTGCCGGACGAGGTGTTTAGGGTTGGTCCTGCAGTTTCGATATGTCACAACTCTGCCGTTTCAAGATGTCGTTGGAAGTGGAAATGTCTTGTTGCGGTCCAAACAAGCTCCATGGGCACATTTTTTCCAAAGCGAAAATCTTCACCTTGCATCGCAATAGATTAGAAGTCCATTGAGAACACACTTATATCAGCAGGTTGATGCTCTCAATAAACAGAGGCACCAGGCCCTTCTTGTTGCACAATGTTCATGCATACGGCAACGTTGTCGAGCAATAGCTAGGCATCAACAACGACAGCAAAGCTCGACAAATGGCTCTTCCAGGAAATTTCGATGTGGCCTGCGCGTCGTCTCGGCTCTTTCCCACCAGATCAGAGCTAAGGAAAGTGATAATAGATTGGATGAGGTTCTCCCCTAAGACAATCTGATGAGCTCAGGTAGTTCGGGAGGTGTCATATCATCCCCACCACAAACCCCCAACACATCGATCATGCAGTGCAGTTCTAGAATAAGAAGGACTAAGTATCACCAGACTTCCACGCACCTTCTTTCGATGCCGCTCCACTATGGTCGGTGGTAACTTTGCAACAGGTCACTGCTTCTTGGAATGCGCTATACGTCGCTGGCAAACGGCATTTGGCAACGACGATACACAGCGTCTTGCAGCATGCATTGTCCGGAATTTAAATGCAGTAGAAGACGGCTGTGAGGGAATGTCGCTCAGTGTTTGCTCCGACAATTTGGAGGACTAGGATTAGAAGGCAGAAACCAGAACTCTCAAGGCAGCCAGGAAGTTTTCACATCACTCATCCTTCCCTTGGGTTTGTTGATGTTACAAGCACTTAATGTCATTCATTTGGCATTTGTAACGGTAGCTACTACCCAACCGCGACGACATTAGTCACTGCCAGCCGGTGTCGTGGGGTTAATACGTTCATTCGCCCACAGGTGTTGATAAATACTGTCAATGGTAGGAATATTTCACTATTCCTCAACCAACAGCGATCTACAAGAGCATTTCTGTGCACACCGCCATGCGACAATCCTGGTCACTCTTGGGCCGTACCGAAATGCCTACCTCCCCGTCTTGCATGTTGCTACCTGCATCACCCGTTGAACGTGCAATACAGTCAGAGACGGATTGGGGGCCCAAATGTGGGGAGAATGCGTGTCGCAAAGTCATGTAGTTTTGACAAATTGGAGATCATCAGATGACGAAGCAGCCTCTTTGGTTATTCAGTAGGCTTAGGCTTGGCGCTAAAATAAGCGATCACTTCAGGTGCTCATCCTCCAGTAATGAAAGGTTTCGGCTTCACATGCAGCCAGACATGGAGAAACAAGTGAAGATTCGGTGGTAGAAATAACTTGTCAAGACTCAATGTGATCACTCATCGTTAGCGCCATGGCAAATGCCAGGATTCAGTGACTTGCGTCGCAATTTGCCCTGTCGCCTTTCACGTTCGTGCTGTAGCTGGCTTTCAAAAGCGGAGAACTTCGACACATCAATGCTGGTGGCCTCAGCTCGAAGGCCAACGTGGGCCAGCTGGACTCCAAGCGCATCGCTAAACTTCGGAGCGTCCTGGACCATGCACGCCTCAGTCTGCTATCGGATACGCCTTCCAGGAATACGAGTTTCATCTCATCGCTAAGTGGGCAGGATGAATGATGATCGATGCTAGTCCTTAGCATCGTCATCCTGCATCCTGTGCAACGCTCTCCGCTCGACTTGGCGTATTTGAGTTTCTTGGAAGAACTTCCAGAGCTATCATTGGTCCAAATAGGCCAATCATATGCGGCTGGTAAGCAGGAAAGTGTTCAGATTTCCCCGCACTCAGCCAAGTCATGTCTTGGGCGCGCTTGTCAGTGACAAGATGGCCACGATCGCACAGAAGCTTTTTGCCTAGCAAAAGGTCATGGAGAAGAGCTAGCCCGAAACAGGAAGTACTGACATTATTGGGTCCGAAAACAATGAATAAGACGGCCGCCCTGCCCGTGCCTAAAAACAGCCTGTCGTCCTTTCGCCCATCGAGAAACAGAGTCAAAGCACCATGGAGGAACAAAAGACGTCTCCGAACGTGGATAGCCCGTAACTCACCATACACAATTAGCTTTCGATGTACTAATTGATTGCCAGCGCACGTCGCGGGTCGCGTCTGATGCGAGATGAAGGTATGCGACCTCGCGGTATTCGTGGAAGAAGGTTCTAAACTGTGCAGAACAACGCAGACAGAGCGTCGCCGCACTTACGTCCAACGAGACGGGAGAGTATGTGAGAGGTACTTCTTGACAGGCCAAGCTCTTACACACCTCCAGGATTCGAAACCCTCTCGTTGGTGTTTCTCGAGATGTGTTGATGCAAGACGTCGAAGCTTTTGCCAAGGAGCATGATTTGATGGACATCCTACCACTCCTCCGCAAAGGTGCTCTTGCTGCTCAGAGTCCACAGGCCATTGATTCCATTGCCGAGCTTGACGAGGACGAAAAGGAGGCATTTAGAAACCAGACCGCTCACAGATGGCGACATCCAAAAATCCTTTACTTCACCATCATACTAAACTCCATTGCAGCAGCAATCCAGGGCTGGGATCAGACGGGGTCAAATGGCGCCAACTTGTCATGGCCCGTCGCTTTTGGGATCCCTGATTCAGGTCCGGTCTGCGAAGCCGCTGGGAATTGTGGGGCAAACCAGTGGTTAGTCGGTTTGGTCAATTCAATGCCATACTTCGCTATCTTTCTCTTGTAAGTACGCAAGTCAAGTGTGAAAGAATACTGACTCGAAATAGCGCTGGCTGGATCTCTGATCCTCTCAATCATCTCCTGGGTCGGAGACATGTTATCTTCATTGCGGCTATTTTCTCGCTGCTCTCTCCAATTGGTCAAGCTTTGACACAGGATTGGAAAGAACTCATTGGCTGCCGTATTCTGCTCGGAATAGGCATGGGTCTTAAGGAGGTGACTGTACCCGTGTTCTCTGCCGAGGTTGCGCCAACAATAATTCGAGGAGGACTGGTTATGTCCTGGCAAACCTGGACCGCTTTTGGCATACTTTTGGGAACATCTGCTAATCTAGCAGTGAAAGACATTGGCAACATTGCATGGAGACTGCAACTTGGGTCGGCTTTCATCCCTGCTGTTCCTCTTGTCATTGGCATTTACTTCTGCCCAGAGTCTCCCAGGTTGGTCACGTAACAAGCTTCTGGACAGACGTATACTGATTTTCACTAGGTGGCTAATGTCCAAAGGGAGATACAATCAAGCTTATAAGTCATTGCTTCGATTCCGCAACACGCCTATTCAAGCTGCTTCGGAACTCTATTATATCCATGCGCAGATGGAGCAGGAAGAAGTCCTTATCATGGAAACAGGTGTCGCCGCAAAAGCGAACATGTTCACTCGAATGGTCGAAATCTTTACCATTCCCCGGCTGCGACGAGCCACTCAGGCCTCCGGGATCGTGATGATTGCACAGCAAATGTGTGGCAGTAAGTACCAGTCTTGCTTAAGCTCGAGCCTATAGAGATCTGACACTGGATCAGTCAACATCATTGCATTCTACTCGTCTACCGTCTTCGCTCAGGCAGGCGCATCAGTTACTGGTGCGCTTTTGGCATCGTGGGGCTTCGGTATCATCAACTTTGTCTTCGCTTGGCCTGCCATATGGACCATCGACACCTTCGGCCGCCGAGCTCTACTTCTTTTTACCTTCCCCAACATGTGCTGGACGCTGCTCGCCGCAGGCTTATGCTTCCTCATTCCAGAGTCAAGCCCAGCTCACCTGGGCTTAATTGCGCTTTTTGTTTACTTATTCGATGCCTTCTATTCGCCTGGAGAAGGTCCTGTGCCATTTACATATTCAGCGTACGTTTTGAATCTGTCATACGCTGTATCGTCGCTAACAGACTCTAGTGAGGTGTTCCCTCTTTCCCATCGAGAAGTCGGAATGTCCTGGGCCGTGGCGACAAACAATTTCTGGGCTACAGTTGTGTCGTTGACCTTCCCTCGCCAGCTCGCCGTGTTCGGCACGACTGGCGCCTTCGGGTTCTATGCCGCAATGAATGCCTTGGCTTTTGTCATGATATTCTTGTGGTTGCCTGAGACCAAACAACGATCCCTGGAAGGTAGGTTTCCCTTTAGAGGCCACAGCCTCAAATGTTCTGTTTCCAAGCTGCAGTTCTTGTGCTAATGCCAATTCAGAGCTCGACTATGTGTTCGCCGTCCCCACGCGCAAGCACATGAACTATCAGGTCGGTACAGTGGCACCATACTGGATCAAAACGCAAATTTTCCGCCGAAAGGGTCTCACTTCTCCGCAACTCTACAACTTTGATGCATTTAGTGAAGCTCCGCCATCGTTTTTGAAAGAAGGGTCGACGTCCCACGTGTGAGTGATGCTGCTCGCACAGAATTCCACATGATAGTCATGTCAAAGCTTGGCAATCATGGTATCTATGGTCTTATGCAAAGACTTGTGGTAGATGAGATTTGTGGGATATTGATTGACTGATATATGTTGACGAACTTCCTCGGGCCCCATATGAAATACAGAGACCATTGAAGGATAGGCAGGACACATATGCATCAGGATGAGGACAGCTACTCTTTTGGATAGCCCTATTGCGGTCTTTTCACCCCGTGTCCTGACGCCATCCAGTTTCAGGCCTCCACGAGACCAAAAAACGGTCGTTATAAAAATTGGACATTTGAACGTCTTGATGCTAATCCTTTTGTCTGCTCGATCCCAATCTTGTCTCGAGTTTTACCGTCGAGCTTCTCTGTTGATCCGAGATCGTGACACCGCATCTGGTGACCTTGCGGATGTGAGCCAAGCTGTGTGCGATTCAACTACGTGCTGTGATTCTGACCTGTGGACCAACATTGGTACCTTGGTGAAATTGGTTGATTGACTAAATAAGCACAGGATCACCATATTTGACAATACTTCCAACAGATTCAATAGCCACTGTGCGGGATCGACGGCAGGACCCTCGCTAGTCTCACGCTGCAGATATCTCACTTGTCCTTCAACGAATCAGCATTAAGAGACAGCTTCGATCCTTCGATCCCGAGGTACTGACTCTGATTCCTTCTCACCCTTGCTCAACCGAGGGCATTGAAAACAGATGGGGCAAGAACTTTGTCAATGATTGAGGGGAAAAAGTTGTTTGCAACAACAGCAAAAGTTGTGCATATCCAGGTATCAAAAGTCTATTTTCAACCGGTCGCCACGAGCGATAACATTCAAGCCATCCTACCATCGGAGGTCCCAATGACCACATAAAAATCCCATCGACTGTATGGCAAAGATTATGGGAAATCGTTTTCGCCTTTTCCCAGGATGCCAACCATCATCACCCCGACCGTTAGCCCCCTTACGGTTGTTCATCGAGAATTCCCTTTCCCTTTGGCTTGGGCGAAGAAAGGATCTCCTACATGTTTAGTGTTGCGCACACAAACAGAAAGGCCAACGGTCTAAGGCGAATACGGTATACCTGAGGAACTAGTTTCCTTTCCGGAAACGAAGCCAGCGAAGCCTGGAGAGGCTCGGGCTTGATTCAACATTTCCCCTAACATCATCATGATCCTTGACCGTCAGTAGAGGACAAGTTTCCTTCCATCATCAAGCCGATGGTAAAAAAAAGATGATACGTCCCGAGTCGCAGCACCATTTGGAATTCCGAAGATTGTAGTACGACTTAAGTTGCCTCGGCTCGAGATTAACGCGAACTGGATCAAACGGCGCATTTTGCCTTCTTGCTACACCTAGAATTAGCTTCGGAGCGCAAACGTTAAAAACTAGGACTCGAAACGTGCTATTAGACGTTTTGGCGCTAACGAGTCGGGAGGAGTCCAAGCCTGTGCCGTGACACGAAAATCAGTGATGGCGACGGCATAGGCATAGAAGGGGAAAGGGACAACGGAGAGATTGGGTCTCTCCGATCTGAACGTGGGGCGGGTAAGTGGTTTTTAAATTCAAAGACATATAACGCAAAGATCGTCCTAAACTAAATGAGCGAGGGAGTGTTGGTGATGGTAAAAGACATGCTCTGCGTGACGGTCTCGAAGGATGCAGATCCGTCAGCTTACTCGAGTAGCCGTCCTAACGGTATCAGAGTGGTTATACAAGTCTACGCGGCAAAGCATTAATACCATTGTTGTATAGAAGACTTCTGCGGCTTCTGGGATCATTGCGAAACGCTGTGCAGAATCAGTTGGACCTCTCTCTGTCTAAACCTCTATAAGACCGATCAGGATGTTTCAAGGATCGCGACGATGCAGAGACCTTTTTGCGGTGTCTTCTCCGCTCTGGGTCTCGACTTTCTTTCTTGCTACTACGCGTTTGCTTGGGTGCGGAGCTTTCCTCGGAGGCCCCCGCCTCTTCCCCCCACTCAAGTAGTCGACCCAATGGCAGTCGTAGGGAGTTAGTCGGCGTTGCCGTGGAGGGACGATGCTCGCGCGAGCTATAGCCTGAGTCTGAGTCACGCGTGTTGGGTTTGCGCGTATTTGACGCTGGCGACTCCCTAGACAGGGTCTGGTCGAGAATTGCAAGGTTGGTGGCCGAGTCTCGATTGGTGTTTTCGCTCGACGTGCTACTTTCGAGAGCCACGGGTTTGGTGGCGAGCGATCTCAGCACCGGGTCCGAAACTGCGGCGTATTGAAAGACAACGGCTCCATTCGCAGCAGTGTCGTTGTCGTCTAGCGGGATTTCGGGTTCTCGTTTCGGCGCTTTTGAAGAGAGCCTTTGCAACCGCTTGCATATATGCCACTTCTCTCGATGGCAATGTCCGAATAGTGTGTTGGAATAGTGCCAGTACTTGTCACCGGTAACCATCCTTATCCTAGTCTCTCCTGGGTTGCGTCTTCTGGCGATTTGCCTCAGGCATGGCACGGAGGCAGTCAGTAGGTTAAGTCCTTCTGGAACTTTCTTCCAAGTCGTCTCGCCGCAGCAGCCATCGAAACTTGTGTTGCTGCTGGGTAGGATGGGGTCGGAAATGTTGTCGTAGAAGAAGGCGATAGCAACCTCGTCTAGTAGTGGTGCCCAACTCTCGTCCGGGAATATATCAAGGGCATGCTCGCGGAGTTCCATGTACATCGACATGTTCGCGATATCCGCCAGCTCGAAGCCAACTATTTTTTCTCGAAAGGTCCTGAACACACCTTTGGCTCTCGATGTCTCCCGCACAGCTTTGTCCATTGACACCATGACGTTTCGCACGTAGTCTTCCACTGTGTCACCCCTTTCTTCATCAGACAAGACTTGATTTTCGGCAGGATGCCTTAATTGTGCTTTGCGGGTCGAGCGCAAGAGCTCAAATGCTGCTTGACCTCCATTTGCTCGTGCTTCACAAGGAGGTACATAAAAGCCAAAGGTACTGTGAATTTTGGCTCGGGCTCTAGCGAGGTGTAACAGCACACTAACATAGGAAACTATCCAGGCTCTTTCTTCTCGAGGGCTATACAGCAATACAGGAACGCCAATCTTGTCGTATAGTTCAACGTCAAAGTAGGTCATAGTCTATAGTCAAATCAGCTTCTATATCCTCCATCCAGACCGCGGGGAGCTTCTATGGGACACCGACTAACCTGGGGTACGCGAGATTTGGCAAAAACATAGTTGTGGTCCACTTTAAACCCAAGAACTTTCGGCAAGTTGAAATTGAATCCGACGCTGTAACCGCTGTGTGTGGTTTCTCTTTGTATGGGTTTGGCTTTGGACCATCCGATCTTCGAGTAGGTTTGCATATCAGTACCTAGCGTGACGACTGGGTCCCCCCATAGACCCAAGAAATGCTTCCTTGTTTCGAGCAAAGACTCTAGGTCGGTGGTGTATAGCCGATGTTCAGGCACTTCGAAGGTTCTTGGATCTTCTCTATCCCAAATCTGCAAATGCCACTGAACAGCATTCGGGCCTTTTGAGACAGGATACACTAATGCCTTAGAGCCATAGAGGACCAGGCCACCGTTCTCAACCTCCATGTATTGGAGACCACACATAACGTACATCAAGTCGAAAGAGATCTCCAGCCCTTGTGCACCTGGCGGTCTTGGCCTGTCGAGCCCAAAATCGAAAGCACAAGGTGTATATGGGAATAGATTGGTCCAGCAGGAGCTGAAATATGGAACTTTCAACCGCTCAACAAAGTCGATTTCCAGACTGTATTGATCTCCCCCCTCTTGGTCACGTAGTTTGTGCGGCCGCTGAAATCGCGAACCTACCGCCACAGGGTGTTCTGCCGCGGTTGAGGTTTGTGAAACGACAAAGAGTAAAGCAAGGGCTGTACATTGCACGCGTCAGTTCAGAAATATTTCCAGGGTCATTCGGTATTCACGACTAACCTTCCACGAGACTTGTCAAAGCCGACACGGAGCCGTTGAGGAGGAGGGAAAATCCCTGTTTCGAACGGCCCACAGCTGTCGCAGATACATTTTGTGAGGAGACTAAGGCTACGTCAGCTGACGTTGATATGTCGTCCATCTTGAGACGGCTAAATAGCTCTTGAATCTCGTTTGCTGCATGGGGCCAGGTATGCTTCACATACTCGCCGCAGGTTGTAGCCCAGACGCCACCGCTTTCTTGAGTGGGGTCACCTACAAGCACGACCAACTCCCACACGGACTCATGGGTGGCCAGCTCATTCGAGAAAAAAGCACTGAAGTCACGCTTCATGCTGAGACCAAGTGGTTGTGGTCCTCGAAAACGGTGTTGATCAGCTATGTAACTACGAAAATCCTCTCGTCCAGGAGGAGGAATAAGGTCCTGATGTTCGCGGGGTTGGTATTGAGGATAGCCAGGTGGAGCAACGTTTAATGAAGGTTTGGGGTACGGAATGGTGTCATATTGATCGAGAGGCGTCGGAGGTGGATACAGGCCGTGTTGTCGAGGGACAGGGTATGGGTATTGTGGATTTGGGTGCTGAGTAGCAAGGTGCTGAGGGTATGGATATGATGGGTATGGATGCGGTTGGTATGAATGGGCATGGGGAGAACTAGAAATACCGGGAACGAATTTGTGGTGGGGGTGTCTCCCGTGAGGCGTCTCAGGCCGAATGCGCTCGCGGGACATGGAGCGCGACCTGCTGCTGTCCGGAGAAGAAGATCCAGCCCTATAAGTATGCGGGCGCCTGATATACGCTGTTTCACTTGAGTTTCTTGTTCTGCCTCTTTTCACTCCATCATCGTCCACTTGGGGGCTCGTGGCGTTGGCAGGGGGTTCAGCATCTGATCGCGCAGCCGAGGTCTGTATTGGGCGAATCTCATAGTGTCGCATCAGTCGCCCAGATGGTGAATCAGTATGACGGGTGTTAACATTGCCCTGGACACGATCGTCATCGTGCTCGCCTCCCTCGCCAACGGCATCACTTTGTGCCTTTTGAGTATCCGACCATCCGATATGGCTGGTCACTTTTGTGTGCTCATGTGCTGAGGATGTCGTATGACCGCGCCCTGAACGACCGGATGGGATTGCAAGTCGAGAGGAAACTAAAGGGCCCAGAGCTGTGACGCTGGATTCCGGAACTGGGGAACTTTCTTTCAGATCTGCAGCGCTTGACATAGCAGGGAACACACCTTGAGCTGGGAAGGCTTGAGAGGGTACTCGGGGGATACTGTGCTCGAAGACGTCTTCATCGCCCGCACTGAATATTGCGCCATCACTGTTGACATCGTCGTCATCGGTCTCGTCAAACAAAGACATCTTCAAATGACACTCGCGCAAGAAACGTGGAAGGAGTTTCCACCAAGATGCTCCAGTGGATGGCAGGTGTATTCACGATAGTCAATGTCGCGGGGGGGCTTGAGGAAGCTGCCCCGACAATCTGTGCTTAACGCCATCACAGTAGTCAATCCAAGAGTCCAACTTGTTTGATCAGGCTGACTTGTGCGGCTGTGTAGGCACATGACGCCAATAGCTTTGAAGTGGCTAGTAACGCAGATAGGCAAGGTCTGAATGCGTGCTCTAGACCCTGTCAGGAGATACGTTACACGTTGGTCCTGTCAACGGGATTGGCGGGTTGAAACCGTTACCGTTTTGCTTTGCCCTCAGTGACAGCCACGTGCCAAGCCTCAGGGCTGATTGCTAAGCGCGCACAGTCTTGCATTCGGAGACGCAGCATCATTGCCATTGGCCGCCATGACTGAAGCCGGAGTGCAAGGGCTTCTCACAGCGTTCGTGCCTGCTGGATATGAATTAGCTTCCCTTGCTCCTATGTTGAAAGACGCCGCTGTTAGACAGAAGTGAGCGATACGTGTGCCTAGTCAATAGGCCAAGAAGAACATTTGGTTCTCCCATTCATCAGAACTGAAGGTAGCTACTTCGCCTGACTTATTGCCCCAGTCTTTGTAGTAGATCTCGATAAATCCATGGCACCTCTACTTACCTGTACTCCAAACCGACCCTTGGCCGAGCTTTCTCCTTTCCTCCGCCCTCAACCGGTTGCAAGTCCCAGCAAGCACCTTGGCCGGAACAACGATTAGTCCGGCGCTAAGCCCGGAATTGACACCGCCTAGGATTGTTGCGAGAGACTGTGGCTCCCTTGAGCTCGAGAAGCAGTAATATAACAAAGCCCCAGATCAGATAAGATGGAGTACCGGATATGTTTTGTTTCAAAACGGAGCAACGGGCATGGTACAAATACGGTGTTAGCAAGCAGGCAATATTTTTCAGGCTGCAGAATATGCGCGCCGATTTGGGCCTGACAATATTGTGAGTGTGTCGTTGGATCCGGGAATCTTGAAGACTCCCCTGTATCAGAATCGCCGAAGTGGCAGATGCCATTCATCAATCTTGCGTTGAAAGATCCTGTGTACGGAGCTTATACAGAGCTGTTTGTCGGTCTTTCTCCAAAGGTACAGCTACAGCATAACGGGCGTGTCAGTAAGTATATAGCCTTGGCGTCCTGATGAATTGCTTGCGTGTCAACAGTTGAACCGTTCGGAAAGATCGGTTTTACTCGCAGTGATATTGAAGAGTCGCGGAAGCGCAAGGAAGAAGGTGGCAATGATATCGCAAGCCGGTTCTACGAATGAACCGAGAAGTCGGTCGTCCTATACGAACGATAACGGCCATCTCTTTCCCCATTTTTGTCCGCGATCACTAATCCTGCATTTGAGTTTCACCTAGCTGAGCTCCCTTCGAGTATAACCACCGTCGAGGCGCTCGCTTAGGCAATTTTCAACACCGCCTCGAAGATGTGTGAGTGAGAGCTCATAAGATCTTGGTGATCAAGAATTTCACCGTCTGCCAACGGTGCAACTCTTCAAGCAGCCCATGGTTTTCCACATGAGTCCTGCCGCATGATGCTTTCATCCAAGACGTGACCTTCAAATTAGGCGGTGGCAGACGACCAAGCGTGTGCGCCACAGACATTTCAATTTCAGGGCCACCACGAAAGGCCACCACCAAGGCGGTCACAATGCTAGGGACGACGGTTGCTTTTTGGATTTGCTAGATGTTATTGTTCTCACAGGACGCTCTTTGAAGAAAGGTTGTGGTACTGGCCCATCACTTTCAAGTGGATTTCGAGCATAGGGGCTTGATAGCGCCAAACTTTACCATAAGCAGGCGATTGAGCTGATTGAATAGAGAGGCGGAGCGTGACGACCGGTGTACTTGCAACTCTCACCTTTGGTTTTCAATGCGCCCATAGCAATCAGAGATGAATTCTCGGTCTCTGAACGGTGGGCTGTTCAGCAAGAGCTTGTACAGCTTTCTTCATCAGCGTTCAGAACTGTTCCCCGTATTGGGAACCAGTGATCGCAAAGGGATGATGATCGATTTAGAGGTGGAAATATAGCTAGAGGACGCAGTGACGAGCATGAGTCGTGGATCGAAGAGAAGGGTACCAAATTGATTTGAAAGATTCCTTGGCTGTCGACCGTTCAGCAAAGCTGACAGTATGTTTTGCTCTTGGTTCCTCTTCTTACGTACGACAAGACTCTCATCTACAGGGTTCCCATTGCTACGGGAGAGTCGTAAATATCTAAGCAAATGGAAACGTTGTTTCGGCATCTGGGAGACTCGATTCATGAATCAACTATAGCCAAGTTAGTACCTGCAATGCTCCTTTCCTTCATTCTTGCGATGTTATAATCTAGAGTAACAGCTTAGGCCACATCAGGATCACATTGCGAATTCCCGAGGTAGAACAAAACACTGCAACCAAATTGATATTAAATGGCTCGTGTAAGACTGGCTTTCTAAGAACACCAAGTGATACTCTAGACACTGCTGCTTGATATGGTATTGCACAATGACCTTCTATTTTGTAGTCGAGCTATGCAAGGACTCTTAAATACAAAGTTGTTGTCGTGTGGTGTACCCGGCTGCTTGAAGCGCTGTTGTTGTTGACCCGCCGCGCATTATTAAGGTTAGGAAGACTTGGAAGGAGGCCCACCGCGGGTGCCTCTAGCCCTATGAGGATGAGCCTATTAACCAGCTTCCAGTTACAGCGGCGTCACCCTAGACCTTAACGAGGGGTGAGCTCTTTGCGCATCTTCTCAATCCTAGTCAATTTGAGAGTACGTAGCTCAGCGAGAAACTGCACTTGTCCCAGGCCTGGCCTGAACTGACCGTACACAAACCACCTACAGCCAACTTGACATATTTCGAACATGGCGCGGCGAGAGGCGAGGTAAGTCCAAAATTCCCCCGGAAACGAGCGAACATCAACTGAGGCCGTTCAGGTTCTCGCAGACTGTCCTGCTGGACACCACCCCCATGCCCGAGCATATCCCTCCCGTACAAGAAATTGGAGTCACTTCTGCCCCTCTAATGAGTGCTTCATACTTCATTGGAGCTCGGTGTCGTCCGTACAACGATGATTTTATGAAATGCAAAGATGAGGCGTACGGCAAAGGTGAGGTGGATTGTCTCCGGGAGGGGAGGAAGGTCACAAGATGTGCGGCCAGCGTGTAAGCATCGACACTACAGGTACAAGGTGGGCGATACTGAAGCTGTCCAGGTTGAACGATATCACGGCAAACTGCCTACAAGAGTTTAGAAATCACTACAACTGTTTGGAGAACAACAACCAACAATTATTTCAGTGCCGGCGGGCAGAAAGATTCCTAAACCGCTGCGTTTTTGAAAAGATTGTATGGCATGCAAGCGACGGTGCTATCCCAGTGCTAACCCCAACTAGGGTCTAGAAAAAACGATACCAGACGCGCCAAAGAACCTAACCCCGGTACATCTACGAGACTACCAGATCTTTGCTAATGCTCCGCATGTCTTGAAGTCTGGTGAAGCCGATGTGGGAGTATCGAAGAATCAGGCCAAAGCATGAAAATTCATTTTGGCTGGCGTTCTGGCATAGGAGGTTTTTCGACCAGTGTACATAAATCACAACGACGAGGCACGGTCTGACTCATTTGAGCTTTGCGGATGAACCCGTGACACCTTTCCTGACTTCTGGAATTCTGCCTTTTTGTTGTTCTAACATCCGACTGAGCACCACGCGATACGCAACGTTGCGTCCATCACATCCATCATATCGATGAGCAATGCTGAGTTGCATGGTTCTTGGTTCGGCCTTAATGGGGCCTCGAGCGCAGGACTATGCTGGTGGTGTTTCCCAAATCTCAGGATCTATTGCTATTTTGCACGAATTCCTACTTGGATATGCCGCTGGATACAATCCTGAAAGAGAGGCCAAATTGCAAGGTTGTGTTTTCTGACGTTTGGCTGTGCAACCCATATTCTACTCTGTTCACGTATCATTGCCAACGATCCGAACACAGGCTAACACCAAAGCTGAAAGACATCCCTATACTACGTAAGTAACTCGTGCTCAACAAACAGTAGATCGTGTGGTTCCTTGGCTGATGTAGAGCCCGTCGCTAGCCTTTTCGCGGTTATCACGTGGCGAGACCGACTGACACCATGCCCGCTGTGCCCGCTGTAGCGAACGGCGAAATGACCAGGGTTCATTATTGGGTTCCCAAAGGGTTAATGTGCTCCTGACCAATTTTGCCGTGAACGGTCATTCTAGCCCTCGTGTTTCTGCTGCTGCTATTCTACATGTGTCGTCACCCAAGTTGTCCATCATGTCGCACCCGTCGAAATCGCCTCCGGGGTCCCCGTTGTCCCCTACCAGACTCTCTGCTCACCGACCGTCGATAAGTATACGGTCTGCGACTGCACCGAACTCCATGGCTGTCAATGGCCACTTTGCTTCATCCGGCCAGAATGGACACGCCAACTTTGAGCATGGAATACAAATCATTGACGAGGCAAAAGAGTTCAAGTATAACCACAGAATTCTGCTAAACTGGTGAGCATGGCTGACCTTGGACAGTCCTGACCTGGGCAAATATCTGACCTACGAAGATGTTGCTCATTCCGGTTTCAACTACCACTTGGTCTCCGTGTTCGGTTCGCAGTCCACGGGAAAGTCGACCCTCCTCAATGCGCTCTTCGGAACCAGTTTCAACGTCATGTCGGAGTCGGACAGGAGGCAGACCACCAAAGGAATTTGGATGTCGAAGAACAAATCGACGGCAAGTGGCATGGCTGACAACATACTTGTCATGGATGTCGAGGGTACTGATGGTCGAGAAAGAGGCGAAGACCAGGACTTTGAAAGAAAGAGCTCCTTGTTCGCTTTGGCCACCAGTGAAGTCTTGATGGTCAATATCTGGGAACATCAGATCGGTCTCTACCAGGGTGCCAACATGGGTCTTTTGAAAACTGTCTTCGAGGTCAACCTGCAGCTGTTCTTGAAAGACAGGAAAACGACCTCGAGAAGTTTGATCTACTTTGTCATCAGGGATTTCCTGGGCACCACGCCTCTTCAGAATCTGCGGAACACGCTGATGCAGGATCTGGCCAAAATCTGGACCAGCTTGTCGAAGCCAGCCGGGCTAGAAAACAGCAGCATCGACGACTATTTCGACTTTGCCTTTACTGCCCTCCCACACAAGATTTATGCACCTGACAAGTTCGATTTGGCCGTTAAAGATATGTCCAAGAGATTTAGGGAAGGCCATCGAGACCGTCGGCGAGACCCGCTACGTGCCGAGTTTGAAAATGGACTGTTCCTACCAGAGTACCACCGACGTATACCCGCTGACGGCTTGCCTCATTATGCTGAAGGTGTCTGGGACCAAATAGTGAACAACAAGGACCTTGATCTGCCCACCCAACAAGAGCTTCTTGCCCAATTTCGCTGTGACGAGATCATGCGCGAGGCCATGGTTGCGTTTGATGAGATTATCACTCCTTTTGAGACCAAGCAAACAAGTGCTGCGAGCTTAGGTCAACCCGAAGTGATAGAAGGCTTAGGAGCTGCCATGATTGCGGCAAGGTCCAAGGCCATCAAAGACTTTGAGACCGAAGCAAGCCGCTACCACAAAGGCGTGTATCAGCGAAAACGCACAGAGCTCGAAGGCAAGACCGACGCCAGGCTGAAAGCACTCTTTACTGGCCAGCTGACCGCTGCACACAAGTCTGGCATCACGAAGTTCTCGGAAGCCGTTTCAGCCGCTGTCAAGGCCGGTCAAAAGAAGGGCGCCTCTTACGACTTCGCAGACATCGTGGCTGAACAGAAAAAGATTGCTCTCAAAGACTACGACACGCACGCAAAAGCTTTACTTCTCGAAGGTGTGCCATGGTCCAATTACAAGCAGGAACTAGCGCTGTACCAGAAGGAGCTTGACCAGGTTTCCGGACAGTTGCGTCGTGATGAAATGCGCCGCTTGGCCACCCGTGTCGAACGGTGGGTGCGTAGCAAACTCAATGACAGCGTCGGCCTAGAGTTCAACTCGATAGGCTCGGGCCGTGGAGGCTCAGGCGCTCCTGATGGTGAAGCTGGGGACAAGCCATCAGAGAAACAAATCTGGGATCGGATTTGGAAGCTTTTCACCGCTACCGTGACGGACGCAGAGAGGCGATTCTCCGATCGAGCATTGTCCTTTGACGCGTCCCAGGACGAGATTGAAGTTGGTCAATGGCGGCTGCGACGCAAATCGTGGTCTGCTTTACGAGCCAAGATTGACGAAGAAATGATGGAAGGCAATCTTCTGCTTAAACTCCGAGAAAACTTTGAAGACAAATTCCGCTATGACGAAGCCGGTGTTCCACGGATATGGCAACCGACAGATGACATGGACGGCCTCTTTCGCTCTGCGAGGGAAAGTACTCTTACTCTGATACCCTTACTCTCCAAATTCCGACTTTCCCAGTCCGGTGGCAGCCCGCCACCTCTCGAGGCGTGGATCGGACATGCACCGGCATCCGCCACTGCCGCTGATGAAGAAGATCTTGCCCCCATCGGAGGCATCGACGAGGAAGAAGGCCAAAGCATCGAAGAAGAGACCACCATGCTCTCAGAAGCTAAACGCCAGGATCTGACCGTTCGCTTCAAGAAGGCCGCTGAAGGCGTCTTCGTTGAAGCCAAAAGATCTACTGTTTCTGGCATGCAGAGTGTTCCGCTGTATTTCTACGGCATCCTGCTCGCGCTGGGGTGGAATGAGCTTGTTGCAGGTTTGTCACACCCGCTCCCCCATTACAAGTTGTCAAGCTGACCTGATTCTTTGTTAATAGTCCTCCGCAATCCGATCTACTTCATCTTCCTCGCCCTGCTTGGCGCGGGCGCCTACGTAACCTGGACGCTGAATCTGTGGGGTCCGATCATGAACATGACGAACGCAGCCAGCGCACAAGCGCTCGAGGAAGGCAAGAAAAGGTTGCGCGAGTTCCTGGAGAGCTCCGACACCGGACGACAAGCGCTTGGAATGGCGCCTGAAAGCATTGAGATGAAGACTCGGCCAGCACCGAGGAGGAAGGTAGTCGACCAAGGCGAAGGTGAGGAGGTTGATGACATATGAAAGGAGATGACACGACACGATTACGACTCGGCATGACTTGACATGACATGACATGAAATGACAAATCAAAAACAAATGACTCCAGCTTGGCATGAAATTTAGGCCGCCACCCTCTTTTTGCACAGCGCGCGGCATGGCATGGCATGGCATGGGCATAGCATTAGCGACGAAACTTGGAATGAAGAAGCAAACAGGATGGATGGATTGGGTTAGAATGAACTGGGTCAGAAACGATCACAGGTGAAAAGAGAGGAAGCATGGTGTATAGATCACGAGTATAGCGTAGCATGAAATGACGACGAGAATAGGAGGAGTATCTGCAGAATGGACCACTTTTACCAATTGCTTCATTTCCTTTTGGAGCTGTATCACAGAGAATCATGAGGAACGAAGACGTGGGCATTATAGAGACGAATTGGGGAGGACCACGTCTCATGCCTCTCTCTGTCGTGCGCGCGCTCTCTTTTTATGTTATTTTTTCATTTTCATTTTCATCTTCACTTTCATTAACTTTCATTAACCTCGCCTCGTCGCTTCTTTTCGTTACTCCCCCTTTTCTCGATCTAGTAACGCGCGATACGTACGTCTTTTCTTCTTCATTTTTTCTCTCTCTTCTGTCCAGCCGCTACGCTACGACGAGCAACTACACTGCATACTCCTGCGGAAGCGCGGGACATCGCCGACATAGCGCTGTTCGAGGTCGGGATCGCGGTCCCAGCGATCGCGGAACGGATCAAGGGCCATGTTCATGACGGTGCCCAGGATGCGGCGGTCTTTCTTCTTCTCGACTTTGTCGATCACTTCGTCGAGCAGCCAGCCGCGCGGGACGAAGTTGGGGTTTACGGCTTTCATGGCTGTTTCGCGGTCTGTGTCAGCGACAGCGTCGCTTTTCTCGGGATTGCCGCCATTGCCGTGCCAGTCTTCGACGATGCGCGTGTGCCAGGCTTCGAGCCATTGGGCGACTTTTTGCTTGAGCGTGTCTTCGGATTGGTTGAGGCCGCCGGTTGTGACGCCTTCGTGGTGGGCGAAGCGTGTGGCGGTGGTGGCGCGGGCTTCGGGGGTGGAGACGTCGGCGAGCTTGACGGAGGAGAGGCGGCGGAAGAAGTGGTTGAAGTCCAGCTCGAGCGCTTCCATGGTGTCGAGGAGGTTGGAGAAGAGGTCGTCGAAGTCGGAGGGCTTCTGCGTGCGCAGGCCCAGGCGGAGCGTCATCAGCCGTCGGTACTCGCTGAGGAAGACGGCTTTGTATTCCTCCCCGGCGGCGTCGATGATGTTCTCCGCCCGCTTGATCAGCACGGGCGCGAAGGGCTCTTCGATGCCCCTGGTGATGAAGACTTCTTGGTCGGCGCGTTCGCCGGCGCCGATTAGTTCGCCGAGCGCTTCGGCGAGTCGGACGAGGTTCCACCAGATGATGGTCGGCTGAGCACGGTAGGCGTAGCGCAGCATCATGTCGTCGTGGTTAGGTGTGTGGGAGGGATCGAAGTTGTCTAGGAAGGCGAAGGGCCCGAAGTCGATGCTCAGGCCGTAGATGGAGGTGTTGTCGGTGTTGAGCACGCCGTTCATGAAGCCATATGCCTGCCATGCTGCTACGGTTTTGGCGTTCCGTCGGACGATTTCGCGATACAGTCTGGCAAACCGGTTCTGTTCGTGTGATTCCGGGCCTTGCAGGTCGTCCTTTGGTATACCTCTCGACGGCTCGAGGTGGCAGTCGTCGAGTGGTTTGTTCTCAGCGTCGACATTGTCGAGCCGCGCTGGAAGTTTATCCCAGCCACCAAACACCTCTTCCGCAATGTACGTAGCCAGCCTGCGAATGTTGTCGCGGTCGCCCCTCGAGCGGAGCAGGTCGAATGTGCCAATACGTAACCAAGACTGCGCAAACCGGCAGACGATGGCACCCGGCTCGAGTCGTTCACGAACCACGTCGACCTTAGGAAGGAGGGTCAGAGACAGCGCACGAGTCGTGGGTATACCAATGGCATTGAGGTACTCTGACACAACGAACTCCCTTATACTCGAACGTAAGACGGCTCTTCCATCCGCAAAGCGGGAGTAGGGCGTTTTGCCTGCGCCTTTCAGCTGCCATTCGTAGCGCACGCCTGTCTTTGGATTCGTAGTTTCGAACAATGATATGGCACGTCCGTCACCTAGCTGACCAGCCCATTGACCAAACTGAAAGCCTCCATAGCATTGCGACCAGGGGTATATTCCTTTTCCTTGTTTGTTCTCACCATCTTCTGTCCAATAGAACTTGTTCCCAGCTACCACTTCTTTGAACTCTTCTGAAGTCGCTTCGTCTTCGGGAAGGCCAATATCCCTCAGCGCAGCTGAGCTCACAGCCAGCAACTCTGGCTCTTCCGATGGGACCGGCCGGACGAAAGTGTACAGGGCATTGCGCACCATCCGAGGATGCAGTTTTTCTCGTGGCGCTCGATGCGATTCTAGAGGAGACGGAAAAGCTTCGTCTGTAGGTAGTCGCGAGGCGAAATTGTTTGACTTTTTGATGTCTGACAAGGTGGTGAGACCAGCAGCAGCAGTCGTGGTGCTGCTCCCATTTGTGAGCTGGTTCGCCATTTGAGCGAGTCGCAAGCCTGGAATGTGAGCTCTACGGAGAATTCTGGCTGGAAGCATACAGGACGACCAGAAACACAACGGCACAAAGGAGTGAATGCAGCCGTCGAGACTTTGGTTGGATATTACTCATTGAAGGCCATCTAGTTATCAAACGTGTAGAAATTGTTATCGCCTCTCTGAAATCTCGAGAATACGCGACGCATGTTTGACGTCATATTCGCTCGGATTGCCTTCCCCGGCCGGAGTACAAACAAACCTCGGCATTGAGATTGGTCATTCGTCGGTCGTTCTAAACTCGAGAGTTGGCATGCCTCACTCGTCACTTGGCTCCAATGTTGCTCTTCCTGATCCTTCCAACAAATGGCAGAGCAAGTGGCAGCTCAAATGGAGTCGGTGAGGTTCAGACTCAGCTATTTCTGCTGACTATTGACCGACAGAATGCGCAGTCCAAGGTCTTGAGTTGCGGCAGCTTCTTAAGACACGGTTCTTTGCACTCCCTCCGGATCTTCAATCGCTATCTTAGGCTTTTCATCCTCCGGTGCAGTCCAGCCGACGCCGGCCTGTACCACGAGCATAACCACAGCAAGGCCGACCCCTGAGAGGAACGTTGCTTTAAATGCCGACGAATATGCTCCCACGGCAACGGCTTTCGTGTCGCCTTCCAATTTCTGCACTAGTAATGGGCTCCCGAGAAGTTTGCGCACAAGATCTGGATCCGGTTCAATGCCTTGTGATCTGAAGCCAAGTTCGAGGCTTTGAGAAAGCTTGCGTAAGAAGAACCCTCCAATGATAGCCGCCCCGAATGAGCCGGAGAAGCTTCGGAAAGTGGCATTGAAGGGTATGACAATAACGTGATCAGACGATGGCGTTAGGTGCAGCAAATGAGACAAGGAGTAGGTGAGTAGTGCACCTACTGTTGCCCCGTCGAAAAAGAGACAAACAATAAAGGCCCAAAGTGCGGACTCTGGCGTGACCAATTGAGCGACTGCAAAATGTACGAGCGCAAAGGCCCCACAGCAGACCAGCACCGGCACATAAAAAGATCCTGTGCGTCGTATGTGTAGCCATCCAACAAAAAGACCACCAAGCGCGAAGCCAGCATTGGTCGGAACAAGTAATGCACCAGCCGCAGACGGTTTCCATTGTCGTACCGCGATTGCGTAGACGGGCGTGTAGAACAGCGTCCCCCATCTTGCTGTCATGATTCCCATTGTTGCGATCCCGGACAGGAGATTCCCACGCGATCGCATGACTGAGGGTGGTAAAATAGGTTCAGAAGCCCACTTGGACTCCACAAACACGAACAGAACAAGCGTCGCCGCTGAAAGTGCTACACCTCGCAAATCGATCTTAGGCGCTGACAGCGTGTAAAGCATCAGGACAAGCGTGATGATCAAGGTGACACCACCACAGAAGTCAATGCGTGCCAGTTTCATCCTCATCGTGCCCTTCCCAGATGAGTCAGGGTCCGAGTATTTGGGAATCATGGCAAATGCGATCAACGCAGCTCCCAGAGTGAATGGAATCTGGAGCCGGAACACAGATCGCCACCCCACCAGAGGTTCGATAGCACCAGCAATGATCGCTCCTAAGGCCAGTCCGGTGGTATATCCTGTGTTGATCAAGGCGAAAAAGAGCCCACGCCTTTGAAGCGGCGTCAGCTTAGTAACAAGGATGAATGCAACTGGTGTGACAGCAGCGCTTCCGACACCGCACACAGTACGTCCAAGTAAGAACACTGGCGTACTCGTTGCTTCTGAGGCTATGAACATTCCAACTACTTGCACCACAATCGACCATAGCAGGAACCTTCGAGGCGTGAAGACTTGGCACAACTTCCCCGATAATGGTGTTAGGCTGGTGACGGCGATCAAGTATGCCGAATTGAACCAGATAGTCTCGCTAGATGCATCAAGCTCCTCGGCTATGGGTGATTGGATAGTTGTCATCAAGGATATATTGGATGTAAGCATGAAGATCAGGGTCAATATCGAGGCAGTGATAGCCAAGCCCCGTGGTCCTGAAACCCCGACCTTGCCATCCTTTCTGAGAGATATTGCTTCACCTCCGTAAGCCGAGGGTGTGCGGGAAAGCAGTGGTTGTCTCTCCCTGTCCGATAGGGTGCCTCCTCGATCCATCGCTGCTCCCAAGCATTAAAGGTCTGGTCAATGAGAGTGTGTCAGTATGCACCAGGCGTTGGCATCATGAGGCAAGCAGGCAGCATTGCAGAATTGTTGGCCTGATTGGTAATAAACACGGGTTATCGCAGAAAATTAGAGTTGGTCCGATTTCGTTGGTTTTACACAAGGGTCAAAAAGGGCTAGCAATACACAAAACAGTCAAAACCAGCGAGGAGAAATCCCGTCTGGTCCCAATTAGTCGTGTTATCGCTGCCTACCAAAGTATCGACCTCGGGATTGTTCAACTACCAGCCCCCTCACCCGGCCTATAGTATGGTAGCCAAAGCGTTGGGCACTCGGCGAGTCGGTAATTGAAAAGATCACGTGCTTTCGGCGAAATCGGAGTGTATTCCGGCCTCTCCAAACTCATCTTCGTTGTGCAATCGGTGAGACCTAACAATGTTACTAGTCAGGTCGTGCAAGACGCGACATCCCTAATCGATGACAGCTGTCGATTCGCCGTGTCTGACATCTACACGACAGGCTGCGAATAAAAGAGCGGACTTCTACTACGGAATGCAAAGCAGGCAAGGGGAACAGCAGGATCCGATCCACTTCACGTTACGCGGCATTCTTGGTATCGCTGCCACGGGCCATCCAAAAGTGACGTTTTCAGGCCTTGCAACTCCTGATATGTCCATCTTGGCACTAGTCCAGCTGTTGTGGTATGGCAGACTTCACTGGAGTCTGAGAGTTTGAGCATTGACAGTAAGTGTTCGTTCCAGATTGCTCTAATATGTTGTTATCTCGTGTGTTCGGTGAAGCCAAGGTCGTGAGGGTCGTAAAATTAAAGAACTTTCGTTACTTCGTTGCTTCGTGGCTTCCGCATACTCTCCTACTTTCAGATGAGTTCGCGACATAAAAATTTGCAGCCGTAAACTTTCGAGAAGTGGGACGTCCTCGAGTTATCGTAGGTGGCCTACCTAGGCGATGGAGAGAATTGTTGCGGAGAAGAGGCAAAAGATTGTGGAGGCGGCGAGAACAGGTGCGGTGGAGGTTTCGTCGGTAGAGCACCTGCTAAGGCAAGCCCTCCGATACGTTGCCAATTAAGCCCCCATGCCATTGCCAACTCCTCCATGCAAGTTTCCATGTTCATACTTACATCCTCCAAGTCGTCGTCAAGGTCGATGTCTATTAAGCTCTGATCCGTTCGATACGCTTTCACATCATAGAACTCCATCAGATCGCGGACTCTGGCCGGGCTGAACTGTAACTCCTTGAAGTCGAGCAGCGTCCGTGGAAACGATTCGGCTACCTCCCATACCTCCTCGTCTCGAATTAGTGTTGTTGGGTTTTTGGGATCTTTGTGAGGGTCTCTGTTCTTCTGTCTGAGCAGCTTTCGTTCTTGCGCTTTTGCTGCTCTTCTTGCATTCGGCGTCAATGACATAACTGGACTGATGGCATGGTTCAGCTTCCATATTCGCCCATTACGACCTGCCGCATCGCAATTGGATACCTTGTTCTCGATGATTGCTAGCCGAAAGCCGAGTCCTAAGGACTGTCTGTTTCCTTCGCGCGCAAGGAGCTCATTCTGGATGACCTGGTAGACATTCAGTCCGAGCCCCGCCATGATAGTGTATGTTTGTTGTCGATGCTTCCTATACTGCACGTGTACTTTGGCGAAGCCATGTCAAGCCATGTCGACCAAGTTTTGCAAAATAAGTCAGTCAGCAGGTGGAAAGCTGAGGAGTAATCAATCTTAGGTGAGACCTTATGCTGGCCAACGAAGCATGCATTTCTTGGGTCGAACAGGGGCGCAAGACTATCGGGCGCGGCACACGTCACTATAGTGCAAGTTATCCCCTGAACGATACCACGATTACGATTGGTTATTTCTTGGCAGCGCAAGACCACGTTGTCATAATACCAGGTTTAATAGAGCCAGCAAACTCCCAAGGTTTCACCAAAAGCACTCCATTCCTAGCCCTGGAGGTGCAAGGGCGTATAATATTACGGAGAGGTCCCTGGGCATGTAAGGCTATCCGACTCCTTCTACGCAAGCCTCTTGATCTCTTATCACTTTCTAATCAGCATTGGAGTTTTTGTGTAATGTCCTTCTTGCTTCTTTCGGTATCCACAGTGTAATCGATTCGTATTATCTCGGCCAGAGTCTGACGGTCAATCGCCTTCGTATCTCACGTCCAAACGCCGCCACGCCGTCTTTCATCCTTTCCGTGGCAGCCTGATTTTCGGTCGCCCTCCTGAGCAGGTATTGCATACATTGTTGCAGCGTGCCCCAGGTCAAAAACTTATAGCACCTTGGCACATAAATATCCTTCTCGCCAATTACTCTATTTGTAGCTTTGATTTTGTCTGCAATCTGGAGCACCTCACAGCCAAGGTCATCAGCCATGCCTTGTAATTGCGCGAACTCAGGCTTGACGTTGAGTTTTCCTTCTTTACCGAGCTGCATTGCCGTTTCGACCGCTCTCCTGATGCTGATAGAGTTGTGACTTGCTACAAGCAGGTCGAGCTTAGGGTACTTTGTGATACCGGGCACCTCTCCGCGAAGCAGATCTTGCACAGCACCGTCAAACGATGCATCGGTAGCCACCTTCGTATCATGAATCAGCTCCCTTTTATCATTCATGATGTATGCACCTCGCACAAGCTTGATTCCCAGATTCCAGCTTTCTTTTTCGGCCAGGCGCAAGTGGTACTGAAGTTTCTCTCCTGATGCTTTGAGGTAAGTCTGAATCGTGGTGTATACCATCGTCTTTCCGTTCACGTTCCACTTCCTCATCAGGTGAATTGCGAGCTTCTCAATGCTACCCTGCGCTGCTTGCTGCTCTGCATCGATCGCAATGCGACACCCTTGTTGGGCCGCCCGCTCACATATCTCGTCCATTCCCCGCAGAAATGCTGGCGGGAGTTCTGCTCCGGACATTAGTGCTTTCATGACCTCAGGCCCCGCGCCGGTAACCTTTATTGCGATCCAATCATCGTGACTGAGCATACCGAGAGTCTTTAAAATACCTTCTTTCCACAGCTCCACTATGGAATTTACATCGCTCGTACCTTGCTCGTGGCGGCCGAGCAATTTGCCATCCTTACCGACCTGAATCTCTTTAGCGTAACATAGGATCATTCCGGTGAAACCAAGCTTAGTCAGTGCGGCATTGCACCTTTGCACCTCTGAAGCGTTCGTGCCAGCACAGAAATGGTCGTAAATAGACCGTTTCAGCAAAGCCCCCAGCAAAGGATTGTCGTCAGGGTTGAGTAATTTAGTGTTGGAGTTTGCAATGGTCCGCAGAGCTGCGAAGCCTACCCGAAAAGCCCATTTGGAAGCGAAAAGGCGGCTCAGTAGATAGTTCCTTAGCAGGGTCGGAGTCGGTAGTCGTTTGAGTGTACTATCGATCTCTTCTTTGCTTGTGTTTCGCAAGTAAGGCGCTCGGTTGTCTATCAGCGATGGCCGTCTCGCCAAGGTCGATGCAAAACGGAAATTACAGGTGTCTTTCACCACAAAACAGGCTCGAAAGCCTTGCATGGTAGATACGGGCATCGAGAAATGTGACTACCACGAAACAGAATCCTGGCCGTGAGTTTCTCTTGGCCTAACCATTCCATTCAACCTGCCAGTGTGGGCTCTGAGATCACGCATCAAAATGTCAAGCAATGCCGGTAGACTTTCAGAACGGGAGCTCACATCACACTTGCCTTAAAGCATCGAACTCGTGGTCCAAGGATGCTCTTCGTCAACTCGCCAGCCTAGAGAGGAGTGTGGCCCCCCTAATATTGGCAAGCAATGAAGGTGACATCTTATACATAATATAAGATGCCTGTAGAATAAAGCCCTTTTGAGAAGATTCATGATGCAGTACCCAGAGAGCTGCTGACCAGTCGGCAACAGTTCCGTAGCGTCGCAAAGTAATCGTTCGAAGCATTTCTTATCATTGCGCTTTTCCGTACGTGGTAAATCTTTCCAGTAGGAAGCTACTCCAACTTAACGAGGTTAAATAGTAACGAAAATAATTGTATGAATAGCGGGGGTTTACGCCCATTGTCCAGCGTTCCAAGCTTCTGATATATGTAAATTATTGTATAGTACGCATCCTACGTGACCTTCATCCATGTATTGAAGCATCCACAATATTCACATCAAGGGGATCGTCTTCTGACACCGGCCGGCCGGCCCGGCTGTGAGAAGAGTTTATGAATTAAAGGACTGAAGTCTTGGCCGTTCTAAGTGTGATTGAATGCACCGGAATTATCTGCAAAAATCATGATTTCGGTGGGTTCTTTAGTTAATGCATACATCAGATCAATAAAATTCGCTCTTTGTAGTATAAATTTGTCCTCAACTCCACGCTCTCGTCCTCTGGCAGGTTGATCAAAGTGCTCCTCAACCATACGAATCTGCAGTCCATCACCAATTGATTTCCTCATCAGCAAGATATGCTCTCGCGAAGGTTTTCCCTCCTTCGCCCCCCTGCAACCAGTTTATGTCAAGTCGCCGAATGCTTCACCTGTCACCAGATGGTCACACCCCAGTTCTGCGGATACGAAGTACCGTGGCTTTGAAACTTGTGCTTCTAGTGGCAACAGGGCCCTTCTTCGATCTTATTGAGAGCTGCCTCATGTTGGCAGGCGAAGAAACGTAGACTATTGCCGTCCCCGTGCTGTGATGGAGAAGGCTATTTTCATTGCTTGCGAATGCTCGAAAGAAGTCTTCAATACATCCCGCCAAAATACTCCTTCAACCTTCTTTTTAGAGCTCCGATTGTTCCCATGCTCCAGAAGACGCCATAAACAACGGGTCTCAACGGTAGCCACGACTTCCATCCACTTCGGAAATTGTAGCCAACCTGTTTGGAAAACTCAAATATCATTTCGGTAAAAAATGAGTACGGCGCGTCTGCGGCGTACATTGTGTTCTTGTTGGTCATTGTGTCTGCCATAAAATCAGCTGCACGTTCGAACATTGTTTGCTCAAAATGTGCGATCGATTCGCTGAGATCACGATTGTCCTTGAGTGCTTGTTCGATCGCAGCTGCTAGATCAAGCGCGTCCCTCATCCCAGCGTTGACACCTTCGCCCGCAAACGGGGTCATCAAGTGTGCTGAATCTCCAATCAGAGTGAGGCCTGCTTTATGATTGAATTTGTGTCCAACAGGCAATTCCCATAGAGATGCACACCACAGCTTCCTCGAAGATTTGATCAATAGCTGGAATTCCGGCACCCACTCTTTGTATTCCTCCAGCAGCACTTGTTTTAGAGCCTCATCATCACCGGCATGCTTTGCTTTCAGGTCTTCGATCCATTGACGTTCTCTTCTTTGGTAAAAGGAAGACTTCACAGTTCCATCACCCAGCCGCTGAGCAGTCATGCCGTGGTTGTGAGAGAAGGCGAAGTTGTTGCCCTTGCCGACCATGCCGAGAATCTTCTCCCAGTTGTCGCCAGCGCTACTTTTGTTGATAGAAGCTGCGACACCGCAAATCCCGGAGTAGCTTGGCACAACGTCCGTAAGGGATTTGCGGACTTTGCTCCAGGCTCCATCTGCGCCAACAATAAGATTGAAAGGGCCCTCGATTGTGCCATCCTGGAATTTCAAGCTCCATCGGTTCGGCGACTCGCTAATCGTGACCTCGGCGACCGACTTGCCCCACTTAACCATTTCTGGTGGGACACTGTTCAGTAAGATCTCCATCAACCTCACACGATCAATTTCTGGGCGTGCGTCAAATCCGGGAACTGACGGTGCCTCTGTCTGGTGCACATAAACAGTTCCATTCATGTCGCACATCCGCATCTCCTCCCCTTCGAACCTGCCGTACTTGAGAAACTCGTCCCATATTTTCATAGCACGGATAGCAGCCAGACCGGTGGGGGGATGCAGGTCCAGTGTGCCGCCGATTGATGTGCGCGAAGTTGAAGACATGTCTTTTTCAAAGATTGTGACGTTTATCTGCGGGTCTTGGGATCCATGGGAAGTGAGAGGCAGGAGAAGGCGGGCCAGCGTCAGGCCAGCAGGCCCAGCTCCTGCGATCGCTATGTCGAGCATCTCGGCCCCAGAGAGTAGTTTGTGCTCCCTAAACACGAGATGTGCCGGCGAGATACGGCAAATATCTAGGTTGGACACTTGAATGGCGAGGATTTGTCCTTGGGTACTGGCAATCTCTTGTCGATAATATTGCTTGAGATCGTGCTGGCACAGGGAAATATAATGTTCAAAATTGGGAAGAATAGTACAAGCCCGCGCTGCGAGGCAGCAACGGGCATTTTTATGTTGAAAGACAGTTGTAGCAAAATTGGCAGCCAACTATACTCGGCAGCGAGCCAGGGCAACTATCTCGTGTCATCATTCTGAATCGAGTGCAGCGGGCCCTAAGGCTCGGGCCCAGAGATCTTCGCCAGGCGCCGAAGGAGCGTTAGTGGCCGCATTGGGGAAAATGCGCGAGAAACAAAGCCCAAGCTAAAAAGCTTGGTATGAATCGCACCAAATTTGGAGGGTGACGTAAATTGTAAGGTGGGAATTCGCATGGACTGCCACTTTCGGGGAACTGGCTGCAAGGGCAAAACGTTGGGTGTCCTTGCAGAGTGCCAAATTCACAAGGTTGCAATTAGCCCTATTTGGAAAGTCTTCCTATATTGCTGGACATCATAGTGATTGAGGCTGCGGCATGTCAGGGGTGGCAGTATAGCTGATGCGACCCGCCGGCAAGAAGAACAAAGCAACAAGAGCACCGTTTCGAACCTGTTTCCCTTGTCAGTCTAGCTTTTTTGATGGTGATGATGTATTGAGGAGGTGCCTCACTTGAGGGTAATGATGAGTACCCGGTGCTGGACTCGTCCATCCTGCACCCTGCCACCCTTGCATACCTTTCAATTCGGCAGTCTCATCAAGCTGGATTACACAATTGATCTCGCCGTAAGGATGCGAATGGTACTGGCCAGAATACTCCTCCTGGCTGTCCATGTATACGGTAGTAATCGAAAAGAATCTAGATTCTGGTGAAGGGAGCTTGATCTTTGACCTGCGGTACTTGGGTCCGTCCATCTCGATGTTTGCGCACCAGCCCTCTTCAAGGCCTATCTTGATATACTTGCAAAGATCCTCATACGTCGGGTTACCTGGACCGTAATTCTTGTTGAGATAAGCCTCTAGATCATGGCCAGGAGTTCTGCATGATAATTAGTGGGAATTCACCGAATACTGGCTTACACAGCCTATCGTACAAATTCTGAACTTCACCAAAGAACTGCAGACAGGTGTCGTAAAGTGATCTCGCGTTTGGATGTTTCTCGAGGTCAACTTCCTCAGTATTGTGCCCGTAAGACATGGCAGCGATATTATCCTGAGCTTCGGGCTGGCACAAATCGAGGACAATAGTGTTTGAGATTCGAATTATAGCTATTTAATTACAGATGGCGAAATTGGTCGAAATGGGTACATATTGTAAGCACGTCGGGGGCATCAACACTGAAGCTTGGCTGATGCTGGCCTAAGGAATGGCCTTCTCCTCACCACAACCATCTCCGGTAAGCAAAGATGGAGCCAAAGCCTTGGCTTTGTAAGACTCGGCCGCAATCATTCAAAGCCGCAAGTCCGCAACCACGTATTATTTCAAGTCATTTAAAATATTATCACAGTAGATCAAAGCCCGAGCTCTAGATACGAGGGTTACTGCTTGCTATCGACGGTGCTGCAGAAGGAACTAGAATGTGGCTTCTAGCACCACACTTTTCAGAGGTGCATAAGAGTTTTCGCCGCAAACGCACTGCTATCAGCCATGTTAGAAGCCAGACCTAACCAGCAATTTCGAAACAACGTGACTTTTGCGGGGTGACCGACCGCACAGCTCTCACGAGCTCTTTAGCCGCATATAAGCCACATTTCAGCCACATTTCAGCCACACGATCAGCGCATCTACGCCGTCTTTTACTGACTGATGACGTAAAGTCATTCAACTTGGAAGGTTTGACATGTCGCGACCAGAACGTGATTCGTTGGACAGAAGTACGAAAAGCAAGACGCTCGTGCAGGCGCCTGCATTGCAACATTATAGTGTTGTCTTATATCGTGCTCAGCCCCAGCCCTGGTGGTGTTGAAAAGAATTCTTCATTCTTGAATCTCTACTACGATATATAAAACCTAACGTTCCAACGGTAATACTCTACTGGAAGTGGGAAGCTTGAGCTTGTCCTCAAGATAAGACAACGCCACAAAGCAAAGCAAGACACACATTATCAAACACACACCCCAATACCAGTGACCACTACCACCGCCACTACTTTCAACGAGCACAAAAAGCCAAAGAACCTCAACACAGAACACATACGCATCCTCCATCGAATTCAAACCTCATTTGACCTCTCTATCAAAGACCCAAAGGAAAATGGCCTCAGACGCAGCCCCAGCGATTCTGATCGTCTTGATCACCATCTTCTTCCCACCGATCGGCGTGGCAATGGTAGCCGGGTGCGGCGCAGACTTACTCATCAACATCTGCCTGACCATCCTGGGCTACTTCCCAGGCCACATCCACGCCTTCTACGTCGAGTACGTCTACTTTGACCGACGAGCGAGGGCGCGCGATGGGATGATGGACAGTCATCGAGCGCCGCTTATCATCTCGGACCGTGTCCAAAACCCCTCGTATGGGACGTATTAAAAGGTGGAGAGTAGAAGAGAAGAGAGGAGGGAGAGTTTGGAGAGTTTGTGGTGTACAGTACACACACCACGTTCCCATATCAGATCATACAAATAAAGAAAAAAAGAAACAAACGAGCTCAGGCTGGGCTGCGACTTTTGAGACTGAAAGGGGCCATTAATGAGCGATGGTTGCTGTGAGGAAGGATAAGTTCAAGAGGCAGAGACGTGGCGCAGTGAATGAATGTGCAAGTGCCAGAAAACTTGCCGGATTCTGCTGCAAGGGATGATACCTGGAATCGACAACCATAAGGAGGAATCGGTGTTTGGGAACGTGGGATGGGGATGGGACGAACAGGACAGGAAGGAGTATTGTTAGATCTATCTGTGCTATCGGGGCATTGCAGGAAGTAAGATAACATTGTTATACTTTCGATTCGAGCATCTTTTCTATACCTCTATTTTTTTTCTTTATGCACAAACGATCCCCCCCAACATCTACAGCGACTTGCAAAGGCCCCCCCTTTGTTTTCCCTTGCCTTGCCCTGACGACTTCCAACGTCGAATTTCAATGTCAATGTCAACGTCAACTTTCACTTCAAAACAGCGCCGCCGCCGCCGCCCATCATCTACCTACTAGCCTCCAACTCCATCGTGATCTTCCCATTAACACCCCTCCCACCAGTCGGATCAACCCCGCGCTGCCCTTGCGTTTTTTCTTCTTGTTCTTGCTCTTGCAGCTTCTTCCGTCTCGCAACATCTTCATCGACGTCAGCAAACCCCTGATCCACCTCCACATCGACATCGCCGTCTACGTTGGTGGCAGCACTGGTAGTAGCACCAGCAGACTCAGCGTTCCCAGGCTCGCCAATCCAAGCCCACATCTTCTCTCGACGAAAGTGGTCAAAATCCCACTCTTCGGCCTCCAGCTCCTCGACCGGACTGGCCCAGACGTAGGTTTCAGCGTCGGCCTCCTCCCCCGTCACGGCCTCGGCGAGTTGGGCGTCGTCAATGGTCTGGTGGAGCCCGACCTTGTCGCTGAGGACTTGGACGCACACCTTGCGGCGGACGTACTGCGGGCCCTCGAAGATGTCGAGTCGCCGCAGGTCTTCGTCTAGGAGGCCGGTGACGAGGCTGCCGCGGACTGAGGGCGAGGGCGCGGGCGAGTTGGGAGACAGGGCGCTATTGGAGTTGGAGGGATGTGGATGGGTCGCGGGAGTGGAGGAGGACGAGGAGGAACTTGAAGAGGAAGGAGAAGAAGAAGAAGCAGGTGGTGTGTACGGTAGGATGGCCGGGTAGTCAGCGTGGCGGACTTTGTGCCTGCTGAAGTCGGTGAGGAGGGCCGGTCGCACAGTGGTGAGGGCGCGCTGCCACGGCTCGGGGTTGGTGCTGCCGTAGATGACGCGGTAGAGCACGGGAGGGGCCATCAGAGTGCCTGGATGTGAATGGCGTGGTCAGCCTGTGTGGGACTTTGCGGTTGAGAAGTGTGGGAGCTGCACTAGGGGTCTAGTACCATAGAAGAAGGCCGTATGGTCACCCATCGTGACCAGGAGAGAGGCGTTTAGGAAGCTCTGGCAATTTGCTTGAGAATGCTAGAGCTGTGACGTCCAAATTGTCAAGATTTGTCAATATTTCGTGATCGGTCTGTGAGCAAGCAGAGAGGCTGCCGGATTGCCAAAGGACCGTAGAAGTCTAAGCCGAATCAATCAGATACCTGGACCATCAGGAGGCTTTCGAGAAGAAGATTGTATCTCTCGATCAGTCACCTGCACAGCCATTCTTACGCGAAAAGGTAGACCAGTGGAAACGATGCGTGGTGGATGTTTCGGTTTGATAAACACGATAAAGTAACCGTGGGGCGCACTTCTCCGGGCGCTGGCTACGGCTGGGGAAATCTGGCTGGAGTTCAATCGTGATCACTCTCGTTCCACGGCAGACAGTCTTGAGGTTGCCGTCCTCCCTGCTCGTGGGCTAAAGCATCACGCCAAAACAGCTGTGTCGAGGACAAAGACCTGGCATGATCAATGGCTTTATTTCGCTTCTTAACATCCGACGACGCCTCGCTAAATCTAATCAGTAGTCGGGATATTGGTACAGGCCACAACAACGTGTACCGGCAGGGAAGTCAACACTAGTACTCAATCTTCCCGTTCTTGCCGACCTTTAACCCCCTTCCATATAGCCACTTGTAGTTCAGTCCAGGCTGGACGTTTATCTTGCTCTTGTCCCTGCCAGCTGGACTCGGCGTGCCCGCCTCCTGTCGTCTGCCTCGTTCAAGCATGCTGTATGACCTCCTCAGACTGGGTTGAAACGGGCCCGTACTCGTGTTTCCAGCCAGCGACGATCGCGGGGATTCGGAGATATCGGGAGGATATGCAACCTCGCCCACTGATGAGGCATTGGCTAGATTTTTGTTGAACAGAGGACTCGCGGGCGAGAAGAAGGAGGAGCCTGATGCACGCCTCTCAGACATTGCAGCCCCTTGCTGAGGCGTAGGCGTAGGGGAGAAGCCGATGGCAAAGCGAGAGGTCGAGAGTGGCGAGGCCGAGTAGTTGCCCGAGACACTCCTCCTGTCCGAAGCTCCCGACTGTGGTGTACCCGCGAATGGCGAAGGAGACGATCGTCGATATCGGGGAGGCGTGATGTAGCTGCCCTCGTTCCTGGAAGCTGGAGTATTTGACTGCGAACGAGGAAGGCCCAGTAGAGCTCTTTGAGTGGGTGTCAACGGGATGTCTTCAACGGGATCGGGTTTGCTGACGTAGGGCAGCACCGGCCGCAATGCAAAATAGATATTCCACACCAACACCAACCGGGCCAGGTTGAGCAGGTGTGCAGGGTCAACCGACACCACGTCCAGGTGGGCAGCCTGCACGAGGGTGTTCAACAGCGGATAGGTCCAGCTGCTGGTAGAAAAGGTAGCCACGAGCACCGCTAGATTCAGTGCGATCGTCTGGATGTCCGTCGAGGTGAATGAGTCTGCTGACCTCCTCTTCGCGATCTCCGTCATTCGAGGATGTCGAAACCTGCCTGGCGAGGGCACGGCCACCTGGTTCGTGCTTTTCGAGGCATTCTGCCGTGTTCGTCGAGCTGCAGAAGATCCTGTTGGCGCGACCTGTTGTTTGGCAGACGACGCCGACACTACCGCCGTCGTTGTGTGAGTCGACATGGACATCGATCGCTCTCTGTTAGCCGCGTTAGTACAGCATCGAAAAGGATGATGAGCTGCTGACCGTACCCGCAGGCGACTAGACGCCTCTATCAAGCTAACGAGGCAATGGCCAAGTGACTGAGTCTTTGTCTTACCTTTGTCTTACCTTTGTCTTACCTTTGTCTTACCTTTTATCAACGCGACGCTCAACGAAACTCTCGAGGATCAAGTCACGGAGACTTTTTGTTTACCCATACAATGTCGTGCACCCCGAAAAGGCGTCAAGGCTTGAGGCCCTAAAGCTTGCAGCCTCGTGCTAATAATGGGGAACTCGAACCGGCCGCTGTGGACTCTTCAGATGTCGCAAGCACTGCAGCAAGAATGCGGCGCATCGAGGTCGTATTCGGTACCGAGAAACTTCCATCCAATTAAGCCCTGGAGAGGTGGAAAGTTCCCCGTTATATTAATAACACGAGTACTTCGTATTAATAGTGGCCCAGGATTTGGGTGCCTGCAAGGGTGCGGGCTCAGAGTGCAAGTCCACCACAGTGCTCAAGGTTAAAATATTGCGGACTGACCCTTGGGGCTTGAGTAATACTAACATGGATCACTAAAGGTCCTTGGCCAGAGCTCAAGTTTTAGGCTAATAATATTATTATGTCTCTCCCTAATTACCTTAGGCACCTAGGTATTATTAGGGTCACTTAGATATTAATACTGGACGAAAAGCCAAGTTTCAAGGTTGTGATTTCATTGCTTCTCGTGCTTCGGCTGAATTCTTGTAGATACCTATCTGTCGCTATAATACTCCGTACAAGATTAACCTGTGCCTACCTACCTAGGTGGTGTCTCCTGGATGGTCTAGGTCCATATTCTACCAAGGTCTATTCATCTCACATATCCATACATTGAACAAATCCCATAGTAGACCCATTCGCAAAGCTTTTCCCACCGGAATTCACATCCTTAAAACGCCCAAGCTTGAGAATCTCGATCGATAAACTCGATTTTCCTTCAACCGCTATGCTTGCGTGAGCCTATTGAGCTTGCTAACAAACCCTCTTCACTCGTATCGATTTCGTAGATGTCGTTACTATTGATCGTAACAGTCAGGTTGTATGCTGCCCGCACATATTGCGTGCGGTCCGTACCGTAAATCACGTCGAACTCGTTGTCCACCATGCCGACCATCGGGTGTGAGCAGTAGAAATACTGTTTTCGTTCGTACAAAGCCGCCTCCGCCGAATGGTACACGAGTTGGATTCGATTCTTCACCTGTTCTGCCTGCATTCTGGAACTGATCCACCACTTTCCGAGATGTTGCAGCAGCTCTAGGGCACGGTAGACCAATGTCATGATCCGACTTTGAGGTTGGAGAATGTCAGCCACACTGCCTGTCGCAGTCAGGATATCAACAGCCGTATGGACAGCATACCCCGACTGTGCTCCCCTCGATGCAAACAAGTTGTCTGGCCTGGAGGAGCTACCTTCGTCCAGAACCTGCTGCGTAAGCTGGAGCAATTCGACTGCATGTACAGTAGCATTCCTAGCATGCGCCATTGCCTGCTTTTCACTCATACCCTTGTGGTAGATTCTTCGATTCACCTCCATTTGACCAAAGTGGAACAACACCATGAGCCCACCAAACTTTTTGGCGCCTGGTTCCTTGTCTCGAGTCGGCGACCGACGGCTTGCATCAATCCCCCGCTCCCCTCTTGCAAGAACGGCTCTCTCATACATGGTTGACCACTCGCATAGCTGAGCTTCAAGTTCTCCCCGGATCGATTGATCCTGGATAACCCGCCCACAGATTCTCAACGAGTTCTGACATCGTCGAGCATTGGTTTGCACTCGACCGCAGGTCATAACTATGTGGATCCACCACACCATCTCTCCTAACAAAGCAAAGTCTTCCGCTGTGATCGACTTTGGTACCACATGGTCGTGACTGAAGAACGGCACCGACGGTATCTGATCTCCACCATATAGCTCGCTAGTGCATGGAAGCCTCAAAAATACGTCCCGGGTGTTGAAGACTCGGGGACAGCCAGTGCTGAGTGACAAGTAGGCATCGGTGGAAGATGCTGCCCAGAATGTGCGACGCCGGCATTCTGCGGACATGCTTGGCGAGAGACCGTAGACAGCCATGTCGTCATGGATCGGAGGTTCGATGTGCAGCTGCATCCGTGTAACTCCTCCCACACATCTTGTAAATAAGGCAAAGCCTTTCTGATGTTGAGCATCTGCAAACTCGGCGACGGCTAGAAAGTAGAGGGCGTGAATGGTCTGCAGACAATCTTGTCTTTCGATGCGGTCGAGCTCCTGCCACACTATCTGCTTGAAAAACATCCGATGTGAACCTCGATCGCGTTCGTCGGAATGTACCGAGCCCGTAGCCAATAACGCGTACAGCATGATCCGGTCTTCAAATGACTTGTTCTGGTTCTCGCGCGCCCATCGAAGGAATCGATCGGCGGGGAACACCTCAAAAGCCAGGTGGTTGGTGTAATGCATGAAAGTGCCAAGATACTCATTTGCCAACCTCGGATTTCCGATGGTGGGATCAATGTCAGCAGCAAACCCGAGTTGGCGCGCTTCGCTATTAATTCTATCGTACAGAGATGCATCGGAGTCAGCGTGTCCAAGGCATTGCCTCTTCAACAGTGTCAACGGGTCATCGATAAGGCTATCCATCATAGTGAGCGACAGTATATCGTCCGCGGGGTCGGAGGACTTCGAAGACATCCGCCGAACAGCATCTGTCGGTATCGAAGATTCGGTTGGTGCAAGCGATGATTTTCGGGACGGAACGTAGTCATTTGGGGAAGGTAGACTTGTTGCGATTGGAGAGTCGGTTGAGTTACGAAATTTCGGGATTTTGTAGTCTTGCCGAGAGCTAATAATGACGTGCATCAGTGGTCGGCCAACAACTTGTTGTCACAATGCAAACGGTAAATGAAACAGCAACTCCATACCTTGCCGAATCCGAGAATCTGCATGGACGGTTAGATTTTAAACATTGCGAACACTTGGAAGCACCAGCTTGAGGCTGACAACGAATCTTTTTATGTCGACATTCATTGCATGCCTGTCCTAATCTTTTGCGAGGCTTTCCTGGTCCATGTAAATATTTTCACCTGATTATCGCCCAACCAAGGCTTACCTGCTTTCGTAGTGCCCCATTCTGGATGGACCGGATCTCCGTCTATCTCTTTCGGACATTTGGTGCCATCATCGTAGACATAGTATATGCCTCTCCCCGAAATTTCTTCCTCGTACACAACTCGACCGTGTTTCCAATTTACTCTGTTATCTGAAGAAGAAGTCGCAATCGTGCTGGAGTGGGCGCGACTTGGTCGAGGCTGTGGTGGCTGTGACGCGACGGGAAGAGCAAAGCTAGCTCTTCGTTGGTGGCCAACGGAGGGATTCTCGTTCTCTTCCGCAATTGCAGACTGATCCTGTGGAGTTTCACCTGTGAGCCACACAGACTGATGCGAGGTGCTGGATAAAGGAGTTGGGAGGAATGATTGGTATAATGATGAACTCCTGAGTGTGGGATCCAGCCTCAACGACAAGGAGTTGTTCACCAGGTTCGGGTTTCCGACCCCGCGGACGAAGTGTTCAAAGCTAGGCAACTGCGACCCCTTCGATTCGTGTCGGTTACTTTCATGTTGTGGGGACCTGGTGTGCGGTACTACATACTGGTCCATGAAGGTTGAAGACGTTCTTAACACCTCTCATCCGAAAGTCTTGCAGTGTCAAGTCGTTATTCGGCAGACCGCTCACAAGTCGCCAGCCACTGAATGTTTTCTTTTGCGGGACACCGTAGAACTTGAAGGTCAGGGTGTATCAGCAGGCCTGGGACAATGTCGTTTGCGTTGCAGATCCAAAGCTTTCTGGCTCGCGCCGAGAGGCTAGATGGTGTCGTCAGATGCGCCGGAGCAGGCTGAAAATTTCCTCAACGATGCAAATCCAGATCCTTTCCAAGCCAGTTTCAATTGACAAGGCTTGCGGCAAGTCATGTTAAGGCACGTAAATTGCAAGATTGTCAACAACAGGCCATATTGGCGGCCCGATGCCAGCAATAGAGATAACGCGAAGAAGCCTGTACTCTTGTCGCACGGATGAATGTAAGAACCTGAAGAGCGCTGAAGATACTCGTCCCGCAAGTAGTTTTGAGAACAAGCACTCAAACCCTTTACTGGTTCACAAGTCGTCTAGCAATTGAGGATCATTTCAAAAAGAGCCATTTCATAAACTCGCTTCTCGATAGGCTACTGCGTGTCAGTAGTCATGGTGAGAGAAGAATGACCCGGACTATCGATAGGACAATTCTATATGCGAATTATAATTTGTTACCGAGAAGATCCCTCGTGGCTTGCATACCATGTGGAACTGGCGAGAAGCGCCATGAGGTTTGTGAGATGGGGTGCTACGGCAAGCGCGCCTCGGCCCAGAAGATTTCTGATATCGCACGGTAAAAAGCAAGGGTCGTTGAGCTAAGACGCAACACGGGGAGGGGTGGACGGGGTGGAGTCACGTTGGAGGAAAACGCTTGCAGAGGCACCAGAGGCTAAGACTGGTGTGACTGGTGAAAGACATGTGTATATCGAAAGATCGCCGTACGTCGCCGTTACCCTCAGGTCGCGCCGGTCGGGAGTAGTTCTGGAGACTTGCTTGAGATGGTGGTGTGAGCCAGCCACATAAGCGAGGACTGCGCATGTGAATTTTGGTGGTGATGTTTCTGCAGAATCCGTCAATCGATCGTACTTGTTTCTTGCGTGCAGGACAAAAGGTGTTCCCTCCGTAAAGCGTTGAACTATATGGACTGTCGGTTTGGAGCTGGCAAACGCTAGGATTGCACTAGGTCATGGTGGTCGATCCAGAGTAATTTAGGTGTACATATGTGGCGGCCATTCAATTGTGACTTGACCGAAAAAGCACCGACGAACGTATCAAGAACTTACATACTGCGAAACCTTCCCCTCCCTCTTGAATTCAAAATATGCTTATGCCATACTGATGAGAAATGAAAGCGGCTCTACTATAATAGGAGAAAATCCAAGCAGCTCTGTAGAGCAGTGACGAGGCCATCAACATTAGCGGCTTTGCAGAAAGCAAAATATCCACAATTATTCGGACAAGGGAGAAGCCAGCAGCCCGCCGCGCTCCAGACTCAAACTTTCGGTGGGACTGATCGTGGCTGATTAACCTGCCACTAGCCGTTGACAGCTCCGACAATGATATGATCTTCAACGCAACTTGGTCCACGTCTTCTCGCAAGGGCGCGCGCGGCGGGAAAATTCTCAATCCTTTCACCTCGCTTCGCACCTGGAAGAGTCCATTTTTCGCTTCTGCATCTCTTGCTGCACGCCATGCCCGTAACAACTATACTCGGAAACGCATCCAATGACACTCTACATTTCTTGAATGGTCTCTCCACCGGAGCACCGACAGCCGTACCTTACCGACGGGTTCAGCTCCGATAGCATGCCGGCATATTTTTTTGGCAAAAGCGATTCGGAAGTTCAGAGCGTCTGCAGGCTAACGTCATCTAACTTCCCAGACGCATTCTCTCTTGGAAAACAGATCAATATCGTCCCCTAAAGTAGGTGACTGCTACACAATATTTCGATGTAAGACGACCAGACGGCGATTGCTCAAGGACAGCCTCTCCGAAGGATGAATTTCATGTCCTAGAAAATGGTCCTCGACTCCCAAAAGTGATTACAGAACTTCAAATGCCTCGAAGTCGGAGAAACAAGGGCAGGCTTTTTTACTTTTGTTCACACCAATCACTTACCACCTACCAATCTGCCATTCGGACGATACTGGGTGACTTGGCCAGGGCTACTCAGTTTTCATACCGACGATAAATTTGGAAAGCCGAAGCCACGCAACTACCGATATTCACGATTCCGCTGAAAGCTACTCGTGCAAGATTTCATGTCGCGAAAAGATAAAGCAGCAACTGCACGCAACGAAATGAGAATGGATCCGGATCGCAGGTGTTGTTTTGTAATAATGGCCCTCTCCCTTCGCGAGGCTATTCGTACAGTAATAATACGAACCCTATGCAGTAATTAAGCACCGCTTCTTGCCATCATCACGTAGACTTTTGGCGTCGAGTTGCTGCACGTGCGGTGACGAATCACTAGACGCAGCTCTAGGTGTGACGGCTCCTAATCAATCTGCATCAGACACCATTCACGTGGAAGCTAAAAAGTGCTGCTTAAGAGTCCGTCGTCCGTTCGTCCGGGAAAAAATATGTCATCGCCTTCTCTGCTGTTGACCGATTCATCGTTTGCCCCAGACCTTGACTTTTGTTCGCGGATACCATAATTTATCTATAGAGTGGAAAGTATTCTTTCAGAACTTCAATTAAATCAGGATCTTTTGAGTCCTTCAAAGAGAAAGCAAGGCGAAAGATCAGCAGTGCAGATCGTACCCAGAACTGCATATTACGAGAAACACGCAGAAAGTACGGAACAGACGCTTTTCCACTATCCTGAAGTGTCATGGCTCGCTCTGGATGGGAAAGCCAACATCATTAATGATTACCCACGAGACAAACTTTGATAAGATTGGGTCACGATTGGGTTTGCACCCAATGTTGGACACCCTGGACGCCCCGTATCCGTCGGTTCACTAGCCCCTAAGCTCATTCACTAGTCTAGGGTCGCTCCGTTTGACCCCTTTCTTTGTGTAATGGATCGCAATGCCAGTATCGAAGGTCACGTGTGCCAGTGAAACACGAGCCAAATCTAGACATGGTCCAAGCGGTGGCGTGACTCAGGATGAAAAATTTGTCTAGGAAGGTTTTGTACGCCATTAACACCTAAAGTGCTGGATGGCCATGTTAAGAAAACGAAGGGCTCTTGTAGTTCCCCGTCAAGAACATTCAACACAATATTCCGCTGGCAGCAGATTCGTGAGTATGCCTTTGAACATACGATACTGTTGGTGAAATCCCCAGTCACATTCTCCGACCATTCTGGTATCTGTAAATGCTAGCAGAGTAGGGAGTAGAGAAGTGGATGGTCATAGTTGAGGGTGTTGAGACCACAAATGGAGTATCCCGCACATCGAATCTTCCCGTCATTCCGCGAAAGGCACCCAACTAACCCATGATTGGTCGATCGAGGAAGCGGTTGGGAACTTTTTGGCTGCTTGCAGTTCCTTTACGGCCCGAACGGCAGACCCGATCATCACGATTTTCCCAGCTCGGCAACAAGTCACCGTCGATCCTTCTTATTATTCTTCCCCATCCGGAAAACGGAGTGAACGGAACAACTTCTGCACCTAGCCAGTCGATCAGTAGCGCGTTTGTTTAGCTAGTCACTTTCGAATCTAATGCAGAGTCGTGACAAGGCTCTTGGTGTAACTCACATCCACAAGTGTGCACGTGGTAGAACGCCGACGGCTTACCGGGGTTGTGCATACCGGTTTGTTGGATGCCCTCACTTGGGTAAGGCTCGAAGGTAGGACACAAGATATCCTCCCAAATGACAAAACTGCGGGATTCTTATACCATTTCACTAGCAAAAAGGAAGTCTTTGACCCGAGCCGTAAGTAGTTGATAAATTGATTCAATACGGCAACCAAGAAAATATTTACAATCTTGACCTAAATGGCGGCAGGTCTCGCACGCGCACGCCCTCGGCCGCTTGGCTAGCACCGGGTCCACATTTTCTAGTATTGGTTGACATGCCGTTGGTGATGTCAACCGTCTGCAATAATACCTTGTTTGCTGTGGTAAAGTCTCATCAATCACCTTGTTGCGAAAATCTGTGCAAAATGTCACCCCACCACAAGCCACTTCTCATTCGAAAGCAGGAACGGAATGCCGATCCGCCAGGGCGTGAACTTCTCAGGCTGATGAACAGAATGCGACCAATAATTACATTGATGCCTTCCAAAGGCAAGGATTTTCATGCAGTCATTTTCCATGTATCAAAGAGGAAGCAGTTTTCTTGCACGTCTTGGCTGCTTCCAAAAGAGAAATGTCACGCAACCACCACCATGCAGACCCCTGACAAGCCGTTTCCGGCGGCAGGATACTGTCCTTTTGTTACGCTCGGGCATTGCTATGAAGTCTGCTCGTGGATCAAGCATATGCCCAGTCCAGACTTTTTCGCGGTTTGCGCATTTTGACTAACAAAACAACCTCCAAGCCATACGCAGCCGTAACGTGTTTTTGGGCTCAATGGGTCACTGGGGTTCACTGGGTCAGCCGCAGCCAAAAAACATAATTTCAAAATATCGGAATTTCAGCCTTGCTAAAAGAGCCTGAACATGTAGAGCTACGATGGAGGTTCCACATTGAAGACCAGCTTGTTCCATTATTGGTCGAAACGAATCGAACGTGTCTACCTCCTGTTGCTCCTTCCTATTTTGATTCGGAGCAGCATCCCTGTTGACACGTGCAAATCCCGTTAAGGTTTTCAAGTTTTTTGTTGCCCAGGAATTTGCACAACAAGACTGCTCGTCTTGCAGAACATATCCCTTGCTTGGGATCGTTGAGGCTAATGATGGTTCGACCCAGAATTTTCACATTGTGCTGTGCAGTAGATACATGCCAAGGATGCTCTTTGCAAACGCCAGCTCGGCTAAGAGAGGACTAGAAAGCGGAAGCCATGTTGGCTGCTGAAAGGGATGGATGCACCTCAGGCTTGGCAACCTCTCAAAGTAGCAGATCCACTGTAGTTCATACTGCAGACCCTTGACGAGAGGTGGAGAAATGGGAATGCCTGTAGCACGTGTAGCAAGCCAACACCATGCAACGGCACGGCAGCAGTGCAAACGTTGACATTGCGAGAATGCGAAGCGGTTCGTCACTTCGCCGCTAACGAAGCGTCAGGTACATACCTGCACAAGGGGCTAAAGCGCCAAATTCATCATTTTGCAAAGGTGGATATCCATGCTCGCCAGAGGCTGCAGTGCTTCGAGCCCTAAGCCGCTTTGAAAGATCATTCCAAGTCACGCCACGGGCAACTACCTCTGCAGGTTGAAAAGAGTTTCCAGTTGTAGGATAGCACAATTTGGGTAGGCGAAATGTGCCTGAATGACCAAAAACGTATACCGAGCAAGGTGCTAGCAAAGCATGCGACTTCAGACTCCACCAGAGTTAGTGCTGTGCTGCAACAGCCGATTTGCCAGATGACTTAATGCGAAAGGCTCGAAATTAGCAGCTACAAACGCAGCACTGATTTCCGACATGGTTAGCGAACACCAATGAAGTGGAGTAAAGAAAAGCTGCAGAAGTTGGTATGTCACGAACAACTGAAACGAAAAGATTGATTGTGGGACGACAGATCTCGATTAGGGGCAGGTTTGTCACCAGCAAAACATTTTGGTTCGGACATCTCGCGTGGGGGTTAGACGGCAGAGTTGTACCTTCAAGGAGCATCGATCGAAGAAAGTCTGTGCTGGCTATCTGCATCGCCTCTGCCATGATATATCTCGAGAACTCTGATCGCACAGTGCCACATTCCCATCTTTGTTGTGTTGAACGCTACGAAAGAAACCCTTGCACCCAAAGAGACCTAATTCTCATGAAGGACTTTCTTGAACTCGTCATTCAGAGGTTCGGGTTTGTCGTGCTTGACCCCAGTCTGGCCCACCTTGTCCTTGCTATATTGAGCAGCATAAGGATTCAATCTGAGCATGACCTGTCTATTGCGTAGTGGGTTCTTCTTCTGGACGCCGGTCCGCTTCGTTGTAGCATAACCTTTGGGCTCCTTAAGGACTGACTGAATTTCACTCGAATTGATCAGCCTAGTAACGTCCGCATTACTGACGAGGTTTGAAGGGAGAAGGAAATCCTTCTTGTATGTAGATGCTTCGGTGGTTGAACCGTAGATCTCATCAAGAGCCTTAAAGGCATCGGATGTCCAGATGATGAAGCGGCCGAGGTGACCTCCCGGTGCGAGCTGGAGGAGATTCAGGGCATGCACAGAGGAGGTCTCGACGCCAGGAATGTTTCTGAAGGCTCGAACGAGCTCTTTGCCATCAGTCTCTGAGTTATAAACTACCAGAGGACCACGTCTCTGTCGATGTCTTCGGCCTCTTAGTTTACCCTTGCCTGCTCGAAGTTTTCGCGATTTCTGGACTTTGATGACATCTGGGCCTGCGCCAACCGCTTTGAGAAGAGCAACAGCAGCTTGGGTTTTGACAAGACCTTTGACTGCAGATGAAGAGACGACTAGAGGGACCTCTGGAACGGTCGAGATGCGGTGGCCGCGAGCCAGGAGGAGAGCGGGAACGGAGGATGCGGCAAGGGCGGAAGCAACCGCAAATCGTCTGTGTTACGTGAGTTCGTTGCTCCCTCTTTGAAGCCCGGTGGGAACATACTTCTGGCCTTGATTGATCTTCTGATGCCACTTGCGCCAGACCTTTGTAGGGGCGAACATTCGGCCAGACCGACACATGTTACCAAATGCAGCCTGTCCAGCTCGATGCGTGCCACCTCCAGAGACACGAGGAATACGAGCGACAGCGCGACCTGTCTAGAGTCAGTCATGCTCTCATTGTGTAGTTTACCATCCTCCACTAACCGGTACCCCACGACTCTGCTGAAGTCTGTTCGCCGGCCTTTTCGCTCACAGCGTATGGCTGTCTCTTATTCTTGGCCATCCCAGTGTGCACAATTCTGTATTTGTCTTAGCGATGTTCTGTAATCTTCAAGAATATATTATTCGTACTGGACAATGTCGGATCGAATCGGCGCGCTGAAAACAGCTGGCAAAGTATGTGTCTGGCCGCTGGAGGCGCCATCGGCGCCGACGATCCCCACGGAAGGTCTGTCCGACATTTTGAAGGGTGCTTGAAGGAGTCAATGGAATATACTGCCAATTGTTGGTGTGTAGTAAAGTCGACGATTTTTGGAAAGTTGTTGCCCACAGTGCCAAGAGTTGCGGTTTCGGAAGGCTGCTTGTTAGCCTTGTCACTGGTGACGGATTGAACAGTCACGTGACTTCGACTATAATCACCACACATTCCACCAGCACAAACTTACTATCCAGACGGGAAAGAACGACGAGGTAACCTCAAAAAGTACGAAGGCGATTCAACAAGCCGCGAAGGACATCTTTATCGACACCCGTACGATAAATGAAGATACGCCTCTTCAAAAACGAGGTCCTCGACCTTCGCTAAATCAATCTAGCGAAACGTCCTCGTAAAGGTCTACGAGTCCTTATTTTAGACGAAGACCTTGAGTTTGAAATAGACGTGAAGAAGCTCCCTCCACCGCCTTTTATCACCTATTCGCAGGTGGTTAGCGACTTACTAAAGGAGTGGTACTCTGGGGATACTCTCAAAATTCGAAACACGGTGATTCCGCCGCGGTTCTAGGCTCAGCTTTATCGAGGTACAAGCTACTACTCGAGCCAGAAGGAGATGTGGAACCGATGGAAGGTAAGAAAAAATCGTAAAGGTCTTGAAGATTACGAGAACTTATCGGTCTTACAGATGATCATCGACCAGTTTGAGAGACTTGATAAAGACGAGCTGAGGTTCTAGCAGACGTATTAAGTTACTGAACCGAGTGGCCGTCGTAATATGACCTTTACGGAGATCATTGATCGGATTCGTAAAGATAGAAGAGGACAGGACGAATTAGACGCTGAACAAGCAAGAGAGCAGTTCTCAAAAGATGAGTTCGCTGAGAAGTTTTCACTGTTATGCGATCACCCCTACCCCTATTTCCAACGGCGTGTCTTCTGCGTTTCTCAGACCTCACTGAGATTACAAACGCAGATGAATGAATCACGCGGACTTCAGAATGCACACGTTAATGTGACATGAGAACTCCTAAAAGACTTGGCAGCATTCTCATTGACAGACAATCCATGCCCTCCTCAGCAGGACTCATGAAACCAGCAACCACTAAGTCATCCTGTTCCACTCTGACAATATTGAAGACCTTCTGGCGCAGCATCATTAGCCAGTTGTATTATCTTTTCAGTATTTTATTGTTTCGTCCAGCTTCGAAAGACTCGCAACCAAACGCCCACCTGCGATCCAGGTTTGGCAGGACATATGTGAAGGAGACTTGCTGCGGATTTCTAATTCGTGTTAATCCAAGCACCTTTTTAATTTTTGTTGCCCTATTATAATATATTACTTCACAACTCCCCCCTCCCGGGGCGGGCGGACCCCCGGACAGCGAGCCAGCAAGGGACATTCCACCAGAAGACCATCGTCAGTGAGCCAAGTCCAACAGATCTTCATTTCCCCTATGTTGTTCTTTTCGAACCAAAGGTACTGACAGCTTTGTAGTAGACATTCGCGACGCCCTTACACGCAATTTCCCCAAGAGACCCGTGTTTCTCACACTCGGCATACATGTCGGACTTGAAGTTGAGATCTATTGACGCTTTACCATCGTCAGAAAATCGCTCTTGCTTTTTGTAATTGTGGTAACCAAAGTCATGGCGTTGACAGCTTGGTTGGAAGTCGTATCCTAGAGGTTCATCTGGCGAGGCAGTGCAGCCATTGGAGCTCCAGTCGAGCTCCGGTGGATCTTTGGATGCCCGTGCCGAGAGAAACTCTTCTATGCTCACTGAGAAGAGCAGTCGATCAGTCTCTGCTTCGAGATCCGATCGACGGTGTGCATCGTTCGACGTTGAAACTGGAAGTGCAGTACACCAAGCGATGAGTGCGCAGAGAAAGATGATGATGTGCTTCATTGCTGACGAAGAATGACAATGTTGGATTTGGACTGATTGCGCGTAGGATCTATGACCCCTTCGGCTTCTCGTTTTATATGCCACAAGAAGATATGCAGCTTTTGGCAGGTGACACTTGGCAGCATTCAAATTCATACTACATAAAATGACAGACCCACTTTCGCAAACGCAGCATTGGTATGATGTCCCCAAGTTGTTCCCTATCCCATGAATCCGAGATGAGACAGGCCAGTATAGAGTCCCTTTGCGACTCATCAGCCTTTAGCCACGTCATCTTGTCTGTCTCAAATCAAGGCAGGTTGATGCGCCAAGAATGAGGAACGGAGCAGGGCCCCGCACGGCCGCTTTTGCTTCGCCTGCTTTTTGACGTTTATTGGGTCTCCCTTTCTCAAAATTGAAAGTGTGCAATGCGAGTTTCATGCGCTCCGTCTCGAGAGCAACGTTGTTGATCTCGGAATGCGGCTTCGTGTTTCAGATGAACAAACTCCATTGGCAGCTAAGACATTTTGTGATCATTTACCAGCAAATTCAACTTCTCCAAAGATGGTCACGGGCCGTTCAATCAAGTAGAATCAGTCAGCACGTTGAGCAGCATAATAGGGCAAGGAAAATGTTTTGTTCGTTACAGAGTTACTCTTTGGACCTCATTGACCGAAAGCCATCCGGTCATATCTCCCTCCCTACTTTCGGCCATGTCGGTGCTGTCTTCTATCTATTGCCGAATCGCCCAAGGACCTTCGCCTGGGCGCTCTCTTCGCCAAGCGTATGAGCTGACACTCTATATGCATAGCCTACAGGTAAATGGTAGGAATTGTCAAAGATCGACCTAAACGTTTACCCTTAGATGCGATTGATGCTGTTCAGAATTTGAGACTCTCTATCCAGACTGGACCTCGTGGTAGGCCAAGCCCGTCGATAAAGGCGAAAGCAGGATGAAGTTGCTGTATTGTCGCTCCTCTCCGTTTTTCGTCGTGGCGTTACCTTGCCATCTGCTTGTCGCCTTGCTGGGATAAGGACCGGCCTGCAATCACTTGAGTGTACCAAGGGACCAAGAAACCCAAAAAGCGCAAACACTGTCTATGGATGCAGTTGAAGGGGACTTTGCTGAACGCAGCATTTGAGCTCCTTGCTTTGCTGGCTCGAGATCCATGATTTCTCGCTTCGTGAACTGAAAGCTTAGATTCAAGGTTATGCTAGGAGGACAGAAAACCTCCAAGCATCAAACGATTTTCCTCATAACGTCCTTCTAATTATGGGTCAGGAATATCGTGCCACGTTCCGTCACCATTCCAGATCCCTGGCTTGCTGTAACGGCCTGCTTTGTTGCCATTCATCCAGGCAAATCTATAAAATTCCGTCTGATTCTCCATGCGCCATCTTCGAGCCAAGGTGACTCTGTCCGGCTCCTCAAAAAGCTCTTCGTCCGTATAACCTCGCCACCTTTCGACATCATTGATCAAAATGCTTACGCCATCCACACCCGTGTCTCGAGGGATCGTGCCCCAATTAAAGGTAATAACTTCATTATCTTGTCCGACACTTGCGGTGATATTTGGAGCTCTGGCCCCCCACCAAGACTTCCCATGGCCTCCAGACCCCTCACCTAGAGCAGCAGGAGTTTGAATGATGGAATCAAAGCCCCACCTAGCGATACCGTTGATGAAAAATCCAAGTAATAGTCCTTGATATATAAGACTAGGTCGAACCTTAAAAGCCGTACCTGGCATGAAGACCAGACCTAAGATATAATGATGAATTCGAAGACGTAATCCGGGTAAAGATACAAGGATGATCAGAGTCAACGCAATGAGTCCATACACAATTAAATAACGAGGCATGTTTCCAGATATCCTTATCCAATGAATTTGTGTGATGATAATGACCAGAATGATTGTGACAATTATCGCAAGTGCAAAGCCAGCTCCAGGCTGAGCCAGATCGTGGGGAGTTAGCCGTCCGATCGGTATCCAAAGTGCAAAGGTATAGTTGTTCAATGCGCCCAAAAAGCAGAATCCAAGGTAGAGTATGGTTTTCTCAACCTGCGCTGTCAATCCGGTGAGAAGAGGTCGGGCGCACCACCGGTACATGATGGCAGCAACGAAAGAGGCAGGCAGCAGCTTCCCCATCAAGGTGCTCAATAACTCGTAGAAATTTGGCCGATTAGGGGGATCTGAAACCAACCCTACCTGAAACATCAAAATCACGAAGGTGCCCCAAAAGAAAGCTCCAGGCGAAGTTGTGAAAATCGAAAGCATAGCCAAGGCGGCTGCTGTAACCGCGAAGATGCCCCAACTTGAGCCAGAAGGGCACTGCTTCTGCGTCGCCTTCAAATCTGGAAAAATGAAAGAACGTGGAAAGTCAGATGGAAAGCCATGACTCTTGATACCATGACGCTCGGACGACTCGTAATTTGAACTTGCTCCAACAAGTAAAGCAACTCCACAACCTCCATTAGCATCAGTGATGACACCAGCGTGGATGGCAGCCTGGCAGATGAAACTGTCGGCTCGATATACGGCGGGAGACTCGGGCTCGCTGGCTTTCGGGCCTCCAATCACTTGTTGCTCAAAATCAATAGTCTCGTTCCCAATGACGTGCTCATCGTAAATGATGACACTTGCGCAGTTCGCAGGACACCGAAATGCAAGATATTGATTTGAAAACGGGCGGCAATTGTTCCCATTCAAACCGCAGCGATTGTCATCGTCCCACCAGTTTGTGCCGCACCAAATATTGGAGGGCTTGCCGTAACCTTCAATGTCGCCCGTGGTCCTGTGATTCTTGAGAAGCAGCGACCAGACTAAAAACCAAAGAGCAAAGAGGGCGATAAGCATGCATGCGCGGTGCTTCTGTTTGGGGACATATCTATCCAACACTCTTATGGGTGCCTCCTGAATTCGGGCAAAGTATGGCTCAATCTTGAGTTCCACAGGAGGCTTGGGTCCTTTCACCCAAACTGCTATTATCTTTCCACCCTCTTTCAGAGGCTGCGGTAGCCATCTTCCTCTTGTCGATTTCGATGCGGACGTCAACCAGGCGGGTACGGGAAATGCGCGCTCGGATGACTCTGAAGATGAGCGAATGTGGAGGTCCGTATCTGTTTGAGTATCTTCATCATCTGTTAACGCAGCAACTTCCGGATCATCTCGGTACGGTGTGCGAGGGACCATGCTTCATGTATCTGGAGAGAATATAAGGCAGGCCTTGAATGGAAACTCCAGACTGATACGCTAAAGAGATGGAATGTACACAGAATAAGCAATGTTGAATACGAGAGCGGCTTCACTTTGCAACAACAGCGTATCGACAAACACCGTCATAGACCCGCTAAGCCTACCCACGTTTCTGGGGGACTCGGATCGGGAGTCTGGTGCCTGCCAAGCCATCGGACGCCTGGGTTTAGTTCGTATTTGCGAACTGTAGGGGTACGACTAGGGTACCTAGGTACCTACAAGGCACCACGCAGTCCTTCTGTCGGCTGCCGGCATAGCGCATATCCTTCAATTAAGGTACTTATGCATTCTCCAGGTGTGTCCTCAGGTTTACTACCAGCGCTCCCTTCCAGCATTGGTAAGCGGACCAATGCCCTCCAGTAAGTAAGGTGGATCCGTACAGATCATCCTCACGAACCATTCGAGCTAAGCTGCAATGGGCGTGAATGGGGTCCTTCATCGATTGGCTTTGAGATCCCTGCGATAAGACACTGGGAGATGCGCGCTGCCTCTCGGACCAAGTCGAGTCGCCCTGCCCGTATCATTTTGTCATGGACTTATCAATGATGTTGTTGCCATACACATCTGCGGCCTGTTCGTCGAGGCTGCCAAATCTTTATACCAGAGAGCTTTCATACTGGTACGGTTGTCGCCAAAATGGTCGAGACCATGGGTGACTTCGAGCTTGCTCCCCCTCTTGATCTTAGCCACCATTTCTCCGAGGTCACGAAGCAGAGACTGCCCAGCAAGATGAAACAGTTTTACAGATTCTTTCAAATTCCTGGCATTGCTAATCTAGCAGGAGGTCAGCATAGCTTGCATTTGATCTGGCATGAGAAAGTTGACCCTTCCAGGTTTACCTAACCCAAGCTATTTCCCCTTCGATACTCTCGAATCCAAGTCTGCTCTTCCCCAGCGTTTCAAGCCAACCCCCAACACTCTCGTAGATCCTTCACCAGTCACCTTAAAGCAGAAAGACAATGCTTCCGTAAAGGAACAAACTTCGACCCATGTGCTCGTGCCTCACGCTTCGAAACAGCCCAATGTACTGCAACGGATCGACCTCGACACAGCACTGCAATATGGCACCGCACAAGGATACCCCCCACTATACCAATTCGTCCGCGAATTTGCCCTCACGCGTTTCCATCCAAACATCCCATACAAAAATGGCGCGGAGGTGATCCTTACCTGCGGCAGTACCGATGGTTTCGCGAAGACGATCGAGTGCTTCACAAATCCCTGGACACCTGGTTGTGGCAAACCACTCTCTGAACGACAAGGCCTTTTATGTGAAGAATTCGCGTACATGAGCGCCATCCAGACTGCGAGGCCTCGAGGAGTCAACATCGTCCCCGTCGCCATTGATGCAGAAGGAATGCTGGGCTACGGCCATCCAAACTGTCTGTACAACATTCTAGCAAATTGGGATGTCGAAAGAGACGGCGGGAGAAGACCACATTTAATATACACGGTCACCATGGGACAGAATCCAACCAGCGGCCTCTTGAGCGTCAAGCGACGAAAGGAAATCTACGAAATTTGTCAAAAATTTGATGTACTCATTGTCGAGGACGATCCTTACTTCTACATCCAGTTTCCACACGCCGCAAATGAGTTTACACAAACTCATCGTGACGGTCGGCTGCTCAGCGTCAACCATTTCGCAGAGAGCAACTTGAATTACCAGACAAGTCTTGCCGTCCCTGTTCGTGGGGCAGCGATGCGTGGCAATGGCTCTCCGTGCACTACGACGAGAATGAAGAAAGGGAAGTCTTCGGGCTCGGAGTTCCTCGATTCACTCGTGCCTTCATATCTAAGCCTCGATGTTGATGGACGTGTTATTCGACTTGATACCTTCAGCAAGACTATCGCTCCAGGATGCAGAGTAGGCTGGATCACAGCACAGCCTAAAATAATCGAACGGATTTTACGAATCACGGAGACTAGCACACAACAACCCTCAGGGTTTGTTCAAAGTCTTCTTGCCGAGCTTCTTATTGGTCCTGATTTTGATAGGAAAGAGAAGAAGGGAGCTGATAAACCAGCGGAAGGCTGGAAAATGGATGGTTGGATTAGATGGCTTGAAGGCCTGAGGGGCAACTACGAAAGGAGGATGAGAATTATGTGCGAAATCCTGGAAGCTGGAAAATTCACCGCTCTTGCAGCTGATCCTACACGCGAAAGTCTGGACAAAGCCAATACGAAAAGGAAGACGAATACATTCGCCACATGTATTCGTCCGGATCCGTATTCAAGCGTAAGAGCCGGGAATCGAGCCGAGAAAAGGACTGCGTCCGATACCTCTGACGATGACTTCAAGTTGCAAGATATGGAGTATCTTCAAAAAATTCAAATGTACGATTTCAACCCCCCAATGGCGGGTATGTTCCTCTGGTTACGTCTCCATCTCGATAGACACCCGCTGTGGGGAGGGCTATTCTCACCCGAGCGTCTCGCCCATGCACTATGGGTCTTCTTTACCCACGAGTCGTATCGGGTCTTGGTATCTCCAGGAACGATGTTTTCTCCCTCCGAAAAGATCGCAGAGGAGCAGGGATGGAGCTATTTCAGGTTGTGTTTCGCTGCGGTTGATGAGAATGATGTGAAGTCAATCTCAGAGCGCTTTGTGCAGGGTTGTCATGACTTTTGGGAGATCCAGGATGAGAAAGAAATCCAAAAGTTGTTGGACGAGGACGAGGACGAAACTGCGATGCTTGACGACAGATTGAACAAGCTCGGCGTCGCAGAGGCCGGGATGTGGGTTTGCAGTCCTTTGATGTGTTGAGCGCAACCCCAATCCAGACGAGAACTACAAGACTATCATTATATTGCGAGAAGATGTACGAAAAATGGACGAATTGCTGGTCCGCTTTTCAATGAATATCCTATTTTGGGTCTTGGCGCCTGTTTGACGCGGCGACGCGTGTGACAAGCAAAGTCGGCCGATATTTAGCCGTTCGCTGGTGGACAATGTTCCCCTTTGATTGTCACCCGCCTCGCGCGGGTCACGACGAAATGGAAAGATTTCGTCCAAATACCCAACCCTGAAGAGTGCGATCCTCGACCTTTGACTACATTCTCTATCGATCTCTCTCTCCTACACGCGAAAGGATGAGTAGAGCGTCCTGAGAATACTGGAAAATGAGGTCTAGCGATGCATGTCTTACGCCAGGGCATTGACAGAACACCCTCTGCAACGAGAATCAATGTATCGCCATCAATTTGCAATACTTGGAGCAGGTAAAACGAGTTGACATCTCCTAGTTCCGATGTCGTGCGATACTATCATGGGTTACACGAGATTTGATGGGACAAAGATCTAGCCAGGGTAAAGTAGTACAAATGACATTGATATCCTCTGCTACCTCCTTTGCATTAGTCTATTATGGGTGATGTACCCGGCTGCAGCACTTCTGCAGCAAGCTAGTCTGATGATGTTGTCGTGAGGGAGCCTTAGCGCCAATTTGTCAGTTCCAAGACGCCTCTTTCAGAATTTTCATCGGACGTTCCAAGCCCTTGCGACAAACATTGGTGCCATATATCGCTTTTGGTTCAGCTAATCTTCGATTGCTATAGTTGTCGTTTACTGGAAGCCGCACTTGCCGCCAATAGCCTGCATCCATGTGCACGAGTTGAACTCAGAGTACATGGTCTTGATTTGCCAGCCGGCTTGGGTGTGGTTCAAGTTGCTTGCCACAAAGCTGTTGATGCCCTTGACGGTCAGCTCTGGGTGCTGCACCGAGTTGGGAACTGCCACCCATCGGAAAGCGACCTTGGTGCAGTCGATCTCATCGATGCTGAGAACAGTGAAACCAATCGGAGGCTGAGTACCCTGACCACCCATGAAGGCGGCTTTGGAGGGGAAGGTGGTGGTGCCCAACGGCTTGCCAGCGAGGGCGTTGATGCTGTCGGAAGTATCCGTGAAGTCGTCGCTGAGCAGAGCGGTCGCGACCGCAGGGTCATAGGCGGTCAGGAGGGATGCGAAGCCATCGACGAGCCTTTTGGCCGAGGAAGGGCTCAAGCAGACTGCTGGGAATGGGATTGAAAGTTTGCTAGCCGCAACCGGCGCAGCAGCTGGAGCGGCTGAAACGAGGCTGGCGATTGCGAGGGTGACTGCTGCGAGAGAGAACTTCATTTTGATTATAGTTGATGGTCAGTTGGAAAAGAATGACTTTTGGAGAGTTTATGTGAGAAGGAATCAGCTTTGGAAAGAATGACTGAGGGGGGGTAAGACCTATATATTGGGAGGGCTGGGTGAAAAAGTAAGGCTATCACTAGCGACCATCGACGGTGCATCTTATATGCACTTCTGTCATTTAGTGTTCAGCCGGGATCCATGCTCCTACTGCTGAGCTTCAGGGACCGAGCTGGCACCGGTGGAAATCAGCAAGCCAGAAAGAGCAAAAGGCTGAGGCGAGATCGCCGAAAATTACGTCTCGGACGGTTTCGCAGCTTGACAAAAGCCTATGTGGCTGAGCACTGGCGAAAAGATCTGAAAGCTGATGTCAAACTGCTCGACGTTCAGGTCCGATGCAAGCTTCCCGACCTGGCGTGGTCGAGGCGAAGAAGTGGAGGCGTAACTTTCCTAATCGGCCGAGAACCTTGTCAGCCCCCCTGCGCGTCTCCGCCTACGCTCGTTCACGTGTGACATCAATGTCAGACACCATGTGCCTCCACATTAATGAAAAGCTTGTTATGGGGTTCTGGACCATGTGTGAACTTGCAATATGAAGCTTCCTGGGTGGAAGTCTCGGACAGAGAAAGGGGTGGATTTATTACTCGACCCATCAAGTTCCAGGCTAGGACAGAATTGAGGCTTCAACACGAACATTGTGGCTCCTGCAGCGAGACAAATAAAATGACCAGATATCCTGCCAATAAAGATCTATCTGGGAGCTTGGACCCTCGTATGACAAAATTTGTTTTGCCTCCTGATCGGAGTAGGGCTTGTTTCCAAGTGCTTTGTATGCACTACGCCAACTACGTATGCATGAGCTTTGCGGTGTCGTGCGGTGTGTATGCAGCCAGTGCTAATTCTAGAGTGTTGTGGGGTTTCCAGACAACAACTGGGAGGCGTTAGCTAATATTATAAGCGGTAAGAGATTAGTTTATGAAATTTAACAAATGGCCATCAAACGCTACGGACAGTCTGGCCAGTGTTATTGGGCATCGTGCCACGCGTCCTGCAAATTTATTGGTTTGAAAAGCTCTGGACTTTCAACCCAATTATGACACTAACCAAACTTCTCTGGTCGGCCTTGGTCCTTTTGATTTAAGCTTCGCTTCAAGCTTTGCCGGACTGTTCACTTGGCCAGGAACCAAGCCTCCACGTTCCCAAACCTCAATTTCCACCCGATCACCGGCGTACTGATGTTGAAACTGCCCCAGATACGTTACGTCGATGGTCACAATGCGTATTTAATCAGTGTCCGACAATTTCAAGGCTGCAAAAGCTGCCGCGTTATGTGTGAAAACTTTTCGTAAATTTGGGTCCAATGGGTCAGGCTCTTTTAATAAGGCTGAGATTTTGAAATCATGTTTTTTGGCTGCGGCTGACCTAGTGAACCCCAGTGACCCATTGAGCCCAAAAACACGTTGCAGCATTCACATACTGCACTTGGGGCCAGGACTATACAGCAGCCAAACCGAATATTACGATAAGTATTTTGCGCATGACGAGTGTTTTTGAGTCGATGTTATTTGCGACACGCGCCGTCCTTTTCTGCATTGAACTCCGTTTTGATCACTTTCAGAGCCTCCTTTGATGATCAGAAAGGCTTAGAGGCTCGATCGGCGGGGCTGGCTTCGATTCCCTGCACCAGGTGATATTCAGGGCTTGAAGGGCTCGTAAGATTTGCGTCATAGAGATTGCACTTCATAGCATGGAGCTCTCCGTGCAGGGCTCTGCACTCACAGAGGCATCACTCCCTCTGTTGTGCGAAAAGCTTCTTCCATGATCCTCAGGCCATCGTCGACTTCTTGTTCAGTGATGGTAATTGGAGGAGCAATTCGAAATACTCCTCCAAAAGAGGAATGACTAGACAAGTTTGCCCAAAGTCCAAGCTCATACATCTTGTCGGCGAGCTCCCTTCCTAGAGAAATGGCAGGCGATTTTGTTTCCCTGTTGCTAACAACCTCGACACCACACATCAGCCCTCTCCCTCGAACGTCACCAACGCAGCCATATTTCTGTTGTAGCTTCACAAGCCCCGCCCTCAATTGTTGCCCTCGAAGGCGAGAGTTCTCCACGAGGTTGTCACGCAGGACTATCTCGAGAACCTTATTGCCTACAGCTGCTGGAAGAGGATCATTAACGTGAGTTGTGTAGAAGCAATAATCCCGCGAAGCACAGACCTCTTCGATCTCACTGCTGGTAATAACTGCACTTAAAGGGATCCCGTTCCCTAAGGTTTTACTGAGAGTTAGGATGTCTGGAGTTACGCCTTCATAATCGGTTGACGCGAAGAGGCTGCCGCACCGACCCATGCCCGTCTGTGCTTCGTCCACGATCAAAAGCATGTTTCTCCGCTCGCAATGCTTTTTGAGGGCCTGCAAATATCCTGCCGGCAACACGTGCATACCCCCCGAGGACTGAATACACTCGACTATGCATGCAGCGAGTGAGCCGCATGAGGCACGATCGATCAGACTCCAACCATAATCAAGCTCCGTTTTCCAATCATAAGATCCGTCCGCATTTCTGAATATAGAACGGTAAGCGTTTGGGGGTGGCAGCATATGCATTCCAGGTATCAACGGACCCTGACCTTTTCGGCCAAAGTGATACTGGGTTCCGAGAGCTTGTGCTGTCACGCCATGCCAGCTTGCGCCAAGTCCCACGATTTCGAAATTGCCAGTGTACACCTTTGCCATCTTTATTGCTGCCTCGTTGCTCTCCCCACCCGTGCTAAGGAAGAAAGCTTTATCGAGGCCTTCTGGCAGGACTGAGGTCAGGCGGTCTGCCAAGCTGAGGACCGGAGGTGAAAGCATTCCAGAAAAAAGGTGATCGAGGTCGGCTGCGTGGTCGGCAATGGTCTTCACCACTTCTGGATGGCCATGTCCTATGAGACATGCCATCTGACCCGACGTCCAGTCTAACACCTTATGACCGGCAATATTATAGATATATAGGCCACCAGTTCTCGCAATGATGTCCCTTTCGAACTTAGTGCCGTAGTTTATCAGCTTCGTCGATGCGATCTCCTGTAATCTCGACTTATCATTGTCTTCACCTTCACCCGCCATTTTGCCGGACGCATTAGAGCAGGCAACCGCATATGCTCCATCCTGAATCATTGGAGCCATACTGGAGGCGTAGTTTCAATTCAGTATGGCTGAAATATTTGACTGAAATCTAATCAATGCGATCAGCATTGTCAGGCATGACTCTCATGCGGATGGTGGTTCCCCGTCGGCTTTAACGTACGTTGATTGGCTCGATAGGCCTTCTTCGTTAAGACATGCCTTGGCAGAACATTTTCCTTCCTGAGTGCCTGACAAAGCCATTCTTTGCATCCCGTGCATGGCAATGACCTGTGATCCGATTCTGGGCTTCCAATCAAAAATACAAAAAGGACGCTGTCCACTCGGCCGGGTTGCAAGTCCGTATTCTAAGGGGGGCAACGTAGTACCTACTATGGATGACTTTCGCTTCAAGCTGTCGTAAGACCTATCAGAGATTGGTACTTACCAGCTATTTCCACCCAAGGATCTATGCAACCTCATCCACAAACTGTACGACCTCCACACTGAAGGCTGACTAGACTGCTAACACACCACAAGGCTCAACACTAACAGGGACTTTCGATAGCAAAAGCAATTCAACACCCACTGATGTCTCCCTTTCTGACCAAAACTTTCCCGTCGGCCAGGACGCAGTCGGCCAGAGCGTCCACCTCCGCCAGTGCTGATTCGCTTCGAATTCGGCCCCGACCAGGCGGCGACGCGGACGTAGATTCGACGAGTCACGTGCTCCTTCACAAAGGAACCAGGACGAAAACAGCCCGACCATATCGCTCGCACAAATATCCTGCGTGTGCGAGGTGCCATAAAAGGAGATCTAGATGTACCATTGAAATTCCTGGCAGCGCATGTCTCCTATGTCGCATGCATGGAGTGCCATGCTCATCAGAGTCCACGAAGAAGGGCGACAGAGCGATACCGAGAGTTGGATTCATCCACCGCTCACTACTTGCAGGACCATCAGATAGTGCTATGCCCTCTCACGTTGTCGTTGGACCTGTCATTGCTCGAGACACTCTGGTGATGGAAAACTATCTCGGTGAAATTTCGTGTAGTAACCTGGACGGCAATCAAATCCAGCCTGAGAATATATCACAGACGCCCAACAGACCAATCTACCAAACATCGTTACCACCAGAGCGTCCGAGCTCGATCGTAAAATGCAATTGTGCGCGAAATCTTCCGCTTGAGCTGTTGGATCAAGTTGAAACTGTCCTTGACAATCTTGTCAGTCTGTACTTCGAGCACTTGAATCCAGCGTTTCCTGTGTTTGAAGAGCAATATTTTGTACCAAAAGTGAATGACTGGCAAACCATTCCGCGGAGTCTCCTGGTCAACTTTGTCGCCTACGTTCTCTTCTACTGGAATCTCAATCCGGAACTAGCACAACACGCAAGGCCGGATCAAGATTTGGCTTGGTCTGCCGCGTTGCAGGTTATGGCTGCAGACATGCAAAGAGGGGACATGATGGCCATTATAACCGCTGTATTCAATGTTGCTGGACGGCCTTCAAAATGTTTTATGAACAATATGATGACAGCTGCTCGAATTGTTGCAATTGCTCATAGCTGTGGACTCAATCACGACTGCCGAGAGTGGAAGATTGAGGAAAAGGAGAAGACCCTTAGGGTGAGAGTCTGGTGGACTGTCCTGATACACGATCGATGGCTTAATTTTGCTCAAGGCACACCGCCGCACATTAACAATGCACACTACGACGTACCCTTACCTACGATAGATGTGCTTGCCATTAGCCGTAAGGGCACAGAAAATCGGCATCGATCTGCCGAATGCTACATCGAGCTCTGCAAACTAACCGAAATTGTCGGAGACGTACTGCCTCTGATTTACCACATCCGGTCAGGGAATGATGAACTTGCAGCGGAACAAATTTCGAGGTCTGAGATCGAGCTGAACAAGTGGACTTCAAATGGCCCGAAGTGGATCGGCCACCACCAACTGAACAACCGACCCCTGGTCCCAGGCCTTCCAAATCTTCAGCTGTCTTACTTAGCGGTTCGGATGCTTTTGCGAAGATTGGCCTGGCACGAAACATCGCAAAGACAAACTGACTCACCTACGTCGTGGCTCGAGGGCTGCTTGGAAGCAGCAGAGGACATCGTTTTCTTTTTGTGCTCTCTAACGCCGAATGAGCTGAGGGGCTTTTGGCTACCCTACAATGCTCATCACTTCACCTCAGCTGTTACGCTCATGCTTCGATGCGGCCTGCAGACGGTCGATTTCTCCGTGCGAAAAAGAAGCTTGGCTAGCGCAAGGCGATTTGTGGATTGCTTGAAACGCTACAAAGATGATTACTGTTGGGATCTCGCGGAAACTGCCCTTGAACAGAGCGAAAATGTCTTGAGATCGATCGAAGAGGCCTTGCTCAAACAAGAACAACATCCGGCACAGCAAACTTCTCAATTCTCACAGCCGTCACCAGTTTCTGAGGATACCTTCTGGGATAATCCACTATTGCAGTATCAGGGATTTGGTTGGTCAGGCCAGCCAGAAGAGCTCTTTCCTGAAGTTTTTGCGGACCTGAATGCTGACTCGACTTTTTTCGAGCCCTATGCACAGTTACAGCAATATTGGGGAAGCTGATGCCACAATTTTACTACTATAGCAGTTGGAAACGTTGCAGGGCATCTCAATTGCTGCACTCTTGCCCTTTGCTAATAAGCTTGGGTAGACCTCTAGTTGACTGCGAAATACATAGTTTGCAACCCAATCTAAAAATCAATAAATGCTTATGTTATGAAGATAAAAGCTGTACCAGCATGAACAAGTTGCGGAACAGCCAACACCAATCAGACCGTCTCTCGAGGGGGTTCCTGCATTGTGGATGCATATTCCGCGATTGAATGATCCTCCAGTGCAGACTCAGCAGCTCAATTCCTTGAGCAAAAAGTACCTGGGTAGTAAAGATCCACTGATTAGGTACCAACACAGCTACCTACCTAGGTAGCTAGCTAAGTGTTACACGATAAAACTAAAATTTTACTGTACCTAAGCTAGCGTAAAACCAGACGAAACATCCCGACTTGTAACGTAAATTCGGGCTCAATGGGTCAGCCGCAAAATCTCTGAATTTCAGCCTTGTTAGAAGATCCCTTTCGAAATATGGCAATTTCAACTTAATCGCAAACATATCAGCAGGGTGCGGATGATCGGCTCAGCAGTCGTGTCAAGATCCAAGGCATTTACAATTATTCGAAGCAAGAACGTAGCAGGATAGTTCTTGGGTGGGGTCCGAGAGTAGATGTTAAGGCTGTGGCTATTACCCTGTACTAAGTCTTCTCTCATAATGCACGAAGCTTGCGAATCCCATCGGTCCGCGCAATTTGACAATTTGTGATCTCCTTCCGAATACACTGGGTGGTAGCCCGGGGACAGGTCAAGGGCGTCTCACAAATCTCACTTTGATCATATTGCAATCATGCCTAAGCGACGCCTTGATATCGCCTGGTGAATTTACCGATAGCGACCCGATGGTATTGGCTACGATCCCACCATCCAACAACCGTCAGTCAAGCGGTCGTCAACCAATACAATAATTACGTTTTCAACAAGGGACAGTGGAGCGTGACTTTTACCAAGGATGAGTACAACGACAAACTTCGAGAGTGCAGCTCAATGCACACCGCATCTACATCGACTTGATTTCCATGAATGAAAGACTGAACGTTGCTAGGGAGCTACAGGCGGTAAGTGCTTTGTCCTTCGTTTGAGGCCTCCACTTCCAACTTGGATCCGACGATGTCCTTACTTCGAGGCTGTGAATGATGGGTTCCCTTGCCCGATTAGCGAATGGAGTGACTACTTGGGGATCACGATGGGAGACGAGAAGAAGTTGCTGCCACCACCAAGCCATATTACCGGGGGGGGGGGGGGGGGGGTCGATGCGAGAGCCACGGTTGGTGCTGTCGATTTCTTACTAGCTTCTGCCTAAAATCGCCGAGAGAGACTGGCTGCAACCTCGCAGCAGGTTGAATGCTTGCGTTGGCATACGTTGTGGGGAGAAGGGCTGGTGTGCTTATCAAAGCGCGTTGTCGAGCCCGTGGAAGGTCCTACATGGTATTTTATCAGCGGGAACGAACATGTCAAACAGAGGTTGGTTTTGGCATTCCCAAAAAGAAGGTATACTAGGTTCGATGAGATAGTCTCGTCTCAATGAGTGACTACGAAATTTATTCCCCTTTTATGCCGGGGCTCGTGATTTGTTTGGGCTTCAGTAGACTGTCGTACCCTAGGGTCTCCTACTGGGCGTAAAAATTCAGACGAGGTCAGCAAGTCCATGTTTGAGGTAGCAATTTCCTTATAGTTTCCAGGGTGGTCAGACTGATATTCTCGTTGCGTTATGTTCACGCTCTTGACAATGTTCCCTTGGCTGTGCTTAAGACCTGGACGACCTTACGGTGCCACATCCTAATGGCTTCTTGCATGGAAGTAAGAGATGTCGATAGTTGGTTTGTGGGCAACAATTTCCATTCTCTCAAACCTAACGCCTTGAGTTCAAAGGTGGAGGAACTCCTATTCTGTGTCACCCGGTACTAACAAAGTCCTTCCAAAGGCGGCTGAGCATTTCAACATTGAAACGGGTTACTTGGGCTCAATGAGATTCAAGTTCTGTACATGAGGTATAGAAGGTGCCTCGCTGAGTGATGTAACATGCATGCGCCCAGCTTAGCCACCGACACGTGCTGTCCTAGAATTTGTATCTGAGGCCATATCAGATAGATGCAGGTATCACAGGTCTATTCATCTGTTTCGAGCTTGATTCCTTGAGCCTTCGCAGGCTTGCTCTGGACGAAACCTTTACCCTGGTAGCCTTCGCTGCTAATACCATAAATCGGATTGAGTCCTTCAGCCTGGCTCAACATTAGGCACAGTATCTTAGACAAGTGCAATGATCCACTTACCTTGGCGTATTCGTTGGTGGCCTCCTGCCACTCCTTCGTCATCGATCGTGGTGGTGGTCGAGCGAAGGAATGGATGGTAAAGAAGAGAGCACCAGAAACTGCTACACCAATGGCTGTGTACAGCCACACTTTCGACCACTCTCCTGGTGGTGTCTCTGCACGAGGACCATGCGGTCCAAAGGCAATCCACCAAGCTGCACACGTAAAAGGTTAGAAGGAGATTCCAGAAACCGGCATTTGTGTCCGACGTTGCAGGCTGAAAGGCCATGAAACACGGTGGAACCTACCAGCTTTCTTCTCTTGCAACGTCATATCGTTCCAATTGACTTTCATCCTATCCCTCAATTGCATCCATAATTCTGCCTGCTCCTGTGGGGGCATGGTTTCCCATCTCTTCTCGATGCCAGCCAGAGTTGGGTTGGAAATGGCATGGGCCGCTCTCGTCGATTGTCGGGATTGACTCGTAACAGGCGGCTGGTGAGTAGCAGCAAATGTAGGTGCAAGAGCTCGAGCAGAAGTTTGAAATGAGCGAGAGGAAGATTGTAGTGCCCGCGTGCATGTACGCGCAGCTATCGATGAGCCGGCAACACGGGGGTTTAAGGAGTGGAGAATCATATTTGGTCGTTGTTGTCGGACTCTGACTGTACTTTTAATTCATGCGTAGCTGGAGCTTGGGCGACCTGGTCAGACTACAGACGCTTCTTCGGCCGCAGAGCGTCCAGTGGTTGTTGGATTGGCAGTGGGAAACAACTCGTCGTTGAGAACAGACATGGAAGAAGTCGCAGCTGCAAGCTTGAAGCTGAGGTCTTGGCAGCCGCTAGCCGTTTACGTTTGCCCGTGGAACTCCCGCCGCCTGTCAAAAAAAGTGGTGTGACTACGCGGTACAAGCATCCAAATACAAAGGGTAAGCAGAAGGACGATCTTTTCGAGATGCAAAATAAATGGGTTCAGAGCTCCTTAGTAACTCGTCGCGTATGAACGCTCTCGCACCGTTCTTTCTAGGGCATTCACCGCGGACCTCACTCAGCGGGTGTACCCCAGCACACTCCTATGCTGCGAGCAGGGAGATAGGATAAGCCAATGGCATGACCTGCTTGACAGAAGTTGAGTGGTTCTCACGGACGAGTCGCATATTCATTCCAGCCCAAGGTGTGGTCAAACTAGACGATACCCTTTCCTTTGCTGGCCTCCTTCAAGATATCAGCCCATTCGAGCTCACCTGCATCGTTTGCTTGCCAGACAATCGCAATACCGTTGAGGGCGTTCTTGAGCGTTTCACGGGAGCTGGCGTACACCATGCGGGACTAACGTTGTCAGATGGAATAGTGCAACCCACCTCAATCGGGAGGACTTACCTTGACGCCGGTATCATCCTGGTTAATGTAGGTTATGAATGCGATTTTCGATCTAGCTTGGGGTCAAAGGGTGTTCTCTCCAAGTGCGGAAGCACTAAATTGCCTCACCTCTTGCCTTCACCACCCTCTAGCTCGAATTCGACATCGTAGATAGCATACGACGGTCTTGCTTTGCCATTTTTCTCCGTCTTACCCAGGAGCTTTTCTCTGAACACATCATATTCTGGCTCTGTGCCCACCTCGTCTACCACGATTTCCTTTTGGTCATCGGAAATTTTGTAGATGATATATTTTGGACCGCCTCGTCCGAGCTTGAGTTCGTTGAACTTGGATACGCAATCTGGATTGACCGAAAGACTGCGCACGAAATGTCAGACAAGATTCCATTTTGCGGCGCTACACGGCTCGGAAGAGATCCCTACCCAGAAACAGGCTGTTAGGCTGTTAGTGAGGGTTTCAAATGAGATAGGAGTGGGCGCATTACCATGATTGTGGGATTGCAGCAGTAAAGGGTCGGATCAGATAGTGAGTAGTCGACAGGATTCTGGTGTGAACTTCTTGTGCAGGCTGAGCTCTTACAATATATGCAAAGTTGCTGGCCTGCGATAATCAAAATCAAGGCGAGTAGTTACGCGTCCGTTCAGGCGACAGAATAAGTTGATTCTATGAACAATCGGCCGAAAATAAACACAACCTGGGATGGGAGCAGGCAATAACATCCTGCCCCACTATCATCATTTTGAAAAAACATGCCGGAGCCGCCGCATCGTTTGAGTCAGCCACATCGCCGACTAAGCCCGTGTTGATCCAGGGTCTTTCCATCGTAATATACGAAGGCTAAAATCTAGCCTATGCAGCACAATAGCCAAGCCTAGTACGCGGTCTAAGGCTTCCCTCCCGTCGCCGTTTATAGCTTTCATCCGTTTCAACAGCCGATCTTACTCAACCACCAACTACCATGCGACATATAATTGCTACCTCACGACGCTTTTCAAGGCTACCCGAACGGTTTAGGCTGTCAGCTTTCGCCATAGCAGAGATGTCTCAATCGCCATATATTCTAGGCCTCACCCCGCTGAGGTAGCGCTAATCTTGGCTCCGCGCTCACATCTTGGTCATTACCTGACCGCGAGAACCATATCTACCAACCCCGATGCGATTATAGATGCAGTCTGGTTTCTACAGTCCTCACTGTGTGACTTCATCAAGCTTCTCCACTTTCTAAAGTCCCTGCCGAGGCATGCTGTCTTGATCACGGCAGCTTTGACTGGGGGGGCCATCTGCAGAATAGGGTCAATGTTGGTCGGCATAATGGATCCATTCTCAGTTCCTGAAATGTGTTTTACACACTTATTCCTCCTCCAGAGTACTTGTGCCATTAGCTAGACTGGACAGGTGAATCCGGTGGTCATAATGTGCGCCTGATCTATCCGAACACAACTCCCGTTTCTTGCTAAGGCTTTGCTTTGCCTAGCGTGTATCAGTCACAAGATTCTAGGATGAGGTGAGCTGGAAATCGATATTTGGAGTTGTAAGAATGATATAGTCGGTTTGGTCTTTGTTAGCCCCACTTACGATATCTTCACTCGAAGTACGTCCCCTCCTTTACGGTGTCACTAGTGGTTCTTATTAGTTCTTGTAGCCTGCGGTGTTATTTGCATATGTTCTTATACTGATCGATCTTTCTCTAGCAACCATATTCTAATTCTAATTCAACCGCTTCACTTCTACACGCCAACTCGTCGTGTTCTTTGGCAAGTTATCGTTAATTTTACGAAATGGCACCCTCTTCGGCCTACGATGACGAGAAGCACCTTCTCATGACGATCATACTCAATGCGGACATTCAGATCACAAAGGCCTGCACAGACGCAGTAGCGAAGATGGGAGCAGGCGTTAAAGCTGAAGCACTTCGGTAAGCATTTTGTCTTCTGATACGCTCACCACCGTGAACGATATGGTCGTTAGGTGCTTCTACCGCCTCCTGCAGCCGTGTTTATTGCATCCCAAACACCCTCTTGCAGAATGCCAATAGAGTGTGGTTGCTGTACCGCAGAAGCACTGGCTCCCAGTAACTCGGTTGACTCATCCACTATCGCAGCAGGAAGGACGACCCCTCAATTTGGTGTGTTATTCGTTGTCTTCTGCCTCAAAAACAACAAGCTTGAGTAAAGTCTTACAAATCTTCAAAATTCCACACAACAGCATCTGCCAGCAAATGCACCCTTGACTACTCCATAATGTGGAGGGAATTATTGCGCTAAGTCAAATTTCAAGATCAAGTCTTCCTCAGGTTCCCAAAGGATCGTACACAGCACGAAAGTGATCTGAAAATGATCTTCTCTTCACTCCGGTCAACTGGAATTCGCTATTATTCCTACCTCCAGCACGTTCCTCTTCCCTGGATCTCTACTCCGAGGTGTTTCCTTTTCATTCGGCCCTTCTCTTCCTAGCATTCTCCATTGTCGATCACAATTACTAAGGCTAGCCAATATTCTCCTGAGTCCAGCTTACTACCAGCAACACTCAAGGCCTCATCAGATATCGCAGTATCACCTCATTACCTCGTCGCGACAACATGCCGTTTAAATGGGACGCTGATGCAGAGCGAAATCTTCTTCTACATATCGTCAAGAGCATGGACGTGAAGCCACCTGCAGACATCTTCAACAGTATCGCGCAATCTATCGGTCATGGCGTGAATGGCAACGCGTGCGGGTGAGCAATACAGCTTGAACCTCTGCCTGGTCTGCTGTGTACCATCTAACTTTTGCCTATATCATCCCAGATATCCTTTATCGAACTTTCACACTGTGTTGCTAGCGTAGCACATAATTACTTCTCCGTGTAACTGTGCTGACGGCTCTTTCTTTCTAGGCAAAAATTCTACAAACTAAAACGAGAGCATGATGCGTTTGTTGCAAAGTCTGCAGCTGGAGATGGCCAGTCGACACCGTTGAAGTCTGCTCCTCCAAAGCAAAGTGCGTCGGCGAAGTCGACTTCAAAGGCTTCCACGAAGAGTCGCAAGCGAGTAGCGGATGTTGTGGATAACGATGAGGATGACGACATCAATACACCTTTGAAGAAGTTCAAAAAAGAGAGGAAGGCGGACCACGAGACCGAGAAGGACGATGACTGAATCGTTACAGAGTCAAGTTAGCCGTCTGACCGGTCCGTATCAATCTGGTGATGTTGAGTTCGCAAACGCTAACTCCGCCTTACAGTACCACAGCGCAACAGCACTTCTACCAGGATCAGACAAGTTTCAATAGTGATGGACGAGAAAAGGTTGCTACGTCCACAGCCTTCTCTTTGGATCAAGAAGCTCGACGGCACGAAAGTACATATAGTACAAGTTTTACCACGGCCCAAGATATCAAACTCAACTGATGTGCTTGGTCAGGTAATCAATCAGTCGTCTCCCCAATTATACGTTTGAATCCACTCAATAACTCCTCCCACTTTTGTTCGTTACCCTCTGCAAATTCCTTCGCTTTCCTCACAGCGTCCCAGTCCTCATGCATGTGCTTTTTGCTCGTCGTTCCGTTACATATGACCGTATTCTTCAAACCCAAGACAAGACAGTAGAGGGCATTCGCCAGACTCATATCAAGCGCCGTTGAAGTATCCGCCACGACCTCGGATCTCAACAGAAGGGGGTTTCCAGTAATTGTCCAGAAGCTCTGGTAGACCAATCCTTTTTCCACGCAGAACTTCCGCACAGCGATGTCGTAGCGTGTGTCGGGGTAGAAGCGATTCTGCACAATTGCTGGTTTGATCCTAGCTCGCTCGTAGAGTTCCATCAATGTGTAGAGGTTCGTGTTCGAGATGCCTAGCACACGGATCTTACTCGGTACATACTCTTCCAGAGCTTGCCAGACTTCGAGCGTCTCGTCCATAGTTGGCATAGGTGAATGAAGGACTAGAGAATCGAGCCATGGTTCTTCAGAAGCCGAAACGGTAAAGTTCTTGAGCGACTTCTCTACGGATTGCTGTACTTGCTGTGCTAGGCTGGATTCCGGATTATAGGGGATATTATTCGGGTCCTGGCCATGGACTGAGGTGAACTTTGACTGTATAAAGAGATCTGAGCGTTTGAGTTGGTTTGGACTGTTGCCCGAAGCGAGGAACGTCCGTATGCCTTGGCCAACGAGGTCTTCTCGGTAGTGGCGTGGTTGGCAAGCTGTATCGATTGCTGTAAACCCGGACTGAAGAGCTTGCGCCACAAGAGGTGCTGTCAACTCTTTCTTCCATGCTGTGCCATAGATAAAAGGCGGGAGAGTGAGCATTGATTGGTTAGCTAGAGGCAGACGTGAGAAAATAGAAGACGACATGGTTGAAATCTATTTTGACATAGACACTCGAACACAATCCATTGCACCTCTCGGTTTCGCCTATGAAGACACTGCCACTGTTCGAGTGCAGCTGATCTATCATATAGTCACGATGCTAATTCGTTCTTGCTGCTCGAAGTTCCGGATGATTGCATCTGCGATGACGCAATATGAGAACTTCCTCAACGATCAAGACTTGCAACTCTCAATTATATTTAGTAAGTACTACGTAGCAAAAATACTTGTTGTATGCTGTTAAGTCATCTAAGGTCTAGACTCCAAGTCAAGAGGGGCTTTAAGCTTTGGTCTGCACAACAAAGTTTGTGTCAGTCTATGCGACTCCGCGAAACTGTTATAGCCAACTAACTATTCTGCTGGTTCGAGGACAATTGATCACTATTGGTGATGCTGCTTATAACTAACTTCCTCCGCTCTGCTTCGTTTCGACTTCGCAGCGGGGAAAATATCCTTTTCCCTTGGAACTTTCACAAAGCGAATTTGGCGTTACAAACTATTACTTACCACCAAGCTCCCATCAACAATGTTGATGGTTGGTAGGCAGGCCTCTGCCCGACGGCAACCTGTTCCATCAGCGTTGAAGAATCTTTCTTCTGATGCAGTCGCTTCCATCCACAAATGGGTTGGGGCTTTCGAGAGAATGTTGGCTCGGGTCCGCCCCGCCGAGGATAGAGAACCCAACAGTTAAGAGCGATCGAACATCCAGTAAACATTGTTAAGCAGTTGGGGACCTTCGTCGCGCCTCAGAAGCGTCGGGGTCATGAAGTTCTTTCCGATCGGTGCATGTTGTCTCCTTGGACAACGAAAATCTATCAATCATGCCGTTGAAGAGGACCTTCAAAAATATGTAGTTCATCTCTCGATCAGCTCAAATGGCATGGAAGAGAACAGATCTTAGTGTTTCCAGGGCATTTGAGCAAGCTCGTTATTTTGATGAGGACTATACTTTCCGCAATCCATATGCGCAAGTAGGAGACGCTGAGACCGTACGACGAAATATTCATCTCGTGAAAACAGATGTAGTGACGAAGGAATAGCACATAGGAATCTCACAAAATTCGGACCCTCGACGATCAACGTCAGTTCATTTAATGAAATCCCTGCTCGAGCCGGTCCATGGCGATCATCGCTCCGGTCAGACCCTTGGGCTTATCTCATACGAAGTACTAGTAGACGACAGGCCGTGGACAAGCCGATCCTGAAGATGCACTGAGATTCATAGTCCATCAACAGTATTACATCGCACACGTGGGTGGTTCGACCACGGTTGCGCCAAATATCAACATATAGACAATTTTGTCGTATTAATTGCTTGCAAACCGGGGGAGATACCATGCATTAATAACTTTTAGGCATTGGAACACCCGGGTCGATCTGTGCGGAAAGTGGGCGATCCGCTCCAAACCTGGGAAGCTAAAATAATAGGGGCAACCGCCAAGTTGGGTTGCAGGAACGAAGTTCGATGGAGCATATGAGATTAGGTGTGGCTCAGAGGTTCAAGAGGCGTGAAGAGGTTATGCAGGGAACCGACGGGTCACAAGTCACAGTAGCAAGTGCTGCACATATTCACGCAACCTTGGTGGTGATAAAATTCACGCCCAGAGTGTCAGCTGTTGTGGTAGCGTGATGCACTGATGTAATGGTGCCTACGAAGTACTCGGTCCTCCATAGTAACCGCGCATTTCGACCGTGCATGAAGCCCATGCTACTAGGGCAAGGCGATATGATCATCCTACAGCAGGCTCATCCAGATCCAGTTGGACTCCGACCGCAAGGTTTCAATGTTACCAGTTTTTAACACAAATGAGGTGGGATAGTGAGATTGTTTGGTCGCGACGAAGGACTGGCGACAAGGTGGCGTACATAGGAACCCCTGGCATGCGGAGTGGTGACCTGACCTTGGATGTGAAGAAACCCACATCCCGACAGGCAGCGGTTGGCGGGCATTCACGCGGGAATCGGCGCCCTGTCCCTCGAATGTTTGGAAGCAATGGCAGGCACCTTCTCCTTATAGCTGCCCGAACTAGCTTGAACTAGCTCTGGCACTAATCAACCTCAATTTCTCCCAGTTGCTCGACACCCGGTCCTCTACCACCGCTGTCGTTTACATTAATTCCAATTTGTGCTTAGCAACGCTGTCCCCTTATCACACTGCCAGGGATTTCTTCTTTCTAATAGTGATGTTTCTCCAATGAGTTCTTGATTCAAGTACGACTACGATTGTGCATGATTTTCACGAAACCCTTTTCCACTCCTTGCATGCGACATTGCCTAACCTGAACCGACCATTGACGACCTCCTAGAGGCTATCATCTGACTCGATCACAGGTTGACGTTGAGACTAGTCAGTCGTTCGAGCGCTCTTGTTGTTTGTGATCCAAGTGCTCCGCGGGATCGAACGGCCAGTCTAGACACGGAAGCATTCACCTGAATTGGAATTCAATTTAACAGAGCCTTTCCCGGAGATCAGGGGCTCTCACTTCGCAGAAGCCTTTCGGCGCAATTTATTTAGGCACAAGTACTTGAAGAGAGACTCGCTGGGTACGCGATATGGCGACATTCAACATGAATGACGGGTTCTTTGATGACCATCCTTCCCGGTCTCCTCGATCGTATCGCAACCAGCAGCCGGCTTTGAATCGTGGCAATTCGCGACCGATGGACAGTGCATATGGATCGGTGCAGGGCGCCATGTTTGCAAACAACAGTTCTTTCGGTAACAACAACATTGGCCAGAACTTGCGATTTACTAGCGGTCCTTTCGCTCCCCCAATGCAAACCGGCGTGCCTAATGGGCCTGTTGGGAACGTTCACTTTCCCTACGACTCTGCAGCGGCACAAACGTGGAACGCCGGCTCGAATGGCATTCCCAACTTTAGTGTAGGTCTAGGAGCACCTCAAGATCCATCCCGGAGCGTCAGACCAAGTCGTGGTCGGATGGGCATTTCGAACGTGAGTATATTTTCCAACCACTAGGCCGGTCTGCTAACTGATACTTTAGCTTTGGGATGAGCCTTCGTACCTTCAGCAGCCAAGCTCGCAAACCGGACGTCAGCCCTCGATTACGGGTCGTCAGGACCAACTAGATGACGACGAACTGATACCGACCGCAATAGTGATCAAGAACATCCCGTTCGCAGTGAAGAAAGAGCAACTTGTCGACTTGATGGTGAATATGAGCCTTCCATTGCCATATGCCTTTAACTATCATTTTGACAACGGAGTGTTCCGGGGGCTCGCGTTCGCAAATTTTACAAGCCCGAACGAAACGGAGCAAGTGATCCAGGCTCTCAATCATATGGAATTGAGCGGCCGTAAACTCCGAGTTGAATACAAGAAAATGCTTCCCTTGGCTGAGCGAGAAAGGATTGAGCGAGAGAAAAGGGAGCGTCGTGGCCAGCTTGAGGAGCAGCACCGACCCGTTCCCCAGAACCCGTTGCATAGCCAAATTTCCCTCTCGGCCCTGTCACAGGCGAGAAACACACCATCGCCACTGTCACATCGACAACAGGGACGTCAGTCAATTGATATCGACATGAACGACCCTGTGACCCTGGACTTCTACACGCAGCTCACCATCTTCAAGACTAATAACGAGCCTGAGACCATGATCTTCCCACAAGATTTGCCGCCCGAACACCGACGTCTTGTCCATACGCTCGCACATCATATGGGCCTCCTGCATACTTCACATGGAGCTGGCGAGCAGCGACAAGTGCATGTTCAGCGACCTGCACCAGGATCGAATATCAGCCCGCCCAACCCAAACTTGAATGCTCGACAAGGCCTAGTCAGAACTTCCACATCAGAGTATGAAGGCAACAGATCTTATGATGGCCCACAATTCAATGCTCTGCGTGGACAAGCTTCTGTCGGCTTGCTTGACGTCGACGTCAATTTAGGTTACGGCCGGCAAGATAACAACAGTCTTCGTAACGCGAAGTCGCATGCTGACTTGAGATCGTGGAACACGTCTCCTGCACCCTCCTCGGCTAGCTTTCCAGCCATCCAAGCCAACGGCCGCATACAGGCACTTGGAGATACCGCAGGTTCCAACACACCGACGCTTACGCCTGTTGCGTCCCACTCCGCTCTGGGAATTGGTCGGGATGAGCCCTTCTTGATCTCTGGATTCAACAGCTTGAGCATGAACAACGGTACGAACAGCCAGACGAGCCCTCGGCGACAACGCGGCGGCTTTTTCAACAGCACTTCAACCTGGGAAGACCAAAACTCGTACCAAGCAACAGCGCCGATTGGCAGCAAGCGTACTGTGAGCATTGGGCAAGAGAATGCAGCGCCCGTCCGTCAGTCTCGAGGTCCTTCTTCCAATAATGCCATGGGATTTCGACGCCACAACGGACGGGGCAGTGATGAGCTGCGAACCGCCAGCTCGGCGATTGCAGAATGATATTTTTGAACAGATACCCACCTGTACTGACGAAGCTCTCTGGAGCCTTTGATGAGACGACGACCTGACGACGAAATGAGAACGTGAGCAATCAGGACGATACCGGCAAAAGTTAGACGCATAACGGCAGCCTCACGACTGCACATGCTGTTCCGATAGCTAGAGATGAAGACAACTGAATTTCACGACCTGTCACAACACCAAACCCCTTTAACGACCCAAGAAAGACGAGATTTCGGCAGATTAAATCGAGTGAAGCTCGCCGAAACGCTGCAACACGAATATTTGTGCAAACTATTGATCTATTGGAGATATTAGTCTACAGAATGATATGGTAAGGAAAGGGCAAAAGTTAATCTTATGATCATGGCGAGCAGGTTTGGAAGCGGATGGGATAGCTGTATGATTCGAGGACAAAGATAATTTTGGACTTGTGATTGACGCATGGGATGGTGTTGCAACGAGAAGGATGGCGTCAGCTACATCTTAATAATTCGAATCCATGCGCCTGTAATCATCGAGTTAAACTCTGATGCATGTGTTCTTTCTTTGTTCTATTACCCTGCTGCCAGTACTTTGTTTACTGTACGAATTTCCACGCTATCCAGACTAGCTTAGTGTACACACGTGATATCGCACATGTTCCCCTCCAACACGAAACCAAGTTCAAGTTCTGGAGGAGTAGTTCGGTGTAGTAAAAAGAGAAATTCATTGGCTTCGAGACATATCAAGATGCAGCCTACATGCTTCTTGGAACCAAGTCAGCCTGAAAGTTGAAGATCATGGTGACGGTTGCCTACAATGGCTTATGGCAGCCTGACCGCATCTTCGATTCCAGAAGAAAATGGGAGAGCCCACGGTCGACCCAACCACGTCTTCCGGCATTCTGCAGATTTCGATGGTGATCTGTCCTACCACTCACAGCTAAGTCCTACAAGTTCAAGATACTGATTGCATTGCAGAACTCGGGAACTCAACCCGGGAGAGCACCATTGTTATTGTTTTCTTGACGGGTAGGTAGCGCCAAGCAACTCAGCCGGCCCCGCTATTCCGATTCACCTTTTCTGGGTCATTGCGCCTGCTGCTAACTAGTAGTTACTCCGAACAAAGCAAACGCGCCATCGACCAATCCCTTCCCACAACTAAGCATCTTATCTACCTTTCTTCATCATTCCACTCTCCCAACGCGTCGCATCCTTAAGCCGATACATTTTTCGTATCGTCTTGCACATACCAACCACATTTTCCATCACTTTGCATTTACACACATCCGCACACACACACCCAGACGAATACAATGGCAGGTGGCAAGGGCAAGAGCATTGGCGGCAAGGCCACTGGCGCAAAGGACGCCGGCACGAAGACACAAAAGTCTCACAGCGCAAAGGCCGGGTTGCAGGTGAGTCATTCAACTCCAGCTGCAGGAGATTGAGCTCGAGGTTTTTGTGGGGCACGCGTTGCGCATAGCGATATAGTCGTCGATGATGATGTTTTCGATGGCCGAAACGACGCGTCGCCACTCCGAAGCGCAGTACTCTCGATCTAGTCCTTGTTGCGCATGGGCGAAACATCATTTGTTCAGCCAGAGAGTTGGAGCTGGCAACCTCGGGATCTTGATATCTCTGCGTCATCCCGATGCAAAGGGTCAGCAGCTAACATGGTGCCTCTCCCCCATCTAGTTCCCTTGCGGTCGAGTTAAGCGTTTCCTCAAGAACAATACTCAGAACAAGATGCGCGTAGGCGCAAAGGGTACGTCTGTCTGCCTCTTTGTCTCCTTTGAATTCAGCCCATGCTTCGTTCAAACTCGTTTTTATCCCCAAAAACCACTAACACACTCTGCCTTTCACCAGCTGCTGTATACGTGACGGCCGTACTCGAATATCTCACTGCCGAAGTGCTCGAGCTTGCCGGCAACGCTGCCAAAGATCTCAAAGTGAAGCGTATCACGCCGCGCCACCTTCAGCTCGCGATCCGCGGTGACGAGGAGCTGGACACATTGATCCGCGCCACGATCGCGTTCGGTGGTGTGCTGCCACATATCAACAGGGCGTTGCTACTGAAGGTGGAACAGAAGAAGAAGAAGAGTGCCGAGGCATAGGAGAGCAGGAATTGCGGATGACATGAAGGAGTATCAGGATGTGTGGTGTGATTGATTGGACACACAAACTATGAAACATGCAACGAAAGACGCGTTCTGCATCTGCATCTGCATCAGAATCAGAATCAGAATCAGAATCAGATCAGGTTACTTCCACGTTGGCGCGTTGCAAAATGTCACACTACATTTGCACTTGACTGCGGCTGCATTCGAGCTGGGGAACGCAAGTGGCAAGGGGGGGCAGAAGTTTCGATAATGGCACAAGGAGGCGTATGAGGAATATGTATGGCTTCGTATCGCGGTGTTGCAAAATCATTCAATTCGAGACCTTTGTTTTTCATTCAAGCTTTCCTCGCCTCGTCATGCATTTCATCAAGTATTGTCCATGTTAAGACTAAAGCAGGGCTACCTCAGCCCCAATATGCTAGAGCAATCCGCGTCCTGAGCGTTATGCGAGAAGATCCCGATAGTGAGGCTACATGTTCTCTTAAAGTATCACAATGTGAGTATAGTCCAGTCACATACTACTTCATATTGCTCAACGCTTGCTGAAAATTACCTACAACTCTTGGAACCACTCTAACAAAGCCATCACTTCTCAATACACCATGCTGAGTGCTGAGTGGCCGATACTCAATGCTCGCCCTTCAAGCAGTCGTAGCCATACTCTGGCGCAATCCCTCCATCAAGACCAAGCCGATCACGCCATTCTCAGCCATCATGTCCTTGAACTCGTCATCTTGAAGCAGCTGCTCGATGTTGCCGACAAGGTAGATCGCGAGAACGGCGTGGAGATCGACGACAGAGGCGTCTGCCATCGCTGCTGTTGCCGTGTCGGCTGCTGTCTCGGAATTAGCACTAACATTGCCTGAGGAGACAATGCCAGGCGGTTTATTTGCTGCGAAATATTTGAGCGCATCGATCGACTCCCTTATATTGTCATCGATGAGGCCATGTGTCGCTGACCACGGTGGTGTTGGGGCTGGCGGCGGGCTATGGTCTTGGTTGAACATCTGCTTGAGGCGGCTGATGAAGGCTTGGAAGGCGAACAGCTTCAGTTCGCGGCAGTCGTATTTGCTGGCAAGTGTAAACGTCTTGGCGAAGTGCAGGAGCGGGTAGGGGTTTCCGGCCTCGTCTGCGATGTCGATGAAATAGTGTGAGAGCCGACCGGGACTGCTGCGTTGAGAGACCACATGGAGCCACGGTAAGAATTTCATATCGACGAAATATTGAAGATCCATATTCTCTGCGGAGCAGGACAGGCACTCGGAGGCGAGCCTCATTTGGCTCTTCCCGCACCTAAAGCACTTTTCTCCATCCATTAATGGTGCAAAGTTGGTGGTTGTGGTGGTCTTGACGGAGTCAGCAGGAGTAGTAACTCCCGGACCCCGGACGATCATCTTGTATGCCAACTCGGTGAGCTGGAGAAAGGCGACCTTGTCGTCATGGCGGAGGTTATCATTGAGCTCACTGAGGTCACCGCTGGACACGGCATGGCTGTTCAACAATCGATGGAGAGGCTTGGACAGGCTACGGAAGAGGTGGGCGTGAATGGTGATTTTGCATTGGTCAGGGCCGATCGTCAGAGTGATTGCCGGCGAGCTCAGAAGCTCTTGCATGCTATCGATATCCCAGCGTAAGCACTGATCAACGGCCATTTCAAAGAATGGCCGACCTCGCTCAACAAACTCGGTGGAATCTCATCTTACCTCACCGGGCCCTTTTTCTCTGCCTCCTGATTGTTCACACCATAAAGTACCGGAGCATTGTTTGGTCGGCTGGAATTGGTACCTACTCGAATGGACGAAAATGGAGATGGAGGAACAAAGCCATCATCGAGCCTAGGGCGTTTGCTTGGAGTTTCATCAAGAGTCATATTGTAGATAAGCCGGTGTCGAGCAGTGTGGGATGAAGGGCGGCCGAAAGAATGAGTTAGGGGGGGAAATAGATCGAAAGCCAGATAGTCGATCTGAAAGGTATGACCTAAACTTTAGCAGCTGATTAAGAGGAGTGAAGATTAGATCACAAATCCGCGAATTTGGTCGAGGCACCTGTCCTCGACCGTCTTAGAAGTGAGATATTTTGTGAAAATCTGCGATGGCGTTCTAGTCAGGTAAATCAGCAGACTTGTGAAGCAATTTGTGAAAGAGACAGTGCACGGCGAGTAAGTACGGCGACTGAACAATAAAACACGAGTTGCGAGGTAAGACTCCCATGGGGAAAGAGCGGCTCACGTAACCACCATGACAGCAAGAGCAACAGCAACAGCAACAGCGACAGGAACAGTGTAATAGAGCTCGCTGATGTTGTGTCTGGAACTATTAGCCGAACATGGGAGCTGTGAAGCTAGGCAGGCAGCGATCCTGAATTCAATCACAGCTTGACAAGGTCGCCAGGTCGTGGCCTTGAGATCCGCAAAACAAAAAGGTATTTCACTGCAAGCATTGCTCCGGGCTGAAGTCTTCCATCTTTGTATCTGCTCTACCAGTGGGCGGGGAGTCAAAGCCTTGCCTCCTCTGCGACATTTAATCACATTGATCGAAAAAGCGCAAATCCGCATGCCTTTGTGCTTTAAGGTGCTGAGTCGAGAAACCAATTCTCAAAGTCACATGTAGTCAAGACACGCTGTGTGCCCACAGCCACACAGGCCGAACTCGGCGAACACTAACTAACTGCATGCTGCGGAGTGTCTCACGAAACTTCCAGATGTGTGGCTGGAGGGGACACTCAGGCACCGAGGCGGAGCCTCCGGTTGATTACGTCGTTATTCGCGCGCGGGACGATCCCCGCGAGCATCATATATGGTTGAGGTTTCCACAAGGGTTTGCCTTCCGTATAGAAGAAGCACATCTTCTTCCAAGACTGTTCCATTTTCTTTTTGCTCATCTGTACACACGTACATCTAAAGTGCAGACCCTGTACTAACTATTGACCGGAAACAGCAACCCCGGGCACCTACAAGGACTAGTACTCTCGTACATCCATCCCACTTAACCTCAACCCCAAACTTTCCAAATCTACATATTTCTACATCCGCTCTTCCAGTTTCAACTTTCCCGGATCCAACACCCAACACCTTCTTTCGAAGCTGTACTAGACCAGCAAAACAGCAAAACAGCCGGGTATACATACTTACTGCTAAAGTAGATGACCGACTACGCCCCACCCAGCGGCCCACCCCCTCCGCGGGTTCCCACGGGCTGGAAAGCGGTATGGAACGCACAATACAGCGAATGGTTCTACGTCAACATGTACACGAAGCAATCGCAATGGGACAAGCCGCTGGAGCCAGCGCAGGATCCCAACGCAACCACAACGGAAAGTGATGGCCCGCCCTCCTACACACCGGGCAACAATCCCCCGCTACTGAGCGCAGGCACAGATGTCAAGCGTGGAGCGAGCCCCGCCGGAGTCTCCGCCGCGAGCCCACAAGCAGGACAGCCGCAGTCGCAGTCGCAGTCGAATAATCCGTACTATGCGCAGAATGTGGCCGAGTCGGACGAGCAGATGGCCCGGCGGCTGCAGGAGGAGGAGGAGGCAAATGCCCGCCGCAACAACAACAACCAGCAGCAGCAGCAGCGTGCCGGTTCTGTAGCTGGACCTGGTGCTGGAGGATTTACTCGTGGTGAGAGTGATGGGTATTATCAGGGACCAGGTCAAGGACAGGGTCAGGGACAGGGCCAGGGTGGGTATCCGAATAGTCCGAGCTACGGGACTGGGAGTAGTCCTAGTGGTTATCCGCAGTCCCCGCCGGGTCAGGGAGCGAGACCGGGAGCTGAAAAGGGTCGCTCCGGGAGTTTCTTCGGAAAGATGAAGGACAAGATGGGAGGGTTGTCGTCGCCGTCGTCCGGGCAGCGGCAGATGGGGATGGGAGCGCCGATGATGGGATATGGTGCCGGTGGCTATCCTCCGCCCCAGCAGCAGTATGGAGGATACCCGCCGCAATACGGGGGCGGGTATCCGCCGCCGCAGGGACCTGGGTATGGGCCTCCATATGGTGGTGGGGGATACGGTGGCGGGGGATACGGCGGTGGATATGGCGGGCAACCGATGTACGCACAGCCGCAGCGCAAGAAGGGACTTGGGAAGGGGGCCCTGGCATTGGGAGTCGGCGGTGGACTGCTCGGTGGCGCGTTGCTGGCGGATGCAATCGATGATCACGAGGAGGCCGCCTACGATCAGGGTTATGACCAGGGTTACGATGACGGAGGTATGGACATGGGCGGCGGAGATTTCTAAGCTGGCTGACATGCCCCCCCAGCATGCGGTGAGCATAACACCGGCTCGGGCGTATGAGGGCAAGATGTGGAGGTTTGGTTATCTGCAAGCATTCTTTGTCGAAATAGTCAATGTATTGTTATCTGCTTGGCCTTTGCTTTGCCTTTGCATGCGCACGAGACATAGCAATGGCGAAAGGACGATGCTCGATCAAGAGGTAGCTGAATCGTTTTACTCAAGGGACTCATGGAACCAAGGCGCAAATGTTGTTTTAGTGCAATCGAACTAAAATGAGGAATAAATAAGCTGAGCTATCTTGAAGCCCGCAGGGGGCGTTACAGATAAGATCCCAGCTGCCCAGACACTCGTACTCGAGCCTGTCCGCAGAGACCATGAATGAGAAAAGAAGAGGGCAGTGTCCAGCTTTCGAGTCTCTACATGAGTAGCCATCTGCATGAGAGTAACAGTTGTAGGTAACGGTACCCTCACTCAGTGGCTGTGGCACAGATAAACAATTACAAAAATTTGATAATTCACTCACCTGTCTCCAAGCTCTGTCGAAGTGCTCATCAGGCTTTACGTTTTTCTCGACTTTTTATCTTTCTTCTTGTTCTTCTTGGGATGCTTGTCCCCCCGGCGATCTCGAGGATGCCGATCGTGAAGGTCTTTCGACAATCTATGGTCTTGCCTCGGTTTGGCGCCAGTGTAAGGCAGGCCAGCAGCTTTCGATTTGGCGTAGCTTGATTTGGATAGATCTACTCGGTCGAGTGCTGACATGGCCGCTTCGTCTTCGTAGTCAATTGTAGTCCCTTTTCTCCTCTCTCGTGACGTTATCGTGTCTGCTTCTTCCTCGGAGCCTATTTCTCCCTCCTCGTCCCAATCACCGTCGTGATGTTGAGGTGAGGTGCTGAGCCCGCCACTCTGTTGGTTCGCCGTCGCGACAGAAACACCTTTGGGTGTGTTTCTCGGTCTTCGGCGGAAGGCACCGTATGTCTGCCTACCAGTAAGTTCAGCCCAGTCGTCCATGTCATCCTCGTCCTCGTCTGAAGTGGCTTCTGTGGGCTGGACATGATCCATGCCATTCTGTTGAACAGGGATTTTCACATCCAGCACCCACTGCGTTTCCACGGTATTCGTGGCATAGCCCAACTCGGCTCTCTTACTGGCAGCCAATGCTTCGTACGCAGACTCAGCCTTCAAAGCGGCGCGCACATCGGATCGATCTGCGAAGATCTTCGACTCTGAAGCGGGCGTGTTCGGACCAGACGAGTCCGGAGTGCGATCCGTTTTGCGTCGCTTCAAAGCCGGCTCCGACGAAGGAGTTTGGTGCTTGGAGGATGATGATGAATCGTTGGCATTTGCAGCTCGTTGCATGAACTATTGCATGTCAATCTTGATGCGGATGAGGTACTGGAAAGAGCCCGGGCTGCACGAGTGCCTGCACTTGCCTTCATGGTCAGGAGTCTGCTGGACATTTGCTTCGGCGCCACTGGCCGTGGAGTTGCCGGACCTGACATGTTGTGGTGTTGCGTTGGCTGAAACGGATTCGGAGGGATGTCTGACTCAGGGCTGCAGACTCGCCTTGGGAAGCACGAGTTCAATGGATTTCAGGGGAAGTGTAAAGATGTTACTCAGATCAGGGAGTAGTAGAGTATTGAGAATAGTAAACGATGCTGAAGTAAGAAAAAAAAGAATCGGAACTTAGTTCGCCGATTCGGTGGACAATGCAAATCGAGCAGTCGCGACCTGAGGTCCTGGCTGCTTGTAACTACTACTGCACTGTGTGGCTCGACGTGGTCGCCAAGAGACTTATCATTGATCAACCTTTGGGAAAAGGAATCGTCTGATCGCAAGGGCAAAACAGGTTAGTTACTACGAACGACAATCGTCGAGCTGAAGAACGATAGTTCACACCAGCTGATTTTACCGAGCCCAATCATTAAAGGCATTTCCACTGTCCAGAGCTAACCTATTCGCTGAAACCGTGATCATCCAATGATGCCCTGTCTCAAGCCTTTTCTCCTTGTATTGTAGCAACGACTTTCCTGGTATGCTTGTAGGTGCGGAACTCCAAATACCAGATCCCTTGCCACGTCCCCGTGTTCAATCTGCCGTTGGTAATGGGAACAGTGACGCTGGCACCGATCAGGGCTGATTTGATATGCGCCTGCATGTATCAATATCGCGGACAGTCTCACGCAGAGAAGCACTCACCGGCATATCGTCAGGGCCCTCAGCTGAATGCCTGTACAATGTACCCTTCTTGTCCTCGGGGGCCAGCCGGTCCAAAGCATCGCTCATGTCCTCTCGTACCTCGCTGTCCCAGTTCTCATTCAGCGACAGTGCACAAGAGGTGTGTTGCACAAAAAGATGGAGAATTCCGACTTTGTATTCTTTGAGCTCCGGCAGATTCTTGACAATTTCATCCGTCACCAAATACGATCCCCGAGCCTTGGAGGGCAGAGTGAAGGTCTTCTGAAACCACGACATGCTGGGTATGGCCAACACCGGGACACAGCCCGTCGGACAAGCAATCGAGGCGACACTTGGCGACGCTCGGTCAGAGAAGAGGGTTCGGAAGGGGAATAGGAAGAGATACTGTGGCAAGCCGGGAAAGAGGCAGACGAGAAAGAGAAGGATGGCGACAATGGTAAAACTGTGATTCTGAGTGATCGATTGTGGAGGCATCGTGCCCTCAGCCGCTATCGTGTCTTTGCCTGAGCTTCACTGCAGAAGGTCCGCAGCCCACGAAAACGTCATAGTGGACAATTTCGGAATTCGCCGTAATTAGGCCCGAGGTGGTACAAACTGTTCAGCTTCAATCGTTGAGGAACGTCCTGCCAACACCGTCAACAAGAGCTGTTGTTGTTACCTTCTCAAGCCGGGAAAGAGGAAAAGGACAGTTGTCGAGAAGGCTTGTGGGCTGGATTGGAATGCTATTTTCCAGACTTATGTACACTGAACGCCTGCCGCTCCGTGACCAACCCAAAGTCACCTCATGCACAATGGATAGATGGGTCTCATCGCTGAGCAAAAGGCTCACGCATCTGTCCCTCAGCATCCAATTCACCCTTGAGCTCGGGAAATTGACCCTGGATCTTGCCCTTCTGGGTGGGACTATCTGGCAATCGAACCTGGGCCGGATCATCCGTCGGCTCGAGGGGATAGCTGAGCTGGTCCTTTGGTAGTGAGTATAAGTAGTCCTTGTGATGGGTATTGGCCTAGATCATTTGGGTCAGCGTAAAGGGTAGAAGGACGGCACAACCGACGTACGTAAGGCAGCCCACAGTATGTACAGTGCGCAATTTCAGGCTTGTCAACATTGATGAAGATCCTGGGGTGACCAAGGGGCCCGCCTCCTCCGTCACATGCCACGACCGATTCATCTACCCATCTTACCGGCTGTTTGTGGATGAGTTCGATGGCGGCGAAGGGCCGGGGCTGTGCCAGTCAGCTTGATGCTCGTCTAGCGAGGCCTGTCGCGGCTCACCTGGACTTCCATGATGGTCTGCTCGAACCGAGGCCCGGACATGGCCAGTTCTCGAGGCATTTGACTCCGCGACCAGACTCCGCTTCGATTTGGAGCTTGCAACGTCCTGTCCTTCTCTGCGTCTGTTACTGATTCCTCGAGCGGCCTGTCGCCAATTCCCATGCTGTCCACAGCGACCTCGTCCGTCTCCGAGACATTTGGGGTCAATTTTCGTCCCTGAGGGTCGTTGACAGGTGCAAAGTTCTCCCCGCTGCCCGGTCCCTGTCGTGCAGCCGAGCTCGTGGATGCGAATGATCGGAGAGCTTGTCTTGACGTTCGACCTACTGCAGCCGAAAGGCGCATTCGAGCGATACTTATAGCCCCCGACATTGTGGCTGGTAGGACGGTGAGCAATCAGGCTCGAGGGTTACTATGAACGAACATGGACCAGAAACTTGAAGCGCATGGCAGACTGCGTGTAGAGGGAGGTGCAAATGGAGCTCTGAGCCAATCGGAGTGCGTAATTTCAAAGCCTGAGATGCCTGGATGCCTGGACAAGAACACGCAGACTACGGAGACACAGACACGGGCTAAGGGTCAGCCTCGTCAAGGCAGTCGCATCCAACGCGGCGATTGCTCGTCCCTGCCCTGTAAGTTACCAGAGAATACACGATCGCAATACTCTGAGGCGACGTATATTGTCACTACTATTTCGGCCCTACGACTCTCTCCCGCTTGTTACTGTATCTCAAATCGTGACTTCAAAGCTTGTACTATATTCTTCCGTCGTGCTAGAGTCTTCTCGCCAATATGGCTTCAGGCTATGATCGGGCGCTCTCAGGTATATCTCATGCGAAGTTGGTGTGATAATTGGCTTATTTTGCGACAGTCTTCAGCCCGGATGGACACGTGTTTCAGGTGGAATATGCGCTGGAAGCCGTCAAGAGAGGCACATGCGCCGTGGGCGTAAGAGGGAAAGACTTGGTGGTCTTGGGATGCGAGAAGCGATCGGCCATGAAGCTTCAAGATACAAGGATAACGCCGTCCAAGATTGGCCTCATCGATACACATGTTTGCCTCGCCTTTGCAGGTCTCAATGCCGATGCTCGCATCTTGATCGACAAGGCCAGGTTAGAAGCCCAATCCCATCGGCTGACGGTGGAGGATCCCGTCACAATCGAATACATCACCAAATACGTGGCCGGTGTCCAGCAGAGATACACGCAAAGTGGTGGTGTCAGACCGTTTGGCATTAGCACCCTGATTATTGGCTTCGACAAAGGGGACAGCGAGCCGAAGCTGTACCAGACCGAGCCCTCGGGGATCTATTCTGCTTGGTAAGTCCACCTTCGAAGCCAGGGAGGCGCCGAGCTAACGCTCCAACAGGAAAGCAAATGCTATCGGCCGATCGAGCAAGACAGTGAGGGAGTTCCTCGAGCGAAATCACAAGGACGGCATGGATCGAGAGACTGCCATCTCACTCACCGTCAAGTCGTTACTGGAGGTGGTTCAGACGGGCGCTAAGAATATCGAGGTAGCCATTATGGCGCCTGGGAAGACGATAGAAATGCTGGCGGCGGACCAAATAGAACACTACGTCAAGACTATCGAAGCGGAAAAACAAGAAGAGCAGGCCAAGAAGAAGCCAGGACGAGGAACAGGAGGAGGTGCATCCTCACTGCCAACCAGGCCAGCCGCTGAAGGCGAGAGTGCCGCAGACATATAGATGTATGATACCATCCTCTCAGGAGTTCATCCAGCGAATGGAGTTCAGGATTTATGCATGCTGCTCGTCCGCTGCGAAGGTATATGCAATAAAAACAGCAGTGGCCTGCCAAAAGGGGTTGACCTTCTCTTTGATGGACGCTTTGAAACGTCTCATGTCACACCTCGTTCATCTCTCCACGAGTGCTGTATATCGGCCTCAGCTTTATCCGCTTTGTTCGCTTCGTCACCACGCATTTCACATCCGTCCGGAAGGATTATCCGGCAATCTAATAAGTGCCCAACCCACAATTCAGCCCCCCTCGTGGCTGTGGATCTGACATGTCGTCTCTGCAGCAGTACAATCCGATGCTGTGAAGGCCAACACAGCCGTCAAGCTGCGATAAATAGCTTTGCATATGCTCTCCTCGATGACCGTCACTGTGCTCGTGGGTGTGCACAGAGCATCTTCAATAAACAGCACCGACGGATAGAGCCACATGCCAAAGATAGAGCCATATTCAAAAGCGCTGCAGAAAGCTAAGCCGTCGGGCGAGTTGAGATTCAGGTCAACAAGTTCTAGCCTGTAGCATCCTGTCCGTTACCCCAGTCGGTCTGCAGATTGGCCCACGTCAAATATCGAGTTGTACCCGTCCTGACGCACTCGGTCGTCTTTGATCATTCTGCTTTCGTCAGTCGCAGCGTACTCGAACAGGCCACAGCCAGCCTCACCTGGCGTCGACTCTTGTGTCTTCGCCTTCCACCTTGAGAGCTGCTTGAGGGGTCTTGGCTTCGAGGACAAAGTGGTTGTCGCAATGCGGGCAGTACTCGTCACTTCCGACGGTGTTAGTGTGTGTTGCTGATCCATTCATGTAGCGTGTTCACCTCTCGTCAAACTCCTCCATGTTCTTTCGGAACGCCTTTCTACATTTTTTACATGCAAACGCCATTTCCACGGTGCGTTGCAGAGGGTGGCGTTCCTGCTCGGCGTGGCATTCTGCACAATCAAACCACTTCCGGCCTATGACCAGATCAATAAAACTCCTCCATCCGTGACTAGTATCACACGAGATGAGACCCACAGCAGGGAGATCTGATGGAAACCTGAGCGTTCAAGATGTGTTTACTGAATATTCTTAATTATCTGCTGCAACTGCTGCATACGATGATCCTTACCACATTCTGGCGAGAAATGAGTCAACGAGCGGCGGGGATTGCTCAATTCCCTGTCTTATGCTAGGGGTATGTCAAACCAGCAGAGAGTCGGGCGGAAGAATGCAAGGCTGAAGGAGGGCCGCGGAGGGTTTCAGGGGCGGAGCCTCGGTGGGTGCGTGCTCTTGGTGTCCAAGTCCGTACTAGTAATAGCGTAGCGTGGCATGCCACGGCCGACGGAATGAAAACTACCCACCTACCCTGCGTCACTGATGGCGGTGCATTCCTTGCAACTTAACGTGAAAACATTGATTGTTGCGTTTCGTTTGCATCCTATCTACACCAGCTGGTGACGGAGTAAGCACTCTAACCGATCTTTTGCTAGGCCTCACATCCCGTCCACTTGCCCTGCTCTCCAATAGGCCTCCAATCCACCAGCCACTTACTAATCTGCCTTTTCTTCGCCATAGTCAATTCCCCCGGTCATTGCTGTCGACAGGCTTTGCTCAATCAGTCCATTGCTGCACTTCGGGTTGCACAAGGTACAATCTTGCAGTGGGCGGCGTGGGAGAGCAGGGAGGAAGCCTGGATTGGGAATGCTGACAATGAGCGACGACCATGGAAAACGAGGGAGACCTGGGTCTAGATGCAGCGTCGATTGTACGTCGGTGATCGTGATCCGAGGACGCGCGACCTCCATATTGGCACAAGTCTGACTGCTGCAACAGAGACCAGTTTCCTCCTTGAGGGCCAAATTCGAGAATCTACAAACTCACCATGTCACCGAAAGTGACCCACCTTCGTCGAATTTGAAGTCCGCCAACGCAACGCAGAAGCCGGCGGAGCCAAGCAAGCCTTCCACTCTCGTCCGTGCCTCCCTTGACCTTCCGCGACCAAGTTCACCATGGACATCACAGCCGCCGAACCAGGCTGATACGCACGATTCCCCTCGCACACCCTTGTCTTCCAACAGAGGTGCAGATTCGCCGACAAGATGGGGCAACAAGAGACCAGCATCGGCGCTCATGCAGGCTTCTCCTCAACTCACACCATCGGTGCAAGTCGACTCGCCGAGATCTCCTCCGAGAGTCCTGCCGCTGCGGAACCAGTCGAGATCCCCCGAAAGACTTGACGCAACCGGCTTTGGAAAAGTTCGAGACCTGGTCTCGCAGCACAGTAGCAGGTCTTCTACCAGAGCACCCACTCCAACTCCACGAAACGACTCTGCTGATCTCCCTACGCACACTACTGCACTTGATGCCCAGTCCGCCTCGAAGCAAGGGCCTGCGGCGCCGAGGCCAAAATCCCCTATACCTCCTCCGGTCAACCGAGCGGAAAAGCCAAAGATACCTCTGAAACCGACACATATAAGTTCCTCCGCTCCAGAGCCTAACTTGGGCACAAAGCCGGCTGAGTCTACCAATGCACGACGAGTTTCACCCTTCAATACCCCTCCCAGTAGCGATGATGAGCGGGGACCGGAGGGACAACCAGGGGCCCAGGCACGTTCCAGACGCTCACTTGATCTATTGAGTCGCGCTCCCGGTCCGACCAAGTCGACTGCTCATCCTCCGCCGAGTGACCCTCGATCGTTGGGATTCACCTCTGTCAAGCCGGTGACGGAAAGGAAAGACCCTCGCCAACTCGGCTTCTCCTCGACCCCTCCGCAGCCCGTCCGACAGGCCAGAAATCCGCCTTCGCCTGCCCGTATCGCAAGCCCGCCGCGGGATGTCCCTACAGGGGCCAGAGACCCGCGAGACCTAGGCTTTGGCAGCAGCACACCACCCACGCGGCAGGCACCACCTCTCACACAGCAGAGTCGACCGTCTCCGCCGAGGCAGCCGATACCAACGCAAACAGGCGCTATGCGTGACGCACGTCTGTCTGGATTCGGGCCAGCCCCTCTTTTGAATTCAACTAGAGATGGGCGCCAACTCGACCCTGCCCAACGACCGACCCCAAGAATACCACCCCCACGACCATCTGAAGACTCTAAAAGGCCTACCTATAACCCGGGTATCATGAGGACCACCCCAGCTCCAGCCATATCAGCACAGACAATATCCGCACAGGCGGTAATTGATACACCAGCGAGGAGATCTGACGATGTACCGCGGCAGAATTTGCCACCACGGCTGAACGAAAAATTTCCTCCACCACCGAAACGTGGCACATTTAATGACATTGACGTTCCAAAGCAACAGTCACTAGATGTTCATCTACCGACCCTACCTCGAAGAAGGTCCTTCGATGTTGTTCCACCACGTACCGAGGATTCCGAAGATGCCGAAGAAGCTCAACCCGAGCCAAGTACAACTCGCCACGACTACCCTGATGGCAGTCATACCAACCGCCGACCTCCTATCCACGATCCAAACAACTGGCAGATCCACTCTAGAACAGATGGCCGAGTTTTTGACATATGTGGCCGTCTGCTATGCGTAGGAAGCTATCACACCCGGATTTTCGATCTCAAAACAGGCGAAGAGACGCTGGATCTCAACCACGGTGAAACTGTCAAGACGACTGCTGTGCGCTTCAAACCAGGAGCGGACATCAAGGCCGAGGGCAAACGCGTGTGGTTAGGAAACAATCTTGGTGATTTGCAAGAAGTCGATCTCGAAACACATGTCACGATTGCTCAAACCTCAATTCATAATAGAACGGAGATTTTTCGCATTCTTCGTCATGAAAAAGACTTGTGGACATTGGACGAAGCTGGAAAGCTCTTCGTCTGGCCGGCTGACGAGACTGGCGTGCCCAATCTGAAGTACAGTCCGATTTCGCACAAGCTGCACAGCAAGCCGACGTACGCAATGGTTGTCCAGGACAAATTGTGGGTGGCCTCGGGCAAAGAAGTTCGTGTCTACCGTCCTGGACACGAGTCTACTCTCGTCGTCTCTAATGGTCCGTTGCAACCTGTGCAAGGTGCTGGTGACGTGACGTGTGGCACCTACTCAGAAAGTACTGGGCAAGTATACCTCGGCCATATCGACGGCAAAGTCACCATCTATTCGGCGACCGATTTTGCCTGTCTCGGTGTGCTAAAAGTTAGTGACTACAAAATCAATGCCATGTCCATCGTTGGCACCAAGCTATGGGCGGTTTACAAGACAGGCAAAATCTATGTGTATGACATATCCAAAACTCCCTGGAAGATAGAGAAGGATTGGAAAGCCCACGCCGGTCCCGCAACGGGGATCTTGCTGGATCCAGGTAGTGTTTGGCTGCTTGGTCGCCTACAAGTCGCAACCGCTGGGCACGACCAGTATGTGAGACTGTGGGACGGAATGTTAGAAGAGGACTGGATCGAGTCCGAGATGCACAAGCGAGATGTTGAGTACTGCACTTTCAGAAACGTCCAAGCGGCCGTGACGACCTGGAATTGTGGTGCTACCAACCCTAGCATGCTCAACTCGACTTTCATTGCAGATGCAATACATTCGTTTGAGGCCAATCCTCCGGAAATACTGGTCTTTGGCTTCCAAGAAGTCGTCGATCTCGAAGACCGCGCGGTGACTGCAAAGTCCTTGTTTGGCTTTGGCAAGAAGAAAGAAACCAAATCGAGCGACCAACATTATCAGTCCAAGGTATATCGTGATTGGCGTGACTATCTGGCAAGTCAAATCAATAGATTCATCCCTCAGCACGAGTACACCGAACTGCATACCTCCTCACTCATTGGACTTTTCCAGTGCGTCTTCATCCGCACGAAGGAAAGACAGCAAGTGTTTAGCAATGCAGGACAAGAGGTCAAATGTGGAATGGGCGGCCACTACGGCAACAAGGGGGCCCTTCTGTGTCGATTCGTTCTGGATTCGTCAAGTCTGTGCTTTGTCAACTGTCACCTGGCAGCTGGCCAATCACAAACATCCCACCGAAACAACGACGTGGCGACCATTCTCGAATCTGATTCATTGCCTCCAGAATCGGACCTGGACTTGAGGGCCAGTCTATACGTTGGAGGTGGTGACGGCAGACAAATCCTCGACCACGAGATATGCATCGTCAATGGAGACCTAAACTACCGCATCGATGCGATGCCACGAAACGTTGTGGTGAAACACATCGAAAATGGCAATCTGAACGAGCTCCTCTACAAGGACCAGCTGAACATATCTCGACGTCGTGTCGCTGGCTTCCGCCTTGCCCCTTTCACTGAGCTAGCTATCACCTTCCCACCAACTTACAAATACGACATTGGCAGCGATCGGTATGATAGTTCTGAAAAGAAACGCAGTCCAGCCTGGTGTGACAGGATTCTTTTCCGATCACCCAGTGCACGAGTTGAACAGGTCGAGTACAGACGACACGAGGGTGTGTACAACTCCGACCATCGGCCCGTGAGCGGCGTTTTCAATATCAAGATCAAGAAGGTGAACGATGCCAAGCGTAAACAGACGCTCAAGAGTGTCTATGTCGAATTTGAGAAGATGAGGAAGCGAATGCTCGAAGAGGGTTGCGTGGGCTATCTCGTAGGGAGTTTCGGGCTCTCGCCAGATGAGGCGCGAGGGCTGTTCAGGAGTGCAAAGTGATCTCTCTATCTGGCTGCTGAAAATCATCGATTCAATACCACAACGTTCTCACAGACCTGCCTTATGCGGTCGAGGATCACACCTCTTGAAAATGAGACCAAACACTAGACATAGTATTGCTGTACGGTCTGCTCTGCTCTGATCCTGAAAGCTGTGTCTCGCTTCAAAGATAACTGACGATGCTTGTGCTAGGAGTCGAAAGGTGGGTCGGCACTACTTGCGACCGGCAAGACCGGCCGGCGATGTGGTGCCAAGACCAGTCCCATCACGTGACCCAAAGCTAGCTGGGGAGTTGACGAGCTTTGCTTTACCTCAGTGTTACGACCTCTCCTTAAACATCTCCGCTCTACTCGACCACTCACCTTTAATTCACCTGCAAACATGTTCAAGCAGTGAGTACACAGCTCTGGATGATGTCGAAAGCTATTTTGAGCGCTTTGAACCAGTGCTAATGATGGAACTCCAGCGGCGTCACTCGCCTCTTGGGCAGGTCTGCTCTCCGGCCAACCGCCACTCGACGCGCATTTGAGCCTCTACGAAAACAAGCGATACCGGCTCTGAGCACGAGGTTTGCTAGCACCGAACCGAGTAGTGGCGTCAAGGATGGCAAGATCCACCAGGTCATTGGTGCTGTCGTCGACGGTACGAAGAAAACCCCCTCCAGCGACGAAATGGAGCTCTACATAGCTCAACCATGGCGTGCAAAATGAAATCAGAGAAAGAGGAGACCGACTGACGGAGTTTATGTACAGTCAAATTCGATACGGAGCAGTTGCCCGATATTCTGAACGCTCTCGAGACAGACAACGGTGGCAATCGGCTTGTCCTCGAAGTTGCTGTAGGTTGGATTCGCAAGGCAGGACACGCAACAGCCGTAACTAATGTGTCTGCAGCAACATTTGGGTGAAAACACCGTGCGATGCATTGCTATGGATGGTATGTTTCCGTGGGCCACTTTAGCTCGGTGACCCCAGCTGATCTCGGCAGGTACCGAGGGTTTGGTCCGTGGCCACAAAGTGTCCGACACTGGTGCTCCCATCAAGATTCCCGTCGGCCCAGGTACTCTTGGACGTATTATGAACGTCATTGGTGACCCCATCGATGAGCGAGGCCCCATCAAGGCTGCCAAATACGCTCCCATCCACGCCGATGCTCCCGAATTCGTCGAACAATCCACATCCGCAGAAATATTAGTGACAGGTATCAAAGTCGTCGATCTCCTTGCTCCCTACGCTCGTGGTGGAAAGATTGGTCTTTTCGGTGGTGCTGGTGTGGGAAAGACTGTGAGTGTTGAACAAAGCTTGCCCGAAAAGTAATCGGAAGCTGACCAAGGGTGCAGGTGTTTATCCAAGAGTTGATCAACAACATTGCCAAGGGACACGGTGGTTACTCTGTCTTCACTGGTGTCGGTGAACGAACGCGTGAGGGTAACGATCTGTACCACGAAATGCAAGAGACCTCGGTCATTCAGCTCGATGGTGATTCGAAAGTGGCCCTTGTGTTCGGTCAGATGAACGAGCCTCCTGGTGCTCGTGCTCGTGTCGCCTTGACTGGCTTGACTGTTGCCGAGTACTTCCGTGACGAGGAAGGTCAAGACGGTAGGTTGCTTGATCGAGTTTTCCGGGCTTCGACCGTACTAATCCTGTCCAGTGCTTCTCTTCATCGACAACATCTTCCGATTTACACAAGCCGGTTCCGAAGTGTCTGCCTTGCTGGGTCGTATTCCATCTGCTGTCGGTTACCAGCCCACCCTCGCCGTCGACATGGGTGTCATGCAGGAACGTATCACCACTACACAAAAGGGTTCCATCACATCAGTGCAGGCTGTCTATGTGCCTGCTGACGATTTGACTGATCCTGCTCCTGCCACCACCTTCGCTCACTTGGACGCCACCACTGTGCTGTCTCGAGGTATTTCCGAACTGGGTATCTATCCAGCCGTCGATCCCCTCGATTCGAAATCACGTATTCTCGATCCCCGAGTTGTGGGAGAGGAGCACTATAACACTGCCACCCGTGTACAGCAGATGTTGCAGGAGTACAAGTCGCTACAAGATATCATCGCTATTTTGGGTATGGACGAACTTTCTGAGGCGGACAAGCTCACCGTCGAACGAGCCCGAAAACTGCAGCGTTTCCTGAGCCAGCCATTTACCGTCGCCCAGGTCTTTACTGGTATTGAGGGCAAGCTCGTCGATGTCAAGGACACCATCTCGTCGTTCCAGAAGATTATGAACGGTGAGGGTGACGAGCTACCCGAAGGTGCTTTCTACATGGTCGGTGACTTCGAGAGCGCTAGGGCGAAGGGAGAAAAGATTCTTGCCGAGTTGAACGCATAAGAGTCCTTGTCGTTTTCGTGAGGGTGCGAGATCGAAGACCAAGCGGAACATGTTCATTGCATGGTTAACAGCAACGACGAGTCAAGAGTCTTCCCTTGGTATGCTATAAAATGCTTCTAGCGATGGACAATGGGCAGTAGGTGTAGAAGAATCTTGTACATGAACTGTCTCCTCAAGAACGTTGGATCTCGTCTACACTTTCCGCCTGCTGAACTTTCTTACTCAACCTGTAACAGGTTTCGTCTTTATGGCCATTGTCGAAAGCACCCAATATTGCGCGCCTACGATTCAAGTCTTGTGAATGATGATCATCTGCAGCTTGTAAAGTGTCGAGCAGTAAATCGACCGAGACTAGCAACCCAAGTGCGTTGTGACCGTAAGCCCGCAAGCTCACTCAACATGAAGCTCGACTAGTGTGCATTCAAACACCCGAAGGCTCCGCTCGATTGGCGAAGAAGCATTCCCAGCCCTCACTAACCCCAAACAAGGCAAAGCGTACATTCCATTCGGGGTGGCACTGTTCAACGCCCTTTGCGTTTCAAGCTAATCGCACCGTTTCACACGGATGACATCTCTCCACCGTCAATGGCTCGTCGTTGCTGAGGAACTGGCTCATCCATTCTTGAAGGTGTGTGGTGTCGAGCTTGGTCCGAGTCGAGTCCATGTCTTCTGGGGCGGTCACGTCCAAGCACTGGGCACTGGGCACTTGGGCACGTACCATCGTTCGCGTCCCACACACAGCTTGGTTCGCGGTGGTCGACGGGTGCTTTACGCGACGGGACACATTGTAGAAAAATGGCCCAACTTCACGAGCCCTCCCCTGCCCCCCAAGTCTCGAGCAGGTGTGGGCAGTGCGGCCTCTTTTTTGGGGGCACTGTCGATATGAGGATAGAAGGGAAGTGCTCATATCGATATCGTGTATGACTTTTGAGTTAGTCTACGTGATTTTCTTCTATTCACACTCTTTCACCTTCACCTTCACTCTCGGCAAGGCTCGCGGAGAAGAACCACGAGTAACGAATAGATCACTCGCTGTCGTCGTTGAAGGAGCAACAGGGGGCGCTCGGCCATCTTCCACCGCGTCAACGCTCCCAAGTATTTTTTGGGGGCTGGTAACGCTCAGTGAGCTACCGAACCGGCTTCGACATTCGACATTCGACATTCGACATTCGACATTCGACATTTCGCTCTTTAACGCCCCCCGGTCTCAACCTTCTTTTTTGCAGATTTTCACTTGGTTACTTGGCTTTCTTTCTTTGGAGCGCATTCGATATGTTCACGAATCACTCTGCTGTCTCGCTGCTGGCCAGCATTTCCACTCTTTTCGTGACGGTGCGAGGTGCCTATGTCCTCGCAGACGACTATTCGGGGGAGGCGTTCTTTCGATCATTCGATTTCTTCACCGAACCTGATCCCACCAACGGACATGTCACGTACAAATCAATGGCGGAAGCCAACGCCACCGGATTGGCAGGCTTCATGGAGGGCGGAAATGCGACCAAGGCGATTTACATGGGCGTGGACACGACCTCGGAGGCGCCTGAGGGAAGAGGCAGCGTGCGAGTCTCCAGCCAGAAGAGCTATCAGCATGCTCTTGTTATCGCGGATGTTGTACATATGCCTGGTGGAGTTTGTGGTATGTTTTCTCGGTCAGAGGGAGATCTGCTCAATGAGCTAGCTAACATGTGCAACAGGTTCATGGCCGGCATTTTGGATGGTGGGTGATGATTGGCCTCAAAATGGTAGGTCGGGACAGCTCTCCTTGACGTTGACGAAGGCATTGACTGAACTTGGGCAGGAGAGATTGACATTGTTGAAGGTGTCAATGACCAGACATCGAACCAAATGACCCTTCATACATCGGCAGGTCCACGAATCAGCAAGACAACGACGCAAACCCCCTTTACAGGTCAAGTCCTCACAGCGGACTGCGACGTCAACGCGCCGGACCAGAGCAAGAATGCTGGATGCGCTATTGTTGACGAAACAGGGCTGACTTTCGGCACCGACTTCAACGCCAACGGAGGCGGTGTCTACGCAACGGAATGGACCAGCGATGCCATCAAGATATGGTTCTTCCCACGAGGCAGATTCCCCTCAGATATTGCCTCTGCTTCTCCTTCACCTTCTGACAACTGGGGTCCGCCCAACTCCGTCTTTACGGGCGACTTCAAGATGGACGACCACTTCAAAAATCTCAAGATCGTCTTCGATACGACTTTCTGTGGAGACTGGGCTGGTAACACGTGGAACGAGACACAGTGCGCTTCTCTTGCGCCCACGTGTGAAGAATATGTGACCAAAAACCCGAGTGCATTCGCTGAGGCCTACTGGGCTGTCAACACTTTGCAGGTATTCCAGGACAACCAAACTAATCCTACAAATACAGCAGCAAATGGCAGCACAAGGGGAGCCGCGACGGGACCTGCAAATGGGAAGTTCATTAAGAATGCCGCCTTCACAAATGCGGTACTGGACGCACAGAGCGCCCACAGAGCGCAAGGGAAATGGGTACAAAGTCACGCAGGCTGGGAGCCACGGAAGGGAGGAGGAGGTGCTGTGCTACCAAGGAAGCTGCAATGAAGCCGTTATGTCATCGAAAACGGCAGAACTGAGATACGCTCCGCACGCTCCGTCAGCGCTTGATCCAAAAAAAATATAGTCATTGATCATTCACCAAGATTAGATTTGTTTGAAAACATACATTCACTTTAAAATGATGTCTTTTAAGAGAGTACCCGATACTTGAAGTATGGGTTAAGCTACCTACTTGAGCCCAGGATGTGAGATTTTTTGGTTGCGGGCCGATCCATCATTGGACCGCCGAGTGCTCGAACTAAAAGAAACGAAAGGGTCAACTCAACCAACCAAAGACTGCGATGCTAAATGCCACTGATGGTAGATTTCTTGTAATATTTCCCGTGTAAGTAAGGAGAGAATTGTCTTCATGTAGACGATATTGCTTGATTCCCTTTCTGCACAGCGTCATTCGGTATTCAGCTTTGCTGGCAACTATGACTGCTATTGTCGTCCGGGTTGGCGTTTCACCACCGAACTTTCAAATATTCCAGTGACGTGGATGAGCACGTTTTCCTTTTTTCTTTGGATTTCAGGGGTTCGAGCCCAAGGTTTTTCGTTCAGTACTGGAGCACGAGCTTATAACCATGGGTCTCAGTCAGTCACACGCATATCAGTCGTTGCATACTGCATAGGGTGTGAACTCGAACCGACCAAAAAGAGCCACAAAGCACCACGTAGCCACTACGATGGCCAGCAGCAGGATTGACGCTGCTCAGCGAAAGAGCATCCTACGTGTTTTGTTCACTTCTCTCCTGCTCGACCTGGTGAGCAAAAGCCCATTCTACCGGGGGCGTTTTATTTTTTTTCAATACAGGACAGCTAGCTGACCGCAGGAAAACAGATCTCTTTCACTTTCATCTTGCCCTTATTTCCTTCGCTGCTCTCCTTCTACCGTGCCCTCGATGACCGGCCCAACTCGCTCTTGAATCGGATCTTCTACTATCTCAATGCATACAAGGAGTCGTTTGCTATTCCGATCAATTCAAAATATGACATTGTGCTGCTGGGAGGGGCTTTGGGCTCCCTATTTTCTCTGCTGCAGGCAGTTGCCAGTCCCTTGATTGGCCGAGCGTCGGATAAATATGGCAGACGTACGGCACTGCTCTGGAGCATGTGCGGGAATATTGCAAGCGTGGCGTTGTGGTGCGCTGCGGTCGACTTCCGGACCTTCTTGCTCAGCCGAGTCGTTGGCGGGTTGAGCGAGGGCAATGTGCAGCTGGCAACCGCCATTGCGGCCGACATCAGTGATGAATCGCAAAGAGGCTCGACAATGGCCATGGTGGGTGCATGTTTCAGCATAGCCTTCACCTTTGGTCCTGCCCTCGGCGCGTGGCTCGCCAGCATTACCACCTTTTCGGCAAATCCCTTTGCTACAGCCGCCGGGTTCTCGCTGCTCTTGATCTTGATAGAGACAACGTATTTGTACTTCAAGTTGCCTGAGACACGCCCTGCCTCGGTGGTGTCAGCGGGGAAGGAGGAAAAACCAGCTGAGCCTCGGAAAGTCAAGGCTCATTCGAACGCGCCGTCCTTGCTGAACGCTGCTCATTTCCTCTTCCTCCTGCCGTTTTCAGGCATGGAGTTTTCGCTCCCGTTCCTCATAACGTCTGTTCTGTACCCGGACCATCAGTCACCATCGAAGCTGAACGGTCGTCTGCTCGGCTTTGTGGGCTTAATCGCCTCGTTTCTGCAAGGCTCGATAGTCCGTCGAATGCCTCCTCTTACTGTCGTCAAGGTGGGAGTGGCCAGCTGCACGGCTGCCTTCTTCCTGCTCTCCAAAGTCCAGACGACTGGTCAGCTCTATGTAGCAGGCACTCTTCTGGCCGTCACCTCTGCCACAGTCGTCACGGGCCTGAACAGCTTGGGAAGTTTGGAAGCCAAGGAGTCCAACAGAGGAGAGTTACTTGGTGCTCTCAGAAGCTGGGGACAATTCGGAAGAGCCCTGGGTCCCATCGTCTTCTGCTCCTTGTTCTGGTGGCTTGGCCGAGAGATTGCATACCAAATTGGTGGTGTTTGCATGCTCGGTGTCACTGCAATCGTCTTCGGAGCTTTGAAGTCGCCGAACACTTCGCTTCTGAGAGAGTGACAGCCCTGTCGAAATTTCGCCTCATACACATCCCACAACGATCAGTCGCAACAATCGCGAAGGACAAGCATGTGGGTGGCAACAGCACAAGAAGAGGAAACTCAACGAGGAATGGCTGTACTTTATCAAAACCCGAAGCGATCAACCAAAAACAGCAGATTGAAAGTGTTGCTTTTTACCGCAACCAACACCGCATATCAAGACTGAGATGGCTGTATCTTAAATTTCCTCCCAACCTGTCACAAGCAACCAGCTCGCAAAGCCAGCCTATGCTTGGATCAGGAGCACGACCATCACAGCGGGCATTACACAAGTTGGCAGGTCTACTGCACCCTCAATCTTGCAGCTGCTTGCCCCCTCGGTGTACAGGTACAGCAGCTATAATGATGGAGGCATGATGAGACCTTGATCCGTATAGGTATAGACGAAGGGCTCAGCTCGGATGTGAGTAAACTAGCGTCTGGCGCGGAACGGATACTATATTCGTTGACCTCTGCGCTAGTCGTGGACGTGGAAGTCTGAGGCCGCTGCGCGAGCACAACGACTTTGACTGAGCAGGGAACGAGGTGTTGATCTGCCAGTCCACGATCACTCCTTCACCTGTCTCTGCTGCGGTCACGTCTTCGGTTCTTCTCAGCCTTCTTCACTCGTCGCAAGGCTTCGTCCTTCTCATCACCAACGGCATCTTCTACGTCCTCAATAGCAATTGCTACATTGGCAAGGTTGTCAAGCACGAGCCGAATATTCTGCGCCCTCCGCAGATCTGTGTCATTGTTGCACTCATCAAGCAAACGACAGCACTCATTGTTCCTCTGTCTGACGAAACTCATGCATCTTTGCAGCCGCTTCTGAAGGATCTCTGCGATCCTGTATATTTGAATGCTCTCCTCAACCGAAGGCACTTGGCCATCTGCATTACTCCATGCTCTGACGTACGTTTCGACTCTTTGAAAGTTTTCTTCGGCAGATCCTAGCGATCTCGACTGGTTGACACCAGGCAGACGGATTGGCTTCTGGATGGACGATTCGGCGTCGCTCAATTCTGTAGCTATTTGTCGTGGTAAAGTGACACTGGATCCTTGGCTCCCGATCTTGCGATATGCTCTAATTGTATTGTGCGATGGGCCCATTCTGGCCATGGGCGGATTTGCGGCATCACCATTATATTGGGACCCAGTGGCGATACTGCCATCGACTGTTCCATCGGAATTCGTGCGTTGTATCTGATAGACCAGTTTGCGGGGCATTCTTGGCAGCTTCTGGGGGTTTGAAGGAATGTCGCTGAGTAGCAGTAATCGAGCAGTCGGCTGTCTACGAAGTACTCGCGTTGCGCGAACGAACAAGGAGAGAAGACGTACATGAGACATAAGCAGATCTCCTATCTACTTCAAGTTTGTGGCATGGTTGCCTGGAAATGTTGATGATCATCGTAAGTCGACCTTGCGCCTCACTTCGCTTCAGCAAGGGCAATATAAAGAAACACCCCGATTCGTCTAAGTCCAATTTGCCTGGCGCCAGGAATGAGCAGATGATCCAACCCCACGCTAGTTGGTCATCGCAGGCATCCATTGCCTGCAAGGCGTATTTTCATACGGACGAATACAACAATATTTGTTTGGTGTCAATCGAGTCTCTTTTTCGAAATCTTCAACAGAACACACGATGAATCTAGACGAATATTTCTGCAACGCTGGTCTAGTCGGCCTCTCAAAGCAGAAAGTCTTTGACCGCACAGCACATGGTAAAGTGATTGATATCAGAGTAAGAAAGCCAGAGTATGCGGACAGGGGTGCCAGCCGAGGAAAGTTCTTACCTACCTATAACCCAGATCATGACACCATTGAAGAAGATCTTGCGCTCTGGGCGCGTCAACAGGCGCCTATCGAGGAAGTCATCAGTCGTACCCATGCCGGGCGATTGGTGCTCGTCTACCATATATGGGATCTGTGCGAAGAGAAGCACTTGCCGTTCCAGAGCTCGAATGCGTTGCGTCAATTTCTCACCGCTCTTCAGCTCCCTGCAACATTTCCGCACGATTTTGAGAGGAGAACGCCGATCGCCTTTGCTTCGAGAGAGGACGGCCGTGATGCATCCTTCTGTAAGTAGAGGCACGTACGGCCACTGGTGGATCTGTACTGACAGTGGCCCTCAGCGTTGACATGCCAAACGCCACATTTCAAAGAAACTGCTCTAGCTTTGACAATGCGATATAACGCACGAACAAGGACTACATTTGCGTTTGTCGGGCTGTGCAAAGGAGAGATGGAGGAGTTCTTGGCGAGACTCCGTGCTCTTGGCCAGCACTGCGTGTCGCCTCTGTTCCTACCTGTATTGGTGTACTGGACAATGGCTACGCTGTTGTCCAAACGTGTCCAGACTGTCCATAACAAGTTCGTCAAGGTCGAGATACACAATGGAAAGCTCAAGCATATCCACAGGAAGGCGGCGTCATCTGATGACAAAGACTGTGACCGGATCCACACCGATCTGGTGGAGCAACATTTCGAGTTGACTCGTGGTCTGGCTGAGTTCGTGCAGGACTTTGAACACTTCCTCGGCAAATTCAGTCGTTCACTGCTAGATGGAAGCCTGGTGACAACAAGGCCGTCCAGCTCAGCCGCAGGCCGCTTCTCGCAAAGTCTGACCGCCATTGACAATGAGAATGCAGAATCCATTGATAGCGGCAATGGCTTGTCGGACCTGCCCACACACTTCCCTTCTGTCCGAGGGGTAAGCCCCGAGCACCTAGAACTCAATCAGCTAATCCAACGGATACACTGGGCTGTTAAAGCCGACTTGCATAAGCGCAAGCGACTGCTAGATCGCATCCAGGTCCAAATGCAAATCCTGTATAATCTCAAGCAAACACGGATAGCCGAGGCCACATACAGCGACAGTGCAGCCATGAAAAGCATCGCTTTGCTCACGATGGTTTTCCTTCCTCCGAACGCTGTCGCTACGGTCTTTAGTGTCAACGATTTTTACAAAACTGCGCCTGATGGGTCTATCAGTGGGGTCACCAAGACCTTTGCGGCAGTGTTCCTCCCGATTTCCTTTGCCGTGATCCTGTTTGTCGTGGTGATCTGGGTACTGTACACTTACTGGTACAACATCAAAGATTGGACACGGCGGCAGGCTCAGACTCGGGAACGCAAGCAGAGCGATTATCCGGACACGTCCTGCTCACCGAGATGCCGTGATGGCGCCTGCGCGGTCTCACCTCCTATGCACACGTTCAGTGCTAGACGGAAGAAGGGGGAAGACGTTGAGGCTCAGAGCGATTCTGCCCGCTCCGAGAAGATACGGCTTGGCTTTCGTCCCATAGTTTTCTAGGTAGTAACTGGTTGGTGATAACAAGCAGCAGCCAAGTCCCTGCCTAAGCCCTTGTAGGTTGAAAATTTTTGACCCTTGATCTCCAACAACTGCAAGACATGCGCGGGGCAAGCCTATTGCAACGCGTAGATATGTACACGTGTGTGTGTGAGAGTGAGTGTGACGAAGTGTTTTAATAATGGAGTAAGCAAAGGTGGAGGTGGAACTAGGCCGGGTAAATGTAATGTGCGGAAGCGAGTAAAACTGTATTCGCAACCCATCTTCACGTACAACTTGCAACACTCCAAGTGCGAATGTAGGGTTTCACAACAACTTATCCTGGGACGCTTCATAGAGAAGTGTTGAGGTGCACCCTGCCGAACAGCAAATGTTGTTCCGTCCAGTATCTTCCATTGTTGAACAATTACAGGTGTACAGCATATTACATGGGTTTGCTGTAAATGCCGCAGATATCCCACGTGGATAAATAATAAGTTACACATCACTATTAGTACCTAGGTAGTGAACCCGCAGCATTTGTTCCCCAAGTCGGGATTGATCTGCACCCTCAGACTGCATTGGTGGGCAGAAACTTTAGCATCCGCCTCCGCGACCTTAGGCATGCACGCATGTCTTCAGCGCGATTTTGCGCTGTTTGAATGTGGAGAACACTAATAAATATTATTAAAGTTTGCTGCCGACGAGCAGCATTAAGGCTTAGGGCTAACACGGCTAACACGGCTAATAACGGCCTGCTAAATTGTCCCGTTGGGGTTCATCGATGAACCAAGACCTTGCCAATGCTATTAGTGGGGCTCTGCACAAGTCCCTGTTTTCGTTCTACGATCGCCTATTACCCGTTTTGAGGGTTGGAGGATATCAGTAGCTCGGGTCTTTTTCCAATGTCTGTGTGACAGTCTGGCGGTGGTTTTCCTAGAATTGGGTGTCTACGCTCGCGCTGTTGCCGTTGATTTTCCAAATCACCTTCGTTCAGACCGCCGAACCGACGCTTGGGCACAATCTCTAAACACATAAGACGGCGGAGATTTCAGCGTCGTCAGCTGGGGACAGCATGAGTGGCAACTGGCTTGGTCGCAGCCATGAAATTCGCCAAGTGAGCAAATGATGAGGAGGTTCACCGGCCCAGATCTAATGTTAGCAGGGAGCTCGAAGAAGACTTGGTCCCCGAGTGGCGAGCCAAATATATCAACTACAAGCAGGGAAAGAAGAAGATCAAGGCCGTTTCAAGAGCTTTGCGGAATGCCAATCGAACCCCCAAGATCCTCGGTCGGCCGGTCCTGTCTCATGTGAGCTCGACGGCCAGTATTCCCTACACGCATTATGATTTCACCAGAAGAACGGGGCAGGTACCCCATGGACCAGCAGCTGCACAGCAAGACGGCGTGGCAGACATAGCGAAAAAGTACGCCAATGCGCGGAGGATGAGCACCACCATGTTCACCACCTCCCCTCCCATCCAGGCCCCTGATAGCCAAGCGAGCTCGAGCACGGGTGGATCAGACGATTCCGATGAAGAACGAACGCCGTTGAAGAGAACCGTGCAGAGCGACACCCCTCTGGGATCTCCTGTGAACTACGGCAGCTTCGGTCAAGCAGGAACCGCCGATCCTATCGCCAACTTCAGATTTCCGACCAGGCCTGGCCGTATGCCCGAGCTCTCTCTCCCGGATCCCGCCCTAGATCCTGGCCGAGGACGGACGCAATCCCCCGACCCTGTCTCATTGGAACAGCAAAGATCTGCATCAGTAAAAGACGAGCGTCGAGTGAGGTTGCACGAGCCAGACCGACCTGAGAACAAGAAACATAGTTCGATGCCGCTGATGAAACGGCTGGTGCGCAAGAGGATGGAACGCCGTCCTCCGGAATCACAACCAGATCTACGAAGTCCTTCACCACGGAACCACCCCAGGGACAAGTTCAGGAAGATCTTCCATTCTAAGAATATTAATTCACCGGAAATGACCGATGCCCAGCAGCAGGCCTATGATGAATTGGACGCCCGGCAAAACGACTTTTTCAATTTCCTCGACAAGGAGCTTGACAAGGTGGATAGATTCTACAGAACAAAGGAGGATGAGGCACGAGACAGGCTCAATGCACTTCGAGCGCAGCTCCATGAGCATAGAGATCAACGAGCTCGCGATATGCAATCGGCAAATCAGACAGACCAAGTGGATGGAACCACTGGGCCGCATCTGGCGGTGACGATGTTCAGTGCACCAAACCACGAGACAAAAGACGAAGCTCAAAATGGCCACCTGTTGAAGAGAGTCTTCCACCCCGAGGCAAAGGTTGGAAAAACAAGCAAAGCTATGAGCAAGCTGGCCTCGCCACCGACCTCCCCTCATTCGAAGGCGGTGGAGGATACGAAAGACTACACTCGCAAGAAGCAGCCGACTGCTGGCAATGAAACCGTACCCCACAGATATGCGAAGCGTCGTTTGAAACTGGCTCTGCAAGAATTCTATCGTGGCATGGAACTGCTCAAGTCTTATGCATTGCTTAATCGCACCGGCTTTCGAAAGATCAACAAAAAGTACGACAAGGCAGTCAATGCTCGACCGCCACTTCGATATGTGAACGAAAAAGTTAATGAATCTTATTTCGTCAAGAGTACACTGATTGACGAATTTCTCGTTGCCGTGGAAGACTTGTACGCGAGGTACTTCGAGAGAGGCAACCGCAAAGTCGCCGTTAGCAAATTGCGCTCAAATCTACAGACAGGGGATCACTCAGGCTCCACATTCAGAAATGGACTCTTCCTGGCGGCAGGTCTTGTCTTGGGACTATCTGGCTTGGTTCACGGGCTCGACTTGCTCTTCCACCATGACTCTGTGGAGGTCCAGATTGCTACGGCGTATCTCCTGCAGATGTACGGAGGCTACTTCTTGGGCCTTCTGCTGTTCTTGATCTTCGTCATCGACTGCAAAATCTGGAGCAAGGCGCGGATCAACTACGTTTTCGTGTTCGAATTTGATACCCGACACGTGCTTAACTGGCGCCAACTCGCAGAAATCCCGTGTTTCTTCCTTTTTCTCAACGGCTTTTTCCTGTGGCTCAATTTCGAGATTGGTCCAAAAGCGACCATGTTCCGTTATATTCCGATTCTACTCTTTGGCATCACCCTAATCATCCTGGCTTTTCCGTTCAAGGTCCTCTACTACCATTCCCGAAAGTGGTTCGGCGTCAGCAACTTTCGACTCTTGTTTGCCGGGATTTATCCTGTCGAATTTAGGGACTTCTTCCTGGGCGACATGTATTGTAGCGAGACCTATACCATGTCACAGATCGAGATGTTCTTCTGTACCTATCGCTGGAATTTCGTCAATCCTGCTCGGTGCAACTCGAGTCACAGTATGCTCCTTGGCTTTTTCACGTGCCTTCCGGCCATCCTGCGTGCCTTGCAGTGCATTCGACGTTACCGGGATTCGGGGAATTGGTTTCCACATCTAGCCAACTTTGCTAAGTACTTGTCGAACTGCGCTTATTATGGATCGTTGTCCCTTTACCGGATCCATGTCGGCACAAAGCAGGCCAACCAATATCGAGACGCGATGATCGCTTTCGCCATCCTGAACGCAGTCTACTGTTCATTGTGGGACGTCATCATGGACTGGTCCTTGGGCAATTTTTTGGCCAAGAACGTCGGGCTCCGTGACAATCTATCCTTTCGCAGCCCGTGGGTATACTACGCCGCGATTTTGGAAAATACCATCTTGCGACACCAGTGGATTTGCTATGCTATTTTCACCGAAGATCTTCAACATAGTGCTGCCATGAGCTTTTATGTCGCTTTGGCTGAAGTGATGCGGCGAGGCATCTGGACAATCTTCCGTGTTGAGAACGAACATACAAACAATGTTGCCAAGTTCCGAGCCTCAAGAGACATCGCCCTTCCGTACTCGCTGCCCGCGTCACCAAAGTTACGTATCGATGATCAAGCTCCGGCCGTGGACACTGGTGACCTGCGACAACGAGGCGGCTCCGTGTATGTTCCAAAAACGAGCGCAGACGAACGACATGGCGCAGTCACCACCGCGACAGACGATGATCTGGAACAGCAGGCGTCTCGCGATAGCAACGCCACCATGCGACGTAGGATGTCGAACACCCCTGCCCTGCGCGTTCTTCAGCGTTTTGGCGCGGCTCTCGCAGCCGCGCACACCCAAGACTTTGAGAAGCGAAGGCGGCCCGAAGTGATGAGCGTGTCCGCCCACCAAGACACCATCGACGAAGCCGACGGCGAGAGCAGCGACGACGACGACCACAATCGACAGATCGTACCCTCCCTGCTAGGCGACCCCGAAAGCCGACCCCCGACCCACGCGGGCTCCCTCCCAACTCAAGAACCGCAAACGTGGCAGGACGATTCGGGCGAGGGGAGCTCTGGCGATAATCAAGGCCGCGAGCCCCTGAGGGCTGTCCGCACTCTGAGCCCGGGATACCTCGACGAAGCGAGGGACCACATGGTCGATTTCAGGCCTGCACCTACGGCTGCTACTGGTACTGGTACGAACCGATCGTCTCCAGAGACTTCGTCCAAGAGAAAGGACACGTAAAGTTAAGTTGAGCCACTCCCCAAAAAAACCTAATTGGCGCGCGCAATCAACCACAAAACTATCGTTAGAGGGAAATGGGTGCTGTGATGGTTGGCCCCCTCTCGCACTCGCACTCGCACTCGCACCTTTTTGAGGAGCCAGATACTAAGAGAAAGGGAGAGGGAGAGTTTTTGGGTATTTTTTCTTGTGTGTGTGCGCGCGCTTGGATCGTCGCGTCGACACCCCCCGTGATTTTCGGTGATATATGAGAAACTTTTGTGCAGCCTGTTGTTGGCTTTTAGCTATTCGTGGGATCTTTGGATACAATTGGCTATAATAATTTGAATGGGTCCCGCTGGGTTGGATTCCGGGAAAGGTTTTTGTTAGCGATCGAGGTGCTTGTACTTATTCAATGACTTGCACGTGTGAATGAGAAAAGAACAATTAAAAAACTGTCAGTTCGGTGGTGGATAAGGTGAGCCGCGAGCGAGCAAGCAAGCAAGCATAAAATGACGGGACCAAGGCCGGACGACACACACCCCTGGCTCTTTCTCCCTCCCTACTAAGGTACTTTGTGACCTACGAATATTCCATCGAACAATTTGTTGCTAGTCCATACATTACTACTACAATTCATACGGAAACTAATTGTTGTTTCGTTATCAACAAGAGGGGGTATCGATAGTACAATTTGCCTGCCCAAACCAAAAATGAAAAGATTCCCTTCCGGATACTGCAATTCCAGATAGACCTTCTGCGGAAGAAGTGATTTGTTGTATTCCTGACTTTCCATGCGCCTTCAAGCGACTTTCTCATGTTGCGTGCTAACTCTTTGCAACGTGGTCAAAAAGTTTTCAAGCTCCTTTCTCGAGAATTTCGCAGTTCCCCTGGGAGCCTTCTTCCGTCTTCCTGCATGCACAATCCTGTCGAAAATCTGGCTGTCCTGCAGCAAATAGTACACTCCAGCCATCACACAGAACACGCCGAAGCTGTAGATCCATATTCTGACGACGGCAACAATGCTCGTTCTCTCGCCGCCAACGAACCAGCCGAAGATACAAAATAAGGTGGCAAGCGCATCGACAAGGAAAATGGCGCCTGTCAGTTGCCAAGATGGTACCGACGACCAGAACGGGCCATTAGCCCGAGTGATAAAAATGAGCCAGTTCTCCGACAGACAGATTTGAAGGAACAGCATGGCGTCTTTGTTGCCAAAGTTTTGAGCGATGCCTCTATCATCGCCGTGAGCGAGGAGTGTTCCGAGCGCGATCCAAGTACCGCTGGCGAGAATAATCCCAAGTATAACTGACATAGCCCATAACTTTGCCAAATTCCATTTGACGGGACTTTGCGAGTAGGGCGCGTTGTCGTAAGCAATAGCCAAGGTTGCAATGTCTGCAAAGATAGCCACGAAAACGGTTAGCTGCAGGTTCAGGGAGCGGTTTTGGATGGCAATCCACAATCCAAGGAAAATCTCCAGGTGTAGCGACAGGGCAATGCGGTAGACAATGTATGCGTACATTCTGTGAAAGATCTGTCGTGACGTTTTGATGGCATCGATGATTGCAGATAGACCGGGAGCCAAGAAAACAATGTCAGCAGCAGATCGAGCTGCATCAGACGCTCCCTCGACAGCTATGCCAGTATCTGCCTTCTTCAGCGACGGGGCATCGTTTACACCATCACCTGTCATCGCGACAAGATAACCTCTTTTCTGCAGGATATCGACAACATTGTACTTGTGTTGCGGGAAAACCTCAGCAAAGCCGTCAGCGGCTTCGACAAAGTCGTAGACTTCCGAGCCAGGGAGCTCTCCCCCACCAGCAAGCCCTAGTCTCTCAGCATCAAAGATATTGGTGTTGAGACCAAGCTGTCGGGAGGTTTCGCGAGCAATGCCCACGGCATCACCAGTGAGCATTTTGATTGACAGGCCGAGTTGTTGCGCTTCTCTAACAGTTTTAGCTGTGTCGTACCGCGGGGGATCATGACAAGGCATAATTCCAAGAAGCTCCCAAGTATCGTTCTTCTTTCTTGCGATGCCAAGAGAACGGAAGCCTCGTGTTGCAAATTCTGCTACTTTGTTCTTGTACTCGACCTCTATTTCATGAGGGATAGAATTGTGGTGTTCAACAGCCTTGAGAACGAACAACGGTGCACCTTTGACATAGGTGATGACTTCGCCGTCAGGAAACTGAACAACAGCGCTAACCTTCTTCGAAACCGGATCGAAGGGTGAAAACGACAGACACTTGTACTTTGTGAGCACTGCCTTTGTTTCAGGATAGAGTCTGAGAGCTTTTAGGAATGCCTTGTCGATCGCGTCCATTCCCTTCGCCTTTCTTGAAGCAGCTAGACAACCAGCTAACATGAGCTCCTCCGGCTCGATGCCTTCAACGCAATAAGGGTCATGTAGGGAGAGTTTATTTTTCGTAAGTGTGCCTGTCTTGTCGGAGCAAAGGATTTCCACGCCAGCTAACGACTCGATTGCTGATAGCTTTTGCACAATAGCTCGCTTTTTCGCCAAGTATGCAGCTCCAACGGCCATGGTTGTGGTGACGACAGCTGGCAATCCCACGGGAACACCAATAACGGTCACGGCGAGGACAAATCGCAAAATCTTAACCATGCTGTTGCTTCGATAATAGCTAGATATGAAGACAATGAGCAAAGTGAAGATGACGCCAGTCAACAGCACAGAACCGATGCGGTTGAGGACTTCTGTGAAATGACCGTTACCGCTTTGAGCTTGATTGACTAGGGCAGCGGCTCGACCAACAAAAGAGTGATCGCCTGTGGCAGTAACAACCATCCTACAAATGCCTCGTTTGACGGCGGAGGATGCGTAACAAGTGTCTCCGTAGTGTCTGTCAATAGCAAGAGATTCTCCGGTGATTGAAGATTGGTCAACCTGTATGAAAGCGTCACTGTTGACGATGCGGCCATCAGCCGCAATGATAGTGCCCTCTTCGAGTTGCAAAATATCCCCAGGCACTACCATGGGCGACTCGATCTCAATAAGACGGCCTTCGCGTAGGACCAGAGCTTTGAGAGCAAGTGTTCTCTTCAATTCGTCAACGATTGATCCTGCCTGAAACTCCTGGATGAAGCCGACACAGGCATTGAGGAGCAACAAAGCACAAATGACCCCAAAATCCACGTACTGCTGGAGGCCAGCAGCCAGAATAGCGGCAGCTTCCATGACGAATTGGACGGGCCCAACGAAATACATCAGGAATTTGAGCCAAAGTTTCTCCTTGTCCTCTTGCATCTGGTTGAGACCATACTTCTTTCTCCTGCTAATAACATCAGGATCTTGTAGTCCATGCCGTGGATCTGTCTGCAGGTATTCTTCTGGCACACTCCTAATTCCCAGAGCTTCATGTTCATCTCCAGTCTCCTCATCTGGATCCGCAGATTCCAACTCTTCTATCAGAGCATCCAGATCATCTTCCTCGCAAAAAGCGGCCTGCTCGAGATTTGAGTCTTGCTTCTCGAGATCAAGAGCTATTGCATTTGCTTGCCTCTCAGCGAAAGAGACGTCATGGCCGGCTGATCGACGACGATGCTTGATCGGGGCGGACCCAGCGGTGCTCACATCGGACGGGATTGCCATGGGTGGGCTAAATATGCCTCTGTGGGAGAATGAGAAAAGCCTCGAGGGCAATGTGCGGCACAGCGCGCCCGTTATGTTATGACTTGACAGTTGACAAGAATGTAAAATGTTCCCTATACGGCTGGCGTAGGCCTAATCATGTATCCTCATAAATTACAGGATCAGCATTTGACTTGAAGCCAAAAGACATAATGGTGTGATCAAGCAGATAATGCAAGCACAGGGAAGCAATGTTGCGCACGAAATGGATGAGAATGTGAGAGGATGCCAGATGCGATTAATGGGATTTTACCCAGAATTGGAACCTGGAACCTCAGGACCGCTATTGGCAGGAGCAGGGATGGGGGCGGTGCCTGACCCACAAGTCGACTTTCCCGCAGGGTCAGCTGCTTCCTTGGCGGCCGCGTGGAGCTTGCCTAGGCACCCACTGGGGCACCCTAGGCTAACTGAGAACAAACTGAGAGAAACTACGAAAGGCGCCAAGGAGGCATGGTGGTTCTCCACAACCGCCCAAACAACTAATACCCAAGCCCCACCAGCTTCAGCAGCCTGCTTCAAGCCAAGAAATTGGGATGCCGGCTGCAGCGCCCGTGCTCGGAAGACCAAACACCACATGCAATCTGATTTTCGGGCTGGTGAAATGTCAACAAGAACTTGTGTCACAGTCGGTGAGCACGTCGTGGAACGGGAATGAGAACATGTGCAGAGCAGAGCAATCTTCTGCGTAGTACTACACATAGTACTCCTCTGAGAGGTGGCATTCGGGCTTAAGTGCTCCGTAGTTCATGGGAGTTGAAGTTGAAGATTTTCATTGCGAGAGCCATTTCTACGTTGTTGAGACTGGGATCAAAGAGAGTCAATGGGTGTCAAGACAAAATATTGCACAACATTAGAGATATTTGTGAGGCCCAACTAGACGAGGTAGACACGTGGCCCATTTTTATGTATGCGAGACTCATTGCTCGGCAGAAGTGTGCGTGCTCTTCGTGACCACATCCTGCGTCCCTGTACACGTATCATTCTGCACGTGCATCGCCTCCGTCACTAATACAGACGTGGAATGCAACCATAATATTCTCTCGGCCTCAAGATTCACCACGATGCGAGTCAGCTGGATTCAAAATCCCTCCCAAAGTCCAGAGCGCCAGTCCATGCTCGTAGGGATATCACCATTACCAGGTATAATGTTTAGAATTTTGACGAGACTGCGTATTCCACACAAAGCAATCCAATTATTCCATCCGGTGCCCATCTTGACTTGGGTCCTGGGTCTGCTGCATGTTGAATGGGAAGGAGAACCCGGGTGGCAGCATGGGCATGCCATTTGACATATTTGGGAATCCCATCGGGAAGGGCATCATGTTGGGATTGCCCGAATTCGGCATAGGCCGATCACTGTCTCGTCTGTCATCGTCCCGGTATCTGTCGTTGCGCCGTCGGTCTCGGTCTCGACCGTGGTCATCCCTATCCCGGTTGGATGACTGTGGACCCCGTCGGCCACCTTGGTCGGTCGGTATACGCTTGCTCATTGCTGGATGAAAGTTAGCATCTCCAGTTAGAACCAGAATACAGTCTGCAAACCTTTTGACGAAACGCCTGCACCGATCTCAATGTCGGGTTCCTCCACAACCATTCCTTCCTGGATTGGCTTTCCGCCGGTACCGCCGTACTCGGCATTGACCATCCATTTTCGGTCAGCGTCGGTCAAGCGATAGATTGGAATTATGCTGACGCCAGTCTGGTAGTCGCTGCAATCTCGGGGTCCAAAGCCAACACCCCACTTTGTCTACGTGCTTGTTAGTGGTGGCACATCCATAGGTGAACGTAAAACTTACGCGGAGTTGAGTAGAGCCATCTCGGTATTCTTCCATGCCACTACGCGCTGCTTCGGCGTCTCGTCTGTTGATCATTTTGACGAATGCGTGACGCTTGTCGACGTTGACGATGCAAGTTTGGACAGTGCCAAATCTGCTGAATAGGGATCGAAGATGTGCTTCATTTGAGGTGACGCCTCCAACGAACAGCGTACGACTATGAACCTTGATGTTGTCTTTTGGTAGGTTGTGATCCCATTGAATGTACTTTTCCCCAGGAGGGGGAAGATCTTGCGATGGCGGTGATGGACTTCGATTTCTTCCACCTAGGGGACTCCGTTGTCTATATTTGTTGCCCTGTCTGTCATTCCGACCGTCGCTACCATTACGGTACCTATCATAACCTGGGCTGCCAGGTCGACCACCTCGTCGGTTGTAATCAGGCGAGCGTGATCGATGTCTAGCGGAATCGGGAGGCGACCGGGGTTGGCCATCTCGGTCACGTGACATTGGCGCTTGATTGAAAACGTTTGAGCCTGGGATTGGAGGCGGAGGAAATGGCAGTGTGCCTTTGCCGGCCTGATTTTGTGCACTCAACACCTGCAAAGCAGCAGCAATCTGCTCCGGTGTGGCACCTTGTGAGGCCATCAGTTGCACCAACTGAAGAGTTGCTTGTGCATCTGGGGCTCCCGGAGCAGGGCTCGGCACGGGAGGAGCCTGAGCTTGCTGCTGCTGAGGGAAAAGAGTAGCTAAAGGATTTAGAGCTTGGTTTGGTGCAACTTGTTGTTGCGCTCCATTGTTCATGCCTGAGAACAGAGCAGCCAAAGGGTTTACGTTCTGACCTTGGCCTTGATTTACAGGTGTGCTTGATTGCGGAACAGCGTTTTGCATTCCTAGCAGAGCATTCAAGTTACTGGGAGCAGAAGCTGTCGCGGCTGGTGCTGCTGTTGCACTCGTTGTCTGCTTGGCCGCCATGGCTTTCAAAGCCTCTAATATGGAAGACGGGTTCTGCTGAGGCGCAGGTGCTGATACTGAAGTAGTGTTAGCTACGTCTTGGCCCAATGGCACAAATCCTGGAGCCGGGGAGTTGATAGGAGTCGTCGACTCTGCATCTGACGCGAATTAGCTTCTACTAGGCAATGGGTGCTTGCGACACTTACTGTTCATAGGCGCGGCGTCTAACTGGCTCTTGAAGCTGGCTAGAATTGCGGATGGGAAGGTGCTAGATCGTTCCCAGATCTGCACAAGCTTCCTAATCTTGGGCTACAAAAGAAGTGTCTGTCAGTACGATAATCACATGAAACACGAACAGACACCAGGCATGTAGCTTGTGTCTCCAATGCTAAAAGCTGCAGCTGCAGCTATCAAGGCATACCTTCTGGTCTTCTGGGGCCGAGCTAATGATGTCGTTCATGAGTGAAGGAAGCAGCTCAGTAACTCTATGCACACCAGCAGCAAATGTGCCATCGGTAGCACTGGGACCGACTTGTTGGCCGGATTTCCTAGCCTGATCTACCCATTGACGAGTCACTGAGTCTACGACGTATAGTACTCCGAGTTTATGCGAGCCAGGTGCCTTCTTGAAGTGAGTATAGACTTTGCCGATGAGGACGGACTCGGACTAGCAAACTGATTAGATAGGGTGTCTCGCAGCAACGTGGGTACCACACATACTTGGATGTTTGCCGTGCAGAGGGTGGTGAGCGCGTTGATCTTCGAGGTCGAGACGCCTGGCGGTTTCAATGAGAGCATGGACTGCAGGACGGTGTCCAACTCAGCCACTGCTGACGACATTTTGATATGTACACCCTGTTACAGTACGGCCTTTTGATACTGGTGGACGAGGAAGATATCAAGTATGTACGAGGTTTAGTTTGAATTCTTGGTACACGCGAGGAGGCTTTTTTCTTTAATGCGGCCTTCACAAGGGTCTGCGGCAGTGACGTGCAAACGATCACTTTCCGAGCCAGCTCTATCCTCGAACCCCCGACACAGGCGGTTGGTACTACAGCGCAGCGCAGCGACAGCTTAGAGCAGGCAGCGGGTGGCGTGCGTCAATGGCGAAGGTCGATCTAATTTGATTACGTGACGATGGGTGGATCGGGTTGCTTGTCGCGAGAAATGATACTAGGATGCTAAAATCGTTTACAGCGAGGCGAAGGAAATGGATGGGGTCGAAATTGTGATGGATGAGATGGCCAGTATTGATGGCACGCGTGATGGTGGTGGGTGCTGGTAACAGGATGGTGAAGAGATTTGACTCGGCTCGAAGAAATAGGTGGCGTAGCAGTGCGCAGGTGAGTCACGTGTACGCTAGAGCCGACTAGGACGTAGCGCACTTTTTCGGAGAGCGAGGCCAGTATCCACCCAATCCACCCAATCCACCGAATCCGAGTCGCTTGCAGTGCTAGCAGTACTACTAGTGCTAATAGGTGACGCTGCGCGAGGTGGAGGGTCTAATAACCTGAGGAGCTACCCACTGGCCGTGTGGGCCACCTGCGGCTTCCCAAGCTCCTATAGCAATCTTCAAAATTGATCAACACTGCTTCTCCTTGAGCTCTTCTCTCAACTCTCAACAGCATTTTATCATACTTGCTGTTTTATTACTTTGTTCACCTTCCTTTCACACACTTTCTTCATCATGGCTTCATCTCTACGGCTGGGCAGCTCCCTGCTTCGATCTTCTGGAGCGCTGTCCCGACCTGTGATTCAACAAGCCGCTTATTCCGGCGTTCGATGCGCCAGCAGCAAGGTACGTGGTCTTATGCTAGAAGGGTGCGATTGTTTGCTCAAGCCGTAGCAGAGTCTCAAGGACACCTTTGCGGACAAGCTCCCTGGTGAAATTGAAAAGGTCAAGAAGTTGAGGAAAGATTATGGCAGCAAGGTGATTGGCGAAGTCACTCTCGACCAAGTCTATGGCGGTGCTCGAGGCATCAAGTCACTGGTCTGGGAGGGTTCGGTCCTCGACTCCGAAGAGGGCATCCGATTCAGAGGAAAGACGATCCCCGAGTGCCAGGAACTGCTGCCCAAGGCCCCGGGTGGGGAGGAACCTCTTCCCGAAGGTCTCTTTTGGCTGCTTTTGACCGGCGAAGTGCCATCCGAGCAGCAAGTCCGAGACCTGTCGGCCGACTGGGCTGCCCGATCAGAATTGCCGGCACACGTAGCGGACCTTATCGATCGATGCCCGAAGCACTTGCACCCGATGGCTCAATTCTCCATCGCTGTCGTTGCCCTGGAAGAGACGTCTGAATTTGCCAAGGCATACGCCAAGGGTGTCAACAAGAAGGAATACTGGGGATACACCTTTGAGGATTCTATGAATCTGATTGCCAAGTTACCAACCATTGCTTCCAAGATCTACCGAAATGTCTACAAGGACGGCAGCGTCCCTGCGATCGAGAAGGACAAGGATTTCTCGTACAATTTAGCTAATGGTCTTGGCTTTGCCGATAATAAGGACTTTGTCGAGCTCATGCGCCTGTACATGACCATTCACACCGACCACGAAGGTGGCAATGTATCGGCGCATACCACCCATTTGGTCGGGTCGGCCTTGAGCTCGCCAATGCTCTCATTGGCCGCTGGTCTCAATGGTCTTGCTGGACCTCTTCACGGATTGTACGTCCCCTGTTGTTCTGCTTGACCGCAATTAACCTAGTTTGCAGGGCCAACCAAGAGGTGCTTCTCTGGCTTACGAAGATGAAGGAGTCGATCGGTGACGATTTGAGCGACCAGAGAATCAAAGACTACCTGTGGGAGACTTTGAACAGTGGTCGTGTTGTGCCTGGCTACGGTCATGCCGTCCTCCGAAAGACTGACCCCCGATACATGTCACAACGCGAATTCGGTCTTCGAAAGCTGCCAGAAGATCCCATGTTCAAGCTTGTCTCGCAAGTCTACAAGATTGCCCCTGGTGTCCTGACTGAACACGGCAAGACCAAGAACCCGTACCCCAACGTTGACGCGGTAAGTGATAGCTGCGTGTGTTGAGATGATTGCTGACTCGGAATAGCACTCTGGTGTCCTCCTCCAATACTATGGCCTGACCGAAGCCAACTACTATACCGTCCTCTTTGGTGTCTCCCGTGCTCTTGGTGTTCTGCCCCAGATTATCATCGATCGTGCTTATGGTGCACCAATTGAGAGACCCAAGTCCTTCAGCACCGAGGCCTATGCCAAACTTGTTGGCGCTTCATTGTAAAGAGTGGGATTTGGACGCTTGGTCTTTGTTCCATGATTGAAAATTACAGGTTACGAGTTGCGTTGGCAAAGGTCCATATCTTCTGCAAGCTATGCGGAACATGGGATGGGGATCGTGTTTGGGGATGAACGACAGGTTAGAAGTCTTGTTGTCGCTTCCCGTGGCACGATCAGCGAGCCCCGAAATGCATGGATAGCATGCTGATTGCCGTACCAAAAAGCCTTCACAATGATACGTGCCACTTCACCGTACTTGGTAGTCTTGTAGAGTCCATTACTATGATCACGATGACGACCTGCCAACGGGGATTTTTGTTGAAAATGGAGACGCAGCGACGCCGGGGACGCTAGAGATTAACCTGCTGCTCACCCGGCTTCAAGTTCGCAACGAGGCATGCCATTATTAGGCTGTGCGGCAAGGCTCCACAGCTCAACGTGCTAAATTTGATTTGCTTGGGGGCCTCGGGGGGAGGCCGAACCTCACTGTGCTCACTCAATTTGAAGGGTTTAGGGGGCAGGTCGGAGTGGAACGGAGTCCAGAGTACGGAGGATGCAGCGTTGGCCGATGGAGCCAATAATTCTTAGTCAAATGTTCGTCCCTTTACCGATTGGGCAAATTATAGGTCAGCAATATCAATCATCCATTAATTGTTCTTCCTGTTGTCGCATTTTGTCTCATTCAATTCATCCTTCTCGATTGTTTGGGTGTCCAGGACGTGATAAACACACAATCCTCAAGGTTCAAACTCCGACAACACAGGCAACGACGCCGCCCTAATCCCTTGGTCAGGGTAGACAATTCAGTTCCGTCTCTTCAGCAATGTCAGAAGCGAAACAAGGTCCTCTGGCTGCGGCAGGCCCCGTCATTGAGAAGAAGCCCGTCAAGTTCAGCAATCTATTACTAGGAGCTGGTCTGAACATGTTCGAGGTTACCACCCTGGGTCAACCCCTGGAAGTGGTCAAGACCACCATGGCTGCCCATCGTTCCGATGGCTTCGTGGGCGCCATGTCACGAATCTGGGGTCGAGGGGGTATCTTGGGATGTGAGTGAACACCGGCGCGCTCAGGTCGCCCACCATAGACGTACTAAAACTGTTACTGACCCTATCGTCTCTAGATTACCAAGGATTAATTCCCTGGGCCTGGATTGAAGCTTCCACCAAGGGCGCAGTCCTCCTTTTCGTTGCATCCGAAGCCGAGTATGTAGCCAAGACATTTGGTGCAGGAAACTTCACAGCTGGAATCACAGGAGGTATGGCAGGTGGCCTGGCACAAGCATACGCTACCATGGGTTTCTGCACGTGCATGAAGACGGTCGAGATTACACAACACAAACTCGCTGCCCAAGGTGTCAAACCCCCGAGCACGTGGGTGACGTTTGCAAACATCTACAAGAAGGAAGGAATCCGAGGTATCAACAAGGGCGTGAACGCCGTGGCCATCCGACAAGTCACCAACTGGGGCTCTCGCTTCGGTCTTTCGCGGCTTGCCGAGCAAGGCATTCGAAAAGTCGGCGGAAAGGAACACGGAGAAAAGCTGACCGCTGCTGAGAAGATCCTCAGTTCAGCTCTGGGTGGTGGTCTGTCTGCATGGAATCAACCCATCGAAGTCATTCGTGTGGAAATGCAGAGCAAAAAGGACGATCCAAACAGACCCAAGAACTTAACCGTCGGGAAGACGTTCAAGTACATCTATGGTCAAAACGGTATCAAAGGCCTGTACAGGGGTGTCACCCCTCGCATTGGACTGGGCGTTTGGCAAACGATTTGCATGGTAAGCTTCCTCCTCTACAAATGTGACTTGGATCCAGGCTAACAAACGATGCAGGTTGCTCTAGGTGATATTGCCAAAGAAGCGGTGGAAAAATTGACCGGTGATGCTGTTACTGCCAAGCACTAAAGCGTGATGTTATGGGTTATGGAATGTATTAGCCTCCTCGTGTCCCAGGGGGAGCCAGGGTTTTGTTGTATTTTCTTCTGTTCGGGATAAGGAGATCACCAAGCATGATCTCGACCTCGATGTATGCTGATGTTGATAGACTTATACTTAGGCGACATGTTGTACCCGCACCGTGTTTGTACATTCGAACTCCATTGCAAGGCGCCGGCACCATACCTTGATAATACCAGTCGCTCAAAAGTGCAAAAACTCGAGGAAGTAGATTCCTTCAGTCTTAAGTTTTGTCTATTAACAATGATGTCTATCCTTTAATATTGTCATCAATATATGGCTGCGACAACCATGAATATTTTTCGCTCGATTAATCGCCTCGAGAAGGGACTTACACCCTCTCGCCAATTTGTGCATCGCTTGCACGACTGTCTGCAGAATCGTAGATCTCACCGGGCTCGCGAACTCTCACATCGGCTTCGCTCTTAGGTACATACTTTTCCAAAGCAGTCTCATCGGCCTCTTCATCCTTCGGCGCCTCCCGCGTGTCACTTCTCCCCCAACCGCCGCCCCAACCAATCCAGCCCTTCTCATGTGGCCCACGAGCCGCACACACGAAGAACGACAAAGCCACAGCACCAACTCCCAGACTCCCACTACTCACCCACCCACCATATAGCTCGTAGATCTTATTCCCCGCACTCGTCCCGGTAATCTGGCCGAGAAAAGTACATATCATAAACACGGTATTCACTCGATTCCTCGCGTCTGGCGCCACAGCGTAGATGGCGCTCCTGTTCGCAATCTGCGTGATCTGCAGCCCCGCATCCAGCCCGAGCGCCTGCAGCACGGGACCCGCGAGCGTCACCTTCCCGGTGTACGTGCCGATACAGCAGCCGGTGAGATTGACCAGCTCACCCACCAAAACAGAATACAGCGGGATCTTGAGCGGCTGAATGAGGAACTTGGCGTACAGCGGGCCGAGGAAGATGCCGGCGATGCCGATGAGCCCGAACAGGCCGATGGGCGTGGGCGGGAGCGAGTAGGGTGGCGAGCTGAGCAGGAACGTCAGCGTCGTCCAGTAGCACGTGAAACTTGCGCTGGTGCAGTAGGAGATCAGCCCTGCTTGGAGCAGGACTGGGTGGGTCAGGGCGAGCTTGAGGATGCTGAAGAGCAGGCGTGGGTATTCGCGCAGGAAGGAGCGGATGCGATGCTGCTGCGATGGCGATGGCGGTAGTGGGTTGGTGGAAGGGTACGCTGGCATGAACAGGTACAGCGCGGCGAAGATGATGTACTGCAGCGCCAGCGCGATCCAGTAGATGTTGCGCCAGTGCGTGTACTGCGCGACCACGCCGGAGAGGATGCGGGCGATCACGATCCCGAGCAGGTTGCCGGATACCACGATGCTGAGGGCCAAGGGCCGGCGTTTGGGTGGGGCGAGCTCGCCGACTAGCGGTAGCATGATTTGGGGTGTGACTGTTGTTATGGCGGTGAGAAACGTGATGACGAGGAAAAGAGTGAATGAGGTCGTCACGCAAAGCGCAATCCTAACGGGTAGCGCAATTAGTCAAAGCCAGAGAGACAGCATTCGTCCATTCGTCCGTCCGTCCCGACAGAAAGACCTTTCGCTAAGAGGAGAAGAAGAAGAAGAACACGTACCATAGCGTAGCGGTGAAGAAGACCAGGATCAGCGTGTACGGTCTTCGCGGGAACATGTCTCCCAGCGGACAGATGAAGAGCAGTCCCACGGCATAGCCCGACTGTGCCAGCGTCGGGATGCGCGAGACCTCGATGTACGACACGCCAAAGTCCTCGGCGAGAATATTCAAGATCGCGATGTTGTAGTACAGGTTGGCGACGGTGAAGGCGCCCGCAAAGCCGAAGAGCACGTTCTGGAAGATGGAAAATTGAGGCGGGCTCTTTGGATTGTATCGACACCACGGCGGCGTCGTCGGGAAGACCTTTGCTAGCAGGCTCCTGCTTGTAGATTCGCTATTCGGGGCCGCCGCCGCCGCCTCATGACGACGGTCATCATCATCTTCCGATGTTGCTTCGGATTTGTCTTCAAGTTGGTCAGGATGATTGACCGGCCCTGCCAGTGTGCTTTGTGCGCTACTGCTCGGAGTATTCTTGCCCGTTGGCAGCTCATGGGGGTTCAACCGCCCATCTTCCCCTGCCTGCATGCCTCGCTGTCGGTGACTTTGATGATAGATGTGTTTGATGAAGCATCACAACAGCGGACGAAAACTGCATTGTCTGTCTTCTAAAGTAGTACTAGTAGTAGCCGGTCTTGAGTGTGGGTCGCGCGGGAATTAACTACTACTCATTTTTGATTTTGTGATGCACTTTTAGAGTTCAATGTTCCGACACCCCACCCCGAAGGCGAGCTTCCCAGTTCACTCTCCGAACGATTGTGTCTGGCAACATACAAGGAGCATCTCGTTGATATTAAAGAAGCTTATGCGGTCATACGTGTGGTTAGAAGAAGTGCTTGTGCGACTGAAAGAACAGTGCAAAGAGCGTGTCGCCGGGGACTGCCTCAACAGCGCTTTGTCCTTGTGTAATTGGTGAGTAAGGTAGTCACAGAAACCTGCTTGTGGTACGATGTGAATCGGTATCGAGGTCTTCGTGAAGCGTCTGATTTCAATAGAGAGCCGTTGACAACACCAAATATCACACTGCTCAGTGTGCTTAGCTCAGCTGCGTGTAAGTAACTACAGATCGTGAGAGAGCTCATTGCTTATGAGATCAAAATGGCTTGGTTGCTATAGGGAGAGGACGAACTTGCAGCCGGAGAGATGTGGGATGAGCAGAGCTAGGTTTCGATGTGTTCGCTGTTGATGCTATTTTTCCTTCATTCAAAAGACCAAGTGTGTCAGCGATTCTCTAGGAATTGTACTATCGGACTCGACGTGGTTTCATGGTTGTGAGAACAGCCACGACGAATATGCCTTTGTTCTGGACCCATGCTGAACTTCTTCAGGATATTGCGTAAAGCAAGTCAATGCTTGCAGGTCCTAGAAATAATTTCGAGGGTGAGAAGGTAAGGGTGATCTTATTAGCAGTAACCCATGAACTCTATATAGGTTTATGTGCTAAATTTAAGGCCCTGAATTGCGTCACAGACATGATGAGACGCCCCAACAGTTAAGGGAGGATGGCCGAGTGGTTATGGCGTGTGACTCAAGTCAGATTCATTTATGAATATCCAATGACTTCGTCTGGACTGTTAAAAGCCAGATGAGCTTTCTCATGGACTCGTTTCCGCGTGGGTTCGAATCCCACTCCTCTCAACATCTTTTTGGCTTTCCCAGAAAAATCTTCACTCACGCGCGGACTTCCTCAACACCCTTTTTTCCCCTTTAGAACCTTTCAAGAAAGATTACCTGGTGGAAAACAAAGGCCGGTAGCCGTCTTTGTTTGGTTTTTTTCGCATTCCCTCCAAAACACAACGAACGCTTGGCGACCAGCTGTGAGATGTTCGGAAAGATTATCCGCGACCTTCGGAGACTTGTGTACTGGGCCTTCCTGATTCAGGCAACATATTCACTGCAGTCATTCAGGGTCCTGACCCATGATGTATCCGGTACGGACCTTTTCCTTGTTGTTATTACAATTTTGAGCCCGAGGACGAGTTATTAGGAGCGAGATGCAGTTATAGAAATGCATGAAGTATTCGCCCTTTCAAAAGTTTTGTGATATTAAATCTTGTTTCCTTGCGACTGAACTCCTGAACATAACATCTGTCCTGACTACACTTCCTTCGACATGTCCTCACCAACGCCACGATGGCTGCTCTATTCGTACCCTTGGATGCCCTTTCCCCGCCGTGTCGCCGGCTACCTGAGTGAAAAACACATCCCTTCCTCAGCTATTAGCATTGTCCACGTCTCAGATCCTCAAAGCGGCAACGCAGTCGTCCTATCACAAGCCAAAGACGTCCCCAAACGCCCTGAAGGCTCTCTCCCAATCCTCGCCATCCCTCCAGCAGGCGAGCGCAATGAATGGCTGCACATCCGCCAATCCATGGCAATCATCAATTTCATCGAGGAGGCATGTGCTCCTGGCGGAGAGCTCGCTCATCTGAAACCACGAGAACTCGCCAAGGGCAAGGATGCCGTCGAACGTGCTCGATTCACCGAGATTCAAACACTTGCCGAGGAAACCCTTGCGGAATGGAATCCCGTGCGAACGTTTGGTACAGGCGCTGGGACAATGGCATACCCAGAAGGCGCTAAGGAAATGCTCCGATGGGTGCAGCGCACGCTGGCCACGATCGATAGATTCCTTTCTGAGCGAGACCTGGCTTACCTCCGCGATGAAGAACAACCAGTCACTGTGGCGGACATCGTGCTATTCCACTTTTTAGATTTCACTGATTATTGCTACGGTGTTGACTTGACGAACGGGTCAGGGGCTGAAGTGATGGATGTGTACGGAAGGACTGTGAGTGAGTCGTACCCGAACCTGGGAGAGTTCTATCAGGCCTTCAAGACGAGGAAGAGTGCCATGAGGAACGCGGACTTGGGCGAAACTGCGGCGGACAATGTGCTTGGTAGGATGAGGTCCTGGCATGATGGTGTCTTGTGATTCTCCGGAAGTCAGACAGAGACAATTCAATCGCTTCTCCGGAAATACCGCTTTCCATTGGGCTTTCGTGAATTCAATCCTGCTAGATTTGATGCATGTTACTTAGCTGCGACGAATTCGTGGTGCATTCTCTCGCAGCGCTAGTGTAGCATCCTAAGCGCAGAAAGCTGGGTCATTTTAGCATTCGCTGACGACCATGATTAGGCATCCACGTGTAGATGTGCAAGTTGCTCTCAATGGTGAAGATAAGAAGGTAAGCTGGATGACCTCGCAAAACGGGCAGGAGTGCTCCCGTATCGTGTCTCCCATCTGACGTGTGCTTATCGTGTTTCGCAATTGGCGCGTGAACGAGTCTTGGGTCGGTTGATAACTGCTCCCCACAAGGGCAATCCTCTAATTCACAGGGATCCGGTTCATGGAATGGAAGCAGTGTGATACACGAGCTGAAGCAAAATTACTTGGTTATTACATCTTCACAAGTAGCATCAGTGGATATCTCAACATCGTCCACATGCGTGTGAACTCGGACCGCGATGTTCGTGACGTCGACACTTTTGGGGCAAAATGGGACCATGAATTCTGCGCTTGAAGAAGTGCAGAAGGCTCGACGAAACTTGTGCAAGAGATGTAAAGCTTCAGAGATATCATTCATTCCGACATTACGGTGGTGAAAGGCTTTTCATATGTCCCGCCGGGGTCGTTTTAAGGTCGGCTGAAGATGTTAGATTCTCACAGCAGTATCACGAAGCACAGACTGCAGCATCTCTTTCTAGTTGTCTTGAGTCTCATTTATCTTCCCTTCGACACACTCGTCCTATCCTGTAGCATAGCGATCAACCATGTTTTCCACGCAAAGGTAGAGAGCCGCCGCGAAGCAGCTCGACGAAGACCAGGTTTTAGAGCGAGGACAATCCTCGTCACTGGCGTTAGCATGACTAAAGGACTAGCGTTGGCGAGACTCTTCTACGAGGCTGGTCACGATGTGATAGGAGCCGACTTTGAATCGTATGGCACACGGGTCTGTGGCAGGGTTTCTAAAGCGATCAAGAAATTTGTGCCTTTGCGAAAGCCAAACGTGAAGGATGGCTCAGCTCCATACATCAAAAGCCTTCTCGATGTTGTCCAAAGGGAGAAGGTGGACCTCTGGGTTAGTTGCTCCGGTGTAGCCTCCGGTGTAGAGGACGACAAGGCAAAAGAGGTCATCGAGAGACGAACACCTTGTAAAGCAATCCAGTTTGATGTGCAGACCACGCAAACACTGCATGACAAGCACACTTTCATCCTGTACACAAAGAAGATCGGACTGAGCGTGCCCGAAACGCATGAATTTACCAGCCGAACTGCGGTTGAAAGGAAGCTTCGACATGCCTCAAAGGGCTGCCAATATATCATGAAAACGATTGGCACGGATGATGCGAATCGAGGCGACATGACGCTGCTCCCCAAGGCTACGCCAGAGCAAACGTCCAAACACCTTTCAAAACTCATCATCTCTGAGCGGTCTCCCTGGATACTGCAGCGATTTATCAACGGACAAGAATTCTGCACGCACTCGCTTGTGGTCAAAGGACAGGTCAAAGCGTTCGTGGCGTGTCCGTCAGCTGAGCTTCTCATGCACTATCGAGCACTGCCATCAGACTCGTATTTGAGCAAGGCAATGCTGAAGTTCACTCAATCGTATGCTGCTGCAGGCGGAAAGTCCTTCACCGGCCATCTGAGCTTTGACTTCCTCATCGAAGATGCTGAACTCGATAGACTGCAGAACAATCCGCAGGTCGCACCTACATTGTACCCCATCGAATGCAATCCGCGAGCGCATACTGCGGTGGTCTTGTTCAACGGCACGACGTCCATGGCAGATGCTTACCTTTCGCTTCTGGACGATCCACCTTCGAAGTCGTCGTACGCTGATGCTGGATCCAACGGCACCACGGATGATCACTTTGTCACCCCGAGATACCCTGGGATGCGGTACTTCTGGGTTGGTCATGATGTGCTAGATCTCCTCGTGCTGCCTCTGCTCCGATTGCTGACTTGGAGCCCTGGAGGCTCTTGGTCAGAGCTTGTCAGGAACGCCGACACGCTTGCGGACAGACTCTTGTTCTGGAAAGACGGCACGTATGAATTGTGGGACCCGCTCCCCTGGTGGTGGTTGTATCATGTATACTGGCCGTGGCAATTCTTGTTATGTTTCTGGACCGGCAAGAAATGGTCGAGGATAAATGTTAGCACCTGTAAGATGTTTGAGTGCTAGCCTCTTCAATGTAGTAGTGTCTGCTAAGACCAATTGATGTCTTGCCGCGGACTATGCAAGTTTCCGCAGAAGTGAAAATGGAGGTATAACTCGCTTTGGTACGACCGGTGTTTCCTGTGCGCAGATAGAAGGCCCAGCAGTGGCTGGTCATGACCATCTATGCGCCATCAAAATATGTGAGCAGATACTGTTGTCATGCCAGACCATGCTGCAGCTGCAGACCCGTGCGAGAAGAAGTCTACTACTTACCTGTCGTCAGCCATAGGGTCTGTAGTAGAGTAGACGAACGATTTGAGCAAATGCTCCCAGATAATCGAGTGTCTTTGACTCGGAATTTAAGAGTATGATGGTACTTTGCTTCTCCCAGACCACGTCATCAAGGCGGTCCAGCTTCGAAACGATTGAAAACATACTTTCGATTTCCTCACTTCGCCTAGGATCCCCGTCCTTCCCCTGGTGCGTAAATCGTTCACTCAGTCCCCTACATAAGCGCGCGCGCTACGATCCAAACAAGCCAACAGGTGCTAATGCCCGAGCTCTCCATCGTCTCTCCCACCAACGACCAAATACTTTCCAACACTCGTTCCTGTGCGTGAAATCTACGTCGGCACGGAACCCCAGATTGTTCAGGCTTCAGCGTCTTTACCTAGGTTGCGGCGAGCATCATGCACTTGGCGTGGCCCATGTTTTCGAACAGGAGATTGACAAGCTCCTCGAGGACCGATTGATCAATTGAAGCGAGGGCCATTTTTTTTTGGCTCGCGAGCAACTGTATCCTTAGGACTGTTGCGCGGGTGATGATGACCGGGAGATGGATGCAGGACCAAAGAAGAGGGGAGTGGAGTCGTGTCTGATGTTGATACGGTGTGAAATGCGCGAGTTTGGGGCGTCAGCAAATTGAGATTTTCTTTTGGGGACAGGAGAGAAGAGTATTTTTGGCGAACGACTGGAAATGGTTCTCGGTGAGTAGTGTGTGTCCAGCCAAGACTGGCCCGCTACATACACAACTGAAGTTCGTTACGGCGTTGTGTACTTTTGCACATATGCTGGCAGGCTGGTTAGTCCTGTGGAGAAGGAGAAGGCCATGCAAGATATCAGACACATCTTGAACGAGCAGGGGGTGTCTGAGGTTTCTGAGTAGACTGTCCAACTGAGGGCTTTGTGAATAGATAAGGGAAGCGCATCTGGATCTCATACTGTGGGCTGAGCAATGATTTTGCTGAAGACGCCTATTGGGCAAGTAGATTCTTGGGTGTGATTTAGCAAAAGCTTCAGGAGCTGATCTTTGAGGTCAGCAATACCATATGTCTTGGCACGGTCTTGGAAAGGGACAGCAGATTCAGAATTAAACCGACTGGATTTAGTTACACGCATGTAGATCGAGGCACCCTCCCTTGTGGGACCGACGAAGGAATGAGAGCTGTAAATCGAGTACAATTTGCACGGTGGTGAGGAAGTGATGTTGAGGTTCAATTTCCACAATCGATTTTCAAAGATGCCTGCCATGAGCACGTGCATGAGCAATCACAGGGTCGCAAAGATCTTCATTGAGAAAGACACATCCTCGGAAGTAGGAAAATGGCGCAGTTCGTCGTAAATTGACGAGGTTCTGCCACGTCAAGAAATGCAGAAAAGGCTGAAACCTGTAATGAACCAAACTGGATCTGATGCTATCAAGAAACACATGCTCGTACCTCCTTATGATTAATACTTGTCCCAGTATTTTGCGAGCACGCCTAACGCCCCTTGTGGCCCGTGCATCCCACCTGAAGCGGAAGTGCTAAACAACGGCACGCGTCGCTAATCCAGGAGGGAACCAGTTATATTATTACTAAGTGCAGATCTGCCAAGACTTGTTGCTGTATGTCAGCAGATGAAGCTAGGACCTTAATTCGGATGTACGGAGTATGGGAATGTGCTCGTAATCCATGGTGTCTTTAAGGCCGCCAGCAGCTTCTTTCTCTTAACAATATTGGCCCCAGCACTAGGTTGAGGGTTTCGGATTTTGAACATGAGGCCACTGCGATATTAGTGGTAGGTTTTCGTCGACCTGTGATGCCGCGTCGACGACCACAATTGTCGTCGCTCTCCCGGTCGTTTTGCGGACGATCTCGGTCTGCATGGTAGTGCATTGCAGCGTCGTGAGCGTCATATGTGATGCTGACACGAGCAGCCCAATAATCATGCGCCTATTGAATAAGTCAGCTGCTTTGGGGTACGGCTCAGATAATAGTGTGGAAAATCATGCAATAGTATCATCGACTGGACATACTCAAAGCGGCAGCAGTGGTATTGCGGCTGTTCCGCTTCCCACCGGGTGGAAAATGAGACGAGCCGTGGCATCCCGGACGGTATCTACTGCAGGTAGTAACGTAGGCGCTTGGCGGCGTGGACGAATGGCTTAGGCTGGGAAAGTCTATTTTCCTCCTCACTTCTCCAAGGGTCTGGGAAATCAGCATCTTGATCACCACCACTTGGCTTTAAGCAAAGCAACACATCGTGCAAGTCTTGGATTCGGTTAAGCTCATTGCGAGAATCTTGCCCGGGCTTCTTCGATTGCAAGCGTATTTATTTCAACGTTGATCGAACAAATGGAAACGGATCTAGGCGAATATAGCAAACAATTTAAAAGCGAGTAGTAGCGTTGTTCTAAATTAGTCGAGTTTGATTGCCCAGGAGGCAGACTAATCTCTTTGAAATGCGCCTTACTGAGTCTTGCCGGATCTGGTTTGTTGTGACAGCCCGAGCGTCCTGCAACGTTCACTCGGTTTGCCACGTCTTGTAGCAGCTCAATCAGGCTGATCGACCGTCTATTCCGGAGCTAACTAATTTCATTCTGGCACATGTTTGAGGTGTTGGAACGAGGCGTGTGGGGCCACCATGACAGCGTGCCGTCTGGTGGTGTAACTACAAGGATTTTGACTTTTCAGCCTGTTGAAACTGAGGGAACACCTCGACATCTGCGAGATATGTAGAATTCCAATGACAAGCCACCTGCAGCACGCCCCGTGCTCTTACGCCCGCTTACCGTTTTCGACCCCGCTTTCGCAAGAGGTCACCCCGGTGTCGACGCATAGTATGTAACTTTCCGTATGCATGGTTGCCCGTCACGTTCGTGTCACACATCCAAACATATAGTTATCCCTCCCTGGCTTGGTGCGATCTTTCGTCCTTTGCTCGTCCTTGAGGCTCTGACAACCTCGAATGTTCAATATTAGCAAAATTTCTGTCCATTAGATTTGTTGATCAGATCAGACAGCAACCATGGCCGATGAAGGGGGTCGCAAAGGCTCCATCCTCATGGGGGATGAGCTCAAACGGAAGGCAAGCATTGCTGCCATGACGTCGAACATCACGGGAGAGTAAGGCTGGACGAACCTCGCGACTCGCTTTGGCTTACAAGTGCAGAATCAAGAATCCCCTCACCGGTATTCCCAAAGACCAGCTGCTGCAGGATGTGGACAATTTCGCTGCCGAGCATGCTCTGATGGACATTCGCGACTTGTTGAGAAAGGGAGCCCTCATTGCGCAGGCACCAGCTGCTATTGAACATATTGTCGAGCTCAACGAGACCGATCGCAATATTCTCAGAGAAGAAGTCACCCATCGCTGGCGTCATCCGAAAACTCTCTACTTCACCATCGTTTTGAATTCGATCGCTGCCGCCATCCAAGGCTGGGACCAGGTATGTGACGCTCTTGCCGTTCGGATATCGTTGGATTGTTGGCTAACTGTACCACAGACCGGCAGCAATGGTGCAAATTTGTCCTTTCCTCAAGAGTTTGGCATTCCTGATAAGGGTGAATTCTGCAAGTCGAGGGGGACCTGCGAGCGCAACTCCTGGCTGATTGGCTTTGTCAATGCTTGTCCCTACATCGCCATTTGGTTGTTCGCTGGTTGGATATCCGACCCTATCAACCACCTCATTGGTCGTCGCGGTGCCATCTTTATCGGGGCCATATTCAGTTTGATCGCACCTTTCGGCATGGCTGTTACCCAGACGTGGGGAGAACTTTGCGCCACTCGTGTCCTGCTGGGCATCGGCATGGGTCTAAAAGAAGTGACGGTCCCGGTCTTTTCCGCTGAAAACGCCCCTACCAACATTCGAGGTGGTCTCGTCATGTCCTGGGTAAGTCCCTCAAGCGCCTTGCCCCTTCTCACCCCACCAAGAACTTCCATACTTCTTCTCCCGTTACCCTAGGTTTCTAATTAGGTCTCTAGCAAGTTTGGACGGCATTCGGTATCTTCCTTGGCACCTGTGCCAATTTGGCTGTCAAGGATGTGGGCAAGATTGCGTGGCGGCTACAATTCGGTTCAGCTTTCATTCCAGCTGTGCCTCTGGTCATTGGAATATATTTCTGCCCCGAATCGCCCAGATGGCTGATGAAAAAACATCGGTACAGCAAGGCCTACAGGTCGCTCCTCCGCCTCCGGAATACACCTCTCCAAGCGGCGCGCGACTTGTACTTCATCCACGCCCAGCTTCTCGCTGAACAAATGATGGTTGAAGAATCTGCCGTGGCGACTAACGCGAACGTTTTTACCCGATTTGTGGAACTTTTTACTATTCCCCGAATTCGCCGAGCCACCTGGGCTTCTGGAATTGTCATGATTGGGCAGCAAATGTGCGGTATTAACATCATTGCCTTCTATTCCTCGACTGTGTTCTCGAACGCAGGTGCGACCGTGACGGGATCGCTTCTTGCCTCGTGGGGATTCGGTCTTATCAACTTTCTCTTTGCTTGGCCAGCTGTCTGGACCATCGATACATTTGGTCGACGAGCGTGAGTAGACCAGAGCCGTATACCGTCGACCAGAGCTAACGCCTGCAGGCTTCTTCTGTTCACTTTCCCCAACATGTGTTGGACGCTTCTCGCTGCCGGCTTTTGTTTCTGGATTCCCGAGAGCAGCGACGCACACCTTGGCTTGATCGCATTCTTCATCTATCTCTTCGACATATTCTATTCACCCGGTGAGGGACCTGTGCCATTCACCTACTCTGCGGAGGTCTTCCCATTGTCACACAGAGAAGTGGGTATGTCTTGGGCAGTAGCCACCAACAACTTCTGGGCTTCAGTCTTGGCCATGACATTCCCCCGAATGTTACAAGCCATGAGACCCCAAGGCGCCTTTGGATTCTATGCCTTCCTGAATGCTCTAGCCTTTGTCATGATCTGGCTGTGGCTGCCCGAAACCAAGGTACGTATGGCCACTTTCGGCAACCCGCCTCAAATTAACTCGATTATAGCAACGAACTCTCGAAGAGCTCGACTATGTGTTTGCAGTGCCAACCAAGACACACCAGCACTTCCAAATTTCCAAAGCTATGCCTTGGTGGTTCAAACGATATATCTTCAGATCGACAAAGGAACCTGCTCCTGAGCTGTACAAGTTCGAGGAGCTGGACTCTCGGCCTCCTAGTATGACTCAGACACACATAGCGGGTAACGAAAAGATGGCTTGAGTATTGAAGCCAGAACTTGGTATGTGGGTGCTTGGGGCTTTGGAGCAGACCTCTTGGGGGTGATCAACTTCAACCGCAAGCCCAACCGACGCCGCACACAGGTCCCGCTTGTTAGGATACTACCTTTTTCCATTCCCGAGGATGACTACATCTTTGAATGCTTGATTTTTCGAGATTGACATAGATCTTTGCCTAAGTCTCTCAGTCGTAGGAGTCGTCCGGCGTGACTCGTGGTGCAATTGTGGCAGCAAACTCGTTGAATGTTTTGCACAGGCCACATTCCCGGTATCGTTCCACGAGGTCTAAGGTTTTCTGTGTCGACACACCATCATTTTCTTGCTGCGTATTTGATTCTTCGATCTGCGCGTGCTTGACACCCTCAACGAGATCCCCAAATGTTGTGTCGATAGGCACACTGCCCAAAAACGGCACTCCGCACTCCTGTGCCATAATCTCGCCTCCTCCTTTTGAAAACACATTCGACACCTCTCCACAGCACGGACACATATACCCAGACATGTTCTCGATCACGCCGAGCACAGGAACCTGTGTTTTGACGCAGAAATTGAGTTCCTTGCGCACATCGCTCGTGCTGATCGCTTGAGGTGTCGTGACAACCACAGCACCAGCCAGCAGAGGTGCGGGTGGCAATGACGATGGTTGTGGATCGTGCCCATTCTGCATCGTGGGAGTAGCCATCGCTATCTTGTGCAGCTCCTCGACAATAGCGATGTGCTCGTCCGAGGTTCCTGGTGGTGTGTCGATAAGCAAGTACTCCGTACCGGGCGGCCACAGGACGTCCGAGACGAACTGGCGGATCATGGCTGTTTTCTTTGGGCCGCGCCAGATGACCGCGCTCGAGCGCGATGGGAGAAGGAAGGCTAGTGAAAGGGCGTGGAGGGACCCTCTTCTCAAAGGCGAGGGTTCGGTTTCTGAAGTAGATGATGCTGACTGTAATGGGTCACGGGCGTCGTGAACAGGAACCGGGAGCCAGCCGCCAGGTGCCTGTCTGACTTTCTTGTCTTCGAGATTGAGGAGACGGGGAATGCTCGGACCTGTGAGGTCAATGTCGAGGATGCCTACATTGTGCCCTTGTTGAGCGAGGGCTAGCGAGAGTTGCAGCGTAACGCTTGACTTGCCGACACCGCCCTTGCCTGAGAGCACCAGGATGATGTGCTTAACATTCTCAAGGCCCATCGTCCGTGTCCAAAAAGTCTTTCCAAGCGGTACTCGAACCACGGACGTGGAAAAAGCAGGACTTATCAGGGGATCCAATGATCCAATAGACTGATATTATACAGCGATTTGCAAGATACTAGGAAAGTATGAGCCAAAGCGACAGTGACTTCTGTAATACTGTCTATCACTACGCCGAATACTCAGAGAAACTGGTCTAATGGGCATCTATCTGCGTGATAGCCTCTTGAACTTCGTAGATGCTCAGGATTCGAAATGGAAAGATTTTCTAATCTCCAATTGCGTCATTGCAATATTTGGTTAGACCGACCCGGGCGGGGGATGCAGTTGTTTAGTAATGTTTTGGCCTGCAGGCTTCCAATGAATTCTTTATAATGCGCCTAGAGAAGCGGTGATCAGGCGTAGAATTAGCGTAGAGTAATAATATTTTGTAATATTAAGATTAATGACCGTTCTCACTGCATCGGACACTAAACCGAAGGCGCGAGGGCACTGATCCGGGTTCTTGTTCGATAGTCTAACAAAGCTGTACAAATTGTATGCTGGCTACGACTCAGACTGGAAAATGAAGATTTTTGACAAAAAGTGGCCGGTGAAAATTTGGCCAACAGTCGAGACATGAATAGCCTCATATTAAAGTGGGCTAGACGGGGAAATACCCGCGAAATTCAGGCACTCATTCGTGCCCAGGATTGCGGCGGTAGCTAAGAGCACCGTTAAGGCTTATTGGGGTGGCTGAGACTGAAATCGATCGGCGGCAGAATTGTTTGCCCCCAACTCCACCTGCACACATTTTGGTTTTCCAGTCACCGCTGTAGAAATCTGAAGTCGCGCTCAACAGCTCCCACCCCTCAATCTCTTTGCACTTCCACTTCACGAGAATTGTGTTCACTTTCCATATTGGATAGCAGCATTGACACGCGTCTCTCTGTTCCATCTAGGTGACTTACAATTCACATTCTGCAAGTGAGGCAATTTCAGCTCGCTTGTTTCGACCTCGCCGTCACAGATCTGGCGTCACTCTCGGCAGGCCCATTCCTGTGCGAGTAGGCTCGCGAAGCCTCAGCAAGACTCTCAGCTTTCCCCGGTAAAGGTTTATGTCCCCCAAGGATCTACTCAGATTTCTGTCCAAGCCTGCAAAGTAGGTCAAACTGTGTCACGCGACAAGCGGCTGGGACAAGCACTAAACCATCTGCCTAGACCACGATAACACCCTTCAAACGAGACCTCCAGCGGTATTGGAGCTGGCAAGTCAATACGATAATAGCACGCTATCTTAAACCCGTCGTCGTCGTGGAACCTCTTCTTTGACGACCTCGCCTTCCTGCCCACAATTCCGTTCGTGCAGGAAATCTTCTTTCTCCTCGCCTCCACCAGACCCCCCTAACGACCCTATAAAGGTCCAACTACACACACGACTGCTGCTGGCAAAAGCCAGCCTCCACTACTCCCACAGATAGTGGGCCTTCTCTTCTCAGGCGGACACCGCACCGTTCGTCTGGGCGGCAGATTGTGCTTCACTGAATCGCCACGATCAGTGTCTCGGAACATAACCGCCTCTCCACCGTCAAGACCAGCACTGTAGGACCTCGTCCTGTTTCTCACGAAGGATATGGTCAACATTGGTATCCCTAAAAACTATACTGTGTCACCTTCGAGTTTTACTCAGACACCGTCCTTGAAAATCAATCATGAGGCTGCGTTGGATCTCGATTCAAGCAATGCCTTCGAAGGTCCTGAAAAGTTGTTAGAGGTATGGTTCAGCCCATCGGCCGAGAGTCTGCACAACTGTTCAGACCCTGCCGGGCTCAAGGCCGTTCCCGCGGCAATATGGAAGACCATGCTGGATCTGGTCAACTGCAAGGTGCTCTCCATTGTCGAGTCGCCTGAAGTTGATGCGTATCTTCTCTCCGAATCCAGCATGTTTGTTTGGCCTCACAAGCTCATTTTGAAGACGTGCGGAACCACCACTCTGCTTTGTGGCCTGCCCCGGATTTTGGAGATTGCAACGCTCTTTGGTGGCTATGCCCGATCCACAGCCCCAGATGCTATTGGCATCACCATTGCCGCTGCTCCGTACCGTGTCTTCTACAGCCGGAAAAACTTTCTGTTCCCGGACCGTCAACGCGGTCCTCACCGTAGCTGGCGAGACGAAGTGCGCAGTTTGGACAAATTGTTTGTGGGCGGAAGTGCTTACATGATCGGTAAGATGAATGGAGAGCACTGGTATCTGTACCTGACAGAGCCCTTCACCGAGCTCTCCCCTCCTGCTAGTCCGGCGAGTTTGGACGAGAGTCCCGCCACAGAGACCAAAGTCGTCAACTTTCCCTCGTCTGTGCTTGCTGACACAGGTTCCAAACTGGTGGAGGGCGAGGACGAAACGTTGGAGATTCTCATGACAGATCTTGACGAGGAGAATGCGAAGCAATTCTACCTCGAACATGCGAGTGCGGTCGCAGAAGATCAATGGCAAGGATCTCAGGGCGAGTCGGATGACCTGGTCGACGTTTTCAGCAACACGTCGTCCGATGACGGGGATGGACAGACCAAAGGGACCTTTCCAATCGAATTGACCACCGAGGGTCACGCATTGGGAACTGTCGTGTCTGACACTTGTGGACTTTCTGAGGTCTACCCCAAGACGAAGTACCCGGAAGCGCGGATCGATGCCTACCAATTCACTCCCTGCGGCTTCTCTGCCAACGGAGTAGTGCCTGGACGCCTTGGCGAGAAGGGCACCTCGTACTTCACCGTCCACGTAACGCCTGAACCTGTCTGCTCGTACGCTTCATTCGAGACCAACGTTCCGGCGGGGCAAACTGGCCGCCAGACAGTAGAGATTATTCAAAATGTGGTCGACATCTTCAAGCCAGGCCGCTTCACCGTGACCTTGTTTGAAGCCAAAACTAGCTATGAGGAGATGGCCGAGGACAACTTCGAACATCTGGCCGAGATCAAGGCTCTTCAACGTCAAACAGCTCGTCGAAGCCAGAAGATGGACTATATCCCAGGCTACAAGCGCATTGACCGCATCGTCCATGATCTTGACGGCTATGATTTGGTCTTTCGCTACTATGAACGCAACGATTGGAAAGGAGGTGCTCCAAGGATTGGCGAGTGCGCAATGTGAGGTTGGCGGGACACAGAATGTTGATTACAGTTGCTTGTTTCGTCGTCGTACGACGCAAAGACGCTCCTTAAGTACCTACAGATCGTTTATCTCCCACCAAATAATCTAAGTGTCGTGGCATGGCAGGAATGCTAGCATAAGACCAAGAGTCTAGTTCACACGTAGTTATTCGTCAAAGACATTCATTACGCCGAAGCAGCAGAATCGATACCCCTTTGTAACGTACCTAATTTGTGAACATCCTGAAGAGAGTGCCCATCTACCTTTGGGGGCCGCTGCCGTGCTTACCTAGGGAGGCACGGGTTAACATTTTTCCGGCTAGTATACTACTTCTTAGTGAGCCTCGTCCTGCAGCAGGCAGCCTTATCTGCATTGCCAGACGGTGGAGTCGCGTGTACCTGTTCTCTTACAAGGTTGAGCACGATATTTGTTAAAACTTCCCTCTTCCTTCCGTGCAAACGCATATCTGGCTGAGTTGAACTGATGGTCCCGTGCAGGTGACACTGTTTACGAGTGATTTGACCTGCGCTTCTACCTATCCTGAGCCTTAAGCAGCGCCCTAGGAGAGTCAGATATATCTGACCGTCGAAAGGGCAGCAGCAGCAGAATTTATTTGACAAATTCAGAGACTTATGGCATCTTCACCTCCAGCACCATTTCCGGCCAATCTGCCGAACCCTAAAAAGCGACCGTCGATATCCTCTCAAGTGTCTGCATCGAACAAGAGACCGAAACTTCACCCACTGCGACAAACATCATATCCTGCCAACACCGAGGTCAATGCGCACACCTCGGCCGTCTATAGCGCACGCTCAGAAACGGGCAGTGTGGCGAACAGCACATTTTCAACGACAAGCAACACTAGACCGCAGCCACGTGGCCGAGGCAGACCTAGAAAGTCTCTACAGGTCACCGACGACGATGCACGAGCTGGCCGTGAAGTCGACAGCGTGCCAGGCACCAGGTATTCGCAGGCAAAATCAGTCATCTCGACAGTACGATCAGGTGTCAATGCAGAAGATGAAGCTGAAGATGAGGAAGACGAAGAGCTTGAAGAACATGGAGGCGACGATACCCACGAGGACGAGCAGAAACAAGAGAACGAGAAGCTAAACGTCTTTCTCCGCCAGCTGTCCAAAGAGCAGTCGGACAGATATACACATTTTCGGAGTAGTAAACTCAAAGAATCCGTTGTCAAGCGAATCGTCAATCAGACTGTCAGCCAGAGTGTGGCTCAGTCTGCCATCAACGCGATCCAGTTCTTTAGCAAAGCATTTACAATTGAAATCGTTGAACGAGCGCGTGAGGTGCAACTGGAATGCGCCAAAGCTGCCGAAGTAGGCATTGAGCAAGAGAAACAGGCCCGCCGAAACAGACTCGCTGAGACAGAGTTGGCTTTCCGGGAAAAAGAAAGGGCCGCCCGTGAACATGAGCCTCCTGTAAACCTGTCTGAACAGGAAAAGAAGGCCTTCCGAGAGGAAATCAAGCGGTTAAAGGACGAGGCTGAAAAATACCTCCCCAATAAGCACAAAGGAGGACTTCTTCCCGACCATCTTCGTGAAGCTCTTCGTCGCTACAAAGCTGATGGCGACGGTGACGGATTTGGTTTTGATGGTTTGAGCCATCCCTTGCTTGGCGTTCGTGGTTCGTTCGCTTGGAGAGTGGGAGATGGTGCAACGGGACAGAGATTGTTCAGGTAACCCGTCACCTCCCCTATACTAGCCTAAGCTGTGGCTACCTTTCCCAAAGTCTCGACGATCCACTCCACTACGTGCCTGATAAGCCTAAAAAGGGGCTTGTGCTTGCCAGCCGCGATCTGCCGCCTCATTGGTCATTGGCAATTCTCAACTTGCGCCTTATCAACTTGTACCCCCTTCGCAGACGGCTTAGCCCAGACAGTGGGTATCTTAGCATCAGATCAGGCACCCGCGGATCCTGTTTCGTGCATGTCAAAAATACCCTCTTAGAGACGCTAATGGTCAAAATTCATCTGATCTACCATCATTTCTTCGCCAGAATTAATCTGTACCTTTAATGGTTAAGCTCGATCTGGTACCTGGAGCCATGTGGGAGGTTCGTCCAAATTTATGGAGGAACAGCCGCTCACAGTGCATGCTGCATACGCTTGCATTCTTTGCTTGACGATGCACAGCCTGAACCGACAGTCTTATCACGAACAACGCCGTTTGGGGAGTACCGTTAGCCAGCGAAGTAGCTTGTAGCTAATGTTGCTATCACTTACTTCTAATCTGCCTTTACCGGCGTGCTTGCAAGGTTAGTCATAGTCGCAAAAGCTAAAGGGGCGTGAAGGGGGTACCTGTTTCAGTGACCTTCTTGGCGAGGCTAACTGGTCAACGAACAAGGACCATTTTCAATTGGACAGTCGCCCTCGGCTATTTCCATCCTTGCAAAGTTTGAACACATCGAAAGCTCGTCAGAAAATTTGAGCCGGATATCGCGCTCCGGGAGCGTCCAATCCGAGGCCTTGTTGGGCAAGGTTAGATCCAGGATCATCCAAGTTGCTTCGGATCCACACTCCAAATCTGGCCATTCATCAGAACAGTCCAGGTGTAACTATTCCTGCTTTATCCGAGACTGTCTACTGCATCGGCGAATAGATCGCACTTAGAAACGATGCTCAAGACACAACGGTTCACAAGTGTGAGTAAGCAATATCCTGCCGTCTGGAAACAATTGAGTTTTTTGGATGGCAACTAACACCGGTAGTGGCGTTGCAAAAATCCATTAGCTCTATCGCTGTCTTCCACATTGCCACCGGCACCAGATTCGGCTAGGATTATTTGGCCTTGCAGATCTGCAAAGTAAACCCACCAATCACGATGCGTCCGTCTGGCACACAAAGCCGTTCACAGGAAATTTTCTCAGCCTGTCGACTTCTACCAGGCAAATTTGTTGTGGTCACTGATAACAGCAGTGCCTTGTCAATGTCCCACGGCAATAATACTGTCGACCGTCACACAGGGACGAGATTAAAATGATTCACTGTGCGACAAGACATAGGGTTTTGAGGGAGCCGAGGACCCAACTACAATCCTTGTTGCAAATGTTCCCAAAAAAACCGAGACATGTGATACGATGTTTCCCGGCTCGAGCGCTTAAACTCACAGTCGGGTCATGCATGTCTAATTTATCATGCGAAGTCACTAATGTCGTTAGCATACAGAGTGCAGCCTCAAGACTTGAACATCGGACGCAGTCATGGAATTTCCAGTCGTATCAATTTGTCTCTGAGAAGGCGAGGATCACTGGGTGTATTGAAACTCACAGGACCCACATGACTTGCAAGTCCCTCATCGAGTTTTCACCTGTCAACCGTTTTCCTCCTTCTGGAATGCGACCGAGAAAAATCAAAAAACTTTTCATCATGGTCTTTTTGGAAGCAAATTTTCCGAGTTGGCCGTTGTATGTTGCATCTCGTCCAATCCACTTATTTTACTTCCTCCTTGGCTCTGTTTGGTTTTGCTATCTGGATACTTCACGCTCACCATGCTATAACTCAGACATGAGCGAAACCCTCTGGGACCTCCACCTCCTTTGCGAAAGCCCAACGCCTCTGCTGATTGAGCTCCGCTTTCACAAAGATAGTAACCCGCTCGTGCCCGCTCTAGTGGCTGACGCGATCTTGGTGGACATGATGTACCTCGACCACTGCTCGACAGAGAATTCAGCTGGTCTGAGCCTCGAGAGTCTAGCATGCATGTCTCCCTAACCCTGCTTTTCACCCCAACCTGAGTCTAGTGTCTTGGGGTTGCCTCCCCAAGCTGAGTAACTAGTTGGAAATGTTACGCCCTAGTGTTGTCATGAGCCACGAAGCGATGCAGGTGGTCCAACGATACCCTGATAGTTCCTTTCGGCAATAGCATTGGGGCTGACGATGCTCTTTCTTATCATTCTTTCTTCCACATCACTTGACTCTTACACTCCCCCGATCTAGATTCCATTCGAGTCCACATTGCCATTCGTTTTGTGTGGGCCATCCTCAATCGTTCAGATATTGTCACCAGTCATTCGTTTGATCTTTTGGTGTCACAATGTTGTCGTTCATCAGCAGCATCACTTTCGCTCTTATTGTTTTCCTTTCGACACGATCCTCTGGCTACAACTATGATCCAGCTTGGACAGAATATAATCTCAACACTAATCAAGCAGCTCAACACCCTTTAGAATACTCGGGAGAATGGGAGGGTCACGAGTTCACACCCTCACCCAGGAATTGGTAAGGCTGTTTGACTGGGTCATCTACAAGCTCGACTGATGGCATACTAGGCGGTTCCCTTTCTACACCTTATTCCTTGACAGGTTTGTCAACGGCGATCCGTCAAATGATAACATCAACGGGACACTCTTTGAACATGACCTCACTTCCAACCAAATGCGAAATGGCGGCGATCTGCAAGGCCTTATCGACTCTCTGGATTACCTTCAAGGCATGGGCATCAAGGTAAGTGGTCCGGTAGCATCGCGATGTCGCTAAGTTGCGCAGGGATTGTACATCGCAGGGTCACCTTTCATGAATCAACCGTGGACTTACGACTCATATTCTCCTATCGATCTCACCATTCTCGATTGGCACTTTGGCGATATTGCTAAATGGAGAGAAGCCGTCGATGCTGCCCATCGGCGCGGAATGTACGTGGTCCTTGACAACACCTTTGCGACACTTGGCGACCTCCTTGGCTTCGAAGGCTATCTCAACGAGACTGCCCCCTTCACCCTCAAAGAGCACAAGGTCGAGTGGAAGAGCGAGAGAAGATATTGGGACTTCGACGTCACCGAAGCCTACAACACTACTTGTCAATACCCTCGCTTCTGGCTTGAGACTGGCTATCCTGTCGGTAGCGACGTCACGGATCAGATGAAGGGCTGCTACGGCGGCGAGTTCGATCAATATGGTGACACTGAAGCTTTCGGTGTGTATCCGGACTGGCGCCGACAGTTGACCAAATTTGCTTCTGTGCAAGATCGCCTTCGCGAGTGGCATGAGCCAGTAAGAGAAAAGATTGAGAACTTCTATTGCATGATGATCGGTCAACTCGACATCGATGGCTACCGATACGACAAAGCCATGCAGTCGACGGTTGATGCAATGGGCTACATGAATGCTGCCATGAGAACGTGCGCACGAAAATATGGGAAGCAAAACTTCTTCTTGCCTGGCGAAATCACGGGTGGCAATGTTGCAGGTGCTATCTTTATCGGAAGAGGGCGACAGCCAGATATGCTGCCTGAAAACTTGACTATGGCAGCAACTCTGACCAACACCTCTGACGATAAGTATTTCATAAGGGAAGCAGGTCTGGAAGGCTTGGATTCGGGTGCCTTCCACTATACTACCTATCGAACCTTAACACGATTCCTGGGCATGGACGGAAACCTCGAAGCTGGTTATGACAGTCCCAAAAACTGGGTCGACCAGTGGAACAACTTCGTACTCACCAATGACTTGGTGAACGCGAACACGGGCGAGTGGGATCCTAGACATATGTACGGCGTGACAAACCAGGACGTCTTCCGATGGGGTGCCATTCGTCAAGGTGTGGAACGGCAGTTATTAGGTCACTTTGTAACCACTATACTACTCCCTGGTATACCACTTTTGCTGTGGGGCGAAGAGCAAGCGTTCTATCTGCTCGACAACACCGCAACGAACTACATTTTCGGTCGACAACCGATGTCGGCTGCGACGGCTTGGATGCGACATGGTTGCTACAGCTTCGCGGACCCTTCGACCCAGTATTTCGAGATGCCAATCGAGGCTGCAGCGCAGGGCTGCAATGATGAGACACAAATGCACGACCATCGAGACCCTACTCACCCAATCAGAAACATCCTTCGTCATATGTACCACCTTCGAGAGAACTATCCAGTCTTAAACGACGGCATGTTTCTCCAGCAGCTGTCAAACCAGACCAACTACACCACACTCCCTGGTTCTTCTGATGTCCCAACTGAATTTGGTCTGTGGTCGGTGCTACGATCACAATTTCCAGGTGTGCAAGATTTGTCGGAAGAGGGCGGTCAAGGCGATCTGAGCATTTGGCTGTTATACTCCAACCGAAACGACACCACGAGGTACACATTCGATTGCAAAAACAATGACACTAACTTGAACATCACTGCTCTTCTGTCTCCCTACGACAGTGGAACCACAGTCAAGAACTTGTTTTATCCCTACGATGAACTCAGTCTCGAGGACTCCTCGAGAAGCCTTGGAATCAATGGTTCAACGGATTCCAACGGTTGTGCTGCATCGCTCGAGATGCCGCCGTATGGATTCAAGGCCTACGTCCCGGTCGATAATTGGGTTGGTCCAAGGCCAATGTTGACGAAATTCAGCCCTGGTCACGATGTGCGAATAAATTCTACAACTGGGTCCGACAAATCGGAAGATGTCGACATCGAGTTTCAATTCTCACAAGAGATGGACTGCGACAGCGTGACGAATAGTATCACTATGAATTCGACCACACTGTCCGGAAAGACGCCCTCGATCAATTCCAATAGTGTCCAGTGTAATACAATCTCGGCCGATAACAGCCCCTCTTACGTCGGCCTGATTCCCTCGACTTGGACGTGGAAAGCAACGTTGACAGGTGTTGAGCACGGTGTTCACGCTTTGACTTTAACATCTCCCTCTACTTCTGGAGGTGACGCTTCTACAAACGCTACTGAGAGAGTTTTGTTTAGAATTGGCTCCATAGATAACCCTGTTGTTTTCCCGACGGTGGCAAATTATTCCGCAAGCCTGTTGACGAAGGAGGGCGACAACCTCACTGTCCATCACAATGCGGCCGGCGCTTCTCTCTGGAGATACTCAACGAATTGGGGAACCACTTTCTCTGACTGGACTCCATACAAAGGTGGCAATAGCACAATTGAGAAGCAGGCCTGGAGTGGTACCAAACTACAGCGATGGGGTGGCGAGCACGTTCGCGTTGAGTACTACTCACCGCTGGTTGGACAAAGTGATATCGTGCAACATGGCGATATTGACTATAAGAAGGAAAGACGATTCCCACACCTCTTCTGGAATGGGCCATACAACCAATATGGGTACGACGCAGGTCTTGATAACAAGATGACGCTTACCAGCGACAACACTTGGCAGCACCACTTCATGACGGAGTGGTTGCTACGCGGTGTTCTCGCTCAAATCAACGTCTGGGGCATCAACCCGAACGGCAAGCCCGACCAGTCTTTTGTATACGGTGATATCGACCAGGATTCAGTTTTGGATCGACTGCCTCCATCTTCATTATCGGAGATTGGCCTCAACATTACAGATTACCCGCCAAAGCCCTATCTTGGCTGGAAAATCGTCCTCAACGATGGAATGATGAAATTCAAGCTTGAGCCATCGGGCAATATGTGGCCGCAGCTCATCCTGTATATCCTGCTCTGGGTTGTACCGATTACAACTGCCGGTGTGTCAGTGTGGATGTACATGCAGTCTTTCTACGATATCAAATTTAACGAGATCGGTATTGCCGAAAAGGCAACGATCATTCCTATGGCGGTCAAGAACGTCTTTAGCAAAGGCTATAGAGGTTTGAAATCTGACCCAGAGGGAGGTACTCCAACTTCTGAGAGACCACACTTTCTGGCAGCCTTGAAGAAGAGAAGCGAGACTTTCTTGCAGACAAGTGGTAATCTCGTTGCCTCCGGGAAGCGCCGAATCGTTCTTATTGCGACTATGGAGTATGATATTGAGGACTGGGCTATCAAGATCAAGATTGGTGGACTCGGTGTCATGGCGCAGCTCATGGGCAAGAATCTCCAACACCAGGACCTCATATGGGTCGTGCCGTGTGTCGGAGGTGTTGATTACCCAGTTGACACACCAGCCGAACCGATGAACGTCGTGATCATGGGCGAAACATATGAGGTTAATGTACAATACCACAAGCTGCGAAACATTACCTACGTCCTTCTAGATGCACCGGTCTTCCGACAACAAACAAAGGCTGAACCATACCCACCCCGTATGGACGACATGCAATCGGCAATCTACTAGTAAGTCTGGCCCTGCTGACAGCTCACTGGTCCTGCTAACACTTAATGCAGTTCGGCCTGGAACCAGTGCATTGCTCTAGCTATCAACCGCTTTCCGATCGACCTCTACCATATTAATGACTACCATGGCTCGATTGCTCCTTTGTACCTCCTACCACGGACGGTGCCTGTGTGTCTTTCGCTCCACAATGCCGAGTTCCAGGGCCTGCATCCGATGAGGACTCAAGAAGAGATCGAGGAAGTGTGTTCCGTTTTCAACCTACCAGTCTCGATTGCCCAAAAATATGTCCAGTTCGGCGAGATCTTCAACCTTCTTCACTCGGGTGCTTCGATCCTGCGAGAGCATCAAGAGGGTTTCGGAGCTGTTGGTGTATCCAAGAAGTACGGCAAGCGCAGCTTTGCTCGCTATCCAATTTTCTGGGGCCTCAAGAAGGTCGGCCAGCTTCCAAATCCCGACCCATCTGACACGGATGCTTGGGATAAGAAGCTACCAAAAGAGTCAGATATCACAGTGGATCCAGAATTTGAAAAATCGAGAGGCGACCTCAGGAAACAGGCTCAAGAATGGGCTGGTCTTGAGCAGAATCCTGATGCAGAACTCTTCGTCTTCGTTGGACGTTGGTCAATGCAAAAGGGTATTGACCTGATTGCTGACGTCTTTCCAAGCGTTTTGGAGGCGCACCCAAATGTGCAGTTGATCACTATCGGACCCGTCATTGATCTCTATGGTAAATTCGCTGCGGCCAAGCTTGACAAGATGATGAAGGTCTACCCCGGCCGAGTGTGCTCCAAACCTGTCTTCACCGCACTTCCACCTTTCATTTTCTCTGGAGCAGAGTTCGCCCTAATCCCATCTAGAGACGAACCCTTTGGGCTCGTGGCTGTCGAGTTCGGCAGAAAAGGAGCCCTTGGCGTTGGCGCTCGAGTTGGCGGACTTGGCCAAATGCCGGGCTGGTGGTACACGGTTGAATCTTCCACAACGTCCCACTTGACTCATCAGTTCAGGATAGCAATTCAAGAAGCACTCGCCTCCAAGACCGAAGTTCGAGCATTGATGCGGGCCAGGTCAGCCAAGCAGAGATTCCCCGTTGCTCAATGGGTCGAAGACCTCGAAATACTGCAGTCAACTGCCATCAAGATTCACGACAAGGTCGAAGCAGCTCGACGACATCACCAGACAGAAGGCCAACTTGGCCTCAATTTGGGACTGACTGTACCTTCAGGCATGCATACTCCAAAACAGCCAATGTCCGGCACACTGACACCACATCTGGCAAAATCTAGGAGTGCCATCAGTTTGACCGCCCTTAATGACCGACTAAGCATGATCAAAACACGTGAAGATCAAAACAAGGTCAAGAAGAAGAGCACGATAGGTGGTTCAGGATTGAAGAGACAAGTATCATTGGGCTCAAGGAGAGGTCCTGGCCACGCACAACCTGGTGATCGACCAGAAATGGTCCATGTTACGCAGCTCGCGCCAACGCTTCCGCCGGTTGTTGATACCGAAGAGCATCCAGATTCGGACCATCAGATAGGGACCGCCGTTACTACGCACGATTCATCTGATTCCGAGTCAGAAGATGAGCAGGACGATTCAGCTAGCGTCTACCATGACTTTGGCGATTCAGAGCACACATTGCCTGGTCAAGTGGGGACAAGGAGGGCACCTCCGCCGCTCAATCTCTTACCAGCTAGTCCATTGGGAAGCGGTGCCAACACACCTCACGGTGGTCTGATCTCACCTCGCCTGCCACTCATAAACTCTGGCATTGACAGTCCTCGATTATCGCCATACCAAGACGACCCTTCAGGCGGAGCACTCGCTCAACCTGCTCCAGCTTGGGCGCGCGGACGTGAGCACGGACGACCAGCCACGCCGTCAATGCTCAGCGTCGACACGATCGTCGGAGATAAAAAAGACTTCAAGCTCCAAAAGGTCGACCCATTCTTTACCGATAGCACCGGCGAGTACTACAGAGACTTTGAACACCGCCTTGAAGGACTCAGTGGTGGCAATTCTGACAAGACTTGCATCGAGGAGTTCCTCGTCAAGTCTGAGAAGAAGTGGTTTGACACATTCCGCGATGCCAAGCTCGGTCGCCTCCACGGCGACGGGCATAGCATGCACAAACCTAGCTTTGATGTTAGCCGAGATGCGAGCCGTGCAGCAAGCATGCTGAACAATAACGAAGGCCACTTCAGTGATACTGAGATGTCAAACTATGACGAAATGAAGGATGAGTTCCTACTTGGCAAAGACTATACGCCTCCAACTGGGCTCCTGAAGTTCATGCAGCTCAGGTTCCTCGACTGGCCGGTCTACTCGTTCTTCCTTGCTTTCGGCCAAATCATCGCCGCGAACAGTTACCAGATCACACTTTTGACAGGAGAGGTTGGACAGCCAGCCAGCAAGCTGTACGTAATTGCGTCGATCTACCTCTTCACGAGCGTCTGCTGGTGGGTGCTTTTCCGACGCTTTCCCAGCCGCCTCTGCCTGAGTGTACCCTTCGCTTTCTACGGTATGGCATTCCTGTTCATTGCTCTGGCGCATTTCAGTCCAAACACCAATACTCGAGGGTGGATCCAGAACCTCGGCACGGCATGGTACGCTTGCGCCTCGTCTTCAGGCAGCATCTTCTTCGCGCTGAACTTTGGTGACGAAGGTGGCTCGCAAACAAAGACGTGGGTATTCCGTGCATGCGTCATCCAAGGCACGCAGCAGATCTATGTCGTGGCGCTCTGGGCCTGGGGCTCATACCTCTCGAAGCGAAACATGGAGGGTCTCCTAGCTTCGGAGCCTGTCAGCAGCTCATGGAAGATCACCGCCATCTGCTTACCCATTGCATTCCTCCTGTGGGCCGTTGGTGCGGTGATCTGGTTCGGACTCCCAACTTACTACCGTCAGAAGCCAGGCCACATGCCCAGTTTCTACACGAGCATCACCCGGCGCAAGATCATCCTGTGGTTCTTCGTCACCGTGCTGGTGCAGAACTTCTTCCTCAGCGCGCCTTACGGCCGAAACTGGGCATTCTTGTTCAGCAGTGCTGCCGCACCTACCTGGAGCATCATTCTGCTTGTGCTCATCTTCTTCATCGGCGTCTGGGCTGCCTTCTTGGGTGTCTTTGCGCGTCTGAGCAAGTCACATTCATGGATCCTGCCCCTCTTCGCCATCGGTCTTGGTGCGCCTCGATGGGCACAAATCTGGTGGGGAACAAGCAACATCGGTCTCTACTTGCCCTGGGCACCAGGACACACAGCTGTATCTTCCGCGATCTTCTCAAGGATCCTGTGGCTGTGGCTCGGCACGCTCGACGCCATCCAGGGCGTCGGGCTCGGCATGATCCTGCTCGTCACACTGACACGAGTCCACGTCGCGTTTACGCTGATCGCGGCCCAGGTCTTGGGTTCAGTGAGCACCATAGTCGCGCGCGCGTGCGCTCCGAACAAGATCGGACCCGGCCCGATATCGCCGGACGTCAGCAAGGGCATCGGCGAGATCTGGCAAGCGTGGTTCTGGATTGGATTAGTTTGCAATCTGGGCATTTGCATTGGCTTCTTTGTGTTTTTCAGGCGGGAGCAATTGAGTAAACCTTGATTTTTTTTTTCCCTTTGTTTGGTTTTTCTTGGGCACCGCGCGTTCGAAAAGGAAAAAGGGGGGAAGTGGGAAAGTGGGAAAGTGGGAAAGTACATACTTTACACCCAATTTGTTCTTGTACAGTAGTGTACTGCGACCAAAAGAGAGAAAGCGAGCTATCCGAGACGAGAATGTTTTGTACTGTACAGCCAGCGGTGGGCGGGACCTCGCTTATGAGAAGCGCGTGTGTATATTTCCTTGGTTTATGATCAAACTAGCTAGCGAAAAGCTGTATTACGAAATTGGAAAACGAGTTCGAAAACTCATCAAAACGGTTCATTCCTCTCTTTCCTGTGAAGCAAGTAACCTGTGGTTGTAAGTAGGTCATAGATAGGCAGCTAGTTTCTCGTCTTGCCTACGGCTCATGAAGTTCAGCGTGAAGACAAGACTGATTAATCTTGCTTGCTTTGCAGCATGAACCGCAAAGCAGCTCACTTAAGTGCGGCAAGTCCGTTTTTTTTCGCCTACATTCAAAATCTTGTAGTGTTGGGCAGCATCCACGAAACATTTGGATAGTATTCGAGGATATCTTATGCTGGCTAGCTAGCAGCCAACCCATACATATATCTACCTGTTCAGTTGACATTTTCAAGTCCCCCCTCCTGACACAAAGTATCTCCCTATATGTGCCCAATGCACCGTTATCGTCCCTCGTCCTCGCTACTCGCAAGTTTTTCTACATCTTATTTCAGACTCGGCTTTGGCATTATTATGTCTCACTTTCTTCGGTGAATATCTAGTTTTGAGCTGCTGCTACTGCTGCTGCACAGAGGTTCTTAATCGATGAGAGATTGTGACGATATTCGGCAAGTGTAAGCAACGACGCACTGGACGTATGTTATCGTATATGCCCGTTCAGGCCTGCAACTACTATTTGATGAAATAATATCGTTTGTTGGCGTCAGATATATGCGCATGTGTGAGGTATCAGATCGTTCCTGACGCCGGCTCTGTTAGATGTTTCTCGGTGTTTTGCAGCGGAGCGCGAATCTCGTCACCGACTTTCGACAGCTCTCACTCAATGTGTCGATCGAGCCGGTGTTGTAGATAGTTGCGAATTCAGCGCCGCAGAGGACGTAGTAAGTCGGCTTCACCAAAATAGAGCTCTACGTCAGTACATTTTGCTTAACTACCCCTTCTCCTCTCTTCTCTTCTCTTAGTCTGCGTGAGGTCTGCAGGGCCGCATACCACCTTACCACCCCCTTCTCTCGCTTCCATTTCTTTTTACACTCCTTTCCTGAACTTCTTCAGAAACCCTGATTTCTGCTTGGATCCTGTACCATCCGGTATGACTTCGGCTGGTAGTGATGTTCTCTGGATTCTTGGTGAGTGACTCGGATCACTATAATACGGTGGTGGTGGAGGTGGAGGTGGCACAGGCTGAGTCAGAGGGGGAGGCGAGATTGTTATCGTTGCATGAGGTAATGGCCCTGCTCGTGGCTCATATAATACTGCTGGAGATTTGACTTGTCTTGGAACATCTGGATCTTGATAGACAAAGGCTGTGGGAAATCGTACGGGAGGTTGAGGTGATGGCGTGGCACGGGGTATGTGATAGGATGTCTGGGCGGCTTCATCCTGGACAGGAGTTCTAGACTTCCCTAATTGCACCATGTGCCATTGTGGCTGCAAATGCCACAGATCGTGGGCAGACTTTGAAGGGATAGACATGCCTCTGTTGCTCATTTCTTCAGTGATGATGTCCTCTCCACGATCCATGCCCTCTTTGATCTCGGACTTGCGAGTGTGGTCTAAAATGGTGAGGCCGGCCTTGTCGCGAAGCCCCAGACATGTTCTTTGTATGCTTTCTGCACTGTCACCTTTCAGCCGGAAGAATATGTCGAGGTTGTTTCCCCACCCATGCTTGGCGGCAGTGTGGAGTGGAGTCATTCCTTCGTGATCTGTGATAGTCATATCGGCACGACGGCTTAGTAGCTGGCCGATTATCTCCCTGAAACCACACACACGTGGCTCGACGGGTTTGCAAGACCCTTGCGTGTATATTTGCGGTCGATCAAGTGGTGTTATAGTGGGAAGGGAATGTTCTGATATCATCCTGATGACATCCTCGTAGACAGGAGGCAATGCATTCTGGTGGGGAAAACAATAATGGAGAGCCGTGCGCCCCTGGTGGCATTGTGTATTGGCGTCTGCAGCAAGGATGAGAAGAAGTCGGAAGATTTCTTTCGGAGCTCGATACATGCAGGCGAGGTGAAGCGGAGTTCGCCCTTGACTATCTGGACTGTTAACGAGGTCCTTGCAATGAGCCATGCCAAGATATTCGATAATCATTTTCATGATGTATGGAAAACCCAGTCTCGCTGCTTGGTGAAGCACAGTCTCTCCGTTACTTCCAAGGTAGCTTTTTCGTGAAGGTGCTCCTATGGGAGCCTGCGAGCCACTTGTCAAAGCCTCTCCACGAAACTGTTTCCACAGCAGTCCGAAAAAGCCATTCTGGATGCTTAGAGCCAGTATTTCTGAGGATTGAGTTGACCATGCGCGTGCGTGTCTCTCCAAAAAGGTTTCACACTGCGAGATGATGTCGGGATGAGGGGAATCGTACGTTGACGATCGATTTTCTAACCTCTGCCGTTCTACCGCAAGATTGATAAGGCTCCAAACCCCTTCATTCTTGGTGGAGCCTGCATGCATAAGTCGTGCAACAGAATCGTCTCTTGAGAGCGACCAAACGCCCATTTGCATGCATATGGCCAGAAAATCGGCCATTGGGTTAAGAATTTTTTGGCTGACACCCACCAAGGACGCGTTCAGCAAGGCGCTGTGAACATGGCGAATCAAAGAACCATTGTGGTTTAGACCCTTGAACCCTCGAAGTGCTTGAGCAGTGGCGGCTTCGCATAACGCAGCGACAGTGGCTAATTCTAGAATTGATTCCATCCGACCGACCGATTGTTGTGTAATTTCTGGCGGTACATGCAAGAGTTCCGATAACTGCCGTAATAGAATGCGACACCTGGGTTCCTGCATTTCACGGGAGTCTCTACGCCTCAGGACTGCGAGAAAATAGTACGCTCCTGCAGCGTAGTCAGATGGTGTCTGAAGGTCGCCTTGGGGCGGTGGTTTGCCTTCTGCGGAGGGACCGAATACCATAAGGTCAAGTAATATGGCTCCTTCAGATCGCAAACCATCTGGAAATTCATCTGTGGGCCCACGCTCATAGGTTTCATTCTTGCGGTGTATCCTAGCCGCAAGTTTCGCGGCTTCTGTAGCTATGGCGGCTTTTCGGAAAGATCCATCTTCCCCAGAAGCTGCCTCATAAAGGATAAAGTTTGATATCACGTCAGTCACTATGACAGCCTCATGGGCATAGCCAGCCATCACCAGTGCATGAAGCAGAGATGCAAGCGAAGCAAGAGCTACTTGGTCTTCTGGTGTGGTTGGGAAATTGTCCTCTTTCAGGATCTTTGCTGCGGTGGCACATTTGGTTGCTCCTTGAGGCGATGTTATATACTCTCTGACTCTTTTCTGGATGAAATTTTTCACTGGAGACTCACGGAATGCCGTGGATTCATCAGTGTCAAAGCGATGGTAGGATAGATCTAGCTTTTTATCATGTGGAAGCACAAATCTCTGTACTTCTTCCGCAAGCTTCTGGTTGTCCTCATGGATTCTGAGGCAAGCTTTCGCAGTAGGCAAGCTGACAGCCCCTAAGAGGCTTTCGTCAATCTCGAATTTGTCAACAGCGATGCTATTAATGAGTGAGCCCATAACGTGAAAATCTCGTTTTGCCTACCTGATGAGCGCACCAACGCGAAGGCCTGGCCACAAAGTATTACTCTCCTCTAACATCAGACGTATGGGGTTATGGGCGGTGTGCCGTCCAGTGGCTAGGAAATCTGGGAAAACGACTCCCGGCTTCATGATGTCTGGAGATGCCACAGTTGCTAAACCCACAGCATACAATGTGTAGAGTGTTCTTCCATGTCGACATTTGTAGGTGCGATTGAGGAGCGGGACATTATACTGGCGACTGTCACTGTAGCCTCCATCCTCACCATAGCCTTGGGATTCTGAACTAACAGCGAATCTAAAGGCAAGTTAGAATTGTGTCGGCATCATTGATGTGGACAACGTGCGCCTTGGATCTACCAGCCTCAGTTTCGGCTAAGGGGCTCTTGTAATTGAATTCCCCATTTTCCATATGCAGATATCTTTCCAATCCATCCGTGATGTTGCTTTTGATGACTTCCGCCCAGGCGTCCTGAACCATCCCCTGGCGTAATGCTGCCAGCTGATCCACTGGGTCTCTAAATTCGGACATACAGGTTAGCCATTCCTCAACCGATTCTACGTCTCCTTGCATCACTTGGAGTCGAAAGCTCTCAACATCGTCCAGCTTCTGTGTGAGGCGATGAAGAAAATCAATGGCTTGGTCGATGGTGTAACACTGCCGATTGTTACGAAATGATTTTGTCAATTTTGATCACGGCCTGGTGCTTACAAAACGAACAAAGAGTAAAGCACAGAGGCCGCTTAATCCTGATCCTCCAATCAAATGAAAGTACTCATATGGTCGAACATTGCCCCCATCCTCAGAGACTACACGACTCATGACCTTACGAAGGATGTAGAGTGTAGTCAGTCCGCGAGTTCCTCCACCATCTAAAGACTAATATTAGCAATTAAAACTACTAAAGAAGGATCATTAACAACCTAGCGACAAGAGGCGGACTCCTGCTTGCGCCATCACTTAGACGTGGACTAGATTTTGGTTTTGAATGCCACAGAAAAGTTCAGGAACTTGGGAAAAGAGCTGGTCGTCCCGTGAAGTTTGCATCAGGTATACAAAATTTGCATTTTCAACTTGAGGACGCATTGAACGTGCATCATACTGATCAGACTACAAAGCACTGGCAGACGCTGAAAGCTTGTTAGTCAGCACACAACAGAACTCGGGCAGCCATCAGGTGACTGAGTGTTGGTGAGACAAATCTAAGCTAGGGAACGGTGCTGGCGCTGGCCACGTCTGGCCCGAAGATGTGGATTCCTCGAATACGGGTCGTGGCGTAAATGGGGGCACCGGGTGATTTTATCTTCTCTTCCAGGCGATGTTCGGCTGCAGCTCTGGCTGAAATGATAGAAAACTCCAAGTCTAATCTCGAAACAGATCTAGCGAAGGAAAAAGGAGGGGCCAAGTCGACAATGCCTGCTTCGGGTTGGCCATTTGTAGGGCTGACGAGTTCACGATGGACCGTTTCCCGAAGTCAAGACACCCAATTAGCAACAAAACTTGACTAGCGCCAGGCTATTAGCCGAGATATTGCATAGCGTGCAGACAAACTCGACACAAGAGATCCTCGGTGTTGGGTGCGAGACCTTTAGAGTTGAAAGTGGTGGATGAAGAACACCTTGCTGAGGAATGTGCAACAATCCACGGTTGAAATGAGCATCGACTACAACTCAAGTGACTATGGATCTGCTTGAGGAGAATAGCACAATTCACCCAGACGTCCGGCACAACTCGCCCGCCAGCATTTTTGTCGCTTGAATCGTATCGCTTAGGCCACTCAGCCGTTGTTGCCTAGCTACTCTCTGCAAACCGGTGAGAAGCAACCCGAGACGTGGCCTGCTTCGCCGTCATAATCGTTTGTGTAATAATCTCAAGTGACTGCGCGCCAAATTCAACAAGCTAAAGGCGTAATGGGTTGCTCATCCAGCAAGGAAGCCGCCACAAATGGAGAGACCCGGGTAATCCAGAAGCACAGTGGAGGTTTATCGCGAGCCCCCAACGGGCATGGGGATCAGTATGCCATGCCAGCAGGACACCAAATATCAAACTCGCAGTATGGCAGTCCTCCACCAGCACGGATACAAAATGGTGGCGTGCATAATGCTGCCGTCCAACAAGGAAGAGGAGAGAGGTCTTCTCCAGGATTATGGCCCAAAGTACTCCGAGGACCAAATTTGGGGTTCACTGTCAATGTCTATTCCCACGAGATCACACATCCTCCCCGAAACATGCCTTGCTGGACCTACATATCACAAGGGTTCTCTCAAAACAACCAACCTGAAGTGGTTTTCACAGTCCTACGCCGACCCAATGAACATGAAGAAGCCTTTCCCGAGGCCCCGGTGGAGTGGATGAGAGTGGTATATGCATTGGCCGGAAACGGTCTCAATCTAGAAATGGGTCAGATGTGTGATCTGGTGTTTGAAAACAACCATGTGCTCGTGAAACTTGGCAACGTGGTTATTCCACAAGACCCGAATAAGTGGATGAGCATGCGGAGGTTCGGTGGCGTGGTCCATGGAATCCCAATGGTATGTGCTCTCGCCGGCATTCCACAAGGTGCAATTCCTGGGAGCTCTCACCATGTCATCGCCTTGACACATGAAGAGGCAGCTGTCGCGAGGGAGTTTGGAGTGACGCGCGTAATCGGGCACGTCGGGCTAGCAGTTCGTTGGTTTCCACATCCTCCCTTCATCGATCGAGATAGGGGGGACTGTGTTGATATGGCCGACCAGGCTGGAAGCATCCGAGCCAAGTTACCTATAGCCCGAATCTATGGTCTCGGAGGGATGGTTGCTGACGACGAAATTGTCTTCACTATTCCAGAGGGAGAAGCAAAGAGGAACGCATTCAGGAAACATGTACAGGACACTCCTTTGAGTGGCGGTATGGCATTCGAGTGTTTCATGTCGAAGGAAGCAGACAGTGGATTCGTCTGGAAGGCTGGTCAGACCGCCCCGATGGCTTACGGATCGAATTGGTGAGTACCCCACTACAAAATTGGATGACGATAGCAAGTCCCTGACCACCTACGGTGCTTAGTGCACAGATAAAGCGTACAAATATAGGGTTTATTGCGTTCGGCCAGCAGAATAGCGTGGACTCTTGGTCGATGTGTGAAGACGGCTACGGAGGTGAGTCGCTACTACATCTAATGATGCACCCTGTGCTTGAGGTGGCTACTGATCTCCTCATAGTAATTCTCCGCCCGACAACCTGGAAGAGTGTCAAGGACGCAATGGAAAACACGCGAGACATCGTTGTCAACCTTGAACAAGGCGGCCACAAGATGCGCTTTCGTCTGGAGTGGGAAAAAACCGTCTACCACAACCCCTTAGATGGGACGCAAATGAAGGCCTCTTGGAAATCGTACAAGCCATCAGGCCCCCCTCCAGAAGGTGTTCCCACCTATCCTCATATCAAAATGCACCAAATCATCTTCCTCGTCGAGCCTCCACCAGAACATTGTGATGTCAAAGAGCTTGTGGCATACACGCGACAGATTGTCAAAATCCTGGCTGAAGCAATTCCTGTCACACCAATACCGATAAAAGGCAATTCCGAGGTGGGAAGACAAGTTATCGTTGAGGTGGAGATCCCGAAGTGTGAAGGCTGGCTCAAGATGGCTATGTATCCATCCATGGAGGGATTGTCTCTAGATCAGAGGCTTCCAGAGATTGCCCAAATCATTCAACCTCGAACTCTATCGACAGTCAAGTTTCAGCTGTTCATTAATGTGTGGGGTTATCAGGGTAGTTCTGCGCATTTCGCATGAAATCACGGTGAATGTATGTATGTGTGGGATGAGATCAGTTGTTGCAAATAGTGGCCGTATCTGATCGCTGTTCAGTTTCTGCAGTTCCTACTTGATGACTATGCTGTGATTTTTCCTCCCCCGGAATTCCCAACCTTCTGATCTGGGCCGGAAGAGACCTACACGAGTGTAAAACCCAGGAGTCTCAGGCACTGCTTTTAGCACCATAGTCGTTTGGGATGAGATCATCAAGCAGGTCAACTGCTGTCCGACAACCACCTCCGCTGGTTCAGAGCGGCATAAAGCAAGCGGGATGTCCAAGTAACAGCGGTCTTCTAAATTGCCTGACCGCAGTGTGGCGAATGTGACAAGATCTTCCATTCGCCCTCGATAGGACAGACTGAGGTCAACGGCATCAGGATTAATTTGACCGGCTTGTTCTTCGAATCTCTCCATCCGCGAGCCTTCTCGCTTACAGATACCGATCGATGTTACTTGCACTTCTTTCATAGGAGCTTGGATCCTCAAGTAACCGTCGCTCACCCTTCCTCTCGGGTCTACCCCAACTAACGTGACAGATGCGTCGATGATCTCTGCAATGCAGTTGGCGCTGTGTTTGGTCTTGTAAAAGTCCTTGTCTGCATGTCGGATGGGAGCCTCGACGGAAGCCCAGGACCAAGTCGGTGCTCGATATTGATGAGGCCGCCGAGCCATGACACCGCGAAGAGACTTCGACACAGGATACCAATGTAAGGATTCAACCAAAATACTCCTCCACATGCCCGCCAAGTATTCGTCTTTGCGGCCGAACGTAATTCCGGAGAGGGCCGGCAATCGATCAAGTTCCTCCGTGATGTCCAATTCTGTGTAAGTCTCAATCAAGCCCCGATAGGCTTCGAGGTCAAAGATTTTCTTTCTGGTTTCTGGTGTGAAATACTTAGCAGGCACCATCGCATCCTGGCCCTGAAGCACCGCGTAGGCCTTTCTCCAACGTGTCTCCCATTGGTGAGATTCGGAGCGCAGGCTCCATCCGCTGCATTCGCAGGTTAGGTGGGATATGCATTCAAAGTACAACTCGCCGGAAGCAAAGTGGACAATACGGGGGCTGAGAATCTGCTCCTGGAAGACCCAAGCTCTCTTGAGTAATGGTTCTCTGGGTCGCCGGTCTCTATAGAGGCCGTGGGGCGTTTTCAGTCGCACCTCAAAGGTCTTCACGCAACCGTCCCGATCTTTGCCCTCCAATTGCTTTGGACGCCATAGTTGAGGATTCCAAATGGGCCGCGATTCGAAGTATTGGAGAATATAGGGTTCCTGAAGCCGGGAGGAAAACAAACCATGGGCACCATCTGCTCCACTCGATGCTGAGATGGTGAGTTGAGAGTTCGAATATATTTGAGCCATTCTCGAAGCATGGTATTCCCAATCCTCTATACTATCTTGTAGGATGCAGAGAGAGTCGATCCAGATATACCGAAAGCCCAATTTCCACGTCAACATGACAACATCCTGAAATGTTTTCGACAGGCTGGTCCAAGGTATATCTCGTTTCATAGCCTCGTAATTGTCCTTGACAAGTCTGATCAATGGCGTGCTGCCCCAACAATGGCTCAAGGTCAAGTAGGGCGCAATTATTCCCTTTGTTTCAATCACCCTGGCTCTGTAATTGGAAACGTCTAGGACACGAATTGGCAAGGCTGATGCTGCAGGGACTGCACATAGGTGGTGCTCCTCAGAGCAGGTCCGAATCCAGTTTTTGATCAGCAGGATTGTTGAATAGGTAGAGGTGTCCAGAATCCTGCCATCGGCTTTGTCGTTACCAGTTTTGCTGGCCATCCGGTTGAAGTCAGCCACGTTGTAACCAGCACTGTTTGACACCCTTGAACCTTGAAAAGTCAACCCGATGACCTCTCCTTCGTATTCATCAAAACACACAGTCACATCTTTCGTATCCGAAAGAAGGCGTGTCTTACCGTGCCCGTCTTGTCGAATCCGAATTTTCTTACCGTTGTTTGCAGGGAAAATAAGGTCTGCAAATGCCGTGACACCCTTCTGGAGAACGTCGCAAGTACTACATCCTTTTGCGGCGGCTTGCTGGATTTCGTGTAGCTTAAATCCGTGCTGCCTCTCCTTCCCACGCAATACTGCATAGCAATATGCGCATTCGGTGCGGTAAATATTTCCAAATCGGGCGTCAATGTCGGAATCATGGTGGCGGGACGATAGGGGTGGCGGAGGGGAAGGAATTCGATCAATGTCCTCAGGTCTTGGAGTGGTATGCATGAAGATGTTTCCACCTGCGAATCCCGCCCTTCTCAGCGATTCCATGACCTCCGAAAACGGTTTGGTTTCATTAGGGCCTGTATAAACGCGATAATCTCCACGCGGGTCTGAGCGAGGAACGTGAAATATTGACCCAGGAGCCTCTTGTCCGTCTCCCAGCGGATTTCCGGTGATTGGATCAATTTGTCGACCATGGAGATCGACGACCTCAACAAACGGCGTAGAGTCAGCCATTGAAGTGGATGAAAGCTAGTGGTAGGAAATCAAGATGGAGGAGTGAGTTGTCTAAAGTTATGCGACGGCAGGACGCTCCTCCTGACCCGGCTATGATAGGCAGCGAGCATTGTACTCATAGGGCCTTGGTGAGGCACTCTTTCAGGATCAAAGAGCACAATAAGAGGGCCGCGGCAGTTGTGTAAATGGCTATTGTTAACGTACAGTGACGGTTGTCTGGCTGATTAGCTATGACACCCACATCAACAACCCTCTTGGCAATTCCAGATGCTAACAATGCAGTAAATTTATAACGACGCTTCATAGCCGGCCTCGGAAATCCCTGGAGGAATTTGACCCCCAAATAGCTTCTAGTGCCAGGATTGTCATATGCGAGAGCACTTCCCCCAAGCCCATGTTAGTTCTACTAAGATGTGTTCCATGGTCGACCGGTGAGAATTGCATGCAAAGACCAAAATGATTAAACTTTATCCAGCTGATGGAATGGCCGGGTCTGGAAGTCATCAACCCGTTTTAGCGGTGGAGGTAATGCAAGCTTTACGAGTTGTGTGGCTGTCCCTCGGTTGTCCCATGACCAAGTCAATGGGCACACGCAAGGCCCTAGCTGTGAGGCTGCGCACTTGCTCACATAGGCTTAGTCGAAATGCAGTGCTTAGTCTGGAGTTGCCTTTGCATCTGCTTCTTGCGGCCTGTAGCATTCTGACCGAAGTTCATCGCACCTCTGTTGGGAATAATAATACTAAGCTGGAGCTCTGTATCGATCTCCCTGATCTTGACTCTACATCGGTGCAGACGAGGTCCAAGCTATTGCGTGGCAATGAGGAATAGAACCGACACCGCGGCTCGTGTAAAATTCTCCACGGTAGAGTGTGACAAGGCACCATAAGTGGACAACAAGCACAGGTGAGGAGCCGAAATTCAGTATCAGGATGAACCTTGAGTACATAGATCTCATTTTTGCTATAACTAAGATCGTTGTCATTCTATGTGCCCACACTAGCTCAGTTTCCATGGCCGTTGAAAGGTTACCAAGACTCAGGGTTGTGCGGTTCGAAGTTTCCTGTCCGACCCCCTTTCGTCCGCAGGGTTGGTGAATCGCCGCGAGTTCCAGATTGGAATCGTCTGTGCTCTCCCAGTGGAAGCCGATACGGCACATATTGACTTTACCGAGTTCTCGTACGGTGAAGGCAAGAATCATTGCCGAGCTCCAGGAGATCACAACGACACCTACACATCCGGGTGAGTGGAGACCACAACGTCATGCCGGACTACATGTCACGGATGGGAGACCTCAATGCGTCCGAAGCCAAGGCCAGCAAACGATCTCTCACAGTGTGGTGCCACGAGGACACATGTGGCAGGAAGGGGGGGATGTTTGGCTTTTTGTGCGCGTAGTCAGCTAAATTACAACTCTACTCTTCCGGATTCCGCCCGAGCCCAATGTTGCAAGCGATCATGAGGCTGGAATAGCCTATCTTCGAGGATCACTACCTCCTTCTTGCGACTCTGAGTCGGACAGGATAGGAGATGCCATATCACTTGCGAAAGGCTCTCAGAAAATGTCATCCACCGTTCTAGATAGGAGTAGCTTCAATAAAGTACCTTAGAAACTCACATTCGTAGCCGTCCGCTTCAAGGGCTCGTTGCCTCGCGCTCAGGGTCAGCATAGTATTAATCGCATACAGTCTTTGTCGATAAATGATAGCGTCTGACGACCCAACCAGCACGTTTGTCTGCCGTAGCCATACTGTCCGAGAGCATCGCTGTATATGATGTCACTCAAGTACGTTGCTTCCTTGGCATCTGCTCCTAAAAATTATGCTTCGATAGATTTCGACAACCGGAGCGAGCATTGTGCTGGAGAAGCTTGGTAGCAGAATGAATGGAAAAGTCAGTTGCACTCACACAGCGAAACCGTCCCAAAAGCGGCGGTCGCTAACCGCTAACTTCGGCGGGAGAGTCCTCTAAAATCTAAGTTATGCTGTAAATTTCTACCCCTATTTCTTTTTTTTTTGTCATGCCGAGGCACACCACAAAGGCTAAGTCTCAAAAAGTTTACTTCAAACTTTCCCATGGCTTAGGGGCTAAAAACACCTAGCCGACCGGTTGAGCACTAGCTATGAGTATATTTCTGTCGTTGTCGCATGTGGGAAAAGGGGGCAAGTTTGTGTGTCCTGTATGGTGGAGTTCTGAGAGCTTTTTTTTTTTTTTGAGAAAGTGCTACTGTGGAGTACGGCTAAGGGTACCTAGGTATACTTGGTGATGAGCGGGGAGGGACTTTTTGCTTCATGGCTCAAAGTCTATGTCCAAGAATACAGACTAAATCCCGTGAGTAAGTGCACATAACCCGTGTTTGCCTTACTCAGCCCACTCTACATGCGTGCAACGAAGATCGTTCTATCACTTCCAGTTGCCTACCGCCCAGGCTCTTGCCAACCAGGCTGAAGATATTCGGCCCAATAATGGTTTTCTGGTTAGCTTCAAATAGTGGTTGCGCAGCTTCCAAGGTTGGCTGCACTGATGAAATGCGACTGTGGACCTAAGATTGGATGGGTCTAATTTGGTAATTTATTAGTGGGAGTTCAAAAGATGTCGCGGCTGAGTTGGGAATCATCGCTTTAGACCTCGGGTCGATTATTTCAGGTGTGTTCAGAATGCCTTTTCCAAAGTACCAATTTATAGGGTTGTCGAGAAGCTGACAATAATTCTATCAGCGCAAGTGAGGACGAGCATGATTTTCCCTGGATGTCACTCGCAATCTTGACCTGCTAACATGGAGTAGACATGCAACAACAACACTTGAGTGCAGGTCAACATCCGTATCCATCGTTTTGACCAAGTGTCAATCAGAAATCCTAAGTGTAGTCATTTTCGTGAGACGCGGCGCAAAATGATTCAATCATCGTTATTTGATAGGGGCATTCACAATCTTTGGCAGTTCTCATATTAAGACGTAGCAGTTGTGAAGATTTTGCCAATTGTCATTGACGTGGGCAAAGCGTCTTCCTCATCACGTTGCTTCTCGTTCGCGCTCGTCCTGATAGTTAAAAGATACGCTGCCTGCTTGAAATAAGCGCTACCTACATCTACCTTTTTGTATGAGAAACGGTGAGGAGACCTGTGCAGACAATCTGGCAGTTGAGGCTTAGCTCCTTGCGATGCAAACTGTTTACAGATATGCTGAGTACGGAGTATGCAGGTGGTGTTCGAGCTGACGTACACCCTGATCACTTGCATGAGTACGGCCCTGAATGGGGCAAAGCTCTCTTTGAAAATTACTGCAAATGACTGAATTCGGTCGAGCGAAGGCCCCAAAACAAAGCACAGGGGGGGCTGTATGGTATCGAAATATTGTCTAGGCCCTAAGGCATTCAAAATTGTTTTAGCGTTCGCGCGATCTCAAAGCAACAGGGGAGAAAGTGGCAGAAGGCTGAAGGCTGAAGCCGTCGAGTTTCACATATCTAGGCTACTCGATCTCGGTCCCTTCTATCTGTCAGGCTAACGTTTGATGAAGTCAAAACATTTCGATGGAGGTGTTGTAAAACAAGCCGAACGACAATAAAGATCGAAAACGGGCTGGGGGCTTGGCTGAAAATGGATGACGGCAGCTCGGGATGGTCCGACGCGACGTCTTCAACCAAACCGAGGGGCCAGCAACAGCCAAGATCTCATTCTGACCCTTCAGTGAAGAGCAATGCTTCTTCTAACAGCAAACACTCTTCTCCGCGTCCTGCCAGTGTCAAGTCTTTCCATAGCGAAAAGACCAGCACTAGCTACGCAACATTTTCTAACATAGTCGGTGTTGATGCTGTCGACTTCTTGGCTGACGGCACCTCGGTAACTCACCACACCACTGTAAATCCATTGCGCAATGAAAAGCCCAACTTTAAATGCGCGGTTCAAGATCGAAGCATTCGGGTCATTTTCTACGATGCTGCCTACGTGTTCGACTCCTACGCCCCTTCCACCTCGAACACTCGGAGCCGACGGAGCAGTTTTGACTCAGATTCATTTTGTTCGAAATGTGCTCCTGAGCGTAGCATATACACGGTATTACACGGAGCCCTCAACCCCAAGTGGAGCCAAACGCTGACGCGAGGGAATAGCGAAGTGGAAGTGGAGGTAGGACGCCATCCTTCCAAAGCGGCGTGAGTCCAACAACACGATTGTCCTCTGACGGTACGTTTGGCGTCTTTCGCGTCCTACGCTCTGTGTAGCATGTATACCGAAGCTGACTGGACCTGTCCTCGGTGCAGATGTAAATAACAACAGCTCCGGTAGCGTGGCCTCCGACCACGTCACATCCCAAGAGAGCGAACATTGGTCTTGGCGTTCTTCTCGATCAACAACGAGTCGCAATCTCTCAATTGCGCAAAGATCGGAGGAAGTTGGCTGGATGGACTACCAAGCAGCTTCTAGTGTCGACCCTCGCGAAGTGTATCGAATGTGGCGCCCCGATAGTAATGTTCGCCCTCGGTCTTATGTCGTTGGCGTCAACTTGGCTTTCGATCCAGGGACGACAGATCTTGATGAAGATGAAGATAAGCTTTGGTACTGGTGGTACCGCGATCAAGCAGCCCTAGCCAGACGGCAGAGTCTTATCCTGGATTCGACTTCGCTGCACTTCTACGCCATGCCGAATATGGTTCACTATCGGTGGCTTCCTAACGACTCCTTAGAAGGTACGTCTTCCACTAGCTTCGTTCAAGCATCGTGCTCCAAGGTGTCTAACACTGGGCAGTGGAGTTCAGACTCTTTACTATTTTCGTACAAGGTCACCAGAAGGACAGCCCTCTCAAAGACTTTTTGCGCGATCTACTACGTTCCGACATGGCATTTACGCGACTTCACCACGGAGACATCGATATAGGGGCGCGCTTGGTGACGTTAGACATTTTACGCGCAACGGTCGGTTGCTGGATCGAATTTCTCTCATTTATCCGCTCTAAAAGCGCTGGCGATCCCGAGCTCGCTTCTGAGGAGGCAGCCGAGAATCTTGTGCTGGTGGCGAATCAGCTCCATATCAAAGATTTTGCTCGAGCTTCACGCGACCTCACCCATGCACTAGACGCGGCAAGAGACGCGGTGCGGTTGGTCTCGCATTTTGAGCGGGACAAGGAGCTTCGCTACAAGCACATTCTTCTGGAAGTGAGCACAGAGCAAGCTATGCTCACTCACGTGGTCGCCGACATAGAAGGCAATATCGACAGCTTCATATCGAGAGCAGAGCGGTACATTACCGAAACGCAAGCTCGAGAAGCCAAACGTCTGACGCTCCTGGCAGCCATCTTCTTGCCACTGACCATGGCTTGTTCACTCCTGAGCATGAACGCTCGTGTTCGTGACATTGGCGCCATCTGGTGGGACTGGCTCGGCATCGTCTTCATAATCGCCTGCATTGTGTACATCGGCTACCGCGTCACGCGACAGCTGCAGCGGCTCAGGCAACAACCTACTTTCCGATTCCGGTGGCGCCAGATCAAGGACCGGTACGAACGAGCCCAACAAATCGTGAGAACCAATGGAACGGCGCAGCTATTCGAAGACAACAAATCGACGTCCCTTCAAAAGTTTTATGTTTCCGTGTACATGATGGCCTGCTTCGTCGCCGGAGCCTCCTCGGCCGCGGTCAAGCGACAGCTCAGAAACCTGACCGATGAGAAACTCCAGATCGTCCCCTTCACCACGAAGCTCTTCTTCAACTGGACCAAGTACGCGTTCATCCTCGGCGCAATAGCAGCATTCCTGGTTGGGATGTTCGTGAACATCAGCATCGGATCGGAATCCCTGGGCTATGTCGCAGCTGGCTCCCTTGCGGTGTTTGTCCTTGCGATCGTGGTGTGGAGGATCGTGCGGCCCGTCGTGATGAAGCTCGTCAAGGTGATCGAGAGGAGACGCAAAGCGCGGATCAAGCAAAGACAGGCATCAAGGGCCGCCGCGAAAAAGGGTTCTTCTTCTGTGGCAACGGCGGCGGCAGCGGCGCAAGCACCAGCACCAGCACCAGCAGAACCTCTACCCGGGCACGATGAAGAAGAGGGAGGCGGCCAAAACGCCTCTTCCTTCAACAAAAGGAAGAAAGGGTTGCAAAGGATCCTAACGCTACTGCCCTCGGTATACAAACTCGAACTGCTTCTGGTCGTCTGGCTCTGCATCGTCTTCAGCTTCACGTACGCCGTGTTGCTCTTCTTCATCGGCAGCTTCTGGAACGAAGTGCTGGTCCAGATGGGCGACGACTGGTTCTACTACCGGCTGCTCCGCAAGCTCGGCCGCAGCGACGACGCCGACGAGAACACCGAAGACCGGCTGGCGAGGAGGATGAGCATCTTGCACGAGGAACTCGACGGCCAAGACGAAAAACATGATGAGGATGCTCATGATCATGATCATGCCACAGATGCTCGGTCGGTGGTAGCGCATTCCCTCCGTCGTGGCTCGTTGGCGGCGGCGGCCGCCGACCGCCTCCCTGCTGCGCCCCATCAGCATCCCGGCGGCCTCAAACGAGCTGGCCGAACTCGGAGCAGGACCTTTACATCGTGATCGTGATGCATTTATTGATTGTAGATTAAAACAAATAGCACTTTTTTTTTTTGAAAATAATGAAGATTTCTCATGCCCACCACCCTTTTTTAATCTATGTAGATAAAATCTGACAAGGGGTCTATCTCAAAAGCTCTTTTTTTGGTGACACACGTAGCGAAACAAATCCCTGCATCCCGTCCAAGCCTTTCGTCCAGCTTCATAACATTCTTCTTCTTGGTAGATTCATTGCACTGGTCAGTGGTGGGGAATTGAAGACACATTTTCTTGCTCTTTCTCACTTAGCTGGAGAACTAGCTACCTAGGTATCTGCCTCGCTACCTACCTGCCTCGCTACCTACCTGCCTCGCTAGTCATTGGCAAGGGGAAAGGGGGGAAATACAAACAGAGCAAAAAAATGAATTCAGAATGGACAATAAATTGACAAACCTTTTTCTCTCCCTCTCGAGGTCACAGGTCTCTCCCACTGCAAAGAGAGGGCATGAATTCTTATTTTGAGAGGGGGTTTGATTTTTCTCTCTCCAAAAACCCAGATTCCAGCGCAAGCAAGCTAGCTATTCAACAAACAAAACAGCCTCCTGTTCATGTCAAAAAAAAACAACCTGATATTATTTTATCTTCTGTAAACTCCTCTCTTTCTTTTTGGTATTTCAACCTCGCGCCGCCAAGCAGCCATATATCGTTGCAGCCTCTCGTTCTCGTCGGCGCGTCTGCCCAGCTCCTGCACACTCGGCTGGTTATGCTGCACGACCGTCCACGGACTGCCCTTCCACGTGCTGCCCAGGTCAAGTAGTTCGTCGCCGCCCTCGGCGACACTCAGTGCCTGCAGCCCGGCGATGGCGTCATCGACTTTGTATTCTCCTTCCTGCTCCAAGACCAAACTTCGGCCGGCGTTCAGATCGCGCGGCGGCACGTTTTCCAGCGTGTCTTCGTCGACGTAGCCGAACAGCAGCGCGGTCATGTATTGCTTCCGGAATACCATGCCGCGGCGGACCATTTCGCGGAGCACGAGCTGGTCTGGTCGGAGGAGGTACATCGGCGGCCTTCCTCGGCCTGCAGCAGCAGGAGTAGTACGACTAGTAGTACTAGTAGTAGCAGAAGCAGGAATGGCAACATTGGTGAAGCGGACGAGAGGTGGTTCCATGACGACGGTGGCTGCTGCAGGCGGTACTTTCTTGGAGCTGGTAAGGAAGTCATGCTCCAAGCCACCCCAAAACTCCCTCTTTAGTAAGCCTACCTCATCTCGTGGGATGCCAAAGATGGTCTTGCAGCTCTGGATTTCTTCTTCACTCAGCCCCAGCGGGACCCAGCCACCGCCTTGCGCTCTTTCACGCCCGTCTTCTCGGTCGAGCTGAAAGCCGAGCCGTGTCCATGCCCGCAACATCGCCAGCTCGTCTGTCCACTCGGATCGCTTCAGGACTTTCACCATGCCGCTCAGCCCTCCGGGCCCGCTGAGCAGCAGTTTCCTGACGCTGTCCCTCTTCTCGCCCGCTGCAGGATCGTGGAGCAGCATGTCTAGCTTCACCACGAAGGTGAGGAGATTTCCGAGATCGGTGTCGGTCATCGTCGAGCAGGAATGGAAGTATTGGATGCGGCGCGGGTTGTCGGGGATCAGCAGGATGAAGGCGAGCTTGTGCAGAGTGTGGCAGAAGGAGCCTGGGTGGGATTGAGTCGGGCAGCCTGGCAGAGGGACGCCATGCGCGGCGAAAACGTGGTAGAGGGCGTGCACTGCTTTCTCAAGATGGACGGCAAATTGCAGGTATCGGAAGGTTGGGTCGCGGCGAGGATACGAATACAACCTGTTTGAGGGGTGGAGGACGGGCGGAGGAGCTGGGGGAATGTTGACCGTTGTGCCGTCTGCACTGCGATGTCCATTCTCATTGCTCCCTGCACTCTGCTGTCCGTCTCTTGCGAGCGGAACATATTGTGCCGCCACCGAGATGTTTCCCCCTCGTAGACTCGGATCAGGCTGCGCCAAGTCCCTGAAAAATCGCCAGTGATAGCACCGTACTGCATTAGGAGCCTTGATTCTCAGCTGATTGAGCACAACGGTCGTGATACGCTGGTTGATAATGATGTGGAAAGGTCGGCTGATACTGTAGAGGTTGATCAGAGTCTGGACTGGTAGATGCGATGCGAGGGCGAGACATAGCTCGGGCCAATGGAGAAGGCCGTTGGTGAAAATATTGAATGGCTCGGCAGTGGTGAATCTGGATGGGGAACGTGGAGAAGGGGAGGCGATGTTGAGGTAATCTGTACGAACAGGGCGTTTGCGTTTGTGAAGAGCAGCGCAAGAGCCAGAGTGGCAACGAGAACTAGAAGTGTTTCTTTCTTCCATTGGTATGTCAGAGTTCCCTTCCCCGGCAGCGAGTCCACTGTTCGGAGGTTCGCTCTGAGCGGCTGTTCTGGGGTGAGGTACCTGAGTGACGGCAGGTGCGTCGATACTCATCCGATCTCCACCAGTAACATGGCTTGCTTCGTGACGCGGCGCTACCCAGGCACGGAGGGGAACTCGTTCCTCTTTGTTCTTATTGTCGTACGCGGGAACGTCGCCGTCGGCCGTTCGTCTTGGCGGTTTGTCTTCGCCTTCAGCATCTCGTACGAAGCTCTGGGCTTCTCGCAGGTCGGGGACGGTCTGTTCAAACACGGACTGGCACAAGAAAGGGTTGGAAGAGGCAATTCGATAGAGTTCTTCATGGGGTTCGGGCAGCGGTATCTGTGGAGAGATGTAATCTGAAACTTTGGTGATCGGCATTGCCCTGTCAAGTCTGGGGGAAAATGCAGGTTCAACCATCTTGAGTTTGAGATGATCGAGAGGTCCACGATGCGGATGCGCCTCTCTAGTCTTGCCTTGAGCTGGTGGGATTCTCGCATCAGAAGTCGTAGGTACAGATGGTTTTGGTTGTGAATTTGCCTGCTCTTGAGCAGAATCGAGTGACTGCCTGTGCGTCACGCTCTGTTTGTTAAACGGTATATGACTCCGAGATGCGTGTCCAGGCGGATGAAGTCGAGCTTGGCTTGTTGGTAAGCTGAAGCTCACATCTGACACCCCTTGACTATGATTTATATCTTTGCGGCTGAATACAAATGGACGGTCTTGATTACTCGATGTCGGCTGCTTGGCGATTATCTGATTCTGTGCTGAAATGACCTGCGTGTTGAATGTGGTGGTTGTGGCACCTGTGTCAACGACGGCCGCTCTTCGCTGTGCTTTGTCGACCTTGCCGTCCTCAAGAATGCTCGCATCATCATGTGTATGAGGTTCGGCAACCTTCTGCCGGTCATGGACATGATCATGGCGCTGTGTGTCTCTGTGGAGACTTGTCGGCTGTGTGGTTGTTGTGGGAGGTATGGTTTCGTCGCTTGAGGTTGTTGGCAGAGTTTGGTCGGTTTTGATTCCGATTATCGACGACGAAGAAGAAGCAGGATCTGCGATGCGAGACAGGATCGGTGCGTCGCTGTCAAGCTCGGCCTCTGCCACCGCGTTGCCCTGAGTCTTGCCTTTCTTCCGGCGATGGAAAAAGGTGTTGGCGGTGGCCTTGCCCTTGAAAATCAGTCGAAGGTGTTTCCTTGGTGGTGGGCTTTCTGCCATCTCCTCGACTAGGTTAAGAATACGATGATTGAGATCCTTATTTTGAGCATGGACGTAATATTTGGGTTCTTTATTTGTGAGTGGTGGTGTCGGGATGGAGGCACATTCAAATAAAAACACGGGCCAAGTGACGATCGTTCTCGTGAGTGAAATACGGAAAGTGAGAATCGCCTTCATTCAGCTTTATTCAAACAGAGCTTCAAGCAAGTCAGAAAATGGTGCAAGAATTATGGAGTAGAGTTTCGCTTCCTTAGAATAGTAGCCCTCATGTTCAAACTCACATTGCCCCCTCCAATCTCTGCGCAAGCTACGGCACAAAATGAAGAAGAGTCGCTAGTTCCAGAACCAACCCTGCTTTCGCGGCGTGTTGTGCGAGGCTTGATCGGGGGTTGAAGTTGCCGGCGTCTCTTGTTCCATAGTCAATGGCTTGAATTTCATGGTCGAGGGCTGTGAAACATCAGTCGATTCTTCCGACTCCTCACTTCCATCTGCAAATCGCTTCTTCAGCACGCGCCTGGTTTCAACCGAGCCATCTGGTAATGTCCTTGACCTGATACTTGTCATTGTCGAGATAATAGATGGCTTCTCGCTATCGACCTTCAACGGGGCGGTGGCAGAGATTGTTGGTGTCGACTCATGCTGTTCATCGTGCGGCCTTTGCTCGGGCCTCTTGCTGTCTGCCATGGCTGCAGATGTATCCACTTCCGTTTCACTCGACCAATCTTTTTCGTCCTCGTCTTCATCGTCTGCTTCCCTCATCTTGAGTGCGGCCATGACTTGCTGCGCCCTCGCAAACTCGTCCGACCACATACTGGGGAATCGGCCCGGAACAAGACCCACATCCTGCCAGGGACGCAGAACTAGGGCTCGCGCGGTAGCCCAAAGATCATCGGGTGTTTCTGAGCATCCGTCAATGGCCGCATTCCACCTGCGATAGGGATAGCCGAGGGCGGAGTCGTGCACTATCTCTGATTTTTCTAGCTCGTCTGCAATGGCCGATTTACCGTCTTTCGCCAGCTCTCTCAGAACATCTTTCAGGACGCTTGAAGGGGCCGGGCGAGCATGAAGGCAGAACGGAAGCGCTTCTTTCCCGTCATCCTGATATGCCCAATCAGGCCCCAACGAGCCACTCTTGATCAGATCGACCGCCTCTGGCCTCTGGCTCCAGTCGACCAATTTTCCATGACTGGAAACGCTCATCAAGTCTGCAAAGGCTTTCATCCAGGGAGACATTTTGAGAGCGTCTTCCATTGACATTTCTGGACTTTCGGCTCGTTTTCCTGAGGCAGAAAGCCAGTCGACTATTGAGAAAGGCTTATCTTGTCCGTTTCCGTCTACCACGAGGCCGGCGTAATCATCCCCATTTGTCAGTTGGATACGATAAGGCGAATATGGACTGAGTGCTAGCCACGGGAACAGATGATCGTTCCGTGTGAAAGGATTCATATGGTCGGTGTCGGCAACGTCGTACTTGGTGGGAAGCGGCTTGCCGTCTGTGGTTTCCATGGGCTCCTCCTTCATTGGAGTACTAGCTGGCAAGCCGAGCTGATGAGCCCTCTGCATGCCATCGAAGCCGAGGGTCGGCAGCCAGGCCCAGCGGGGCTTGTTGTCCGCGGATGTAGGGTGGCCCTTGTCTTCTTGCTCCACGCTCGCCAGAGCAGCCGCGCGCTTTTCTGGACCGTTATGCTGCAGCTCGGGACAGTTTTGGAAGCCTCGCTGCCAGGTCTTCTCCCAATCTGTTGATTCCGAGGTCGCAGCCTCATGTTCCTGTTCGTCCAGCTGCTGATACAGGGCAAGTTCTGTTTCATCCTTATGTTTCTTGAGCTCGGGACATGTCTTGAAACCCCGCTTCCACCTTTGTTTCCAGTCTTGAGCCGGGTGTGACGTGTCGGGTTTGGCCGAGTCATCTTGAGGGAGACGTGGATCATCCCAGGTGGTGGTCCGGTTGTTGTGATTGATGTAGTAAGGCCGCCCGTGCGCAGACTTCTTGATCTCCCAACCAGAGGGAAGGGCGATTCCCCTTTGATGGGGCATCTCGAGACACGCCTTTCCTGTGGCCTGTTCAATGTAATACGTCTTTCCGTCTCGAGTGGTTGCAGAGATCCATCCGACTGGGACTGCCAATTCAGTGGCAGGAGGAGCTTCTGATGGTCGGATTTGAGTGGGCACATCACTCGGGAGTTCCGCCCCCGGCTTAGATGAGGGTTCGGTCGACGCTGGGTGATCTCTCAAGAAGTCCTCCATCATCTTCTTCCTCTGTTCCACCAGCTCCTCCATGTGCTTTTTCAAGTCGTCTCTGACCTTGTCTGAATGATCTCTCATCTTTTGCATCTCATCCGACAAGCCAAACATGCGAGGGAAGCTGGGAAAGCTGCCCCAGCCATCAAGGAGCGACGAGAATTGTTTATCAGCGAATCGACGGAACTCGATGAAGGGATTCTGGTCATCCGAAGGACGACGATCGTAGGGAGTCTGGTATCGTGCGTACGGGTCCATGGGAGGAGGAATGTATCTGTCACAGGCCGACTTGGCCTTCTCTTTCTCAGGTTCAGCCATGCCGGCGGGTGAAAATTGCTGAACTCGATGTCGTACGGCGTTGGATTGGAATGGAATGGCGATATGGAAACTGTTGCTGGAAGGAAGACAACGCAAGACAATACAGGGATTTCGAAGCAGTAGACGGGAGGACTGTAAAGATAAAAGATGGTCAGGAGTGAGTATCAGGATTGGTAGCAAACGAAGAATGTTGCCGCCTGGGTGGTCGAGACGTCGTCGGGGTCGATGATGCATCCTGCCCTTTGTGGTATAGCTCCAAACGCGTTGATAAGCCTGGATTGGCCTCGGTGCGGGGCAAGTCACAGCTAAAGTCCGGGGGAAGGCACGAGCCGCGATGACGGGCAAACACAGCAAACAGAGCAAACTTATGCCACTCTTGCCGGCTGCCAGGGTCATGGCCTGACTGCCTCAGGCTGAGCTCAGACTGCTACCTCGAGCGTTGCACGACGTCTTTCTTGTTCTCGTCACACTCAGCACACCACGACGAGCTTGTCGTGCCCCGTCACCATGGACGCTCGAAAGCGCAAGAAAAAGGTCTTGCTCATGGGCAAGTCTGGGTCGGGCAAATCGTCAATGCGGTCGATCATATTTAGCAACTATGTGGCCAAAGACGTTCGCCGGCTGGGGGCCACGATCGATGTCGAGCACAGCCATGCCCGCTTCATGGGCAACCTGACTCTTAACTTATGGGACTGTGGAGGGTAAGGTATTGCGACTCCTCCCTTACTGCCCGTGTCGGAGTCTGACGAGAATGTTGCAGACAAGATGCCTTTATGGAATCCTACCTTCACACCCAACGAGAGAACGTGTTCAGCGACGCCCAGGTGCTCATTTACGTCTTTGACATCGAGTCTCGCGAGGTCGAGCGCGATCTCGACACCTACTCGTCCGTCATCGTCGCCCTCAAGCAGTATTCCCCCAGCGCCATGATCTTCTGCCTCGTCCACAAGATGGATCTCGTCCAGAACGAGCATCGCGAACGCATCTACGATGAACGATGCAAAATGATCATCGCTCGTAGCGCCGGAATGAGTCTGGAAACATTTGCTAGCAGCATCTGGGACCAGACCCTCTACAAGGCGTGGGCAGGCATCGTCCACCGGATGATTCCCAACCTTGTCGTGATTGAACGTTTTCTCAGGGCTTTTGCCCATCAGATTTCGGCCGAAGAGATCGTATTGTTTGAACGAAGTACCTTCTTGATCGTCACCTCGGTCGATACCACGGTGCCCAACAACACAAGTGCCGACGAGACGGCCAATCCCAATCCTGATCGACACGAGCGGATTTCCAACATCATGAAGTCATACAAACACACCGTCGCCCGCTCTACCAAAGGCCCTTCCTCCTCATCCGTTTCCGCTGCTGGCTTTGTGCTCTACAAAGTTCAGACCCCAAGCTTCAACGCCTTTCTCGCCAGGTTCACCGAAAACACCTACATCGCGGTAGTGGTCCCCCCAGGCGAAGCTGCATTCAACTGTGCCGTCTTGAATACGATGATGGCCAAATCGGCTTTTTTGAAACGCACAGGGATCGAAGGATGAAAGACGACCGTCACAGCTTGAATTTCCTCGTGCAACAAATCAACGCGCGCAACCTCCATGATTGTCATGAATGCAGCTCGAGCTTGGAATGGAAGTCTCGGATCGGCATGTCTTCGGCATACAGAATTGATCAGAGCATCGAATCTCTAGACACCTTGCTCATGTGTGTCAAACTAGATCACAGCCATGGCTCGATCCAAGCCCAATATTCGTGCATTCACACATGGCAGCAGGTGAACAGCCTATGTTGTGGTCACGTGTTATTAAGCTACAGACCGATTCTACATCTACTGCACTTCCACTTCACAGCCTGACGAGCCTGTCTGCTCTAAGCAGTTACGGTAGGGCCTGAGAGTGGTGTAAAATCTACCTTTGCCAGAGCAGCAGAAGTCTGTCTAGACGAAAAAGTTGCAAAGACGTGGCGCCGACTACCTTCTCAAAATCAGTGTTTCGTTCAACACCCACCACCAGTGGCTAAAAAAACACCATCTGGACGACATTTTGATGGTGGATACAATATTCATCAGACAGCTAGTATCCATCGCCGCCCATGAGGCTGATGACAAACTCTACATATGTATCATTAATTTAATCTTGCAACTAACATCGGGCCGTGATTCTAGCACATGTATGAATAAATAGTCTTCGCTTCCCATTCCCGCATCAAATCCACCAATATCTTTCATGCCACCAAATCCCATATTCCCATAATTTCGTCCTCCAAAACCTAATCATGAAACCAACCCCCTCTTCTCACCATCACTACTCTACACTACACTACACTCCACCCCTTTGACAACAACAACACCAAGACAACTCGTTCGATCACATCTACACACTCCAAATCGACCCCTGCCCAAACCAACTATACAACTTCTTCTTTTTCGTTGTCTTCGCCTTTCCCTGTCCGCCCTTCTTCTTCTCATCATAATCATCATCAACATCCCTATCCTGTTCCTCTCCACCTTCGCCCACGGTCTTGGTTTTGGTTTTGGTTTTGGTCTGTATATCTTGGGCCACGTCGGTACTGACGTCAGTGTTCATTGGGTTAGCTCGGTCTTCTTGGCGAGCGCTGGAGGTTGAGGAGGATGAAGTCGAAGATAGAGCAGCAGACGAAGATGGAGACGGAGACGGAGATCGTTGAGCTTGTTCTTGCTGTTGAGGTTGATGCTCATCATCTTGAGAGGAGGAGGGGAAGAAGATGTTTGGCGCGGGGAAGCCTGGGCCTGTTATTCGTGCTTGTGCTTCGATTTTGTCAGGAGGTTGAGTCTGAGGTTCGTTGGGAAACGCCTGTAATCTGGATGGAGCTGTCGTCCTTGCTGTTGTCGTGCGCGGGTGTCGTGGTTTAGGCTGCACGACTAGTGGTAATGGGAGGTTTGCGTGCTTGTTCTTGGACTGGAGATCGAGGTTCGGCGTTGCATTGTCTGATGGAGAGGGTTCGGCGAAATCGATGTCTGCAATGTGCGAGAACGTTGGTGCGAGGCCTATACCGCTTGTTTTGCTCGTTGACTGTGAAGGTTTGTTGCTTTCGAGAGAACTTGCCGCCTCACCGTTTTGGGTGACTGTGGAGGAATGGAGAAATAATTTTTGGGGTTGTGCACTTCGAGCGGAAATGTCGCTGGCGTTGGCCAGTTGATAAATAGTAGAAGAAGCCTGGTTCTCGTCCGAAACCTGTGTCGCTGCTCTCTTATTATCTGTTTGATGTGGAATGGCAGAGCCAACAGACCCGTCGTGCACTAGCATAACTTGACCCTCCTGTGGCGGAAGAGAAACACCTCCTAGCTCAAATTGAGGCCATTCGCGCTCCGCTTCTTTCGGCTGGCCTTCCACTGGATCCCATGCACCCCAAATACCAGGTATGGCAGGCTGCTTGAGTTTCATAAACATAGGCAGGAACTGTTCCCGCATTCTTTTCAACGCTGGTGTCTCATTCCGGACGGGAGCCGGGAGTGTGTCTTGTTCTCCCGAATCAGTACGCACCATCTCGGAAGCTTCTTCATTTCGCCCGTGGTTCAACCCTGTACCAATTTGTTGACCTGAACTGTGGCTTGTATTACCCATCGACACAGAACCTGCTGGTGGGTCATCACCAGGTAGTCATAACTCAAAGTTCAAGAGGTCTTCGAAGAGGAAAGAATTGCTTATACCCGCGTGCGGAGGGAACATTTGCTCAAACGCTTCATACCCATATTCCGTAGGCAAGCCAAGTCCGTTCACCCCGCTCGGCGCAAGGCTTGGCACGTCAACCGTTGTATCACCCAGGGGCGGCAGCTTGTCGGAGACCTGTGGCTGCGTCAAAGAATTGCCCAGCCGACCGTTACCGAGGATTGTATTTGGTGGTCCATTGCCATCGAGACTACTGGGCGCTACTGTGCCGTTACTGAAGCCCATGTTAGACCCCACGCAGTGTTCGAGGATTTTTGGAATATCAAATTTTTGCCTCTTCAAAGCATTACTGAAGCTCCCGTGGCGATCAACCTGAGCGAATCCTAGCGCGGATGCGCCTCCGTCGGGAGTGGCAGCTGCATCATCGTCACGCGCTCGCTTCTTGTACCTGTCCATAGACTTTTCCGCTGACAGTCGAGCTTGTTCTGCCAACAAAGATGTCAGCAGACGCACGCCACGAATAGCGATCATGCTGTGCTCGAATTTCTTGAGCATGTTCACCGTGCTTTCAACGTGCTTTCGATGCTCTTCGAACTCAGGGTCGGTAGGTTTGCGGTGGAAGAGATCCAGCGACAAGGTGATTCCAGCAGCAACCATAAATGCTTGGTCGATCCACAGAGCTGGGCCCTCGGAGCTGTCCAATCCTTCTTTTGCCTCTTTCAGGATCGTCTTTGACGCTTCCATGCACGTCTTTCGAGTATGCTCAAAGTTGGGATCTGTCAAGGACTTCCCGAGGAAGCTTCGGTGGACCATGATTGTTTTGTGTGCAAAGCAAATCCGTAGGCTTCTGCGAGCCCATGGCATCCACTTTGGCCACTCGGGACGGATGGGCTCGGTCGAGGAGAAGTATGAGGGTACGCCATCAGTGCTCAGAGCCATCATTCTGGCATCATTGTCCAGGACCTGTTCGTACTTTGTGTACATCGTGCTCGCATTTATCAAGGCATCATGCGCTCGAGGGAGGATGCTCGCAAGGTCGTTGAGAGATCTGTTGAACGATGAAATCGAGGGTTCGTGGGCTGGAATCGGGAGCAGAGTGTCATCGTCAATATGCTGAGGTCTGGCGGTAGTGAAATGGGCTGTCTGAATGGCATACATCTCACTGAATGGTATTGAAAACCAATCTTGGTTACACAACTGGCCCCAGACACGTCGTCCAATTTCTCTTCTTATTATCTTTGCTCTCCTGATTGGGGTCAGATCTTGCTCGTTCACAATGCTTTCATCCGCCTCAAGGGCAAGTCGTTGGAGACCTAGACCTTGAGCGATCTTCAAGGCAGCGCCGTGAAGTGTGGACTGTGTATTGCTAAAGCCGAGAACATGGCCAGCCATAGTGAGCACAAATATCGCTGAAAGTGAATCAAGATGGTGGCGCCACATGTAGTCAGCGAGATTCAAGCATGCAAGCGACGCCTTGTACCACTGCCGCATGAGCGTGTGCCTCTCGCCCTTTTGAAAGCCCCATGAAGCGGTGATGCTGTCATTGACGCAAGCCATCGAACCCGACATGATGGCGAAGAGTAATGCAGCCCACCTGAGGTCCATGTTCCCGACCTGCAGCGTTCCAGTCTGGTTGATGTATTGTGATCGAAGTTCGTTCCGGAAGGTTGGGCCATGAAAGCAACAATGATACCACAAGACACTGTCAATATGGTAGTTGACTAAGGCGTGGACTTGCTCGCGCCTTGGAAGTAGCTGCTGCAGGAGGCTGATCTGCTGCGCGTTGCTATTGCCGAAGCCATTGGAGTACTCCCGTTCGGGACAAGGCCTTGCGTTGATCTGGAATGGCTCCTGCAGAAGATCGAAGGTCTTGACCTGGTAGTCAGACAAATTCGTCCGGCCCCATGTCAGGAATTCCAAGGCAGAAGCTTCCTTTTCCTGGTTTGGGTTATTACAGCACCTCTCATCGCCAAAATTATTAGCTGGCGCGGACACGGGGCTGGCTAAACCTTGCTGAACTCGAGGAGTCGAATCCTGCCTGGAACGCATCAAGCCTGGTTGTGGCGCAGATGGAGGCTGTTGGGCTGTGGCAACCATGGAGTTTGGACTCTCGGGATTGTCTCCATTTCCGGACCACGTGTCCGGTGAAGATTGTACACCTTTATCAGGTCTGGGGTAGATGCGATGCTTCTTTGGGTCATATCCTCCCTTGGGCCATTCTCTGGTGCATTTTTCAGGCTCTCCGCGTTTGACGCAGCGACTGCATGGGATGTTGCGATCGCATTTCTGGCGTCGCATGGAACATTCTGTACACGTCTGCCGCTCCTTTGGCATGATCGCACCTGATGGAGCAACGGGTTGTACAATCGTGTACAACGCTTGTATTGTACAAGTCTTATCATGTACGACGAGGTGGAGTTGAATGATGACGAATTTGTCTTTACGGTATTGGTCTGTCAGTTTAGCCGCAGACGAGACTTGAGATTACGGAGAACCAGTACAGCCATTTTTTACAGCCTCGCCCAGGTGTTCCTCAAGAACCTGTATGGGTAAGCTGGGTTTCGTCCGAAGTACGTCCTGTCATCAAGACCTGGACGACGTGCATTCCGCTCTATTGAGGCGCAAAAGCTTCGGATCTCTTCTCCTTCTGCGGGACGGGTTGGAGCACGGCACTAGCACGGGTAAGTCTACTTGGCTTTACCTGTCTACGTTGAAGCAATAATTTGAGCCGGTTTTACGTACCTATCGAGAACGCACCTGTTCACCTGTGTAGTGCGAGACATCTGGCTTAGACTGTGGAAGCGTCATCGCCGCGAGAGACTAAGGAACGAGGCACGGCTCCAAATGTACGAAAGGTCGCAGTCTTGTCAGCTCGGAAGTAGAATGCGAACAGTTTAAAGGCATTAGAGTTCGACTCGAGGATTGTGACGCCACCATCGCAGTCCGAATTGAGTCAAGCACATCATAGATCCTTCTTCTGGAAAACTCGAAGCAGCAAGTCGAACCTTAGCAATTAGGCGTCAAATCTAGGGTAGCTTTTGGGATACTTTCCAGAGGTATTGGAAAACAATGTCCTCGTGTCAAAAAATAGATGCGGCTGAATTGCGACATGCACCATAACACGTGAGACAGGTTTTAGATGGCGCTTGCCTCGGCGCATGGTCTTTCCTAAATCAGTAGCTCTTGTGGGTGCCCCCACAATTCGTTGTATTTGAAGTGGTCTGAGTCGGGATGAGTCTTGGGTACAGTAGCAGTCTGCGTGGTTGAGCTTAAATCTTAGATAGGTGCAGTCGCGAGGTGCCCCAGACAATGCCGCTGGATTGCCAGGTCACGAATGGTGCCAGGCCATGCAGCAAGCTTTGTCGGTGAAGTCGTGATGTCAACAGTCCGGAGTTGAGTACAAGTTGTCTCGTTCGTCAACAGGTTTTGCAGCAGCATCAATAATCGCGGCGAACCTTGTTTGGCGTGGACGTGTCAATATTGGCATGTGGTACTTGCAGAATGGGCTTCTGTGTGGGAGGCAAAAGTTGGCCGCACAATTGTTGGGGCTGCCTCCTTAAAGCTATTACCAGCCACCTATTAAATGGAGTCTGGCTCTGCAAGGTTGTACCTGAGCCCCTCCGTGGTAGGCGTGCGAGTGGGATTTACCGAACTACATGATATTTCTATGCTCGGCGGGGGGACATGCCACCATACCTCTATGTTGTATTATCATCTGCGGTTCTCAGACATTGTTGATTTTGTTGATTTTGATGGATCTCAAACTCCGTAGGATTAGGTTGTGCATCGACTTCAGCTGACGCGACACCCCCACCACCGTGGCCAGACTCGATCGGAGAGGGGCCTCCCGCGCGCATGGCACCAGCCCAATCCAATGCTCCGAGGGGGCCGAGGAATGCCCACTAATAGGTTGTACTATCTTTCTACCGGGTTATCTGTCGCATCCGGGCTGTCACTGCATGATAACCCTTGCTGCACTGGCGGAAGTAGGTGTGGCTAGAGAGCAGGTAGTCTGCAGTTTCAGCTTCTCATACGACGAGGGTTTGGGACTATTAGGTGGATTCCCGCGGTTCAGAAGGCCGGGTGAAGTGCATATTAATAATAATCGGGAGGCCCATGCAGCGTGCTATCACGCCAGAAACCTTGCCTAACACCCATCATGACCGTGCACCTTGGTCCCGTTTTGGCCAAAGTTGCGTACGACCCCTGTCAGGCCCTGCACCTGCCATAGTATTCGCATCGGAAACGGACTTGGATAGTCACCGGTGCATGGAAGTAAACATTACCTGTCGGTCAGGAATAAGATGCTTTCAGGCTGCTCTGTGGCATCGACTTTCTTTACTGTCACTACACTACTACTGCTCGTCCTGCTGGTGATGAGTTGAAGAGGCAAAACAAAAGCACCGATCAGAACAGTCGCAGTCATTGCCTGAATTAGTCCTGGTGGCTTAAAGGCTTATTAGGCTCGTCCAAGTTCTGTGACTAATTACTAATAAACAAGGGCCAGCCAGCGAGGGCTCTCCACCTTCAGCCTGAAGCGCCCGCACTTGCCGGTCACTGGCAGGTTGATGAACAATCCAATACTACCGACCGAAACTCAAAAGACAAAACCAGGGTGACTGCCAACATTCATCTACCCGGCGATCGCACCTGATCGAGCATTTTCAAGATCGACCATCTTGCCGACAACCTATCTCAACATCTATCTGCACACCCCCATGAGTGTCCTCACTATCACTCAAACGGTGCCTGACCGAGTCTTCACCTTTCACGACCGACCGTCAGCATTACCTCAGCTGCCTGTGGAATTACCGACCGAGTATTACATCAGACCGGTTGCGCAGAGAATCAAGCCGGCCGTTGCAAACACCCATCCCCATCATCATTCTCGGACCGGTTCCTCGTCGACTTTGCCTGCAAATCCGTTTTCAGCTGCAAAGACCAATCTCAGCAGCGCACGGCAGTTATACGTGGCCCCATCCTCATCGTCTCCGCGCCTGTCGCAACCGCCGACGCCCTCACAACCTCCTCACAAGTCGCGGCCGGACATGCATCGCCAGGGCACCTCTGGCTCCGTGTCAAATGCCAGCCTGCCTCGACGATCAACGTCCGGCAGGTCGGTCGCGACAAACAGCCCAACTTCATACGTCACCCTGATGCGAAAACAAAAAGCCACGGTATGGTGCGATCGAGCACAAGCCATCGACGCTCGTATGGCTGCACAGCAAAAGGCGGCAAAACAGCGGGCTGTTCTCGCCGTGGTGGGCACAAATGGCCAGCGCACAAGCACCATCGGCTCAGGCAGCATGGTGGGCAAAATACGGCACGGCGGCGTGGCAAAGGCACCACACTACACCGCCCCCAACATGTCGGGTGCAGGCGTGCCCACACGATTACTGGCCTTTGACATGCAGGGCGAAGAAGAACAAGAAGGCCGCGTCTTGGGTGACAACAGCATGGTGCACGCACGCACAGGCAGTGGCAAGAGCAGTATTAACAGTGGAAAATATCGAAGTGGCTATCCACGAACCCATGCTACTCCGCCAGAAGGGGGCTCCCCGGCCCACGAGGGCATTCCCGAAGCCAGCGAGACCCCCGGTCTAGAGCAGCAGAGAGAGACCTACTTTGATGCCGTACCGAAAAAGTCGTCCTCTGATAGTGAGGATTCCTTTGGAGATTTCAAGGAGATGATGGGGCCGAATTCCAAGCAGCTGGCTCTGGATCAAAAAGCCCGCGAAGACGAGCTGCGGCGACGCGGGAGTGTGGACGAGAGGACGGCCACCATCACCTCGAAACAGAGGCTTTTCATCACCAATCCCGACAGCGACTAAATAAGGCTGATGACGAGCAAGTGGGAGCATCTTGTTGGGCGGCGGTCAGATCAGGACAGGCTAGCCTGATCTGATCTCTGAGATTTGTATACGAGCATACTGTAAGCGTTCACGTGGTCTTTTTCGTTAGGTGTCTAGAGTAGTGCTGCATGGCATGCGGAGTGCCAACTTTTTAAATTCCAATCAACACATGAGCCAGTGATGTAAGCGAGCGAGCTAGCTATCTACCCGACTGCACTCCCATTTCCTAGGGATCGAATTGCGCGTACCACTTGTGATTTCATCGGAGCAGGCCCAAGTCGAAGTCGATAACGCTAGCTAAGCGCTGACAAGCCAAACGTCACCACGACCTTCGACTTGCCAAGAACATGCTGGAAAATTGCCCAGTTCTATCCCAGTGAGCCCTGTTCGACAAGTGGCGTAGTGCCAATTGCTTCATGCAACACGTGCCTCAACTACACGAGCAAGGATGAGCGGGATGCGTCGCTCCCTGGAGGACACCCCAGGCAACGCCAACCCCGCCCTATCCCAATCTTGAAAAGCGTGCTTTCGTAATATTATTCTTCTTACTTAACCTTGCACCTCCGCTCTTTTTGGCTTCACCGCCCGCCCAATCCAATCCTAGCCCGCCCCCAAAAGCTTTTCGTCAACCGTCGGGTAGCTGAGGTCGAAACTGTATATCATGAGGGGCGCGGTGTCGCGAGACGGTCCCCAAGCTTACGCTTACGCTTACGACGTGCCGTTGCATTAAGGAATGTAAAAAGGTTTTTTCCCCCTATTTGCTTGAAGCCTGTGCGAGCAATCAAATCTATTCTCTCCCTCCCTCCCTCTCTCTCTTGCAAAACCCCTCTTTCTAACCTTGAGCTTGAAAAATGATGGCGACCAGACGTGCTTCATTCTTCACCTACAAACTCCCACTGACAGCTCAGGTTCCTGTGCAGCGACTCCCCAGCCCGGAGTCATGCCGATTGGCTGCCCCAGCTTTTGGCCGCCTAAGGCTTAGCTGCTTCTCTAGTGCCTCGCCCACCCACCATTGCGGCCTTGCGAGTCCGACCCGTGCCAGTCGTCGACGACATTGGCAAGCTCGCCGGACCTCGATATGGATGTTAGACCATCAGTCTCGACCTACAGTCCTGACGGTGGGAGGAGCGAGGGCGTTCCGCACCACAGCACGGCAAGGGCAGGCACAGGACGACCGGAACCCCTCGGCGATTAGTCGGAGGCTGCCGGACCCAGAAAAGATCACCGCTGGACAGAGGTTTCGAGAATTCGGAGTAAGTCGTTTTCAAGTTATGTTTTCATGATGCCCCCCAGCCGTTGTAGAAACGGGCTGCAAGCCCTGTTTGAGAGCGAGGAGGACGAAAAAAACGTCGGCGTGTGCGATGCGACAAGAAAAGAGTCCCGCTGATTGAAGTGAAAAACGCAGCTCGATGGTCGTGTTTTTGTGGTGACGGGCGGTGCTCGAGGGCTCGGGTTGACGTTGGCAGAAGCTCTTGTTGAGGCCGGTGGACATGGTATGAAAATTCCCCTTGCCTCTGAGACTCTCTCTACTAGAGGCCGAAGCCATATCGTTGCTTTTCTGTTATATCATGGAAGACTCGCATGTGTAGTGTGTTTGCTGATCCATCCAATAATAATAGTATACTGTCTCGACCGGCTGCCCGAACCCGACGCAAGCTTCCACGACACCAAACACAAGCTCGCCCAAGCGTTTGAAGGCACGCTCGACTACCGCCGCGTCGACGTTCAGGATGTCGAAAATCTGAACCGGGTCATTGGTGATATAGCTGCCCACCACCAACGGATGGACGGCTTGGTCGCGGCAGCTGGCATACAACGCGTGGTGCCAGCGCTTGAGTATCCGCCTGAGGAGATTCCCCAGGTAAGTTTGTTAGCAGAAGGAGGATTTTTTTTTTTAAAAAAAAAGAGTCAGAAAAATCCCACTGCACTGCACAATTGACGAAAAATGCTAATCTAATCGATTCCGCCTCCCCAGATGTTAGCCATCAACTACACCGGTGTATATCTGTCGGCTGTGGCCTGCGCCAAGCAGATGATCAAGTACAAAACACCCGGAGCCATGTGCCTGATCGGCAGCATGAGCGGTCTCATCGCAAACAAAGGCCTCCTCTGTTCAGTGTACAACAGCAGCAAGGCGGCCGTCATCCAGCTGGGCCGCAGCTTGGCCATGGAATGGGGGACCATCAAAGAGTTTGAAGACGTGCAAGACGACAGTGTAGCCGCAAGACTGCCCAGGCACGTCGATGTCAAAAAGCGAGGGATCAGAGTGAACGTGCTTTGTCCAGGTAATATCATAACACCGGTACGTACGTTTTGAGAAAAAATACTTCTTGGGATTTTTTGTTGCCCAGGCAAGTAAAAAACGAACTAATTACTTTATTCCTAGATGGTAAAGAAAAACTTTGAGGACGAACCACATCTGCGAGCGATATGGGAAGCGAATAACATGATGGGACGAATCTCTGAACCAGAGGAGTACCGAGGCGCTGTCTTGTTCATGCTCAGCGATGCGAGTTCGTTCATGACTGGAAGCCATCTGGTGGTGGATGGAGGATACACAGCTTGGTAGGGCTTGTTACAGCGCGCGAGAGTCGACGACGACGACGAGGTGTACTTTTGCGATACGCAATAGCTAGCGCCTATTAAAGTATAGCGAGTGTGTCTTACTTAGTCTGTAGAGGATCTGAAACATCACGTAGAGAGAGCACTAAACAACCCACTTTGCGACACCATGGGCCTTTTCGCATGCCAATTCACACGTGTAGCTAGCTCTGTGTGTGAGTTTAGACCGTTCACAACCCGTCTCCAACCCATTGCGAGCAGAAACCCGAGGGCGTTCGTGTTATATCAACCCGCAGAGAAACTTCAGTTGTAGAATGCCTCTACTAAACGGACGTGTAGCAGGAAGACGTCCCCCCCCCCCCAAAACCCCTTGTTTCTATCGTTTGATGAGGAGATCACCCAGTTGCCACACAACTTACCACCAGGAGCTGTCGTGGCCTTGAATCATTATCAGAACAAGGTTTTCTGCTTTTCTAATTGTTGTGACATTGGTCTCCACCACAGTTCTCGAAACCATTGTCTGTACGCATTAGGAAGGGGATGTAGGTCCACATTGTCAAATAGATGGTGGAATACTCTGTGAATCAATCTAGACAGCTGCATCCAAGCATAATCCAGCTGTTTCAGGCGAGTAGGCTCGTTCTTGGACTGACGACAATTGGTGGTGGAACTGGTTGCGTTCACCGAGACCTATCAAATGCCCGCTGGTTAATAGCGCGTACACAAAGCTTTGCCCCAGTTTGCAAGGTCATGCTGAAAGATACATCCCCAAGGGATCTGGTACTGGTAAGCTTAGTGTCGCCTTGTCGAGCACGTGTGTATGAGGGACAATTGTGTATCTGCGCGGAGATGACTGTTGAGAACAGCAAGTGAGACCAGGTCTGCATTGTGAGATTGTCAACTGTGTTTTGTGTCTATCAGAGCTAAGCCTGTCGCTAAGCTGGACGATGATGTGGTCGTCAGATAGACTGTTCACTCTAAGGGGGACATAGGCTGCAACACATCATCAACTAGGCGGAATCGTATCGCGATCAAGCATCATAATAGCATGGTAGCCACAAGCTTTTAAAAAAAAAAAAGTAAGCCTTAATGGCACTGCATTGCAGACTTGGGGCACTTGTCATACACTAACTTACAATGGTTAGCTAAACTTGCTGATGGCAATGCCGTAAGCAAATGTGAACCACATCGTCTGGATCACGTCGACTCCAATGATGTGCTTACTTGTCAGATTCTAGCCTGTAACTGCTCGAACAGAATGTCGATGGAAATCCCTGGAGTTAGTACTACATGTTGCTGCGCATTGACAATTATCCACACCAAAGGCATGCGCTTGTGGATCTCCAGTATGGTTTGAAAGACTTGTGTAGCGGATCCTGGCGCTGGTTGGGGACCGCTTCTGAGCTTGTTGAATGGCAAAGGTGGACAAGAGCGTCCGCAGCAAGGTAGTATGATGATTCACAAGTCGGCAAACCATAGTTATGGAGATAACTCACCGCATTGGCACCACCTCAAATGCCATAGACTTCGACGCAGACTCCAGCCAGTATTTTCCATGTGGCTCCATGTGGCTTACCCGCAACCGAGGACGTCTAGTGAGGCCAGCCATACCACTAATTGAAGCCAAAAATGAAGCAATGCACGAATCATCCTGGTTACCAGAAGGCTCTGTGTGTAATCAGCAGGCGATTCCTAATCTGCCACCCCATCCTCGTGAGGCAGCATTAACACCATACTATTTGCGTGAGCAATTGCCGTGTTTCTCTCTTCCTCTGCCCAATCCCGAGCATTGCGATAAGCCGTAACGCCTTGACGGAATGCTTCTATACTATTAGTCACAACCCATGCGTGGAGCAGATGGATATAGCAACTAGAACCAGTATGCGTGCCAGCTGGCTTGGCGTAGGAGGCTGTAAACATCTTCAATAAACCACTATGGTAGCTTGATGTGATTGTACTGGCCTTATACGCGGAGTTCGAGGCAGTTTGAGTCCGACCATAATGCTGAAGGCTGTGCATTCCCCTGGCACCCAGCGAACCATCGTAAGTTACTTGCATCTGGGCCACAGCTGGCGTGCCGTTAGGACCTTTCGCAGCCAAGAAGAAGTTCGGACAGACAGGTAAATGGTCCTCTGAAGTGGGCACGATTAAGCGGTCGAGCTCGTTGCGAACCTTGACGTCAAGCTGTTCTGGTCTGGCACCATAGTAGCGATCTGGGTTACCCGGTACAGCAGTGCCATCGGTCAAAGGGTCAAGATTGCGAAATGGGATGCCCCCGCTCCTGCATTTGCCGTCCCCGGGTGAACCTTCGATAGCCGGTATCACCGAGATTGTCACCTCTTTCTCTTTCGCTGCATCATCATCTGCTGCCTGAAACTTAGCGAAGTCGTCATCGGTGAACTTGGGTGGTGAGAGTGAGCGGCGCGGTAGCGCCAGTCTCTTCTGAATATCTGTCCAATTGCTAGGTAGGGCTGGTATTTTACCATTAGGAAATCTGTATCGGGGAGGATACACGTGGTGGTCAATCAGATGCTATTGAAAATTCTTATCGTATGGTCCACTATTGCGAGAACTACCGCTCTTTATTGATGGTTGTTCGCTGGGTGCTGGCGTGGGGTTTGGCCTTGAGGAGCGATGAGTAGGCTGTCTGGAATTAGCCGTCTGACGAAGGCTGCTAGGAGGAGCCGGAAACTACCAACTCATCAGTAATGTCTAGGATTTGTATACGTATTGCGCTTACCCCCCGTGCTTCTGACATGTCTGGTCCACCGTGTCTCGACAAACGTTTCAATTCTTGTTGAGTTTTTGGCGCGCAGTTTCGTGAGACGGTGAGTCGAGATGCAGATTGAAGTCGACGAGATTTTTCTGAAAGTTGTTTCTGCGTTCGAGTTCAATCAAGGCGCTTCGAGTCAAGTGTATCTTGCTCAAGTTGTTCCAGTACGCCGACGGTGACTGAGATCTGATATTCCCTATATCCTTCTCGTTGAAGCTCGAATCTGGAGACGGCGCCAAGTCCCCATCTCGAGAACGACGTTTTCGAGAAGGTCGCAATCCATCAGTCGACATGAGGAAAGGGAAAGACGATGTCTGAGTCGGAAATATCGTGAGATTAATTGGTATGTATGCTTCCTCTTGACCCCCAAATCATCTTGCTTTTCATCTGTCGCATGACAACATCTAAGCCCGATGTGGGGAGGTCAAGAGACACTGATACCATATTTCATGTTACCGTGCACGGTAGTGTAGATGTTGTAATGGTATGCTGTGATGATGATCAAAGATGAAAGACAGTTTATAGCCCCACTGTTTCGCACCTTCCACAGTAACCACGAATTTCACTTCAAAATCCCTTAATTTCAGCCTTGTTAAAGAGCCTATGACAAACTGTAGCTCCAATCATTTCGGTAACGGCAGGTTACGCGGCGCTAAGTATGTGGAGCAGTAGATGGAATGACGGCCACTGACGGCCTTAGGGCCTGGACACATTGTACTGGCAAATGCTTGTTTTCCATACAAAAAACATTTAGGCGAGTCAATTGAAAAAGCTGGAGGCACTCGAGAGCTATATTATTCGTAATCCTTTTCTTGATTTTCGAACATCTTAAAATATTTTATTATTATTAGGCGTGTCAAACTGCAGTCGGGAGAAGGGACCAACACTACTCTGGTTTCCCATCCCGACACCTAGAAACACCCGGCAAGTCACTTTGTATTACGTAAGCTCACACCGCGATCCGGCATGCCTTTTCCATTGTTGATCACGATCAATGTATTCACAATGATAACTACCAACGCCCGATAGCATGTCTTGCTGATGGGTTTACCGGTGGGCGCGCTTCGCAAATGCAAGTAGCTGCTCCGTGGGCTTGTAATTAATATGCTACTCACTCCCTAAGATTTTAGGGGCCACGGGCCTGTTTTGAATTCGACTGGCATCTACGGGCATGAGCACGGATTGACACCTCGGGAGAAAGCCAAATCGCGTCGCGTCATGCCAGTGGGTTGGGGAAAATGGGATGGCATTGGTTTGACATTTCGAGGGATTTCTTTCCTTTGAGAATCTCTTGCAATTCATTTTGTGTGTTGTACAAGTCCTTGCCCGTTGGTTCAATCGCCGAACAAGACGATGCACTGCGGCACAAGGACTGCTTGGCTGCTTTTCATGGCCTCGTAGACCGCTGGGGAGTCGTGCCCCTGAAACCTTAGAATCTGTCCTGCTCAGCTGATGTATTTCCATCGATGCTCAAGGTTGTTTCAATATCCAACCGCCCTTGCTTCTTTGGCGACAGGCGACTAAAGTGTCACTCCTCCTTGGAGAGCGCTGTGCCACACATCGATCACGTCTCTCTCTCTCTGTGTGTGTGCCCGCAGTCGCTTGGTTAGTTTCATTCAGAGGGCAATCTGCTTTTTGGACTTCGAACCAATTTCACTTGTCACTTTGGTTGGATGCGCCCATTGATTTGTGATAAGGGATTTGGGGGCAATACTGATCAGGTGAAGAATTTAGTAATACGAGGGATCAGTTCTCGATGACCGTCCTCGCAGGAAGACGGGGCGATTGGATAACGGGGGTCTGGAGTCGTTAACTTGGTCTCGCTTGGAACTATCGACGAGCGTTGCCATGCGGCTATGTCATGGACGGCGACGTAGAGCTTGGCTTCGAATAGCCCGAGCTGTGGTCAATCAGATTAGCCGTTCTCTTTGACTGGCGGAGGGGCTCTTCAGATGCGTTGTTTCTTCGCTGACTTGCGCCTGGCTACCGAACCTTTCGTTGTTGGTTTTCGATTCGTTGGCTCTTTCTTGATGGCGCCGGCGTCACCTTAGAGAGATGCGGTTGTTCTTCCGTCTTCTTTTGATATTGCCTGCTTAGAATGCTTATGACCACGACTATCATAAGAGGTGATACATGGCCCAATACCCATTAAGACGCGACGTATCGGGTTGTACGCATGTGACGACAGGGTAGCGCCCCAGTCGCAAAGCAACTCCGGATCTAGCGCCAAGCCGACTTCGGTGAACGCTGCCCACTTGAATCGGTCCCATTGGGTGTCAAGCGTGGAGCTTTCGTTCCGGTAAGAATTCTTGATGTCCGCCCTCAGGTCTTTTGCGGGTTTATGCCCCGATTGCTGAACCACTCCTGGGCTTCCTCCATCGGATCCTTGGCATATTGCGTCTCGTCAGTCTGAACAAAGTGCTTGTTGTCAAGTTCGTTCGAAAGAGAGGCCGGGCTGGGCGGTAGCTGAGGCTCCGGAGACGATATTCTAAGATCCGATGGTCGAGAAGTTGAAAAACGACAAAGTGGGCAAGTCGTGGACCAAATACCAAACAGCGCTGGTGACGTTCAGAACTGCCCATTATCGGCTCATCCCCGATCCCACGTAAAGTAACGAAAAAGGGAGGGCAACGGTGATGCTAATCTTAGTAATGACATACGAGAAACAACGTTACGTCGCGTTACGCAACTGGCTACCGATGCATTAGACGTTGCGATTGTATAGACTGAAAGACAACAATTCTAACTGACGCAAGAAATCCATCTCTGCCTAAGGGAGGGTGGAAGTCCCGCTACCGCAATGAGCGGCTGAAATAAAAACACCTCAACGCGTGCTGCTCAATCAGATCCATAAGTGTCAATGTCGATTTTCCCTGAACCCTCCATACCCCTTATGTCTGGATCAACTCTGCCCCATGCACGATTGAAAACCAGGTGGGCTTTCGGCAGCTCATGAGTTTTATTCTCATTCCCAAAGACAACATCGAAATCGCCAGCATCCCACGTCGAGTCTTGTGTAAATACTTCCCATGGGTCGTCCTCGGCTTCTAGACTTTCGTTCAACCGCAATTGCAAGTCATTCCGTTGGTCTAGCGTAAGGGTGGCATCCTCCCCAAATTGTAGATGTGCGACAAATTTCTTACTCGTCTTCATCGAGACAGGGGTCTCTTAAAGCGCTGCAATACCACTTAGTACGCGATTCAACCACAGCAGGTATTGTAAGTGCCTACCTATTCTTGAAATTGCGATTAGAATAGCTTCAGATGAATTTTCTGGATTCTGAGTTATGGACCTAGAGTGTAGAATCTTTTCTCGAAGTCCACAACGTATTTTATGTACTAGGTGCGGGGGCTTCACCTGATGCAGCATACGATTTGATTCGTGAGCAACATTGCATCCAGAAGCGTTGATGTTTCTGTAACGAGGCATCTAATTGCGATCTATAGACCTAAAGCGCAGAGAGTGGGCCGAATATGCAAGCACATGATTGTAGAACGTCTGGTCTAGATCAGTAATATGGAGCCAGTCCATTACCGAAAGCGACGCCAGCTGTTCGTATTTTTCTAAGCGAGAAAGCCATGGACTTTGTTCTCTTCTTGGCATCACACTAGGTGCCTATTTGGAATCTCCACCTCCAAGTTCGGGGCTAACACTTGCTTAAATTCAATTGTGAGAAAGCTTTTTACAAATAACTCAGAAACTACAAATGTCACAAATATTGCGAAAACCCCTTTTTCAATCGCAAAATCCAAAGCTACAAACCCCTATAAAATTTTAGCAAAATCTTTCAATATTGAGCCATTTGCAAGTCGTAGGTCTGGGAGGCGCAGTATTGCGACGGAGCCTGATGCAAGCCATCGCGGATCCCCGTGCCCTTAGTTGCCGAGCCCCACGAATCTTCTCCGTATGCGAGAAATCGGATATAGCGAAAATGGGGGGGGCTGATAATTACTGGCTCAATCGACAATGGGCTAGACCACCCTGAATCTAGCGCTTGGCCTGTTTAGTCGAGCTGATTGCCAATAATGACACCGAAGAGGCCGAAAGCAGACGGCCCCGTTGTGTCTAGAAGGTCGCGTAAGGAGACCGCATACGAGACCTGCATCAGGTGTTTGGATCACGCAACAATTTTTGTTCACACTCTTGTGTGGAAATTGGCGAGACGTCTTACTACTGTCGAAGCTACACGCTTTGGGCAAGACAATGCTCGAATAAACTTTACATTCCACCTTGCTGATGAGCTGAAGGCCTGTTCGAGACAGGTATCGTGACTGAGCGTCAACACCTGGCTTCCCTTGGTGTTGACCGTGTCAGATTAGTTGGTGGGTATGGCAGGGGTTACGTCTAACCAGCCCATATCAGCTTCAGCTAATGTACACAAAGGCCCCAAAGACCGCCGCGGGCAGCTTCCAGCTCTGATTCTAAATCGGGTGTCAAAGACGGTCCAGATCACACTTGATACTAGCTGGTATAGGTTGATCAAGCCATAATTATCAGCTACTCAATTAGCGGGCATCAGTACCAGGATTAATACCCAGCGAAATGAACGCGACGGTGATTGGCATCAACACATGGTATTTACTGACTCCACAATTAGCAGGATCCAGGTGTTGATACCCGTTCCGAATAGGCCCTTATATACATAGGTAGGTAGCAAACAGTTGATGGTGCTCCAATAATCCTTTCTCTCATCAACGTCTCAAATTGTATTCATCAGCACAGCAGAGCGCATCGCTGAATATTTCAAGTGCCGGTAGTGGAACTTTCTAGAAAGAATGGGCGACCACGAAGGAGAGAGCAGCACACTTTCTCAAACGAGTAACATTTAACTTTTGGCACCACAGACGACCGTACTAATGAGATACTGTGCAGTTGGTTCCTCGGAAAGCTTTGATTTCGATTCCCCTTTCGATGTTATCTTGCGCAAAGTCAGCGCACCGAAGGATGAAAAGAACGCGAAGAAAAAGGACGAGAAGATCGACGACGATGGGGTCCAGAGCTCTTTTGTGTCTCACGATGACGTTCAACGGCTGGCTCGTCAAGCACAATGTACTGTCCAGTCCTTGCCACTAAGGAGCCTGCATTTCAAGTAACCAAATTACCACCTCGTGGTTGAAGCACCGAATCTGACAACACCCAGTTTGCCTGGAGATTCGTTCTGCTATGACGATGCTGGGCAGTTCGTAAGCGTACCGGGTACTATGAAGCTCTCTAAGTATGGAGAGCTTCAGAAACAAACGGTAGATACATCGTGTTCCACTGATATCTACTATTCTAACAGTAGCAGAAGGGCTCCCGTCTCATCGTATTGTGGGCCAGGACACCTTCTCAAGATCCGAAGGAAGTTCTCAATGGTGTGAAAGAGCCGAACATGGTATGTGACAACCTATGAAGTCTAGAGAATTGACATTCTTAAGAGGATGGACAGGGATTCACCGATCCTGAATGGAAGTTACAAGATGGTCGCGAGATCAGTAACCCCGAGCAAAAGCGTGCGCTTGAGAGCGAGCAGTCTATGAAGATGGACAAGCCATCTGAAAATGGGTATGTCACTCAATTGGCATCCATGCTAGTGCTTACATGTTTAGAACCCCTTCACGCCTTTCCGCTAAGGACTGGAGAAGCGTACTGGAAGGCAATCAAGTTCTCTATGCCTTTCAAATGGACACAGATGCATTCAAAAAGCTGAGAGAAATGCCACTCTCTGCGTTCGCTTCAACGAATTCCATTGGCACGACCAACCTTCGTGATCCCAATGACAGAAAGAAAGAGGCCGATCTGATATTGGACAAAGCGAACGCCTCTCAGAGAGTAGCAACGTTGAATGTTAACATCCTGAACGATTCACAAACGCTCGCGACTGCCAAGGCCACCTGGGAGGCCATACCTATAGAGTGGAGAAATGCTAATGCAGACTTCCAGAAGGCGGACAACGACCTGAAAGTCCAGGGATTAACCTCCGAACAAACTGCAGAGGCTACCACTCGCAAAACCAATGCAGCGGCGGCCCAGGCAAAGGCTGAAGCGAACAAAGATTCTCCAACCATCGACAAATGGAAACAGGCCGGTCCGGCCAAAACGACGGCGGAGAATACTATCACTCAGCATTCAAAGGAAAGAGACACGGCAGCAAATGAGCTGAAAACGGCGGAGCAAAAGCTAACCGAATTCTATCAGAATGCAGAGGCAGACAATGACAAAGCCTTATTAGACGAGGGATCTGATATGGGGTCCATGAATGTTACCTCCGCTGCGAATGCCGAGCCGATCATGCCTATCACGCATTGTGTCAGACCAGGTAAGAGCCGAAAAAGATTTTAGGATAGGTTCAACTGACACGAAATCGCAGCATTTGTGATCCACCCTGGCGCTACGTCCGACAACAAGGCAGAAACGAGGGCCAAGAGCGCCGATGCGAGGAATGCATCTGAAGAGAGTACCAGTGATGATGACGCGAATGCGGTGCACCGCCTACAGAATGCATTTGTACAGCCTGGAACAATTTGGTGCAGTCCTAAATCAGTCAGTACTACCACAGTGGAGAAGACATCGACTAGTCTGCAGCAATGGTCGCTCACGGCGGGCATGTCAAAGCAATCTTACGGCGGAGGATTAGGCTTCTCTATTGGCAAAGTCACAATTGGCGCCAAATTCGGGTTCGAGCGGGAGACCAGTGAGGAGCATACCTCGAAGACAGCCATGGACACTATGAGCCTCAATATTGTTCACAACGTTCCTATGGCACAGATCAATCTTAATGAGACCACGGTCGCTCTCAGTGCAGATGTCGAATTGGAGATCAAGAGGTTGCGAAGTGACCGCAATTTTAAGGATTTGATGAGCTTTTTCGCCAAATATGGTCAGTTTAGTCTCTGGATGAGCGCCCCGCTCCTTTCCTATGCTCACATTGTTTAGGCACCTTGGTGTTTCAGAATCTGACACTTGGCGGTATGCTCTACCACACTGAAACCATGCAGAGCATGAGCCAGGAACAAGAAGACGTGTATACCAATAAGAAAAAGGTCGATGGCAACGCAAGCCTGGGCATTCCGAACGCAAACTTCGAGGCCAACTTTGGCAATGAGACGAGTAACACTAGCAAAGACGGTAAGAAGTCAACGGAAAAAGCAGAGTTTCTTACTTGGAATGGCATCGGCGGCAATCCTGGCCTTGTCGTTGAGTAAGTCACGCAGGGCGACTACTTCGAACTTAAGTACTAATTTTGATCAGTCCCCCTAAATGGCGCAGTTCCTTGAACGATTTCAGGACATGGAGTATTATAAAGGTATAGAGATTTCACGCATACCTAAGTCAAGGTTCCCGGGACTAACAAGCTATCCCAGTACGACAAACCTGTCAGGATCGACCACCTCATTGGGCGAATACCAGGCTATAGCGATGTACCTCTTCTGTTCTCACAGATCATCTCCACAGGAGTTCTGAATCAGTCAATCCTTCTACTTCCACCTCAGGGCCTAAAGGAAATCAACAAAGAGACATACCAGCCACCATCCCTAGGATCCGGCATAATGGTCCGAACCGGCCTTCTTACGCCTGGCGTTACAGCCTCTGTTGGAAAAACCAAGGATGACAAAAGAGAGGCTATTGTCGCTCCAGAGGGCTTGTCATGGGCGGTCTTCCTAACAGATCGCGATGTCAAAAGAGAGATTCATGCAAATCTACAGGCCAGCTTCAACGTTGCGGCAAACCTGCCTTACCAAGCCCCATTTCTCAATGACATCCGGGTCAATGAGAAGTCGTTTACTGTCATGCTCAGGTGGATGTCAATGACGTTGAAGAAGACGCTTATCCAGGATCGAGGTACGCTGGTTGTCTCGAAGACAGACGATAACAAAGCCAGCGGAGATCTGTTCTTCTCAAGCCTGAAATCTCGTGCATGGACAATTTGCCTGTGGCGCGTGAGCGGAGAGGAGGTGTCTGTCTCCGATTTCGTTGATCTCCGTTTGGCGACGAGGAAGTTCTTCAGTACGCCAAAAAGTATTGAGCAGGGTTGTGACTATTTCACAAATCCTAGCTCAGCTGTCATCAAAGCGGACATATCGGTGTCGATTTACGCAAGTGACGGCCAAGCTGGGGCAGAGATTCCATTAACCGGGGTCTCCGCGCCTGAAAGAGCTTTCGATGCCATCAATCGACGCATAAGGCTCAGCAGCACCAACTTCTTGCCCATTAGTGGCACTGTGGAAAGCTATGGAGACAAAGCCAACGTGCCTCCACGCCTCGACGTCAATGTACTAATGCAAATTCAAGAGTATGAGGCTTCGATGCTTTTCCTCGCGACAAAAGAAGACCAACTATTGGCAAAACAACTCCAAGTTCCTGAAGATGAGAGTGCTGAAGAGGTTCTAGCACTTTTTGATGGGACAGGTTTCGATGGAAATCAAGAAATGCTCGACGACCTCATTGCGGAAGTGGAATATAATGCGTATCTACCTTATTAGGTTATCAAATAGTCGGCGTGGTCTTATTGCCGTATATAGTGCGGGAGGCCTACATTTCTTGAGACTGTACAAATATGGGTGGTGCCTGGAGTGCCTGGACTGTCTTGACTCAAGGCTACCTGCGAACCTCGTGACGCATGGCCTCATTCCCTTTGCTGTATTCGTAGCCGCTGTCCACAGGGATCTGATTATCCATCTTTGGTCGGAACATATCTCCGAGAAGATGCTCAATGGGTATTCTTCGGGCAAAGGTCACAGGAGACAAGATAACTTTCCAGAGAACTACTTTTGACCACACATTAGCAACGAATGGACAGCGATCTCTTCAAACCGCACCGTCGTTCATCAGTATCCTACAAAGCTCTGCGTTATATTAGCGGTGGAAAATCTGCGCTTGTCTATGAAATTGACAAGCACCGAGTGCTCAAAGAGTATCACGACGAGGACGGAAAAGAAGTCGAGAAAGAAGCATACTGTATACAAGCGGCTAAGCCCACATCCACGCATTGCGAGATATCTCGGTACCAACGAGAATGGTTCAATAATACTCGAGCTAGGGCAGCAATTACGAAAATTATGTCAGGAGGAGAAGGAGAAGATAGCATTAGAGAAGAAGATTCGCTGGGCGTCGCAAGCTGCAGAGGGTCTCCAATGGATGCACCACAACAACATTGTCCAGGGAGACGTTGGACTTCATAACATGATTTTAGCACAAGACGGATTTTCGAAGATCATCGACTTTGAAGGTGCGAACATCGATGGGGAAACAGCAGGCTCTGCCTATGAATGGTTCAGCTATCAGCGTTCGGTACCGACTAGCAATCAGACGGATATATTCGCATATGGATGCGCACTTCACGAGTTGATCACCGGAAATCCTCCCTACTACGAGCATGCTTCAACACCCGACTACATTCAGCAGCTATGGGAGAACTATGAGTTTCCTGATGTCTCTCACATTCCTTTGGGTCAACTGATGAAGGACTGCTGGTCAAAGAATTGTGGATCCATGGATAACGTGATCCAGTTCTTGAAGCGATATTGATCCTTCAACTGGCTCCGTCAGGTGGAGAATGAAGACTCAACCCAGAAAATGGTGAATTCCTACAACACAAGACCTTTGATACCTGTCCTTAGATGTCTACCCGCGTACTTCTTTCGGCCATCGTCACGCCGGTGTCGTCAATGACTCCTTCAGTGTCGAGATACATTCGATGATCATGCTAGCAATATCGCTCAAAGGCGCTGTTCGGGTCCGAGATAGCGCACTGACCGGGCCTATCTAGAGGAGTTTGACGTGCTCGCCCAGCACAGTTGGCGCACTCGCCAGGCATATCGATATCTTGAGCGTGCAGAGATCGAGACAGGGTATTATGGGATGCTTATCCATGCCAGTTGTGATGAGAGAGAGCATGCTCAGAAACAAACTGACTGCCATGGTAGCTTTGCGTAGCGTAGAAAACTTAATTACAGGTTCGTATGCGCAGCGAACTGCCCCGTAGGCGATTATTGTAGCAAGCCGCTGAACGTAGAGAATCTAGGATGTGGCAGTTCTACTATAGGTAATAATTTACACCGGCCATTAACATTATTGGGACATTTCACACAACAAGCTCTTCGTCGAACAAATTTCCCACAAGATAATTAATGCTCGACTCCCATACGGTCTACAACCTACGCATAAACGAAAGAGTGATGATCATTTTTGGACCCATTTTGCTACGAGTTTCCAAAATATTGTCAGGTAGCCATGCTCGCCAGGCGACGTAGAATCAAGAACCCTTTCCAATCTTTTAACCTCTTCTGGATCATGTTCTGTTTCATAATATGGTAGTTGCCATAGGGGTGCTTCAAATTCAGAAGGGTAGAATCCAGCGTATTCCCAGTCAATAACTGCTTTGACTTTTCCCGTTGTTGCATCACACAAGAAATTATGTTGTGCAAGATCGTTGTGGCAAAAGTGATACTTCTGACTTGCAGATCTCTGTGGCAGCCAGCGTCCTTGCGAGTTGTGTTCAAATACCCGTCGTGGTGGTATTATTTCCCCTGTCAGTGACCCTGATGTATCCGAGGTCAATGCCTGGAGTTGAGGAATTATGACAGTCTCGACATATTCGTTGAGGTACGAGGTAGAGCGCACTTCAGGTGGGAGGTCGTCAAACAACACACCATCGACTAGTTCGGTAACTATGGCGAGATTATCGTTGATACGCTCAAGTCGAAGGGCTTTATGTTACGAGTCACTTCCCAACAAGGCAAGCCTGGTTAGCAAGTGGATTCGAGATCTCGAGTGAAGTAGAGTGATTGAACAAGAGGGGATATTGAAGCAGGGATACCAATGTGCTATCGTGGTGATAGTGACAATTGACTACGGAGGATATCCAAGGAACGTTGGTCAACTGTGAGCGGTATATATCCTTCACGTGGTCTGTTGCGTCTGTTGCGTCTGTTGCGTCTGTTGCGTCTGCCACAGTCCCAGCAGTACCAACAGACACTCCCTTAACCAATGACCAGCCGGCTCAGCCTCTTCCTTCTTTGATTGGTCCATAAGTCCTGCTGAGCACGTCTAACTGGCTGCTGTCGCAACTAGCCCCTCCAGGCCTAACGTGCGTGTAACACTTTAGGAACTGGTATCTTTGTTTTTTCGGCAATGTAATTCAAGGTGTAAAACTCATTTCGTATACGTGCCTCTGATTTCTAAGGGTGCTGTGTCTTGCCGTAGATATCGCTCCATGACGGAATTTCAACCTTTGTGAAAGTTCGTTGGTCTAGGGATTTCAAATATCTCCTTTCAAGTGAACATGACTCCGATGTCATTTCGTAGCAACCGTCAGTTCGCAGATGTAAGTCGTGGAATGAAAAACAGAAAGATCTGGGTGTTGGTCAAGATGAAACACGGAGTGATCAGGCTTGACCTGGACCACAATAAGCGCGTGACAAGTAGCGGTGGGCTGCAGGTACGGAGTACTGTTTGGAGATGCGAATGAAGTCAAGCTCAAATTATGGCCCAGACAAAAACTCTCAACACCGACTAGGTCGTATTCCAAAGCTGCATAACTGGATGCTTCGTATCCAGTACTTCCTGTCTAATTGTGCTACTCCGTAGCAACTATTAGCGCAATGGTCTGTAATTTCAGCATCAGACCTCCAGCGGTAAATGCATCTGGATCAAGTTCTCACGCCCGCGTCATAAGTTATAACAAACGCGACCACAATCATAAATCGTGGGCTCCAGCAGATCTTCGTCGTTTGTACGACCACAGCGCTCCCGCATTGTGCATTTCCAGAAACAAATCCATAAAATGCGGCCTTGCTTTTGTACCATTTGCCAGTCGCCATGGTAAGAAACATGCCCGAGGGAAAAACAAGGGGCCGAAAGAGAGACTCCATCCCCTCCGAATCCAAGCTGGATGCCATTGACATCGTAAATCATGAGAAGCAACATGAAGACGAAGAGAGCCAACACTGGTATTGACTCAACTGGTGATAAGAACTCTGCTATTCTCTCGCTACTCAGCGTCTCTTTCTCTGCATTTGCTAATACTGCTACTTTGTTGAGACTCGACATCTTTCAAAAACATGAAAGAACATTCGACACAGCATCACTCCTCAGACAGATCGACTTTCTCTTTCTTGAACCTCCACGCTTTGACGCGCTTCTGGAAGAGCACCGTCAGCTCCGCGTAGGTCCGCCCTTTGGTCTCGGGAACGAAGAAAATAGTGAAGACTAAGGACAGCAGGCATGTGCCTGCGAAGAAGAAGCCTGTTTTGGCGCCCTAGATTTCAATATTAGTTAGCTTAGCTCGATTTTTAAATTAGGAAAAGTAGGCACAATTCAGGTGCCCCGTTAATGATCAGTTGATTTAAAAAAGGAGAGCGAGACTTTACCCAGTTCCACGCCCCAGGATTAAGCATAAATGGAGTGATGACGTTGCTGACGATGTTCAGCAAGTTGTAAGTCATGCGCGCAAGCACGATCGTCTGGCTGCGCAGAGAGGAGGATGGCATTTCAGAGACGAGGGCGTAGGCCATGGGGCCAACGGTGATGTCGTAGATGACGGTGTAGACGAGTAGCATGCTGCCGATCCCCCACGAAACACCGGGATGTTTGGTGTAGTCTTCAATGCCAAGTCCGCCCATGACGATCAGACAGACTGCGAGACCTGAGAGACCCCAGAGGTACAGTGTTCGCCGTCCGCAGTGGGGAAGTAAGAACCAGGCTATGAACACACCGACGATCCCGAGTGCGTATTGGACGATGCTCATGTTAAATGCCTGGGTTGTTGGCAGGCCGGCGTTCTGGTAGAAGTACGTCGAATAGGTGCGCAGACCAGTGCCGGACAAGATTTGGATGCCCCAGCAGCAGCATGCGGTGATTGTGCGCCGAAGATCGACGCCCTTGAAGCAGTCAAGGTATTGCGATCCAGTGCCGGCTTCTCGCTCTTTGGCGACAGTGACCTGCATGAGTGCGACTGCCTGATCAATGTCTGTCTCAGACCGATTGTTGCGAGACGTGAGCCGGCTCAAGTTGTGCTTGGCTTCGTCCAGGCGATTACGGCGTACGCACCACCACGGAGATTCCGGCGCAAAACTAATACCGATCATCAATGGTACTGGCCAAATCCATTGCAGGGCAAATGGAATCCGATAGGCCCACTGATCATGGCGTTCGGCCATGCCTCGGAGAACGCCTGCTGACATGAACTGTCCAAAGACCTGAGAACAAAGTTAGTGGTGCCATCGAGACAATTCAGCTGCTCAACTCACCCAGCAAAGATTGACATAAGTTGTCAGATAGCCACGCAGATGCACGGGACACACCTCAGCCGCGTATGCGGTCGTCAAAGTCTGAAATATCCCCCAAGGAATCCCACAGATCACTTGTCCAACCTGCAGAACCTCGATGCTTGGAGCAAAGAACGGGATGAAGATTGCTCCGATCATGAAAGCCAGCGAGCCCACCATAGTCTTCTTAAAGCCAATTCGCTCCGAGATGTATCCGTTCAAGAAGAGACCGATCAGCGACCCGCAAGCGGCACCATTAGTCAAACCCGCTTGCCATGATGCAGGAATTTCATACTTTCCACTAGGAAGCTGTTTACCGTACTTCTCTTTGAACGCAGGTTGCGCGTTCAACGAACCAATGAGCTTCGTATCATAGCCTTCCATAATAATAGCCGTGGACAGTAGCACCGACCATGCTATTGCGGTAGGATACAGCTTCAGCGACTTCAGAAAGGTAACTTCCCGCTCTTGCTCGGCTGCGTGTTCAGCAGCTCGCAAATCGTCTCGTGTGATCGACGAGCGTCTCCTGACCTCGTCGATGTTCTCGATATTATTATTTTCTTTCTCCATTTCTGCAGTTGCAAGCGTGGCGAAGGAGATAGAACGGGTTTTGCAATTATGAGCTCCGCTTTGTGAGCTTGAATATGGTTGCTGTGTATGGCGTTGTGGTAGGATGTCGGAAGCCGGGGAAGCTGGATATATGTGTTGATCGTTCGCTGGGCGAGGAGGCGGAGAAACTCGCAGGTCCCTCGCGTTTCGCCTGTCGGTAAGGTACTTGGCGCCGCAGGACAGGGCAAAATTTGTTTAGTGAAGGCCGTTGGGCCACCTGGAGCTACGCGAGGTCAAATTTTCGACATAGTATAGCAAGATTCCATCGTCTGTGAGTAGCTGTCTGAGTTTGCCGATAAGCACTCTGAACTCTCAGCCCAAGCTCTATAAGCGCATTGGCTTCTTCCCCATCCCCCAGTGCCGTCCTTCCATCTTAGTACTTGCTGGCGGGACCCTAGATTGTAACTAAGGATTTGTGAATGTCCATGAATGGTTAGCCTCGATTTTGCGCCAATCGCTGTAGAGCACTCTGTCGGCTCGCTCGCCGATAGCCGAGCGAAGCGACAAGTGGAGTCGGTTAGGAGAATTGTTGACAGGCAGGAAGAACTCCATGCAAGAAACACCAGAGTCGATAGTATACATTACAGCCATGTCTTGGCCATCGCTTTAGCAGTGTCTCTGGACTGCCGAGAGCCTTTCCAGCATAGACGTGTAAGGTTGTTCCTGTCAAGGTCGACAAAATTCAGCATGCCGCACGCTACTATTCAGCCACAACGCAAGTGGTGGAAAGAGGCAGTCGTCTATCAAATATATCCAGCGTCATTCAAAGACTCAAACAACGACGGTATTGGCGACATACCCGGCATAATATCGGAATTGGACTATATCCGCGACCTAGGTGTCGATGTGATATGGGTCTCGCCTCACTACAAGAGCCCACAAGTTGACATGGGTTATGACATTTCAGACTTTGAGGATATTCATGAGCCATACGGAACGCTGGCAGACTGTCAGAGACTTATCGATGAGACGCATAAGAGAGGGATGAAGATTATCTTTGATCTTGTAATCAATCATACTTCAGATCAGCATCCATGGTTCATTGAGTCGAGATCCTCAAAGGACAATCCCAAAAGAGATTGGTATTTCTGGCGGCAAGCAAAGACCGACAAAGACGGCAACAGGTGCCGCCCTAACAACTGGCGAAGTCAATTTACCAAGCCGGCGTGGACGTGGGACCCTGCGACCGAAGAGTACTACCTCCACGTTTATGCCAGTGGTCAACCAGACCTCAACTGGGAGAACGAGGAATGTCGCCGAGCAATTTATGACAGCGCAATCCGGTCTTGGCTCAAGCGCGGGGTAGATGGCTTTCGAATAGATACAGTCAACAAATACTCCAAAGTGTCAGGCCTTCCTGATGCGCCCATCACTGAACCAGGCGAGGAGACACAAGTCGCCATGGTACATTATGCAAATGGACCCCGTATCCACGAATACATCAAGGAAATCAAGGCTGTGTTGGCCGAATACGATGCAATCACTGTTGGTGAACTGCCCAACACCACAGATAAGGAGGTTGTTCTGCGTTATATCTCCGCCGAGTCTGGCGAACTCGACATGGTCTTCAATTTCGATACTGTCAATCTTGGGCAGAAGCCAGGAAACCGTTTTATCCCTGTACCGTTCGACAACGCCGACTTCAAGGCTGAACTAACGAAATGGCAGGCGCTGCCTGCGGAGACCGATGCTTGGACGACTGCTTTCCTGGAGAATCATGACCAAGGACGTTCGGTGTCCCGTTTTGCATCAGATCTTCCGGAGCACAGAGAGCGAGCAGCAAAAATGCTTGCAACAATTCTCGGTACCATGACAGGAACTTTGTTCATATACCAAGGGCAAGAGATCGGTATGACTAACGCACCTAAACACTGGTCTCCAAGCGAGTACAAGTGTGTTCGGTCGGTTAACTATTTCAATGACGTGTGCGAGCGCACCAATAACGACCCAGATGCAGTAGAGCAAGCACGGAGCAATATGCAGCGTGTCGCAAGAGACCATGCTCGAGTACCGATGCAGTGGGATGCTACGTTCAATGCAGGCTTTTGCGACGAGAACACACACCCATGGATGTCCGTGCTGGAGAATCACAAGGAGATCAATGTCGCTGACCAAATCCAGTCAAAGGGAAGCGTTTTGAATTACTGGCGATCGGTGGTGGCACTGCGCAAGAAGTATGCAGATTTGTTTGTGTATGGTCGCTTTGCCTCGATCGAGCAGCAGAAAGACCTCATGATGTTCTTGAAGATCGACGATAGTACAGACACGAAGGCGATGACGGTTGCAAACTTGTCAGACGTGCCAATTGAGTTTGTGGAACCTGAAAGTTTCGCGTTGAAAGGTGCGCAACTGCTCATGTACGCTGATGGAGACAGTCCGCCACCTACGCAGCAGGAGACGTCGCTCGGTCCCTTCGAAGCTCGAGTATACTTGAGGCAAGCATGAAGGGAGCTAAATTGGTTTTTGACGTAACATATATGTCCGAGCCCGGCTGTCGAAAGATTTTATAGAGACATTGTTCACCGATACAGGGAATCAAATGAATGGCGGCACCACGCCGAAATTGTCGACACAGAAGAAACGCGAGTCTACCCGCTCACCTTTTCGTAGCTGTTCTGCTGTCAGCCCCTTGATGAAAGTTTTGATGAAATCTGTGTGCCACAAGCGATCTGGACACTTGTCAAACACCTGCAATGCCCACGACACCTCATTCGCATCCACACTCTCGATGCAGTATAGAAATAACGGCCACACAAGCGCCGGATGCTGAAGCCTTTTCTGCTCCTGCACATTGGCTTCTCTGATCAATGAGCGAATATTTGCTCTCGACGACTGGATTTTGTCCGAGAAGGATGTTGCACGCCCAAGAGACCTTGAGTAATAGACGATTTCTGCGAAATAGCACAGCTTGCAGAGACAGCACAAGAGAGAAAGATCTGCCAGATCTTCATCAGAACAGTTGATGGAGAGCGCCAAATCGGTATTTAAGCAATCAAGGATCGGAGGGCGCCCCAGCCACAGATTATCGAGTCGTCGTTCGATAACGTTGGCGATCCTTTCGACCTTTGCTTCGTCTGCGACTGTTCCTCTCGGGCGATGATGGCGATTCATGGAAGATGCTGCGATGCTGATCTGTTGTAATTCGTAGTAAAATCGGAATAACGACTGAAACAGCGATTGGGAGGCCACATTCAAGCTCGCATCAATGTCAGAACGAGAAGTGCGGATGCACAAGAACGTATTTTGCTGGTCTTCTAGTAAAGCCAAAATGCTAGGGCTTAGAATGCCTCGTCCGCCGAGATGCATTGCCTTTGCGTGGAAAAGGTGCAGCCAGGCGACGAGACGTTGCACTAATGGAGACCACGGCTTCTGCTGCACGCACGTCTCAATCGCGGTCACTAATTTCCCTGATTGCTTGAGTGTGCTCGAGACTGTCTCTTGTTGGGCCACTACTTCAAAGCAGCAGAGCAGAAAAGTTGCAACGAACAGCTGCTCGGTGGACAGCTGACCGAGGGCCAGCGTGTAGGCCGACTTAGCGGCAAAGTAGTTTGGGAGAGTGTCTGCCACATCTCCGGCGGCTTGGACAGTCTCCCACAATTTTTCCAGGGCTACAATTGCGCCCGCAACGGGTGGGCTTTGCAACCCCAAGTTGGCGATTTCGAATTTCATGTGTCCCCAGGTGAGCGCATCCCATGGCAATATGTATGGCGGCTCTACATGGTTTATGAAATAAGCAAATTGCGAACCGGAATCGGCGAGAAGTGAAAGACTGAGGTTGAACTCGCTGCAGCTGTGCTGGGGGGATGGCTGGACGCCAGCCGAGAAAATGTCTCCCCATTCGCCAGCCATGGCCTCGAAAGAACCTTGAAATGCATTAGGCGAGAACTGCAAACCATCGCCAAGATCGGGCACCTTGCTGTGAGGTGAGCCCCTCTCCGCAACGTATGGCCCTTCGCCATGGTCAATTGCAGCATTTGGGGACCATGGACTGAGAACATCTGGGGTTGGCGCGGTTCTTTGAGGCAGCGAATGGTAGTCGATAGGCGTAGACTCGTAAAAGCAAGCTCTATTCAGTCGGGTACAATTGAAGCATACTGGTCGCTCCTCGTCGCATTTGACCTTGCGAGCCCGGCAGGTTAAACAGCCAGTACGTACTCTAGCCTTGCGGATTGGGCCCGGTTGATGAGACGTTTCCATCGAAGTGCGAGCCTATTGTAGGCTCATGGTAGCTTGAAGATGCATTGTTGAATCGAATGTTTGCCAGAGTGGTTGACAGGTCGGAGAGTTCCAGTCATCTTTTTGGAGGATGGCGAGGACGGATTACCTTACGAGCCTTAGTTTGCAAAGCCTGCGTATGTAGCTTTCTACTGCACCGTATTGCAGTATCCCGTAATTCATTAAGGCCAGACATGTTGATTGAGCTCGAGCAAGAAAGTAGTGTTAGCGGCGTCAAAGCATTTCACTACATGTCTGCATTTCTGCCACCATAGCGTGCTGTATCCAGGGTGTGTAACACGTAACTTGTCCTTACAAAATGTGCATGCAGCGAAACTTCAAGTTGGAAAAGGATGACAAACATTTTATTTGACCCAGAAAGCGCTACCAGCAATCCACCTTTACGGAAGGAATAGCTTCACGTGCTTGCTTCCCAGACGATTATTTTCCGCAATACCGCCCTCAAATGGTATCCAATCAATCACTCTCATCCTGCGCTCTGAAGCTAAATCAGAAGTCCAGTGAAAAGGGCCAAACACGAAGTAGTCCAGATAGGCTTCATGTTTGGACGTTCGATTTGAGAGTATTCGAGGGCAAAGGAGCAGAGGGTCCAAGTATTGGCGCCACATGGTAGATTTACCAACCTCACCACCACAACTCGCCGGTGTACATGGCGTTCGTTAGGACAGTGAAAGGCTCCGACGCTGTTTCCTTTTCGCCCGGCTCCGAGACCGCAAACCTGTTCGTAAATCTTCTATTACACAGAGGGACGCAGTCAAGATGCTGATGAATGTCACTGCCAAGCAAGGTGTTCACAGTCGTGCTCTCGCAAACGAATTATTGAGGGTAAGGCAGCTCTGGCCACCAGCATTCATGCTATCAGACTCTCAGATTGACTACCATGGATTTTGGTTTATGCAGTTGACAAGTTTGAGAGATCTTTTCATGGAGCTGGAGACTCTGTTTGTGCATCATCGGCTTTCGACATGGTTGTCTCGGCCTGTTGCCGGGATGCTCGATCCCGACGAGTAGCTGAAGAGCCAGTGTAAGATTCTTGGCCTGCAACACGGCCTATGGTCTTTCGTCCCTTACTGTGGATATTGCGCTGGTGATACTTGTCGGGCTCTTCGTTCTTCTCGTCTATTCGTGCACGTCTCTTGAAGAAATAAGTGAAGATCCAGACGAGTGGAAAGCCGCTGTCACGTGCATAACGAGAAGAGGAATATTCGTGTGTCTGTCGCATGGTGGAGGCCTCTTACTGAACAACACGATATGATAAGTGAAGAGAGGATTGAGTGGTGGTGATGGTAGTGGTGGTCTTTTTAAATCATGTATACTCACGATTGGGTGCCTAATCTTGGCGCTCGTGTCCCTAGCAGGCCCTGTACAGGTACCAATTGCCTCGTTGGGTATAATGTTGCGCCCCTAAGTCACGGTCCACTTATTTCTGCCAAGATTTCGCGGGTGGTGGCCGAATTTGAGTTAGGGGAAATTCATTTCGCAGGCCAGATCAGCCTCAAGTTTCTTGTCTGCTGTCGATTGTGTACGACTCTTCCACCACATCATGCATCTCCTTGTGCCGTTTCTAGGCCTTTTGAGCCTGGCAGTGTCGAGTGTGTCGGCTACAGCACTCACCTACAAACTCGGGGCCAATGAAAAGGCCTGTTTCTTTGCTACTGTCGACCGCATCGACTCCAAGATCGCTTTCTACTTTGCTGTACGACCGTCACAAGATCTGCCCTACTGCTACTGGTGCTAACATGGCATGAAGGTACAATCTGGTGGCTCCTTCGACGTGGATTGTCAAGTCTTTGGTCCTTCGCAGCGAGAAATCTTGTCCGGCCAAAAGGAGAGACAAGGCGACTATGTCTTTAGCGCGAAAGAGACGGGCGAGTACAAGTTCTGCTTCAGCAATGAGATGTCGACCTTTGCGGACAAGATGGTCGATTTTGAAATCTCTGTAAGGCCTCTCAAGCCCGGACCCGTTCTGAGAAGGGCAGAAGAAATGCAGGAACAGGAGGAACAACATGCTAACACCGCTGTCCAGGTCGAAGACGAACAGAAGCACGCCCAGATCCCGACCAAGGGCGGTGCAGACAACACACAGACTGCCCAGCTCGAAGACGCCATCTTCAAAGTCAGCGGCCAGTTGAGCACCATCAGCCGGATGCAAAAATACTTCCGCACACGCGAGAATAGGAATTTTAGCACCGTCAAGAGCACCGAATCAAGAATCTTCAATTTCTCCCTGGTCGAGGTATTGATGATGTGCGGCATGGCTGCCCTGCAGGTGCTGACGGTGAGATTCTTCTTCCAGGGCGCCAGAAAAGGTATATTTGGCTAAATTTTCTGCTCTGACCCGGCTACTAACTCGGGCAGGATATGTATGAGCACGATGGGCGCTGTATATTGTGATAGAACGAGCAATAAATCAATCTACGACCAACCTTCATTCGTTGATTGCAGCGATTTTGCAAAGCTACCAGCCTCGAGTAGTGTCTCACACTCTTGTGGGATGCTGGTTCGCCTCTCCTCGACTTGGAGTGGTTGATTCTACCAAATCACCTGCAGCAGACCCGCGAGCGTGCAACTATTTGTGACCATGTCTTTGCTGCTCAAGTCCACCACGAGCCTACGAAGACCAGAAGTGTGTGACTCGCCCGCTATGTTCAATTTGCCTCACCCACAAATTACTGGGCTGGCAGCGAGCAACACCATGGTGATACCAAACAAGTCGATCTCAGATCTCTCATGAAAACATCGTTGGACTATCTCTGAACGCAGTCGATAGCCATTCCGGTATGCTGTGTGCTCTCGTACGCAAATATTGAAGCTTCCGACAACTCCGTGAAACTAGTTCTCTTTTGTCCTCCTTGCTCTGAATCACTTCCATTAATATTCGGGTCACGGCGGAGATGCACCAATTCGTCTGTGCGAGTTGGTGCTCCGATTGGCTGATGGTGTTTTGGTCGTTTCACCCAATCGTACGTACCTAGGGTAGCTTAGGTAGGTATGAGGTATCGTAGGCATCAACACTTCCCGCCAAGCAGTACAAACAGGCCGAAGGAAACAGAATTTTCGACCAAGCAACTCGCTTCTTGATCCTCAGAGGCACGCTTCAAGAGATATATATGCGTAGTCAAGCAGTTTGGGAATAACAGCGTCCAGCAAGGGGCTGCCTGAACAAAGTTGTGGCCCTCCAATGGACGTGCTGCATCATTGAGACATCCAATAACCACAACTATTCAGCTAAGCTCACGATCCACCAGATCCACCAAGAACATACACCTACTACAGCCATGCCACACACCCGGACGCCTCCCTCCACAAAGGAGGAAATCCTTGCAACCGCAGATCCCGATCCCGAATGGACAGCCATGCTCAAGTGCTCACCCATCTCAAGCGGCGCGGACTTTGACCTCAGCGCGATCAGAATAATGTCGGAAGGAATGCTGCCAGTGATCCGAGAATCACTCGACAAAGGCCGACTAGCAGACGTCATCGAGGCAGACATCCACCTCGACATCCCCGCCACGGATCTCAAGCCCGAGAAAGCCAAGAATAGAGCCCTGCTACTCTACCCGAGGGACTTTGGTGCCACGACAGACGACAAGCGGGCCACCACTCGGCCGGTGATTGTCCACTTTCACGGCGGCGGCCATGGCGTCGGTTTTCCGGAGTATGAAGTCCCACTGGCTCGAAAGCTGGTGCAGACCTACAATGCGATCGTGGTCCTTCCGTCGTACCGTCTGGCACCGGAGCACCCGTTCCCCGCAAGTTTCAACGACAGCTTCGAGACGCTGAAGCAAGTTGCGCTTGACATCCAGCTCCTTTCCACTCCGCAGCAGCAACAGCAGCAAGCACAGTCTGAAAGTCTGACGACTCACATCCTCCCACCTTCTCTAGCATCTGCATTCTCCACTGCACCCCCCATAGGCGGCACGTCAGTGGGCGCCACCATCTCAGCCTCGCCCACACATCTCTACCACTGGTGGCGCAAGGACCCATCTTCCAACTCCAATGCCTCGTCTGTCCCACCAGCGCTCATCATAGGCGGCACCTCAGCGGGCGCCACCATCGCAGCCTCGCTCACCCATCTCTACCACCGATGGCGCAAGGACCTATCTTCCAACTCTACTTCCAACAACTCTAATAATACCTCGCCTCCACCACCACCAGCGCTCGCAGGCCTCATCTTCTCCGCAGGCAGCGTCCTCAACCCCGACAACATCCCCTCCTCCTACATCCCATACTCCTTCTCGCACGTTCAAAACAGCAACACCCCACCCCTGGACAGCGCACTGCACGCCAAATTCCACGACGCATACAAACCCGACCAAAGCTCTCCCATCTACTGCTCGCTCGACCAACAACCGTCCCTATCCCGGCCGCGCGTCGGCAGCGACCACGTCTTCCTGCGCGACGACCACACCCGCGTCTACCTGCAGGTGTGCGGGGCCGACATGACCCGCGACGACGGGCTGATATACGAGCGCGTGCTGAGGGAGGAAGCTGGCGTCGAGACACGCCTTGATCTGTATATGGGGTTTGGACATTGTTTTTGGGGCTGCGGTGGGGGGTATGAGAGGATGGAGATGAGTAAGAAGCAATTGGTGGATACGCTGGAGGGCGTGGGGTGGATTTTGAGGGGCGGGGCGTAGGTGGGAAGGAAAGTCTGTAAATTGAGCCTATGTAACATATCCCCCCGTTCAGTTTCATGGTTGCGGAACTCGCAGCAACCTCCCCTCATTTGAGCAGCAGAAATAGAAACTTAGACTTAGACTTACAAACAGACCCACTAGGTGCCTACGGAAAAAGACTTGGTATAGGTAGGTTCATTCATTCTTTCTTTCATTATAACCGTTCTTCTTGGCGGTGCTGCCGCTGCCGCTGCCGAGCGGACGACCTTTACAAATACAAAGAAAACAAACCTCCACCCAAATGAACTCATGTCACCAACGACAGGTTCTACTTTATCAAATCTTCTTGCAAAAAAAAAAACAAACCTACGCAGCTGGCGAGAAAAAAATTTTGCAGTCTGGTGGTCATTGTCTCGGTGACGTAAGCGAGATCTGACTGTCGCCTGCTCCGCCCACTTCCCGCTGTCGCACGCGCAGGTACTCGTCCATCTTCGTCTCCTCGCCGCCCCGATAGGAGTAATCGACGCCCGACGACGCCGCCGCAGGCCCGAAGATCTGCACGGGCTTGTGCCCCACGGCCTGGATCCACGATTTGGAGTCGGCGTTGCGGTGCTCGTGATGGCCCGGGTACACCAGCGTTGCCAACACGCGGCCGGAGGTGATGTTGAACAGGTAGTAGCGCAGGCGGGAGATGGTGCCGGTGCCGCACAGGAACGAGACCAGTGCCAGAAAGACGGCGGCGGCAACGATGCACGTGCACAGCAGCGCGGGAATGGCGTAGACCCAGTGGTAGCGGATGTGTCGGCGGAGAACGTGCACGGGGAACGGCACGGAGCCGGCAATGCTCCCCCCGTCTAGCAGGCGCTTGGCGTTCGGGTGGCCCTTGGTCGGTTGGTGGTACAGGCGTGTGTGGAGGCCTTTTGTGCCCATGAGATAGCTCTTTGCGTAGTCGGTCCACATCAGCTTGTATGCTTGGGCTATTCCAGTCTCGTTCCTGCAGAGCTCCGTCCACATTTGCTGAAGCTGCTGGTTGTCTTCCCCGGAGTACTTGGAGCCTGAGGTCGCAATGGCCATGGCCGTTGTCCAGATCGCTGGTGGTGCAGATATTCCTGGCAAGTTATCGCCGTAAGAGTATGAGCTGGTTATGGAGGATGTGTATTGGAGCACAGATTCCTGAGACTGTGGAATCCAGAATTCAGAAGACTGTACTATGGTCATGTTGCGAGACTTGGCCTGCGCCGGGTTGACAATTCCCCACAGCGGATTGATCCAGGAGACATTCCACGAAGGTGTTGGTTGCTCGAAGCCCCACGTCGGAGGGATGACGTCTTTACCGTATTCTTTGTCCCGCACCGACATGACCTCGAGACCAGACAGAGTGTTGGTCGACGTAGTATTGTACCGAAAACGCACCGTCTTGACTTTCGCCTTGGTTGCAGCCGCACATACATACATCGGTCGTTCCCACGTAGAGTTTGGGGCATCAAAATCAGTCGAGTCCTCGAAACCGGGGTCGATCCTGCGACCTGCACCTATAAAGAGGCCAACTTGTACGGCAACGTCGGTGATGTTGACCGGATCGCCACCATAGGCTGCTTTTGCAAACGACCTGGCATCCTCAAACATCTCTGAGGTTATGTTGAAAGGGTTTGGAATCTCTGGATTCGTGCTGTAGTTACTCGTCGAGTTGTAGAGCGAGTATTCCGAGGGTGCGCTTACCACAGCCCCCAAGTCTAAGCCTGAGGCAATATATTGCACGCTGGTGTATTGATTGTACGAGTTATTAACCTGAAATTGTTGATTCAGAGTCGAATCTATACGTGACACGTTTGTGTGCGGCGTGCTAAGATTGAGGTACTGCATGGTTAATACGTTTGTCAACCATGCTGCAACGTATGCGCGCTCATAAAGCTGGGGGTTGCGTTGGCCGTCCGTAAAGGGATAGGTACTATTGGGGGGATACGGGGCGGTACGATTGAGATTGACAAACCCGCCTCTGTCGAAGATGCCTCCTTTGTTGACAGTGTACCCACTGTTGGACTGGTTGTAATATGAGGTGATGTTGGTATTGACGCATGCAGTTTCTGGCTCGAAGAACAGCAAATCCTCGTCCCATTCAGCTCCGTATGCTAGACCGGTGGGCACTGAATGATTGCGGAAGCCCACGGTTGCATTGACCGGGTCGACGATCAGGCCTTCAACGATGAGATACTTGTCATCCAATATCGATGACGCTAGCGTTTTGTAACTGGGGATGAGATAAGAAGAATTGTCGACGATATTGATGTCGGTGCGATCAGTCCATTGTCGGTATTCTATGTCGAAAAACCCGGAAAGCGAATGTTCGTCCTCCAGACCGCTTTGATAGAGATCGACCAGAGTTTGTGACAGTTCTGGACTTCTAACCATATAGGAATAAGTCACGTTGCTGGTGAGATTATACGTCTGCACGTATGAGATATTTCCCCTGGCCGGCTCGCCTGGACACAGACGTTGAGTACATGTACGAGAAAAGCCCATGTCTTCGCTGCGGGGAGGTGTACCACTGCCGATGGGCCCTTTGTCGGCCGCGTAGACGAAATCCACGCTTTCCACATCGTATGTAGGGAAAATACCATCGTAGAGGCCAAGAGGGGTGACAACCGCTGCAGCCGCAGCAACCAGGAGGCCCACAGGCTTGAGCCACGTTATGAATGCGATCTTCCGTGGCACGGCGGTCGAAGCCGTTGTCTCAGATCGTAGAAAGAGAGGCCAGTCAGAGGTCAGTAGAAAGCGAGAAATTACCGACCAGGTCACTGCGGAATGTGAGTCCGAGAGCTTGCCCGTGAGGACAAGTGCAAGCGCATTGGGAAGAATGAACTGTAGGACTGCAATGCCCGCGGCGATGAAGGCGGATGCAACACCAACAGTTATTTCAACCATCTTCGCTGTCGGAGAAGCTGGCCTTGTGACTGTGCAGTGCGCGACGAGAGCGATCAAGGATCAGCGCCTGAAGTAATATAAGCGTTCGAAGAAAGGTCGGGCATTTTGACGTCTGAAAAATACCGCTTGTTATCTGCGACGAGCCGTATCCAACGTATTGCCCTGAACTTTGCATATCACTTGAGTAGATTTGCATTGTTACAGATGCTGGTCTAGCCTGTACTTCAAGCATCTTTGACCGGATCGGGTCGTGGGGTCCAGAATGGACGTGACCCAATCAAAAGGCAGGCAGATTTTGCGAAGCTTTCGACCACGACAGGAAAAGCTAGACAGGAACCTCGAGGCTAGCACCGAGCAGACTGAGGTGACTGAGACATCGAGTACAATTTATTTCGCCCTAGTGGAATGCGCCTATACCACGCCTTCGCAGTTCATGGGATTTTATCGAGCACTGGAGGACGAACAGGGGTCAAATCACCTGGTCGGTGGTGGAATCCCCACTTGAGCTCCCGCGACTGGGTGGTCCCAAAATTTGCCAAGCCGTCGATCTGCAAGCCAAGCATTAGCTTCGACGAAGTCTGGAAAGCGTGGTTGAGAAAGCCAATTGATCAGCGGGACTGATCACAAGGCAGAAATTCAATTCTCCCGGTATACACCGTCACAAACTATCCAAGCAACTCGGTGCCATGGCTGTCCCGGCGCTCGTCGCTTGTGAGTGTCGATGTACAAGCAAACACTGTTGAGTGGAATTTTCTGTACTTGAAGTTTGATGGGGAGGTTCAATACAGGTGCGGAGAGCTTGCCCCGCTTTCCAATTTTAGAAACCTCCACGCGAGCAACTTTAAACCCGGGTATCCCCTTTCGCACCCTCGTCGAGTGTTTCGTAATATGTCGGAACACCGCCGAGATATATCAAGGGTCCTCTGTGGTTACTAGGCATGTTTGTCACCCATGTACCACTGCGAGATGTTAACTACTATCGATCCTGCCCGATAAGGCAAATGCATACCGATTTGGTGCTAAGTAGCAAAGTCATGTTTGCCAATTTCCGGGTGGTCTCCGCCCACCCTTTTTCGCCATGAGCAGTAGCGTCGACCTACTCCTTGGCTTGACATTTTCATTTGATCTTATATCAAGTTATCTTGAATCTCGGCACACGTAGGTCCCTTGCAGATGTATGGGAATCCAGCGGTCGACATCCCGAGATAGGTCGGTACCCCATCCTGGCCATTTGTCTTTCAGCCTTGGATCTTGTGAACCACGAATCTCGATGCTCGTCGGACCGCCAGTTATAGCATCGAATCCAGTAGCACATATCACCACGTCGAATTTGTGCTCGACGCCACCGGATGTCGTGATACCATGCTCAGTGACAGAGTCGATTGGCGTCCGCTTCAGGTCAACCAGCGGCACGTGTGGCTCGTTGAAGATCTCAAAGAAGCCGTTCTCCAGTGTGGTGCGCTTGCATCCGAATGCATGTGGTTGGGTCATGGGTGCGAGAGCTTCTTTTAGCTTTGTATTGTTGATTTGCGCTCGAGTTTTGTCTCGCCAAAAATTGCACGCCTCTTGATTAGCTTCTTCGGTAAATAGCAGGTCATTTTATGTGGCAAGCCAGTGCTGGAAATCTCCCTTGTCCCAAAGAGCTTGATAGAATTGGGGGTCGCTGTTCGGGTGTGTCATCCCATGTCGACTTGGGCACAAAGTTGAATGGGAAACCTGAAAAGCTGTCTTTGACGTGTTCAAAGAGAGAAGGATAACCCAGTCGTAGGAGATCTTGCTCGCGGTTGACATAGTCGACTTGTCGCATTGGTAGGGCTAGGTTGGGAGTGCGCTGGAAGACTGTCAGATGACCAGCTACGTTCGAGAGTTCTGTGGCAAGCTGGACACCCGACGAGCCTGGAAATCTTTGTTTCCACGACCAGTTCCGCCAAAGAAAAGGGTCAAAGAACTCGGAGTGAGGTGTAGTGCTATCGACGCGAGCAGCTGGATACCTGTTCCAAAACCAAATGCCTCCATAACGCGGCTAATTTGACATTATAGCCTTGGTCTCGGAGTTGCTTAAGCCGCCATATGCCCCCAAATCCGGCTCCAACAATCAGAGCAACGGGCGGAAAGACTACCACCAAATTCGTCTACCGAAGGTGGTTCATATCCACGCCGCCCACCGGGCTAATTGGCGGGCCGTACAGTCGGCCAGGCCAGCATGATCCGCTCGCTATCCACTAGGAGGTTTTGGAATCTGCATCAGAGCAGTACAGTAGGCAGGAGCAGGGACTACAGCTGAAAGGCATGTCAAGACATGGACGAAAGTCATGAGATGAGCCAGAAATCGAGACGCGCGAGGATGGGGATTGGGGGAAAGGCCAAGGATCCATACGGTGTCAGTATCCTAGAGACGCGGAACGAGAGTGAGGAAGGCGTTGTGGGGCAAGCGTGGGCAAGATAGTGGACGGGATTATTCTGTGAAAGTATGCAAACGTGGCAAACTTGGACAATAGACACGTGATCTTTGATTAGCGCTAACTCCAATTAGTTCGGGGAGGCGAGGGAGAAAAGTGTGGGCACAGCCACTCGGCTGAGCTATCAAGCTATCGATAGCGGAGGGCGACGGATAGACGCCACATCTTTGAAGGTGATTGCGTCATCCAATGAGCGACTGCGCCGCGTTGCCTCCGCGTCCTTTTGTCCCGCTTAATGACTACGGAACTCGGGAACAGCGGCGCATCGAATCCTATTCACTCTTCTCTCCTCTTCTTCGAACACGGTGGCCTGCTCTTAAAGCCCTGTCTGACCTCGTCGAACTACGGATTCTTCCTGATTGTATTCAAGGCAGTATCAAATCGAGAAGGGGAACGACAGCGACGACGACGACATCCAAATTTGAAGCCGGCGGCATGAGCAACACTCAGGATCCAATCCACACCGACACACCACCCAGCTATGCGGCAGCCACAGGGTCGTCAACCTCATCTCAGCCCCATTCGAGCAATCTCGGGGTACCGGGCGCACACAATGGCATTCCCCCCATGCACCGAAGATCGATGGAGGACGAACAGAGACCGCTACCGGAAGGCTGGATAAGACAGTTTGACCCCCGAGAACAGCACCAGTTCTTCGTCGATACCAAGGCAGATCCACCACGCTCGATATGGCACCATCCGTACGACGACGACGAATATCTCAGCACGCTCAGCTCCGAACAACGCGAACAACTGCAGGAGGATGAGCGGCAGCGAATGCTCCAGGATCATCCCGATACCAAATCGACGAGCTCGTCCAAGAACGAAAAACGAGCCAGCGTAGCACCGCAGTCACCACTTCCAGCACAGTCGACCGGAGGCTCCTCTGCTTTCCCTCAAAATCTGCCTCCCAGGAGCTCGATTTCAGGCGGCAAGAAGTCAATGAGCGAGCGTTTCAAGGAGAAAGTGACGGGCCAGACAAAAGAGGAACGCGATCAGGAGCGGAAGCAGCGTGATGAACAAGAACGACAGTATTACCTAGCCCATCAACATTTCCGCCAAGCCGTACACCAGGCTCAGATGACCGGGCAGCCCGCTTTCTTCGCTCGTGATCGAGACGGCAAGGAGATCTACATTGAGCCTCCGAACACGGGTGGCTATGGGGGAGGATATGGGGGAGGATACGGTTCATATGGTCCGAGGTCTGGCTACAGTGTCAATCCCTACACATCAGGCGTCTATGCCAATCCAAACGCGAGGTAAGTCGATGCACAGCGTCAATAGACCATCGGAATGGCTGACTCTCACAGGTTTATCAGACCCCAGTCCTCTTACGACCGACCGTATGGCTCGGGATATGGTGGAGGATACGGCTTGCCAATTGCCGGTGGTTTGCTGGGAGGCATCCTGCTTGGTGGTTTATTGTTCTAATCGTGACCTATTTGTGCATTCTACCATTCTTCCACGAGCCCGCGACAATCGAGATACCATAGCATTCTACCTAGTCTTCCGTCGTTCATCAATATTTACCTCTTTCAGACTTCCTCTAAGCCTGTAAAGACCACGACTCTTCCTGTCCCTCAACCAGCCACTTGTCCTCTTCGATGACCGTCACCAGGCTGCCTTGTGGATGTCTGATCAATGGACCAGTTCGAAAATCACGTCGCGTTCCTATAGGTCAAGTTTTCAACATCCTCGGAGAATCTTCGAGCGGAAACCTAAGTATGCTCATGCTGCACGTGAGGCCTATAACCCTTCGCTCCCGTGCTACTTAGACGTCTGTCGGACAATTCAATCCTGTGTAGGGTTTGCTCCAAGCTTACACATCTGATGAGAGGACGGAAGAAAGATACCCCTTTCCCGAAATGGCTAAGTCTTGGTACATGAGTCACTGGAGCCTGGGCTGCCGCCATATATCGTTCATTCTACTTTATAAAGCTCAGCTTTGAATTGGGCAAGCAAGTCCTCCTCCATTACATAGCCACTGGTCAAACGTTACAAGATCCAATAGTGTTCGATCTAGAACGACACCAAAACACAGCACCTCTGAGGACAAGCGGAGCAAAAACACTCTAAACATCCACATAGTAATCTGTGCTTCATCCAACCTTTTCTACCATGACATCGGAACAGGTACATAAAGCCGTGTCTCCAATCTCTACTGCGAGCGAGGATAATGGCAATCCCGACGAGAACATGACACTCTCCGGCCATGACGATGGCGAATCTGAGACCTTGAACGATTCAGACTTTGACGACGACGACGACGACCCCTCCTCATATAGCTCAAAGAAATTCCAATTCAAGCAGCTCAACTCGTTCTTCACAGCACACAATGCCTCATGGGCAGCAAAACGACTCAACGAACTACCCGCAACCCGAGCCGCTCACAACGCCGAACAGCGGCAGGTGTGGAAGGAGCTAATCCAAAAGGTCCAAGCGGATGACGCTATCCCCAAGCCTCTCTTCGATCCGCCACACAAGTACATCAAGCTAGGCATTGCCAAGTGGCCGCAGGAAGGGCATTACTGCTGTCCGTGCGATCTGAACGATGCGGAGCTGCATTTCTTGGAGATTCGAGCGCCGGACGATGCTGTGCATGGCATCACGGCGGAACTGGTCTTGAGGCGGGTTGGCGAAGCATTTTATGGAAAGGATCCTAATGTTAGTGAAGGGAAGGAGGAGAAGGAGGCGGCGGAAGTGTCAAGTTCGGCGTCCTCGCTGAGTGGAAATGCTGCTGATGGATATACTGTGGGGCGGGAGAGTGATCGTCCGGTCATTGAGCGGTTTGACTGGATGACGACGGGCCCCGATCATCTCTACGGAGATCTGTATGCTATGACGAGAAATATAGATCTACGTTTCAAGCTCTGAAAAAGGGTTGCTGGCTCGGTAGCCGCTCCGGTGTAAATTTGAAAATGTGAGTAGGGGACCGAAATGCATGACCGGCTTTTCTGCGCACCCGGAATCCTTGGATTCGAACAAGCCAAATATTCATGTACATACCTTGTCTCAGATGGAAACAGGCCTAAGCTATGCACTCACGAGCATAAGCCTCGATCCTCTTAATAAGTTTATCATGGCTCATCATTTACAGCCATTTCCGCCTTTCTGCGCGATGGCATCAGACTGCACGCGATTGTTCCACTCGTACGATAGTACAATATTAAACCAGCTTGAGAGTGTGTACAGCAAACAACCATTAGATCACAACATCTAGGCTTCTGCAACGCAATCGAACCACTCACCCAAGCTAAAGGTGTTGCAAGCCCACCTTTTCCCCTCGCGAAGATGGATCATGGGAGAGGCAACAAAACAACGTTCCCGGATGTCGAGTCGATGACATGACTACGCGCAGTTTCGGCAGTTGCTTTTACAGTCTTTTTGCGGGGATGCCAAGTAGATTCGGCAATAGCCCAGAACTGGAAAGGACCTACAAGTCATGATGTCGAGTTTCTCGAGCAAGTTTCGTTCAACCCTGCCTCGTGGCTTCTCATATGAAGTTCTTGCAATCTAAAGCTCTGAGACAACAAGCATGTCACAACCGGTAGGTGTTCTGGGGATCCTTCTTCGAAGACCTGGAGGGCATGACTGAGATCCGCCAGCCAAGCATGGACATCTTCCGCCCTTATGTGCCTGACGTGGCTGGCCTCATTGAGAAGGGTGATTGCCCCAGTCAGTCGTGTCTGCGCACCAGCAAGATCCGCTATACGGGGAAGTCCTCGCTGGTAGGCGCATTCGAGTATCTCAAGACGCTAGTGCCGGAGAACCATTGGGGCGAGATCAAGGTCACGCTGATCACGCCGTCGTGGTACCATCTCCGCTGCAAGGAAGGCCAGGCGTACCCGAAAGACGTGTATCCTTCGGATGAGGCGTACTTTGACGATGTTGCTGTTGCCTACCAGACTGAGCTTGACTAGGTAGGTGGGAAGTTATGAAGATACTCAAGCAGCCACCACTACTCATGTCCATACCCAGCCCAAGAACCAGACCATCAAAATCCATCGTGTCACAAATATCCTAATCCCAAAATTGAACGTGAACGCTTTCCCCGCTATCCAGAAAAGAACCCCCGACGCCTTTTCCCCGCCGTTCCCCCTGTCCTCGTGGCATTTATCACAAGCCGTTCATTCGCCGTCTATTGAACGCTGGATCGTGCCATTCCGCTACATTCCGTCGTGGATGGATCTTTCTGTTTGCAACATACCTACCCTTTCTCCGGGTAGACCTCTGAGCTACGACAGGTCTCCTCTGCAAATCAAGCCAAATCCGCCAGTTGCCAGTGAATGGTCAGTGGAATTCATCAAGCTCCGCGCTCGTGCAGATAGTTCGGTATCACCGAGCATTCTTGTCTTCAACCAGCTCAGAGCTACGCAGAGCGCGATGCTAGGCTGTTGGCTTGCCGGTGTTTAGCGACTAGATTTTAGCTCTTCTTCGACCTCGAGGCGCTGGCCTTGATATTCTTGACAACTGTTGCAAATCTCTCCTTTACTCGATAAGGCTTTTTCGCCTGTGGAGAATGTTTTGAACTTCCTTCTTGTAGATCAGCTGCCTTGTTCACATCTGTGTGAGCAGTATATGCATTTTCATCATCAAGATAAGCAGATGCTTGGTCTGCTATCGACGCGCTACCATAATGAAGGCCTTTCTAGGAGTCATCTTGTATGTTCGAATTCGACTTCGGTGCATCTTGGGACGACGTTGTGTCCATGACTTCACGGCGCGCAGCGTCTTCCAAAAGCTCCACCACCACTTTCATTTCAGACTTAATTCCCCGGTCGTCTTTATACTCCCACGGTAATTCGAACCTTCGAATTACGTCTAGTGCCGTACCTCTCGGGCCCTGAACTAGGACTTTAGCTCCATGCCGCAACACACAGTTTAGCATTTCACAACGAAAATCACAGCAGGACCCACAGAACCAGAACGTCATCAGAATTTCAATCGCCGAGTGCAACAATGGCCCAAAGTCTGAGCAAGCCTCATTGACATCGAATCCGGAGCGAATAAGTGTTTTGAGGCATAAACCATCAATGTCGTAAATACTCTTGACATAGGCCGCATTACAAGCTTGGGTGTAGGCCCAGATGAATAAGAAATTATAACTATGATATGACAGGGGGTCATAAGCAAAGATTGTGCCCAGCTTCGTGGAAAAGAAGCAGGGCTGTCGGTGAATTTTCCAAAAATATGCAACAACACGAAGGATTTCGAGCCTCCAGTGGCAAGACGGAACCAGTAGGATGACATCAGATTCCTGTAAGTAGGATAGGGATCTCCGAACGAGGTTAAGCAAATTTTGGGGGGGCTTTCCGAATGCGTATGAATGCGAGAGTCCATGCTGACTTGTTATGCCCCCTAGTGTTATAATTGTGCGAAATGAAAGCCGGGCGAACTCCGCACTAATGCTGTTACCAACGCAAGGAATCCAGGCAAGTGCATCTATGTAGTTCAAGTGTGTAGCGGCAAGGAAATATGCGTGCTCACTCGAATTCAGAGCGAGCTCAACCTCCCCGTAAAACCCCCAGAGCCCCTCATCGAATGAACATACACAGACTGGGTAATACAGGTCGAGCGTGTTCTCCCCTGTTGGCTTTGCTCGGGGTCTGTGTAAAAGTATGACATTGGACTCCATCGCTTCTCTATAGCGATTGCGTTTTTCTTCAGGATCGCAAGGGCTGTAGTGAAGGTGCTGAAGAAAGAACAGGAGCGCGCAGCAAAGAAAGTCATCTCCAGTTTCTGCCGCCCGTATCAGACTCAAAGACCGCACAACTCTTGCACTGGTGGGGCATTCAAACACGGTGTCTGGTACATATTGCTGAATATCGCTTGTTCCAAAGCCATTGCCCAAATAATTGGCGAGCTGCCTAAGGCCATGCCGAGACAGCTCGAAACTCAGGATGGATTGGGCACAAAGCTGCAACCAAAGATTGGAAGGATCAAGTCCTGGTGCGTTTTCTTGGAGAACTTCTTCAATCCACTTGTTCGCAATCAGAAAGGTATCGAGAGTTTTATGGAAGAGGCGGACATTGTTCGCAAAGCTATCGAGAGTTTGTAGTTCAAGGCCATTTGGATTGGTGGTTATAATGGTGGTTTCGCTTCGCGCGCTTCGATCAACCGTGTAAATATCTACCATTGAACCGATCCGCGCGCGAAGCCTGAGCAGGAATGATTTGAGGTCCATTGGCTGTGTTGGCCATGACTGTAGATAGCCTTTGTCACGAAGGAACAGTAGCGCTCTTTGCAGCTCCCACAGACCAGCGCCTGCAGCATCGTGCGACGCAGATCGGATCAAACACAGCATGAAAGCAGATTCAACTTTCCGAGAAGTGCTGACACTGCCAAGTAGCCTCGCATATGCATCATTTAGTCCTCGTGGAAATTCTTTCAGCCTAGCATATATCTCTTCGCAGGTTTCACCTTCGAGAAATCCTGTGACTAAATGCCCTACCACAAGCTGCGCCCATAGGATAACTCCTTCAGCAGCATCCGCAAGGCGGCCTATCAGCTCATCAAGAACCAGGCCTGGAGGTACCACTGGCAGTTCCTGCAAAGTGTGGCTGACATAAGCATGGATTGTCTTTGAGTTGTGACTTTGCATAAAAAGATGTGGCCCTTTGCCGAAGAACTGTATCAATACGTGTTCTTGCCGGCTTGCAACACATAGCTTGTGTAGGCCACTACGGCGAAGATCTTCGATCATACGGATGATTTCGATGTGGGGGCCCGAGTATTCATCCAAGCCGTCAACGAAGAGGCAGACATGCTGTCGTTCGGAGACCGCTTGCATAGCTGCTTGAAGGAGACGCATCAGCTCTTCTCTATGTAGGTCCGTATGGCGGTAGTCCAATTGGTTTCCGAACCTGTCCTTCTGCATTGCACGTTGTGCATCTGGACACGCGCAAGCAAGCTGGTGGATGATGCTTCGGAGCAGGCCTTCGAGGTTGTTCGGCGTTGATGTGCCAGCTCGGTGATCAAAATAGAAATGTAGGACAATCCAAGATGGGTGAGCTTCATTCTGCAATATGCTGTAGGTCGTATCATGTTCGGATAAGTATTTCATCAAGGTTGACTTGCCACTACCTGGTTTCCCCGCTATCCAAAACACCGTAGCCGCTCCGAGGTCCTCGAGCCACTCGAAGAACCCGCTTCCACCACAGGCCCGACGCTCCCAGATCCATTCTAGAAATGCAGCCGAGTGCTCGGCAAGCTGTCTTCGTCGCACGTTCATTCCCGGAAAATATAAAGCGGAGAGCAGTTCTGAACAACATCAGTTCACGCTTGTAAGCTCGGTATGCTTGGGGGAACAAACCATTGCGTTTGAGCTGCGTCGGGTCCTGTGTATCAGGGATCTGGATGTGGACATCTCCAAGATGAGCGTAGCCGCCGGCAATTTGGACTCTTGGAAAAATGTGACCTTCATATTGGGAGGAGGGGTTTTGCGAGTTCATGTTAGCCATTAACTGTCCCCGCGAGTTGTGGGCATGATTTCTGCAATTCTTCTCACGATGTCGAGTCGCGGAGTTCTAATTGTCGACAACTCGACCATCCACTTTGATAAGCGCTTATCACGGAAGCTAACGCAGAAAGGCTGGACGAGATGGTGTAACTCGGTTGTGATTCTTTGCCTTGCGTGGCACACTCGGGTAGATGACAAATCGTTGCAAAGGTTTAAGGGTATCTTGAGTACATGATACTTGCAGCTGCCTAGGCGAAGGTCTTTTCGCGCCAAGCCGGTGGCATTAGAGGCGATAATTTGTTAGCACCGGGCGGGCTGTGGTGGGGCTTTGCGGGTCTCTCCGCAGTCCGCCGAGGCTTGCGCAATACCCTCAAATGCCTGAGGACTAGCTGATTCATTGAAGCCACCATAACTTCGAGCTGGTCTGCTGATATCTAATACCGGCTGTTTTCACGAGTTGAAGACAATTTCCAGTCGTCCAAGCTTAGAATCACAGATTTTAGACCGAAATGTTCAGCACCTGTGGTTCAAAAGCATCTCGGAGCAGCTGACAAAATCGCACAGCCAGAGCATCTGACCAATCAGGGAAACGAAAGAGCCGCGACAAGGCAGGCACGTGTCACTTTCGCTACTAGGAACCCAGCAAGGCACAAGCCTCAACGATGCCTCGTAGAGACGACATCAGAAGCTGTAAGATAGTGATACTTTAATCGGGTTCTTTCGTTGTAGCTGCAGCGCCAAACGCTAGAAGCCAACGGCTGTCCTCCGTGCTACCCAACGAGCCTCGTCATTCCTAGGGTGCAGAACCTGCCCGAGGAATGCCGGGCGATTGTGAATTACTGGCTGTCATTCCCAGGCACAGACGATATGCCGCTTTGTGCTCAACTCATTGCATGGCGCAAGTTCCGTGCTTACCAGCAGCAGACGCGGCGCAGAGCCAAAAGCTTCGAACACGAAATTCGCCAAGGCCGGCAAAGGCATGGGCTCGAGCGGGATAAACGCCCGGCGGTGAAGCTCGAGCAGCAGAGTCATCTAGAGCGATGGATCGAGTTTCAAAACTATCAGCTTGTACGGCTCGAGGAGTTGGAGAGGGAACGGGACAAACTGAAGAAGGAGCTGAGCGAGTCTCATACAGCCGATGACAAGGATACCATAACGCGGCTTTTCGAGTATTCGGAGCAGCATATAAACCGGCACATGGTCCTACTACATTGGATCGAGCAGAAGCGCCAGGCGATGCATGCAGGAGGTAATGTGATAAAATCGAGCAACAGAGCTAATGTGGTCGTCCGAAAAGTCCCCGCTCGTGTCCCGCGGAAGAAGACTTCTAGCCCTATTCTCGACAAAGGGGCTAGGATCTCGAAACCCAACCCGCCACACAAGCCGAAAACTCAACATCACGTGGTAGCGAGACGTTTGCAAGTGTCCACGCCTGAGCCCAAGGCTGCCATTACCAAGACCTCGGAAGGCATCCCGCAGAAAACCACCGCTCAAAAAATGTCCAAACCACGGAATGCAATGAAGTCTAATAAAGCCGGAACTCCAAGGATCCTTCGCTCTTCCACCATCAACTGTGTCCGCAAAGATGACTAAAAGGCAGCAACGATCTCGTGGTCCAGCATTAGCCGATCGGTCCGAGACTATTACGAGATTTGGACGGAAATCGAAGCCCCCACAACGCTGGGTTCCCTAATGGCACGCTTAAGCATAGGACAGGATACACGGGCTTTAGGACAGAGTGTGACAAGCATGTGATGCTTTCAAATGTACATGGGATTTTAGAGGTAAAATACCTCGGTAACAGTAGGTGTCAGCCTATTTAACACAAAACTTCATCCTCAATCTACCTTGTTCTCTGCGAACTTGGTAAACAACACCACAATCGAGAGGTTTGCTGCCTTTGAGCGGTACGACATCAAGCGACCATCTGACCCCATATCCGCACGATCTGAGCCATCACATTTGCCAGACATCAAACACAGTCGGACCACGGAATCGCTCTAATTCGCCATCACATCGATCTGCCTCAAGGCTATGTACTGGTATGGCTTGTCAAAGATCTCCGGCGGCACGATGGCTCGGCCAGCTCCTCGACGGACTGCAACCTGACTAGATGGAGATGGCTGGGCGACAAGTTCTACACTCTCAAGGTCCTCACAAGTGACATGACAAGCTCTCGGGAGATTTCCGAGCTTAAAATTTCGCAAATTCTGAAGAACCCCGACCCGCGGCACCGCGGTCTTCAGCATGTGAAGCCGGTACAAGATTCATTCTTTACTAATGGCCCATCAGGCAGCCACGTGTGCCTCCTATACGAAACAAATGCGCGAAAATAATCGTTGCAAGGTTCAGAGGTATCTTGAGTACATAGTACCTGCAACTGCCCAGACGAGGATCCTTCATGCCAGCTGCCACGGAAGCCGGTGGCATTAGACAACGGGTAGGCTAAAGTTGCAAATTAGTAAGCGGGGTGTGCAGTGGCGGGGCGTTGCGGGTCTCCCCACAATCCACCAAGACTCGCGCAACATCCACAAGACCCCTGGGAACGAGCTGATTCCTTGAAGCCATCTGAACTTCGACAGCAGCGAACAATGGCAGAACGATAAGATCAAAACTTAAGCTTCACAATCCACGGCTGCTCCACGCACGTACAGTGTAGACGCTAGTGGTAGACCGATCCATCGATCGATCCCACTATAGCTCAGTCTCGTAGACATCCTATCGCAGTGTCCCTTCCTTCGCTTAGATCTCGCGTACGGTCCCGCCTGTGGTTGACGTGACGCGGCAATGATAATTGAAAGATTAGCACAAGCACCGAGCACGAAGTACCTGCCAAGCATGAAGGGGCTCAGTAATAACCCACTTAACCGTCCCCACCTCCCGGACGGACAGAACCGGGGCGGTGTCTAAACTAAAAAGCTTCAACCGGCCCTTACGCTCGAAATCCACTTCGGAGCTCTCGCAATCTGCAGCAAGCACGAACTTAAATTTGCCAATCAATCACTCCCACTTGCCTACGTCACTATCAATCCCGAATCTATCTTTCCCATCGTTGATGCGTAAAATCTCCTGGCCATGTGGGACTGGACAGTTTGATCTCCAATAAGCTGGCCCAATCTATTTGATAAGGAACTGGTTCGCGTAAAGGAAGCGCTAAACCACCATGTTGCGTGCCTGCACATGACGAAAGAGATCATGGATTTTTCATTCTATCACGATCATTATGTTGCCCGATACTGCTTTGTTTGCTGCCCTCCAAATATTCGAGCACAGAAGACTGAAACTGTTGCGCGTGAACCCCCCTTTTCAAGGTTGCTATTGGCCTGTGTCCATCCATCCCAGACCTCAATTGGAATCCCACGTGGTGTATAAAATTGTAGGTGACTGCAAGACGACAACGAACTGGTGTTTGGTCGACGTCACATTTGGTAAGGGGGGAGGCCAGACTCTCGACATTAAATATAGGTACTAGTAGTTAGTTAGTTACCTTTGCTTGCAGACTGCAGCGCCCTCGACTACATCGATCGGCACAATGAGCCTCAGCCTCAGCCAGAGGCTGGCGGCATTGCCAGCGCGGTACGGGCTCACAACGCACACAGTCTTGACGATGATCAAATCGGCCCTGCCCGCGACTATCTGTCTGGCCGGGTACCAGGCGACGCCATGGGCAGAATACTTCGGGCCTCTGAACTACCTCGTCGCCATCGAGGGCCTGCTCGCGTTCTGCATCCTCCCGCGAGTGCGCTTCATCCAGGTCATGTTCCTCGACGTGGTCATGATCTGCGTGGCGGCAGCAGTCAACCTCCTTGCGCTGTGGACGTCGATCCAAGCACGCAAGCACACGACAACAGCGCCCCCAGGCGACAACAACAATAGCACCAGCACCAGCAGCGTGTACAATCCGTCCGCCTCCGCGGTCTGCGCCGTCTGGTTCACCGCGCAGATCTACCTGACGAACGCGCTGCGCTCGTCACGGCCGCAGTTCCAGTTCCCGTGCATCAACTACTGCATCTACACGATCATCGCGCTGAACCAGTCGGGGACGAGTTTCCAAACCATGGACGAAGCGACGGCCTTCACGTCGCTGCTGCTGCAGGTGTTCTTCGTCGGGTTTGGCGTCGGCACCGGCGTGGCGCTTTTCGTGCTGCCCCACAGCAACCGGAGCATCGCGTTCGGGACGATGCGCAAGTACTTTGCCAGTGTCGGGGATGTCCTCTCGCTGCATTCAGAGGTCCTCGACAATGTGCACGCGGAGAGGAGCGAGGCGGAGAGAAGAAACGAGGCGCTGCGCCGCTTCGGTGCTAAGCATGCCGCGATGAAAGGCAGCCTTGTGAAACTCGGTGCGGATCTGGAAACGGCCGTCAGGGACGTCGGGTATGGTCGGCTCGATGGGAAAGCGTTGAAGGATATCTACCAGCATATGCGTGCTGTCTTCGTGCCGCTTCTTGGTCTGCAGGATCTGCCGGACACGCTGGGCCCCGGCGACGAACTATCGCTGACCGATCAGCTGGAGCAGCAGCAATGGGCGCAGTTCAGTCAAGCTTCGGGAACCTTGACTAAAGACATGGTCGAGGCACTCAGATTGACAGCTACCGTTTTGTTGGACGAGTCATGGTACAAGGAGCAGGCTGATGCAGAGAAAGGAGATGCGTTGCTCGGTAACATCTCGTCTTACGAAACACGTTTGAGGCAGGGGGCAATGGCACTTGTTCGATGCCCAACGCTGCAAGTCGAAACATTCTCGTCTTTCAAAGACGCACAGCATTCGAACGGCGATATGCATAACCACAATTTAAAGGCTGCGGCTGAAATCCAGCAATCGACACAGTTCATGCTCTACCACTCGGCCCAAGCCATCCTTTCTATGCTCAGCTTTGTCCAGTCCCAAGTCGCTGATGGTGGTCTCCGTCGCAAACGACTGGTCTTCCCCACCTACCCGGTCCTCGTCGAATGGGCTCGGGCAATCATCGCTCCTGCCGATGCCGCCACATCAGGCCACCTGCTCGATTCCTCCCTCCCCCATCAACGCCAAGACACCCTTAACGCTGCCCTGTACGGCCAAGACCCGCAACACCTCCCGCCGCAAACCTTCCTCGAGCACGTCGGCGAGAGTTTGCGCACGATTCCCCGACTTCTCCGCACATCGCACTCGTACTTCGGCTTCCGTGCGGCGTGTGCCACGATGAGCATTTCCATCATTGGCTATCTGAGAAGTTCCCATGATTTCTTCGTCAGAGAGCGTGTGATCTGGGCTGTGGTGACAATTGCGATCGCTATGAATGCCACAACAGGCCATACCATGCACGCCTTCATCCTGCGTGTGCTTGCCTCGATTTACGGAACCATTGGCTCGATGGTATGCTGGTATATGGTCGATGGGCACCCTGCAGGCGTCATTATTTTCGTCTTCATCTACATCGCTGGCTCTTTCTACTGGTGTGTCGTGAAGCCGAGTCATACCGTGCTCGCGATCGTCAGTGCCGTCACTCCTATCATCGGCGACGGCTACGCGTTGAACTTGCGGAAATTAGGCGCAACACTGCAAAATACCCCTGCTTATCCCTTGTGGGAGATTGCATTGCTGCGACTTCTTGGCGTTGTCGTCGGGCTCGCCGTAGCCGCGTTTTGGACCGTGTTTCCGTGGCCGGTCACAGACGCCAGTGTCATGCGCAAGCAAATAGGAGGATGTGCTTATCTGCTCGCGCGGTACAATGCAATCGTTTCAGAAACGCTGCTCTCGCACGACCGGCACCTTCTCGAGACCGAAAACCAACTCGCCGCCAAACTCTCACGAGCGAGGATCGACGTCCTGCACCAAGCACAGGCACACATTGCCAAACTCAAGGCATCGCCCGGGCTTGCCCCACGAAACATCACCATCGGAGGACGCTTCCCCCTCGAAGCGTACAAGGAAGCAATCCGCTATCTTGATTCGATCTCTACCCAGCTGGCCGTGTTTGGTTTTGCGTCCAGTACGCTCGTACACGGTGGCAAAGCACACACCAGCGACAGCGACGCAGCGCTAGGCAGGGAAGAACGGTTCGTTGATTTCGACTACCTCCTGCCACCTGCGCGGATGCTAACTTCGGTACTATGCCTACTCTCGGCATCGATCATCAACGGCCTGCCACTGGGGCCGTATGTCCCTCTCACCGACGCATTCGACGATGTTGCTCCTGCACTACAGGCGTTACCAGAAGACACGCCTGTAGAAGCTCTACTCGATGCCAAGGCGGTGCCGGTGATTCGGATTGCAGTCGTCAAGGTCCACCGAGATCTGCAGCACTTGAGGCAGGCGATTGCAGCGATCTGCGGTGAGTTGGACTTTTCATTGCACGCGTTGAGCGCGGAAGATGGCGCAGAGGTCGACTACAGTCTGGCGGAGAAAATGACCAGCGAAGACAGCAGAGATTTGAAGAGGGATTGAGTTTGCGTGTAGGTCGTCGTGGACATCCGGATGAATCTTTCTGTTTGGGACGCGGGAAATGAGACTGGTCAATCTCAAATGCACTTGATTATTCTGGAATCTCAATATCTGCACTCAATTTGAGTCCACGGGCTGGGATAGTGACCATTTGGCCTGTCGGTGATGGGTTATTTGATGTATATTAGGTGGTTTCGTTCCTCAACAAAGTTCGCATGAAGCTATTGAATTTTTAGTGGGCTTAGCAGATCAAGCAGCTAAAAATGTGCATCACGCTCACTGATCCAAGCATCGATAGGTCCAGCGAGAACATACAAACAACCCACAGGCTTTCTGTTCGTAACTGCTATTACATCGACGAGCTTTGTTGGGGGGAAAGTCGATTTCAAGACGATGATCTCTTGGCTTGGGCTTTCGACAACTGCAGTTGCTTAATGCGTTGACTCCTCCTCGGTTTGTCTCGTGTGATCTTCTTCTTCTTCTGAACATTGTGGGTAGCTGTGAGTTTCTTTCCGTGTTGGTGGTCATGATTGTAATAAAATTTAATGCAATGTACGATACCCATCATGGTACGACGAACACTATTGTGTCCATCCGCTAGCATGTAGTGCAAACAATCGTTTGAAACATCTAGAGGCATGGATAGGTCCATCATGAATCCAGAGCCCACCCGAAACTTGTCCCATTTTGCGTCCATTTCCACCTGGGCCGAGGAATGCAAATCGCGATACTTTGACACGGCCTCCGAGGCTGTTAATTGTGGATCGTCTTCGAGTGAGGCTTTTAACCTCTGTAGACATATAAGATCTGGCTCTAGTGGAACTTCGACTCGGTTTACCGTCGATAGAAACCGTTGTTGTTCGTCCTCAGGCCAACCACGATAACTGAGCCAATCCTCGACTGCGGCCCAAGGGTCAACCCCTCGCTGCACTGGCACCCGGCCGGATCCGCGACTAATCACGCTAATAGTTGCACTCGATAAAGAGTTAGGGCTAGGTGGAAGGTCTGGCAATGAAGACATTTTGTGGGATATGGGATATATCGGAGAGAGTGAAATGAAGAAAAAGGTGGCGATGCTTTAGTTCGCGCCGCGCGTGATCCCGCTAGTGCCCGTGTGATTACGCGCCCACGGACATTGCACCAGTACTCACCCCACTATGCATTTGTGATGATCAAGAGATGAAAAGACAAATCCCAGTTTTATACCCCACTGTGATCATTAGTATTAAAACACGAAGTCAGCTGCCCAGGGTAATATACCTAGGTATGCCTTAGTGATGATCCAAGATGAAAAGACAAAACGCAGGTCATAACCCCGCTGTGATGGCGCCTTCCACACCAGGTTCCTCCTCTGCAACTGCCCGTCTTATTCTTACCATCGCATCATGGACAACACCTCACGAAACAATATTAGAGCTTTCCTGTTTCCCGTGACGGATAGTGCAAGATACACTTTGCAGCATCCTTGCAATTCTGGTGTCGTTCAACCGCTACAAGATGACGAACGCATTATCGACCAGCCACTGCCATCTCCCCTCTCAGAGGCTGGCTTGCCTTTCAAAAATGATGCAGCCATCAAATCAAATGAGCATGTGCACTCAACTGTGTATGCGGTATTGAAACAATCAAAAGACTTGTATTGCTTTGCATTTGGGTCAGCGCCGTACAACTATCTTGTCCTCAAAGCTGACCCCCTGAGCGTCGAAGAAACTTGCTATGTGCAACTCGATCATTGTCGACTTTACCCTGATCCAGACAAGGAAACAATGTGGCTGGAAAATCCGACAATAGCAGTACATCGGGCGTCGAAAATTCGGTCCGAACAAGGCATTCAAGTCATACATGCTATCGTTCTGGAGCCAAGTGAATTCGGTGCTCTTGACACTGGAGATTGGCTCTTAGAACTTGGTGCAGGGTTGAGCTTTCTGCTCTGCGTCATGGAAAGCCCTGATGAATCACATTCCAACCACACTCCTCTCCTAGAACGCACAGCGGTATCTCTGCACCACCTGCGGCGCAACAAGTTCAAAAATACTAGAGACGAGCCACTCTCTGCTTGTCCGACTACGCAGAGAATACCACCAAGTGGCATTCACAAGCATGGGAAGACAGACGTAAGACGGGATGTAGAACCGAAGAAACCGTCAAACACATCACAAAAAAGTCGCAGTTCCCAGACATCATCCACTGCTTCAAAACCCCCAGGTAATCAGAAGCTACCACGGAGCTCCCAAACTCGCGATCGAGACGTTGCGAGAGTGAATGCGCCAGAAACAGCGGAATCAAAGGCGGCTTTAAATACATTACCGCTAGTTTATCCCAGGGCAGACCCATGTACAGTGGGCCCCTCGTAGTTGAAAGGAAAAAAAGTTCTCGTCAAAGAGCGTCGCTTACCAACCGTTCCGGAAGCAGCAAAAACTACGGTGCCATGAAGTGAATATGCTGAAACTAGTTCGTGGCCACGTAAGTAGTTCGAGAACCCATTTTCTCGAAAATAGTAATTCGATCTAGGAACACATAGCGTTCATCCTGGACTATGATGCAGCAAAGTACTCAATTACATTGAGATACGAACCTGGACAGAGCCTCGAGGAGTTTCGAGATCAGAAGCGGAATTCTACACTCACGACAGTTGAAAGTGATCAAATTCTGCAACAGATCTCAAACGCTCTAAGCAACATACATTCCAAGGGGATCATCCATCGGGATGTGAAGCTGGCCAATATTATTTGGTCCCGAGAACAACGAAAGGCGTCTTTGATCGACTTCGGGATCGCTCAACCGGCTATCGTAGGACGATTTACAACTTCGGGAACTCCAAGCTTTGTTGCACCGGAATTCATCTTTCGCCGGATGTCCGAGAAAAGCGACATATGGTCACTTGGGGTTGTCATGGTCATCCTCTATCGTTATATGCCAATCCCTACCACGGCCGACCAATGGATTCTAGCTGACATCTGGGCAGATATCGCTCAACGACAACAAATGAAACGATGGATAGACAAGATCTTGAGCTATGCTTCGAAGATCGCTGAATCTCGTCCGCTCGTCGCGCAGATGCTCAAAAAAGACGATGCCACACGAATAGACAGTCAAGTGCTTGCCAATAATTGTAGGGATCGACAGCAGCTCCTTCAAAGGACTTGACACTATGTAAACTAAGGCCAATTAGCTAGTATTACCGAAGCTAACCAGCTGAAGCTAGGCGAGCCGAGTGGAATAGCTTATTATTACTAACAAAGTTCGAGTGAGTTTTGGGTTCATCAATGTAGGGCCGTTAGCGTAGATGGTCGAAGTTTAGAAAATGAGAAAATTGTCAACTCTGAAAATGCGCCGGAAAGAGAAAAATGTAGCCATCGCCTGGAATACACCAGCATAATGTCTCCTTACGTACGTTCATCAATAGAGTTGTTTCTGTGGACACCATCAGCCAGCACAAAAAGTTGAGTCAGTCAGGTCGTGACCACTACCCTCGTTTTCATATGAAGTTCAGCAGCGAGGGAAAATCACACAAGTTGGGGTCCTGGAGGGGTTAGGTTAGGCAATGACCAGCCTTCAGAAGTACACCACCAACCGAAAGACAATTTCTATTGTAGTACAAGTACAATCCGCGCCAACTGTGGTTGGAGCCAAGGGTGTTCCGTTTTTGACTTGAGACTCCTCGTTTGATAAGTGTTCACATACATCAAACATGTCAACTACAGCTAGACAACAACTTGAATCCCCAGCACTCCCTGCGACAAAGCTACACACGATCCGCACACACACCGGCCCAATCAACACGCTCGCCTTCTCCCATTCAGGCGGGACATACATCCTCTCCGGCTCATCAGACCGACAAATCCACCTCTCGCGAGCAGAACCGCAATCGCAATCCTCAACAACAACAACCTCCTCCTCCTCCTCTTCTTCAACTTCTCCTCCTGCTGCTGCTGGTACTACTTCTCCTCCTCCTATAGTCACTACTAAGCCAATCCAGCGCTACACGTCGCACGGGTACGCCGTACTCTCGCTAACCCTCACCCAAACCAACACACACTTCGCCTCGAGCTCAGCGGACCGCACGGGGCCTTTCCTGTGGGACATCAACTCGCCCAGCAGCACGGTGCGGCGGTTCGGGAGCACCTCCCCGTCGCCACACAGCAGCCGGATCACGTGCGTCTCGTTCGCGGCGGACTCCGACAGTGTCCTGGCATCTGGCAGCGACGATCGCAGCGTGAGGTTGTGGGACGCCAAGAGTCGCGATGGGCGGCCGTTGATGGTGCTTGAGGAGGCGCGGGATGGGGTGACGGCGCTCGCGGTGGGGACAGGAGCGGCGGCGGCGGAGATCGTGGCTGGGTCGACGGATGGGAGGGTGCGCACGTATGATGTTAGGGTTGGCCGGTGTGTTGTCGATGTCCTGCCTGGGCCCGTGGGGTGTGTGAGTCTCGGGGGCAGGGATGCGCGGACCATGTTGGTGGGATGCTTGGATGGGCGGATAAGGTTGATGGATCGTGCGGATGGGCGGTGTTTGAGGAGTTTTCCGCCTGAGGAACGGCTTGCGTCTGCGAGGGTTGAGGAGGAAGAAGAAGAAGAAAAGGAAAAGAAGGAAAGTGGTGGAGGTGGTGGCTATTATAAGAATGAGAGTCTGAGGTTGCAGAGTTGTCTGGCGCTCAATGATGGGTTGGTCCTGAGTGGGTCGGAGGCTGATGGCAAGGTTAGAGCGTGGGATGTGCTGACGGGGAAGCAGGTTGGGGCTGTTGATGTCAGTGAGGAGGGCAAGGTGGTGAGTGTGGTCAAGTGGAGAGAGGGCAGTGCGGTGGAGAGCCGAAGAGGGGTCTGGGCTGCTGGAGGTGCTGATGGCATTGTGAGGGTCTATGGCTGACCTCCAGCTAGCCACTATACCTGTCTGCACGACCGAACACGTTGTTTAATGTGCTTTACAGCGAGGTCAATGGTGGTCACGGAGGGATCAGAGCACAGACACGACTTGCTACATGTAATTATATATTCCGTATTGAAAGAAAGGATAAACGCTCGTCAGGCCTCGCTTGCACCAGCAGAAACTTCAACTTTTGGCTTCATGCTTCGATTTACCGAGTGGCCTATACAGGGACAAAGACGACTCCTCATCCAAGACTCTCGCCACGAGCCATACTCTCAGAGTGGGCTCGTGCCAGATCATCTCGGCTCGGACTGAACCCACGCCCAGGACGTTTAACGACGACCATGAGATCGAACTGCACTGCCCTGCATCTGTTCGAGTTCTCCTTCGAGCTGTTTGATGGCCGCGTGGGTGGCTTCGAGATCCTTGTTGAGCCGGTCTCGCTCGCCAATGAGTTTCTGCTCCCAGGCACGGAAGCGCTGTTCTTCCACCTTGACCTGTTCGGTGAATCTCTTCCGGAGAGCTTCTTCCTCCTCCTTGAACTTGGGGTTGTCCAGCTTCCTCGGTCGAGCCTCGCCAAACTTACGAGTCTCCATCTGTTGAGCTCGGTAGACTTCGTAGTGCTGCTCTTCGGTGGTGTGGATGAGGTCGAGCATGTGAGTTCGGATCAGGACCGATCGCAGTTTCTTGAAGTCACAGTGATCTTCATTCTCCACTTCGGCCACGCCCCAGGCGTATTGTCGGCCCTTGACAATGCGGCCGTCGGTGGTCTTGACGTCCTTCTCGCTGCCAATGACCGACATGGGCATGGCTGACATCAACGCTCTCGCATGCTGTGCAGCAGCCTCATCATCTTCTTCCACAGGTGGCTCGTAGATCTTGATGCCTTGTGCCTCGATCACATTCCGGACTCGTTGCTTAAATCTGAACAAATCTTGAGGTGAGAGGGTATCGGCTTTGGCCACAACGGGGATCAAGTTGACACGGGTGCACAACCTCTTCATCACCTCGATGTCCAGCGGCTTAAGCGTGTGGCCGGTGGGACGAATAAAGTAGAGGCAAACATGAACACGGAGATCAATCTTGTCATTTCTCCGCGGCTGTTGCTCTTGCAGCATGTACGACTCGTGCTGGTCGTCGAGAAACTCGATAATGGGCTGCCAGGAGTCTCGGTTGTTGACATAGTCGCCGAATCCGGGGGTGTCGATCACGGTCAGTCGGACTGTTCTGGATTAGTGAACGTTGTCATATCAGCTTTGCCATGCCTCACCTTTGAAGAACTTCTCCTCTAGTTCAGCCTTGGTGATTTCAATCTCCACCGTCTTGTCGACCTGTTTGGCATGTCGTCGCTTGTGGTCTGCATAGTTCTTGATCGTGGTGGAGAAAAGAGTGTTGATAAAGGTCGTCTTTCCCAAGCCCGACTCACCAGCCACCTAGCACAGTCAGTAGTTGATCATAAATCCTAATAGCCGATGCTGTACCATGATAGTAAAGGCAGCACCTCTCTTTGCGACGATCTTGTGCCGTTGGTTGGGCAAGTTGGCAATGCCAATAGGCGACGCCGACTCGGTGGGAGGAGCCATGCTTGCAGAATTTGGATCAACTGTAATAAGGCTGAATCGAGTGCGACGACAACAACAACAACAACAACGAGAGACGACGAAGTTGAAAGACGGCGAGGTGTTGAAGTCGGCGGTGGAAGGTGCAGCGGACGCAACTTCCACTTCCACTCTCCAGGAGTCTCCAGGGGCTTTTTGGGAAGGTGCGCGCCAGGAAAATGCTAGTGCCGCAACGGGGTGGAGCCTCGAACGAGCAGCTCGGGCCAGTCGGAGTTTAGTTCCCCAGAGCGCGGACTTTGCTGAGTTTGCTCGGTTTGCTAAAGCAGACTGCAACTTTTTTGTGGTCGACCATCAGGTTTGCGCCAGCAATGACCATGCCTCGATAGAACAATGAAGACCGAGTTCAAGGTGTGCGTTCGTCTGGAATCGTCACGAACCACGTTGCTAACTTGTGCTGACAGTTCTCCAACCTCTTGGGCACCGTCTATCGGCAGGGCAACGTCGTCTTCACTCCCGATGGAGATTCTCTGCTCTCACCCGTGGGCAATCGAGTCTCGGTCTTCAACCTGACCAAGAACACGAGCTATACCCTCCCGTTTGCCCACAGAAGGAATATCTCGCATATAGCGTTGACCGCGAACGGCAATCTCCTGCTGACGATCGATGAAGACGGAAAGGCCATCCTCACACTCATCCGCCGGCGAGTCTCAATCTACCATTTCTCCTTCAAGTCCAAAGTCACTGCCCTAGACTTCTCTCCCGATGGCCGGCATTTTGTCGTAGGGTTGGGACGCAAGATACAGGCGTGGAAGACACCTCGAGTCCCAGGGGCAGACGGTGCTGAGCTTGACTTTGCGCCGTTCGTGCTACATCGAGAATACGGAGGCCATTTTGACGACGTCCGTCATTTGAGCTGGTCCGGCGACTCCAGATTCTTCTTGAGCTCTTCGAAAGACTCGACAGCTCGTATATGGAGTCTAGATCCCGAGGAAGGCTTTGAGCCGACTGTGCTTGCGGGTCATCGACAGCAAGTTAGAGCTGCCTGGTTTTCGGCAAGCCAAGAGTCGATTTACACTGTCAGTGAGGATGGCGCTCTATTCAGGTGGGAGTACGTTCTGCGAATACAGCAACAAGGCGGCGAGGCTGAGGATGCCGAGCCCGAAGATGTCGAGAAGTGGCGGACGGTCCAGCGAGACTACTTTATGCAGAGCACCAAGCTGAAATGTGCTACCTTTCATCAGACGAGTAATCTGCTGACTGTCTGCTTCGCCAATGGCTTGTTCAGTCTCTACGAACTCCCCTCCTGCTCCAACATCCACACCTTAACTATGGCCTCTTCACCAATCTCTGCAATTGCCACCAACAAGACTGGCGAATGGCTAGCCTTGGGCTCAGCAAGGACTGGCCAGTTATTGGTCTGGGAGCATCAATCAGAATCCAATATTCTCAAGCAGTCTTCGCATCTCGATACCATGACCACACTATCTTTTTCGCCTGACTCGAGTAGGATAATCTCAGGCGCTGACGACGGCCTGATCAAGATCTGGGACGTCTTCTCCGGCTTTCACGTGGCCACCTTTACTGAACACTCGTCAGCTGTGACTGGGTCGGCCTACTCGAAAAGAGGGAACGTGCTCTTCACCTCGTCATTGGACGGCTCTGTCCGAGCTTGGGACATGCTGCGGTATCGCAACTTTCGAACATTTACCGCTCCACAACGGCTGTCATTTTCTTGCTTGGCAATTGACCCGGCAGCCGAGGTGGTGTGCGCAGGCTCGCATGACTCGTTCGACGTCCATCTATGGTCGGTGCAGACAGGGACACTACTTGACCAGCTTTCCGGCCACGAAGGCCCCATCTCAACCCTTGCATTCACGCCGGATGGCAGAATGTTAGTGTCCGGGTCCTGGGATCGCACAATCCGCACGTGGAACGTGTTCGATCGCTCCCAGAGCTCCGAAGTGCTGCAGCTGACCTCCGATCTGCTCTGTGTGGCCGTGCGACCAGACTCAGCACAAATAGCGGCTTCCACTCTCGATGGTCAACTGACGTTCTGGGATGTCGAGACATCCGTGCAGCAGGCCACCATGGACGGTCGCAGAGACGTCAGTGGTGGTCGTACACTGCGATCCAGACGGACAGCTGCCTCGACACCAGGCACCAAGTCGTACAACACCATCACGTATTCCGCCGACGGCTCATGCTTGCTGGCAGCTGGCAGTAGCAAATACATTTGTCTGTATGCGGTCACCACGCTAACCTTGGTCAAGAAGTTTACCGTCTCGATCAATCTCTCGTTGGATGGAACTCAAGAATTCCTCAACTCATCAGCGATCATGTCAAACGGGTTGCCACGCGATATGATCGACACGGAAGGAGAAGCGAGCGATCTTGAGGATCGCATCGACAAGAGCCTACCTGGCGCGAAACGGGGCAAGGACGCGACCAAGAGAACAGTGCGGCCGGAGGTCAGAGTCAGCAGAGTCGAGTTTGCTCCGACTGGAAGAACGTTCTGTGCAGCGAGTACCGAAGGTCTGCTGGTGTACAGTCTCGACACCACTGGCATGGACGACTTTGACCCGTTTGACCTGGACGTGGACGTCACTCCGCAAAATGTGCAAGACATGCTACGACAAAAACAGCCCGAATACCTCAAAGCATTGGTCATGTCATTCCGGCTGAACGACAAAAAGCTGATGCCGAAGGTGTATGAGGCGATCCCTTCCAGCCAGATCTCTTTAGTGGTGCGGGACTTACCCAGGGTGTACCTTGGTCGGCTGCTTCATTTCCTGGCCGCACAGCTTGAAGGCAGTCCACATTTGGAATTTGCCCTGACCTGGGTGGGGGAGGTGGTCGGAGTTCATGGAAGATATCTCAAAGAAAGAGCTGGGCAGTTCTCGAGTGAACTGAGAGCAATCCAGAGGGGCATCGATGGAGTGGGCAAGACGATTCGCAACCTGAGTCAACGGAACTCGTTCGAGATAGGGTTCCTGTGCCAACAACAGGCCGATTCCCAAGTATCACTGCTGACTAATGGGGCCAGGATAAGTGATGGAGGCGTCGACGGCACAGATGTGGACATGGTACACGGTGACGGGGATGGCTGGTTGGGTTTTGACTAAATGGGGTGACGGGCCTCTCTGTAGCACGACCAATCAAGTACATTTCTCCCTCCTTCTAGTTTCTGTTGTGTTTCCATTACTCTTCGCTCGTGACTGACCGTATCTGATATCCTGCGTTATTTCTAAATGTGCTAGACAGTTTGAATGCTAATAAGTAAATTCTACCCCAGACCGGCCCAGGTCGAAAAGTGCCCACGGGTGAGTGAGTATGTGGGCTGATGACGCCATGGTGCGACCCGGGGAGGCCTTGCCCAATTTCTCCAAAATTTCCGGCGCAAAAGCAGAAAGGCCCAAAACCTTCATGGTGACTTTTAATGGCAAACATATATGAGCCTTCACGCTGGCTTGAACCAGGCTCAGGCAGTCCATTATCTATCATGTGTCGCTGTGGCGCATGATTGATGCTGCACAATTCTACAATTGACCAAAATTGAGTCAGCATTTTGAGTCAGTCGCACGATGGCCAGCGACAAGGACAAGGACAAGGACAAGAACAATCCAACCTCGCCGCTGCTCAATCCACTACCTCGAACAGCAGTACCTTCGCATCTGATCAACGGCTCCTCACCCCTGCGGAACACCTCTCACACTTCCACCCGAGCACAAGAGAGAGATCGACTGGCATCGAGCATCCAGAGCACGTACAAGAGAAGGACCTCGATTGATCCTGCAGAGCTCTCGGTCAGCCGCTTAAGCTTCGACAGAAACGCTGCCAGAAGCTGGACCGGCATGCCCAGAGTTCATATACCTGATCATGCCATAGAAGAGGCGAGTCTGGACGACAAAGAGTCGACTCCCGGCCCTTCCAAATCGAACCTCCGTCAAGAGCCTGCGAGGGACGAGCGTGACCATGCGCCCCCAACCCCTCCCATCTCTGCTTCAAGACCTGCCAGCCCATATACGCTGAACCCACCCATCGATTTTGATGGCCTCTCCTGGCCCTGTCCAGGCACGCGAGCACGGCTGGAGCAGACCCCAGAACAAGCACAGGTGAGACTGGATAAGCTAGCAGGCGCAGTGCGAACCATATTTGAGTGTATTGGCGAGGATCCAGACCGTGAAGGTCTCATGCAGACCCCCGATCGCTACGCAAAGGCGCTCATGTTCTTCACCAAAGGCTACGAGGAGAATGTGAGAGACCTGGTTAATGGCGCCGTCTTCCACGAGGACCATGATGAGCTGGTCATGGTGAGAGACATCGAAGTCTTCTCGCTGTGTGAACATCACTTGGTCCCTTTCACCGGCAAGATGCACATTGGCTACATCCCCAATCGTCGCGTGCTGGGCTTGTCAAAGTTAGCCAGACTAGCAGAGATGTTCTCGCGGAGGCTACAGGTGCAAGAACGCCTGACGAAGCAAGTGGCATTGGCCATTGCAGAAGTCCTGAAGCCACAGGGCGTGGCTGTGGTCATGGAGAGCAGCCACTTGTGCATGGTCATGCGAGGCGTCCAGAAAACGGGCAGCTCCACCACCACAAGCTGTATGTTGGGATGTTTCCGCTCGAGTGCCAAGACCAGAGAAGAGTTTTTGAGTCTACTGAATAGAGGCAAGTAGATCATCGGGGTAGGGGTGCTGCGATCCAGCTCAATCATCTAGAAGGCGTTTTGGCAGCATGTGGTCTGTGGTGGCTATTCTGGTTTTCAACCCCTTTGCAGCAAGATACCCGTCATACGAGCAACAGACATCCAATGGTGGTGCTTCATTCAATCTGAGCTAGTACTGTATAATAGCCATGGTGCTGGAGGAGACGTTCAACAGTCCTTCCAACAAACCTGACCTACTTTCAATACTGAACCTGCATCCCTTTGCCCTTGAAGAGAATCGCATTGTGTCTCTGCTAGCCCAGTCAATGTCAGCAGTGCAACTATTCTCATCAAACCCCTGCCAAGTCGCCTATGTTGCTTCCAATGGCAGCCGGATATTCTCCGGGAAAGCCGGAAACTTGAACAAACAGAAGTACAGACCTCCCAACTTAGTTTCCTGACCGACTTTGTGCCACCACCCGGTCAGAATCGTTATCTTCCATTTCTAGACCCCGTTTCACCATCTTGTTTCGAACATAAAATGCTTCCTCGCGTCCGAGTCTAGGCCCTGTCATGGCTTGCGGCGGTTTGCTCTTGGCGTCTCCATTGTCGGCTAGAGTCTCGCTTGTGCAAGCCTTGGTATCACTAGACCATGCACGACATGTTACCCGGGTGCCTTACCCGGTACACGTGCGACATAATAGTAGCAAAAGGTTCAATAGTATGCTCTTGAACCAAAAAAACGCATTCTAGCTGAAGCAAGCGGGGCGGGGCGAAAGAGGTTCTCTGCCAAGAGGCTTCGGCTGAGTCTGTCAAAAGGCTTGGGCTGAGTTCGACTGTCAAATATGGCCTTGACCCCTTACGACCATCTCGAAATGGCTGTGCCATAATATCTTCGACCTCTGCCGGGATCATAAGATCAGGCATGGCCTATTAATCTCAATACTGCTTACCTACACAGTACTAGTATGTGAATGCACCTGAAGGGGCCTATATTTTTCAAAGAGAACAAGACGCAGAAATGTCGGCAGGCACATTCAAGGTTCGCATCGTGAACGCAGACGGCACCAGTGAGATTGTCGATGCCCGGCGTACCGTCTTCACCTCAGACCCAACAGCAGACACGTCTGAACCTGCATTGCCCCAATCTCTTGGCTTGAATCGTCTTCATGGCGCTGCTCTGAGAAACTGCCTGGGCCTGGTGCAAGATGTGCGTGCTGCCGATGTCAGAGGCCAGTCTATCCCTTTACAATACCCGGGCGTGCGAGAAGCGCTGGAGCTCGTCGAGCACGAGTCAAAGCTGCATTCAGGATCGACATTAGATTCTGCTGTGCTCCCGGGCGGAGCTCTCAGCTCCGCCACCCAAAAATACCCTCCTGTCTTCGACCACGAAGCTACCTCTCTCAAGCTCTCGAGAGAGGCAGGGTGGCGGTATGCGAAGCGACCAAAGGCTATCACTGGGAAAGGCGAGCCGGACGAGGTCCGCTGGTCTACTCTTGACAACTACGTGGATTGGTCCATTGTGCCGCAGCCGCAGCAAGGGTGGCCCGCCATGTGCCATCACATTTGTCAGGACTGTGACATGTTTCTCGGCCTAATTTTCGCGCACAAGAACGACTGGGCTCGATACTACGACCTCGTCAAGTGCCTGCGACTCATGCGTGTCAAGTCACCAAACAGCTGCCGGGTCTGTGAGCTGATTTGTCGATGGCTACCGAAAGGCCAAATTGATTACGAGACGCAACTAGATCCCAGGGATTGTACATTTCGTATTTTCCTCCATGGCGAAAAGCAGTGCCGTCGGACGTTCAACCTGGCAAATGCAGCACCCTCGGAGCTCCCTGCCAGTGTTCGTCAGGGTCTTGATTCAGTTTGGGGCAGAGAGGTTCTTTCATCGCCCAACAGTTGGCAGAGTGTGGCGAGGATTGTATCGTGGTTGAATGCTTGTCTGCAACACCCACAGTGTCGATCACGACAGGTTTCGGTGCTGCCTACTCGAGTCATTGATGTACAGGCATTCGGCTCACGGCAAGCACCATACCTGTACGAATCGCAAGGTGAAGAGGCCGAGTACCTGACTTTATCGTATTGTTGGGGCGGCTATCTGCCCATGCGCCTGACCAAAAATACCCATGCAGAGTTCAAGAACAGGCTGAGCGTCGCGGACATGCCACAGGCATTCCGTGATGCTATCTATCTCACCCGGCTGATGGGAGTCCGCTACCTCTGGATCGACGCTCTGTGTATCGTGCAAGACGACAAACAAGACTGGCTGCGTGAGGCTGCTCAAATGTACCAGATTTACCGAGGCAGTTTATTTACCATCTCAGCCACCGTCGCCCGCGACCCAACCATCGGCCTCTTCAATCGAAATGCCACAGAGTGGAAGCAGGTGCCCGTGATCTTCAAGCCACAGAGCAGATTCGCTGAGGCTGAACATGTTTATGTCAAGATGACAGACTTGTCAATTGGCATGTACCTCGACGGGAGCCCTACATCGTCACGGGCATGGATCTTCCAGGAACGACTAGCACCGGCAGCAATCTTGCATTTCATGAACGAGCAAATGATCTGGGAGTGTTCGACGTGCTGTGCGGCGGAGGATGGACGCGAGGAAAAGAGCGATCCGTTCATGAAAGGGGTGGTCACCATGGGAAACCGGCTGTCGAGGGTTCTGGGCGGAGGAGATCAAGACGTGCTCGCCTCCACTGCATCGGCAAATCGACACTGGTATTCAATCGTCTGGGAGTACACCACCCGGAAGCTGACGCAGCCTGCGGATCGGATGGCGGCGATCGCTGGTGTTGCGTCCGAGATGCAACATCGCTACTTTGAGGGCTCACATTACTTCGCTGGTTTGTGGATCGAAGACTTACCTGGCGGTCTTTTGTGGTCTGTCTCTCGAGGCCGACACCTGAACAACGTCCCGCAAGAGGTCATACCCGAGCTCTCGCATTTGCCCTCGTGGTCATGGCAGCGTACGAACGACACAATCGATCACATCATGGATTCCGACGACAAATGGATCGACAGCCGCTACGACTTCGCCATCACCGATTACTCAGTCAGCCACTCTGACAAGGCGGGGCCTTTTGTATCAGCATTAGAGGGTGCCTACATCGAAGGAACAGGCTACCTACAGCAGGTCATCCTGAAAGGAAGCGATCTCTTCATCGACGGCCAGCAATTCGGCCCCTGCAACACGATTTGTCCGGATGAACATCTTGAGAGGTCCCGGCTATGCTACATCCTGATCGTCAAAATCTGCGGGTGCAGTTTTGGCGTTCCCGGTGAAGAATCTATACGGACCTTATATCTGATTCTAGCCCCTGTACGTGGTCCGGTTCCAGATGATCCCGTGAGGGTGTTCAAGCGGGTAGGAGTCATGAATCGCGAGTGGGGACGGGATGCGAGTGACCCTCCTGATCCGAATGATTGGGATTGGAGCATCTTCGAGACCCACTACCCGTCGCTGTTCAAGTCGCGCATCAGGTTGGTGTGACAGAATCTGGTCAATCGGCTATATACTTGAGAGAATGCTATCGGCGATGAATAACGCAACATAAAAAGAGTACAGAATTGCACAGGCGGTCAAGGAAATTTGGTAGCGGGGATAGACAGCGAGTGTTGCATACCGGTATTCTTGAAGGTTTTGTTCCTGTGGGCCACCGTACAATTATTTGCATTATGGCTCCGTCAAATATACCGTAGCTATCTTCTCACCTCGTCATTCACGATTTTTGCAATGCTCCACGGGCTAGCCTAGATGGTCGAAGCTATTGTGATAAATCAGCCTCGCAAATTCCACGTGAGTCATTGGAGAAAGCACTTCTAAGCCGCTCCCTTGCTCCTAAAGCACCTATGTACAGCACTACCGCAGCCCACTCAGAAGCATAGACTTGGCTTGACTCCTCCCCCAAATCCAAGACCTTTTCAATCAGATCTAGCCCGCTCCTGGGACCTCTTCAATCAAAAATCAACTCGACTAGCAGAGCAAGTATGGGTCGGCTCATGACCCTAGCGACATGCTCGCTCAACCAATGGGCAATGGACTTCACAGGCAACAAAGCACGCATCATCGAATCCATCAAGCGCGCCAAAGCAGCCGGAGCAACACTACGAGTCGGTCCGGAGCTCGAGATCACGGGCTACGGCTGCCTGGACCACTTCCTCGAAGGCGACGTCTTCCTGCACAGCTGGGAGATGCTGGCGCAGATCATGTCGGACGCAGCCTGCCAAGACATCATCTGCGACGTGGGAATGCCGGTGCGCCACCGCAACGTGCGCTACAACTGCCGCGTCATCTTCTATAACAAGAAGATCCTGCTGATCCGGCCGAAGCAGTTCTTGGCGAATGATGGCAATTACCGCGAGATGAGGTACTTCACGCCCTGGTCGAAGCAGCGCTACGTCGAGAATTACTACCTCGAGACGACCGCTCGCGCAATCACGGGCCAGCGCGTCGTGCCGTTTGGCGATGCCATCATCAGTACCGGGGACACGGCGTTTGCGGCCGAGACGTGCGAGGAGCTGTTCACCAGTGAGGCGCCGCATATCCATCTCGGGCTGGATGGGTGCGAGATCTTCACGAACAGCAGTGGGAGTCATTTTGAGATTCGGAAGATCATGACCCGGCTGGTGCTCATGAATGAGGCCACCAGGCTGAGTAAGGGCGTCTATCTGTACGCTAATCAGAAGGGGTGTGATGGAGACAGACTGTACTACGACGGCTGCAGCATGATTATCGTCAATGGGAAATGTGTTGCCCAGGGTTCCCAGTTCAGCCTGGATGATGTCGAGGTTGTCACTGCGACGGTCGATATCGAGGAGGTGCGCGCAGGACGGTTCGCACCCTCTCGTGGGATGCAGGCCCAATCGCAACCCCCGTATCCACGCATTGAAGCTGATGTTTTATTGTCTGAGCCTAAAACGGGACCCTCGCCGATCGATCTCGGCCCGTCAGAGCCTGTCACGATAAAGGCGCACTCGCCGCCAGAGGAGATTGCGCTGTGTCCGGCGTTGTGGCTCTGGGACTATCTCCGCCGCGTTGGTGCGGCGGGCTTTTTCCTCCCGCTTTCCGGAGGCATTGATAGCTGCGCAACGGCTGTCATCGTCTTTAGCATGTGTCGGCTCGTGCATCAAGCTGCGCACAGCTCGACGATTCGTGCTGACACGAAAGCACAAGTGCTCGCTGATTGCCGGAGACTCTGCGCGAAGCCAGACGACTGGGTGCCGTCCTCGCCGCAGGAGATCAGTGGAGCGCTGTTCCACACCTGCTTCATGGGCAGCGTCAATTCCTCTAGCGACACTCGATCCCGGGCAAAGAGGCTAGCGAAGGACATCGGCGCTTATCATACTGATCTGAACATTGACACCGTTGTGGATGCACTCACCACGCTCTTCACCACAGTCACCTCCTTCACCCCACGATTCAAGGTACACGGCGGAAGTCCATCCGAGAATCTGGCACTTCAGAACATCCAAGCACGCCTGCGCATGGTCATTGCCTACCTCTGGGCTCAGCTCCTGCCTACCGTCCGCAAGAGACCCGGCGGAGGCTCTCTCCTGGTGCTCGGATCAGCCAACGTGGACGAACAGCTGCGAGGCTACCTGACAAAGTACGACTGCTCATCTGCGGACATCAACCCCATTGGCGGTATATCAAAGACGGACCTCAAGGCCTTCATCGCCTATGCCAGCAAAGCATTCGACCTACCTGTGCTCGAAGAATTCCTGGACGCGACGCCCACAGCCGAACTCGAGCCCATCACCGAAAGCTACGTCCAATCCGATGAGGCCGACATGGGCATGACATACGCCGAGCTCAGCGTTTTCGGCCGCCTGCGCAAGGTCTACAAGCTCGGCCCGTGGGGCATGTACGAACGCCTGCTCTACGGCTGGGGCAGGCCAGTCCCAGAAAGCAAGCCAGATGATGCGCAGGGATCGCAGCCCGGTACGAGCAAGCACGACACTCACTACGACAGCGAAGCAGAGGCATCACATCTGCTCCACCCGCGCGGCCTCTCGCCGCAAGAGATCCGCGACAAGGTGATGAGATTCTTCCACTTCTTCCAGATCAACCGCCACAAGGCTACGATTCTGCCCCCCGGCCTGCATCTGGAAGAGTATAGTCCGGAGGATAACCGCTTCGATCTGCGCCCCTTCTTGTACCCGAGTATCTGGAAAAGCTGGCAGGCGGAGAAGATTGATGCGCACGTCAAGAAGATGGAAGAGAAGAAGTCGTCGACTACCGCCAAGTCGGATTGAGAAGGTGTTGGCGAAAAAACTACTACTGCTCCTGCTGCTGCTGCTACTACTACTCCTGCTCTGCTTTGCCCTGCATGAAAAGGTTGGATCTAGTGCGATAAAATGAATGTGTCGAAGGGGTCACGGTTTGCATCTGAAAAAGCCTGTCAACCCCCTGAAAAATAGGTTGAGTCGAAACGAACGAAACGAAAACGAAAAACGCATCTCCAGCGTCGGGACCTGTTGGAGCGTGAATCTGATGTTTTAGTTTTAGAATAATCCGTAAAACAAGCGTAGACCGATTTCTACCACGTGGTTTTGCTGCCTGAATTTGGTAAGGAGATAGCGCAACGTTCTACCTTTTTGGGTCTGGTGGCGATGAAGTATCGCATGGGGCGCAATCTTGCATTTTCCCGGATGTGATTCGTAACTCCGCACGGAAACTGCAAGAGCTCAGAAAAAAAATACCGCAGTGAAATAGAGATATGCACGGCACACGGGGGTATTTGGGGAAAAAATGATATGTGCATAATATCTGTTGGCTGCCCCGACTCCCGTGCAAAACCTCCATGGAAAGTCCATGGAAGAACCTCGTGGGTTTTTACGTCAGCGGGAGGGTGGAGAATTCAAGTTCCGGCGCCGAACCTTCGTAGAGCATAATCCTTCACCGGGCCGTTTTGGCCTGCCAGGTGCCTCGGTAACACCCGCTGGCCAACTTGCAGAAAAAACGTCTTTTACATAAGCCTCGCGTGAGGTGCAGTGGCTGAAAATTATGCAAATTGCGAGAGGAATTGCCACAAAGCAGTTCACAGTCTTCTTCTCACTTCTGACCCCGAAAATCGTCTCTAGTGGACGGCTTGGCTCGGGTGTTCTATGACAAGAGGTTGCCAAGAGATGGGGGATGCTATTACAAGTGTACAAGCAACTGCAAAGGGTGACCTCATACGGGCCTCGGCTGAACCAGGGTTTTTGCTCGCATTCCCATGATCGACTGCATTCCACGGAAAGCGGCACCGACTAGCGCGTCGCCAGAGCCACTTAAATTCCATCCTTTCCGTGACCGACAACAACTGACGTCGGAGTGATCGATGAAAAACTCGATGTCAATGCGGTTTTCCTTATCCCCGCTAATCTATCTGGCCCAAACAAGCTACTAACTATCAACGTTTTTGCCGCGTAGATTCCATAAAACATATAATAGGTAATATTCTCTTTTCGACTCTTCGTCCAAAAACGTGGGATTGAAAAGGGCTTGTCGTTGCAAATTTCTGTAATACGGAGTAGTCGTCGACCTTTAATTACAAAAAGGAGCTAACTTGGGTGAAAACTGCCTGGCTAGGCTAGCTAGCAAGCAAGCAAACAAGCCCGCAAAGGATTCTTTTGGCTTCACCATGGCCTCTTCCAAGCAGGAAACGACATCAGCTGTGCCAGACAGGCCAGACAGCGTTTCAAGCTCATCCATCGACAGCTTTAGAAGTACAATTGGCGACAATGAGCAACATGCGACTACCACTACCACTAGTGGTGCAGAAAGCAGTAGTACGCAAGTGCAGGAGCCGAAGGACAAGGAACACACAGATCCAGAAAAGCAAGCGCACGAACAGCAGCACCATCACACGCCGGAGAAAGTGCCGCACTGGCGAATCGTGTGGTCTCAATCCCTCGTCACCGATGCAGTCTTGCACCACCGGTACGACGGCAGCGGCACGGACGACGACCCGTACATCGTCGAGTACATCCCCAACGACCCGCGAAATCCGCTAGAGTTTCCCCAGGCCAAAAAATGGTTCATCATCATGACAGTCGCTATTTCGACTCTCGCCGTCTCGTTCATCTCGTCGGCCTATTCTGGAGCGGTAAGGCAGATCATCCAGGAATTCCATATCAGCCAGGAAGTCTCGATTCTCGGTGTTTCGCTGTTCGTCTTGGGTTTTGCCATTGGCCCGCTGGTTTGGGCGCCGCTCTCGGAGCTGTACGGTCGACAGATCCTCTTTTCGGGCACGTACATGGTGCTCACCGCGTTCAATGCCGGTGCTGCAGGTTCGCAGAACGCAGCGACACTGATAGTCTTGCGGTTTCTCGCGGGTACCTTTGGCTCGTCACCGCTCACCAATGCTGGTGGTGTCATTGCCGACATGATGCGAGCCCACGAGCGAGGTCTGGGAATGTCGATCTTCGCTGCTGCTCCCTTCCTTGGACCTGTCATCGGTCCCATTGTGGGAGGGTTTGTGGGCGAGACTGTCGGCTGGCGCTGGGTGCAAGGTGTCATGGCTATCTTCACTGGCGTGCTCTGGATTTTTGGCACTCTCACGGTTCCCGAGACGTATTCGCCTGTCATTCTACAAAGACGCGCTGCCAAGCTCAGTGCAATGACGGGCAAGAAATACATCTCAGTGCTGGAGAAGAAGTTGGGTAAGACAACTCCCAAAGATGCGTTCACGAAATCGCTATCCAGGCCTTGGGCCTTGTTGTTCCTCGAGCCGATTGTCTCGCTCATCAGCATTTACATGGTAAGTATTTCCCTTTCGCTACCAGTGCAAAACTCTCTTTTACTGACGTTTTCTGAAAACAGGCCATTATCTATGGTACACTGTACATGCTGTTCGGGGCATTCCCGATCGTGTTCCAGCAAACACGAGGTTGGAGCCAGGGCATCGGCGGCCTCGCATTCCTGGGCGTGGCAGTCGGCATGTTTATGGGCGTCGCATACTCGATCTGGGATAACTCGCGATACTTGAAAGTGGAAGACGAGCACGACGGCGTCGCACCCCCCGAAGCCCGTCTACCACCCTCTCTCGTCGGCTCCATCTGTCTGCCAATCGGGATCTTCTGGTTCGCATGGACCAACTCCCCCAGCATCCACTGGATCGTGTGCATCATCGGTACGGCCCCCTTCGGCTTCGGCATGGTGCTCGTCTTCCTGTCATGCATGAACTACCTCATCGACTCGTACACAATCTACGCGGCGTCGGTGCTCGCTGCCAACTCGGTCCTCCGCTCCCTCTTCGGCGCCGCCTTCCCGCTCTTCACCACCCAAATGTACGCCAACCTCGGCATCCACTGGGCCTCGAGCATCCCGGCCTTCCTCGCTCTCGCGTGCGCTCCCTTCCCCTTCCTCTTCTACAAGTACGGCGAATCCATCCGGCTGAAATGCAAGTACGCCGCGCAAGCCGCCAAGATCATGGCCGACCTGCGCGCGCAAGCGAAGCGCCTCGAGCTTGAGGAAGCAGAAGAGGACGCTGCAGAAGACGAAGCAGCAGCGAAAGACGCTACTGGTGCTGCAGGAGACAGCGAAAAGGAACCCGAAGGCCCACCAGCGACCCGCGTCGACTCGGTCGCCTCGGAAGCTTACGGAGTCGATATGTCGCGAATCGACACCCACAGGAGTATCATGCTGGAACCCCTGCGCATCACCGGGACCAAGTCGAAAACGAGAACGGTCAGTCGAAGTGGCAGCGTCGCTTCGCGTGCTGAGGAACGCGCCAACAAAGAGGAGTTTGGGCGTGTCTATACCCATATGTCGCATCATCACTTCTAAGCACATACACCACAAAGCCAAAAGCAACAAACAAACCAAAAGACACCAAAAGAATGGAGGAGATAGATGTCTATTCGATACTTTTGTGCTTTAGAAAGAAAGAGGTTTGCATGAGGCGAGTCTCCCCCCCGGTGGATGTACATACTACATACAGGTGCAGATGCAGATGCAGGTGTGGGCGTTTGGGGGAAATTGGGGGAAATGGGAATTCCTGGGTTTTGAAGGTGGGATTTCCTTTGTTTGCATACTTCATACTTATTATGTATATAGTGTGCCGTGCTGAGCGTTCTAGCGATGTCGTATGTTCGTATTAAGTGTTAATTTATTTATTTTACCTTTTATTCTTCTTCCTTCTGAAAAACGAACAACACTCTATGTACAACCATCTTGCCTTACTGGTAAAAAACCGTGCTTGCACTCTATCAGACAGAGCGACACGGCCGCCGATTTGGTGCATCCCTGGCTCCACCATAGGTGCTGTCGCTAACGCCGAGGTTGGTTGGATGTCCCGCGTTCCGAGGTTAGGGTGGAGTCTGGGAATGGGACGTGGCTCGCAACTATTATTACTTCATTGCGTTCGACGTTGTGTGTCTCGATGATCATGGTCGATTGCATGCGTGATGGGAGAAGGGGAATGAATGGAAGGAGAGGCGGTCGGTGCTCAAGGCTGGTGATGCGTCGATTTGCGGGGAAAACAACAGTAAGTGGCTAGCTAACTTTGTTAGCTAGCGCGGTAAGACCCTCTGAGGTAACTTCAGCATCGTGCGTGACTCGAGAGGCAGTGTAATTATGAGTGTTACTTCAGAATGAATTTTTAGATATAGGTAGGTAGGTTCGGGAGGAGAAGGAGAGGGAACGATGATGGATGGATGATCAGCAAGGTGAGAAAAAAAGAAAAGTCCTTAAAGGGGGGGACCGTCCGACTTGTTTTAGGAAGCAAAACTCAACACAAACTCACCGTTCACTACCGCCTCCACACTGCTCCTCCAAATTGCATCTGTCCCATGGATGTCTGATTTGATTACCCTAAAGCCAAGTTTACTCCAAGTGAGCCGTGCAGTTCAGCGAGAGAGTCAGTGCTTCGAGTCTTACCTGATCCCTTAGCAACCATCACTGGTAGCAGAGACCTGTCGTAGACAGGCGCTACAAGCGATAGCTTCAGGAGAGTCGCAAACTTGAAGTGCTGAGAAAACCTTCTTCGAGTGCCTCGTGGCGAGTTAGACGCATTCGTCTACTCCGTACTCTGCATGTGGCTTTTTGGAGACATCTTTTTGTCATCCTTCATAAATAGGAAAGGCAGGAATTGAAACAACTGGCGGCCTTTGTTACCTAGAAGTGACGCGGTAGGTGGCAAGTTGCAAGCCTGGTTGAAGGAAATCTGAAGATTGCCTCACTTTTGGCAGGCACACGTGACGCGATTCTGGGACTATTTGCTGATTCGAACACGAGGACATATCAGATTATGGTCAAGGGCTTGGTATACCAGTTGCGCCATGTGCACGATGCAGATGCGGTGGCCTCGCAGGGTGGCAGCCACATGAGTCGGCAAGAATTATTCAGCTCCAGATCCTCACTACCTGCCTCATTGTTGAAGAATCCTAGATGGCTTTACCGACTAATTTAATAATCACTGGACGACTTGCGAGAATTGAGTGATAAGATATCAATGGAGAATTTCTCGGACTACAGTGTCAATTGTAACGTTGACGGTAGTGCCCTGTCTGTACGCCAATGCTGCCATTCTTAGTGCTCTCAAACACCTCATCACGCCTCACGAGCCTTTAACTGCCTTGCCCAGATCTAATACACCCTACAGTGGTTGCTACTGCTGAGACGGCTCCGGCAGAGCTTCCATGAACGCGCTAATCGACACATAGCATCGCTTCGCAGAAAGACTGTACTTTGCAAGCAGTCCAAGCATCGACTTGGCCTTCAACGCCGCCGCAGTGCTTTCTTCAACCGTGGTGCGATGCGTTGAGAATGTGACAAAATAGGTTAAGATGCTCGCAGAATAATTCAGCATGTACAAGTGCAGCCAGGACCCTTCATGAAGCGTGCCGTGGTTGTGGAATGTTTCCACGACCCAAACACCCTGCATAGCTGCGCGTACACACGCCGATCCGCATTCAAACCCACGAATATTGAAGTTCTCATCCTGCTTGTTGCGTGCCAGATGGTGCAGGAACGGCCGGTAAAGCACAATTTGTGCAAGAGAATGCCAAAGTCGGAGCGTCAGCTGTGCCTGCAGAGCACGCGGGTCTGATTCAACTGCGCGCATCACAGGAAGGCTGTTATGCCACTGTCGCAGCTCTGCCTCTCGCATCGCTATAAAATCAAAATCTTCCTCATACTTTTCACGTTCCATCGGCGATGGATTTGTTCCCAGTGGTTGTCGCGCGTCAACGACTGTGGTCATCACTGCAACGATTTTCTCGCTCCACACCGTTTCCGCTGCAGGAGTCGCGGGATTTCGGGCAAGAAAGTCCTCACCTTTGTCAGCTATATCTTCATCTCGCAGGCCGAGAGTCTGTTCCGGATTAATGCCTTTGAGAATGTTTGGCATCCCCAACAGACTTGACAGGTAGACATTCGTCATATTCAGGATTGCAAATACTCGTCGGCGCTGAAAGACCTCGTCTGGAGAGAACGAGTGATGTATCGCCGGATTCGACGAATGCAGCCCTAGGCGCAGTGCTGCAGCTACTCCAGCACAAACATGAATGTACGACTTTGAAATCATTGAGGCTGAAAGAAGGTATCGGCACTGACAAATGATTGCCCTGATTGTGTCTAGGTTACAACATTCGGCCTTGTTCGTCAGGTCATAGCTGGCGTGGAAATAACACAACCTGCAGAGTGTCAGTTCGGTAACCATAGGTGAATGCTAACGACATAGAAGATTCCAAGGACAGACCCTTTGATCTTGACCCTACTCCAGTCATCATCCAGCTCATCATCTTCGCTCGTTGGGAGGTAGCGTCTGCCCAGCGCAACCAGCGAGTAGACAAGTGCAAGAAAATTCGTGTCATCTGGCAAGTAATTCGTTGGATCTGTCTCGTACAGGCGGTCAAGGCGTGTGGAGAAGTCACTCAGGTCGAACATGTCGTGACAGATGAGCGCCGTTCTCAACGCATGGTCGGTGAGTTCCTGTACCTGCTGCTTTGGCGGCAGCAGTGGGTACAGCCGAGCATGAATCCCCGTGGTCGGTGAGAGCGATGCTGACTCAAAGTCTTCAACGAGATGAAGACCGGTGCTCAGATGATCTGCCATGGGTACATTGTTCCCAATCTTACGCAAAACATTCAGTCCTCCAAAGCGTCCATAAAAGAAGTTTGACGAACTTTGGTTACTATGATAGACGTAATCGTCTCCTGGTCCAACGAGCATATCGATCATTTTCTGTCGAGCAGAGTCTTGGGTCTCGGAAACGAGCGCATCATCTTCACCTATACTGCCATTAGCATACTCTACAGATTGTGATCAAAACTCACTGGACTCGGTCTGCGGACGCTCTTGCAGTAACCCTTGAAGCTCAGCGACTTTGCGCTCAAGGTGACGAGCGTAAGACACGGCCGACGTTCGACTCGTGACACTGCCATAGGTACACGCAACGCCACTTTTGACACAGCGATCACAAGGCTGCTCTCCGTTGCATTTTACACGTCGCCGCCTGCAAGTATCGCAAGCAGATCCCAAGATCCTTGCAGCCCTGAATTGCTCTGTTGGTGGCGACTCCATTAAGAAAGACCGCCGCCTACAGGGGGCGTGATTCAGGGTGTCAGGGCCTCGCACCTAAACAGTGTGCGAAGTTTCGGGTACAGACTTCCATGTGTACGAGACACATCGTGCTCTTGGGTACATCGCGTATATGAATGACTGAGCTGGTACCGACACCTATTATACAAGGCCCAGGAAACCTAAGCAAGGGTGTTACTAAATCGACATTTGCTGGTTTCCATGGTGTTCGATGCCTAGCGTTTCTCCGCCGATTTGCCGAGCGAATTTTGAAGTCTCTCAGTCGTAGCACACGTTTAACTGGTCAACCCTGATTTGCCAGTGTCCACCTCTGTCTACCGAGGATGTAGATCACGAATATTATTTTGTGAATTCTAACCTAAATCTGTGGATGTCCTCCTATCCGGCCCGTAGGAATCTTGCACAGTCCGCCCAGATGGATGGGAGGCTTCGGATTTACCACTCACACGCTGATATCATTGGGCAGTGCGTAAATATCTATAGAACCCCACAATTAAGTAATCAATCGCCCCGATGCTACTTTGTTCGCTTTTCAGATATGTAGGTAGCACAAGCACAAAAGCAAGTATCATCTTATCACAAATGCTGACTTAAGGTGGATAATTGAACTAGATACAGTATCTCAAAACGACCTTTCCTGCACACTGCGCAGAGAGCTATTCGGTCCGGCACAGCCTTGTGGGCAGACAAAGCTTGCCGAGGACCAGTCACCAACCCCTTCGACGAAACGCCCTCGTCGTTAAAAGTCACATTTCATTCAGTCCCAGCGCCTCCACGACAATAATGCTGGTTCGCTACCTTTGTTGTGTGTCCGGGCGCTTCAACAATTTAGACACGCAACATTGGGTCGCGAGGGTTGTGGCGAAACGTGAAATATCTCGAGCTTGTCCACGGAGCTAATCAACTGTCCATCGACATGAGGTTGGCGCCGACATTAGCCAGGTTGAACACCCCTGGATCTTGATATGGACTTGTTAGCTCTATGATAGTCGCATACTCATTGCACTGAATCACGGTGGTGTAAAGCTCTGCTCTCCTTCTTTCGTTACTTGATGCAGAAACCTGGCCTGATGCTAGATGGTCTTTGCAGACCCAAAAGGCATGTTGTGTTCAAAGGCTGATGAGAACTGATCAAGATGATCACGACTAGAGTGTAACTAATGACCCAATCATTCAACTTCCGCAAGTATACCATCGAGAGCTATTGTCAGCATTAGTTTGAGATGGCATGTACGACCAAACATCAAAGACGAGACGATGACACCTATTTCCGCCGCCGAGACCCTGCATAGACAAGCAGGCTGGTATTCAGGGGCATCGACCAGTGATTAACCAGGACCTCCGACCTAACGCCGAAGGAGTGGATGAGAGACACGAACAGCAATTACATCCATGCCTCCAAGACATTTTGCCTTCGAGCATTCGGCTATACCTCGTCCTTCGTAGTCCTAATCGCGGGCTAAAAGTGCTGAAGCGATGGAAGGACAGAATATGTAGAATCTCGAATTGAATTCTCTTCTGTCAACAAGCGGAATTGCACATTGACCTGCAAGCTGGACTTCAAGCTCACGAAAAAGGTTCGTCACCTTCATTCTACAGGCTTCATGACTTCTTTTTCTAAGGACAAGATCAGGTGCTGCCGAAGCTATCCTATGTCCAGAGATCATAGGCTTGCGTTACCGTGTGCTCGATACAGTCAATGTCGCATGGCCCCGATATTCTCATAGGAATTATCGAAGCAAGGCCATCGATAGCTGGAAAGATGACTGCGGTGATCAGCGATGATGCGACTCAGCAGTAAGTTCTGAGACCATTGAAGTGGGCAAAGTTTGTCGGAGGATGCGACTCTCATACTGCACCTTCCCAGGACATCCGTTCCCCATGGGTGCTTGGCCCTATTGCGCCTAGGTCACGATTGGCTGCAAGATTCTCAGCGATTCTTGGTATTGCATCGCAAGCAAAGTACACGACTGCGAAGGTAACCATCTTGTATATTCTACTAGGAGCGCCGTTTTGATGTTCACCCGATGAGTGGATGTGGTACATGGTGCGCGAATCACAGAATTCAGATCGTCGAATGGCTTATCACTCGACTGCAAGAGGACAAAATCGAAGTGTCTGCATCTTCCTTTCACCGCGCAGCCTGACTCATTCGATGGCTTAAATGGTAAGAAGAAAGGCGTCTGATTTTCTAAGGCGTACATAGATGTGTTGCGTCCAGCACCTTTTGACCCTTAGTCTCAACTTATCGCATCATGGTGCTATCTTGGAGACGTCGCTGGGCATTTTGAGCTTTGAAAGAGACGATTTACAACTTGAATGTGTACCACCCGGACCTCGTTCAAACCGGTACCAGCTGCTTCTAGGGAACCGACACTCCGGCGAAGAGACAAGGTTGTAATGGAGAGCCCCGAGGACAGTGATGAGCTCACATCGTGTTATGCCCGCAGAGGAGTGTGATCGCGAATCGCCGTTCTCAATACCTCAGCCAACATCCATTTAGATTTCAGTCCCTTCGCAATGACGAGTGAATCGAAGTCCGACTCTTGATCAGCATGCTTGATCGTCAATGGAAGTGCAGCCTGAGAGAAGACTGAAGCAAGATTATATCCCCGTTGATTTGACCTACTCCAAAGGTCAAAATCGGTCTAGATCGAAAATTTCAGAAAGAAGCTTCGAGACGCTCTGCTCAGAGTGTGAAACACTACTTGTACATCACATCTAACGCAAGAATAGAAGTGGGAAGCCATTTGAATGCTTCGAAAGAACATTGACAAAAGGGGCCGTCCTACCTTGGACACCTTTTTTTGTTGGTGACTCGGTGGTGAAGATGGTCGGTCACTTCCGGAAATTCTGGAACATATTTTACCTTCGCATGGATTTAGTCATTCGCCATGGCAACCCAAGGCAGAGGAGAATCATGAAGGGCCAGCTCAAACGATCCCACCGATAGATTGCTGCAACTTTGTCACGACCTCGTTCACAGTACTTGGTCTGTCTTCCATCATCGGCAAACAACGATTCAAGCACCACTTACACATGGCACATTCTCGACGACAACGATATTTCGAGGCCTTTTGTCTACGACCACGTGAATTGCGAAGCACCAAATTTACCACTTCTTCGGTGTGTCTCAGCCCGGACTGACTGACAAGGCCCCATACACGATGTGACCAATAATTGACGCGAAGAGGTGTCTTCAACAGGCTAGCATAGTCATGTTTGAAGGACAAGAAACTGCTAAAGAAGTCTTAGAAACATCGCAACAGGTAAGCCGGGCAAAAACCCTGCCAAGATATCCGGCTCTGGCTACGCATCACTAAAGTTCCCCACTAGCCTGAATGAAAGTTCGGCGCTCTTTGAAGGCCTGGGGGACTCGATGCTAAGCTGTTTCTAGCCTGCACCAAACGGCACAAAGCATTGCCAAGGTCTTGGCCAACCCGACGCCAAGACACATTCCATCTCACTCGCTGCACATCTAAGCGATCACGAAATGCTTAGCATCTTTCAAAACTTTAGCTACTATGCTCCAATTAAAGCGTGCCGCACAGTCCTATTTGGGTAGTGCTGATGTGCTTAACGCCCAATCATCTTAAATAGTGTTGCGAGAGACTTGGCCAGACCTATGCTCAGTAATGGCCGCTGGCACCATATTGTCTGGGGTGTACGCTTTCAGCTGCCAAGTCCCATGTGGCTTGAAATTCGATGAGGCTTGCGTCGCAAGATCCCAAACAGTACTGACTGACTAGCTTTTGAAGACTTGTGAATCCTTTACAGCAACATATGAGAAAAAGCTCTTCGCTTTCAAAGACGATGTCAGCTCTCCAACCCTGAATTGTATGCAAGAGTTGTGAATCATTGACTCTTCAAATATTCAAAGCCTTTGAACTTCTTTGGCAATTTACATAGGGACGTCGAATCTAGTCGGTCACTGTTTGCATACAACCCGGAACCAGCCCCACGCAGCACCCTCTACTTTGAAATGATCTGGAATTTCCTAATCGTCACATGGCTTGCTTCCCTTGCGAGTTCACAAGACTGCCCTTTTGGTTATGAACCTCAGATCCCATTGACCCCTTCGAACCAAACTATCGAGTGGGCTCCATGTCCTGTCGATAACGAACCAAACCTCGAGTGTGCCACGCTAGATGTCCCTCGTGACTACACAGACTCGTCTTCTGGCATGCTGCCACTACTACTTGTTCGAGTACCGGCAAATAGCACTCTCTCTAATGGAAAATCGATCATCTACAATCCAGGTGGGCCTGGATCGAGTGGCGTTGAGGCCCTTATTTACAACGGTGCTGGTTATAGGGAGTGTGTATGATGAATGGCTCTTCGGATGATTTTGCTAACATCGGCAGTGGCATTGGCGGCAATTACCACATCGTGAGTTTCGATCCGCGTGGAGTGGGTCTAACGATGCCTTATGATTGCCCCGAAGTGAATGCTATTGAATACTCCTCGTTGCCGTGGTACGATCCTTTGGGCCTCAATGCAACCTACACAACGTTCAAGAGGCAGGCACATCTATGTGGGCTGCCGGAATACCATCACGCAGGTGAACTCCTTGGTACAGCATTCGTTGCGCGCGACATCAACGCCATTGCAGAGGCTCTTGGCGAGGACGGCCTCATACGATATTGGGGGTTCTCTTGGGGTACGTTGCTAGGCGCAACTACGGCAGCCATGTTTCCTGATAAAATCGATCGAATGGTCCTTGATGGGAACATCAACCCTACTGACCACTACCACGCTTTGAACCTCGAGGGTATTGCTAGTGCTGATGCTGCTCTATTCCACTACTTCGAGGCTTGTAGTCTCGCTGGCCCTGATTTCTGTGCTTGGGCACAATATGGATCTTCTGCACAGCAACTACAGGATCTTTTCTGGGACCTTTTGGAAGGTCTGAAGAACCATACATACATTATTGAAGATTCGAATGGAGAACCCATCGTCGACTATATTTCACTCAGGGATAGCATGTTCTACAGCGTTCTCTATGACCAGGGCAAGATTTCATGGCCCGATATGGCCGAGGGGCTTTCCGGTTATTACACACTTGCGAACCTTTCTCTTGACTTGGAGAAGAGGTCGCTTAAACCCCTTTTTGCCGTAGACCGGGCAACACCAATTGCTCAGACTGCTATCAATTGCTGTGACTGGACCGGCATCATGGCTGAACTGACCGATTTCGAAGAATGGCTTGCTCTTTTCAACGAGCACAGTGAAATCGGAGGGGGGGAAGTCGAATTACTTTTCAAATGCTCAACTTGGCAGATCGATGCCAAAGAGACAATCAATATCTCCTTTGCAAATATTGAAACCAGAACTCCTCTCCTGTTTGTCAATGGATGGTACGATCCTGTGACACCTCTCATATCAGCGAAAAACTGCTCCGCTGGTTTCGTCGGTAGTGCAGTACTAGAATACACAGGGTCAGGTCATTGCACGAGCTTCGACCGCTCACGTTGCATTCAGGAAAAGGTAACGTCTTATTTCGACACAGGTGAAATTCCAGACACCAGTCGAGCGTGCGAGCCTGACAACCCCGATGTTACCAAGTTCACAGCGGTGGACGAAGAATCTGAGAAACGTGCCAAGACCAAACGTGACCTCGCAGCGAAAGGAATTGAAGGGCCTGTGCTCGATTTCTACCATTCTGCCCTTGCCCGGCGAGATTCGGCGACGGCAACCGCTTCGGATTCGTCCATCCCTGCTTCGTGTACACCAGTGGCAGCAACTAGCACTTCTGACAGCGGGTCGAGTGAGACTGCCAACAGCGTGCTGTCAGATGCACAAGTTGTGCAGGGATTGAGTGATTTGCGGGACTTGTGCAACGATTATAGCGGTGACGGATGGTTATTCAAATTGCTCTGCGGAGCCTTTGCATAAGGCAGAAAAAGGGCCTATACGTCCATTGGGGATTTTCCCTCACTCTAAGAAAGAGCATGTTGTCTATTCCCGAATGTTCAGCGCCATGGTCTTGCTGGGTTTTGAGGGCGAAAACTCGTGACCCAGACAATTAGTATTGCAGCGTATAGTGAGGTTAGCGTGTTTCTGAATATATGTGTATTCATTCCAGGAATGGCCGCACCAGTTCGATATTGCTTGTCAGGGCGTTGCTCGCAATGTTGAGCCGACTCTATGCTGATGTCCTTATGAAAAGCTGCTCCCCCATTGTCTGTAGCTTCATTTGGCGACAAAGCGGGTAGTGATGAACAAACGTGTTGGACAATATAGAGCATTAAGAATGGAAAGCTTGTCCAGCGCTACCATGCAAGACGAATACACGACCGTTAGTTGAAACACGACAGTCACAAAATCAAAACGATAACCGTCCTACTGACTCGGGTTGTTGAGAAATGATTGAGATTAGTGTCTATAGCTTATGTCGATCGCGTCTCAAGGACCAGATCCAAAAGTCAAGGCTCCAGCACTTCAATCACTACCACCAGTGACCACATCCCAAGGATTCGTCTTCGTGAATTGCCCCTCAACCATACAAGTCTGAGGCGGCTGTGCAGGAAACTTATTCCTCCATGCCCAACTATCCTTCGGTCCCTTAGTCGAGTACGAACCATCTACATCTACCTCACCAGTCACAATATCAACCCCCCGAATTGTTCTTTCCATGATCCTGTACACCGTCTCAGGCGCATAAGCAATGACAGCGTGTCCAGCATCCATGATCCGCGAGAACGAGAATTGGCCATGCTGCTTCACCAACGCTTTCAATCCGCCCTGCTCGACTGGCGTTTTGATCCCTTGCATCTCCTGATACCCTGCATCTGCAAAACCGGCTTGGCCCGTCCAGTTCGCTACAAGGGCAGTAGCTTCGCCCCCGGTCCACGGACAGCGGTAGTCGCGGTCGCCGAATATGAAGGCGACTTTGACGTTGTGGGCGAGGAGGTACTCGATGTCAGGGAGACCGTTTTGGCGGACTGCGTCGCCGGACGAGGCGTTGAGCGGGAAGAGGCTAGAGTAGACGGTTGGAAGACCGAAATCTTGCGTTACGACGTCGGAGTCATAGGTGAAGTTGAGCGGCACGCCGAGGGCTTCTTGGGTCGTTGCGTTGTTGAGGTACCATGAGACGGGCAGGTAGAAGTCGCATGGACCGGGGTTGGTTTGAGCTACGTCAAATGGCCATTGCTGGTTCGGCTTGTTAGTGAAACAGTAGAACAAATTGTTGGATGAGAATTGTTTATTGCTTACTTGGTTCATGCCGGGGTATCCTCCAATCACGTTTTGCGCGCAGAAATCGAAAGCCTCCATGCACAATTCGTTGACTGTACCGTTGTTGGCGGAGTATTTTGGGTCGCTCTCCTCGGCGAGAGCACGACATTGATCAATGAGATCACGACAGCCGCCTGGCATGGTGTAGTTGTTGAGACCAGACTCATACTCGGCTTTCGAAGCGAAGTGGACACCGTAGGTGTTGTTGTAAGCGAACTCTGGGTAGCCGAGCATGGCTGACTGGATGTCAACGCAGCCGTTTGTGATCCCTACAGCGTCAATCCTGAGGTCTTTGTGCTCAAGCGGGTGATCTGACGACAGGTTCTGAAGGCCCTTGGAGATCTGCACGGCTGTTTCAGGCACCCAATATCCTGCCCAACTATTGCCAATGATATCGATCTCATTGGATTCTGTAGTATAACCTGGGAAAGAGGACAACCAATGTTCGGCAAAGTGCCATAAAGCCTTGGCCGCCAGCACGGTATTGTTCGCTGTTTGATTGAACTGCTGAGCGGGGAATGTACCGTAGCCGAGAGATGCATTGACTTGAGGCGGCGAGGAGTCCTCCAGGTCAAGAGGAGTGATTACTCCTCCGTCAACAAGTAGATTGAATGTGCCGTTAATAAGCTCACTGTATGAGAATCCGGCAAGGACAGGTTGATCGATGTAAAGCATGTTGACGAGGTTGTTGAACGACCAGGGATTGTCGAGAGTATCTGTGCCTTCGATATTGACATAGCAAGGTCCACCTTCGCTTGCAAGAGCTGAATAAGTAGAGCTCTCTCCAGGACCACCAGCCAGATAAATCCCTAATGGCGCAGTGGAAGCATTGTTGCGAGCCTCAAAGTAGAGGAAATAAGTATTGATATCGTATCCACCAACATCAGAGAGAATGCTGCCTGGCAGATGCACGAAGCCGCTGTAGATCTTTGCCCCAGGCCCTCGTTCGCAGACTTTCGTCTTGGAATCTTGTTAGTCAGTGAGTCTGGCGCCAGTGGAAGACTTGCCTCCTTGAATGATATGGTGACCTGCTCGTTGACCTTTGATTCGACTAGAATCACATCGGAGGATTTGGGTGGGATCTGAGCGAGAGCAATTGGCAATATGGCTGCTGCCGTTGCAGCAAAGCAGGTTGTGATTCGCATGTTGCTAACTGTGTGACTCTATGGTGTTGTGCTTTCGTGCTCCATCTTGAGGTAGGCGATCGATGCGCTTTAATAGTTTTCAGCAATCATGACCGAGTGGCACGAAGAGCTCGAGGCGCAAGCAATGCGTCGGAGCTTGCTCGAAGACGTTGCATGCTACCGAAGCCATAACTGTGGATGGTGTGGCCTGAAGCTACGTCGTACGCCATCGAGCATTTACCACTTGTACTTCCACTTTCGCCTGCGATCTACCTCGCATTTTCAGGACGTTAGACTCCTCGCTTTCCTGGATTAAGCTTTATCGGCCGTAAAATGCAAGAATTTGTCCTGCCTAAAGAGGGACGAGCACTTTTGAAGAGTGTGAAGCTTTAATTGGAACTCAAACTACGTACTTCTTGGCACCATCTCGTATAATACTATTCCCGAAATGGCATGGTCCTTTTCAAGCTGAGCCACCACGACGCCCTATTTGGCCGCCTCACCATTGCTGACTCATCTCTGTGGGTGTAACAAGCCTTTTAAGTACGCGAGCAAGCATCGATTAGCCACCTCTCGTGAGCTACTATAGTGTGAGAAATGTCTTAGCATGCGAGTACTCTGCCTTGCACTCTTTACGTGAGATAAATATGCCCCCCAAATCCAATGTGCCGATTCGGATAGGGGGATCGCGAGCTCGCACAGGCTGCAGGACATGCAAGCAAAGACATGTCAAATGCGACGAGGGTCGGCCAGTATGCTCAAATTGTCGCCGTGCGAATCGCCAATGCAGTTATGACGCATCCCAGCCACAGACACAGTCTTCGACACCAACCAACCCTGAAGATTTTGAGCTCATAGTATTACAAACTGTGCAGTACCTAAATCACTCAGCTTGGCCGAGTCTGAACAGCAGTATCAGTCCGTATAGATCATTCGAATCGGAGGGAATATGTGCTATTCAGCACTTTGCACGTCATCTAGGCAAAGAGCTTGCTGGATGCTTCTCCGACACCATCTGGTGCGACATTTTGCCTCGAGTTGCGCAACACGAACCTTCTGTATGGCACGGGATGGTCGCTGTCAGTACCTTGGACGCAAACCTTCGACGTGACTATGGTAGCCCTGGGAGAATACCTGACAGTGTTGCCATCATACACTATAGCAAGGCGATACAGCAATTACATATACGTCTTGAGAAACCTGAAGATGAGTTGTGTAAGGATGTGGTTCTGCTTTCGTGCATTCTCTTTGCCGTGTTTGAATGTTTGCAGAGCCACTATCACTCCGCGCTGCGTCACATCAGCGGCGGCATGAAGCTGTTGATAGAGTGGGAAGGCGAAGGAGAGCTCAACAATCAAATAAGCTCGGAAAATTATCTCAATCGCACAACCCTACAGTCCATTTTCCTCGCACTGGATTCGCAAGCTCTACAGCTAGGCGCACCTGATTTTCGAGACCTCTTCTCGGGACCAGCATTGGACGATCAGCTACAGTTCAACCATTTGTCGACAGCTGAGGATGCTCATCTCTTATTGAATCAAATCCTCAATCGCCTGTCGCACTGGGCAAATTGGGCTCCACCCGTCACAGCAAGTGGCACCCCACCCGATGATGAATGGATGTTGCGAGAGAAGCAGAAAATACAAGCTCAGCTGGATAGATGGGATTCAACATTCAAAATGTCGATGCAACTTCCTGATAACCAGCCTGCAGGACTTCTTCTACTCGTCCAAAGAAATGTTATGCGCGCATTCTTCGGTAGAGCTTGCGATGGTCCGAGCGAGATGGAATGGGACAAATACCTACCGCTCTTTGAAGAGGCCGTAGCATATGCCGAGACCTACATGGGGCTGATAGCTGCCAGCTCTTCAGTACCCACACAAAACAGTGGGTGTGAGTTTTCACGAATTGAAAAGTTGAAGCCGGTCCTGACTGTTGCCATGGATTTGGTCCTGCCCCTTTTCATGTTAAGTACTAGATGTCGACACTCTGTGGTCCGGCGGCGGGCTCTGAAGCTGCTTCGGGCTTGCGGTCGCAAAGAGGGCATTTGGGACTCGCGGGTTTGCGCTGATCTGGTAGAAATGGTCATTGAAGCTGAGGAAAGTGCTGCTTCTGAAGATGGGCAAATCCCAGACTACGCTCGGATGTGCATGATTGACGTCCGATTTGGAGAGGAGCGGTCTGCGGTAGTGTCTTTAGTTCTTCAGGGAGATGAGGGTTCACACTGTACAGACTATTTGTCCGAGACCGTAGACGTCTGATCAGTTCTTCTCAACTCTTAATCAGGGTCTTGCAGACTTTGGCATAAGCTCGTCTTGTAATAGACTTCTAGGGAGTGAGAATTTATGCTCTGTGACTTTACGTCAGACATAGGGGATATTTCGGGTCGTCGAAAGCTTGACCGCCGATACTTTGCAAAGTTCTTGTTGCAAGACATGGTCCTATGCCAATAGCATGGATACTGGGGAAGACCGTGAAATCTGCGCACTGGCCCTACACAAGGAAGTGAGCAACAGTGATAACTGCATGCACTGTTACTTTTCTGGTGGGCATCAACTCGACAGCGCTGCTGGCTGCGACCACAGAAGTATCCGAGCACTTCCGTGTTGAAAATTCATCATTCGATGACGGGCATAGAATGCCGGTGCTGCTATGGTGCCACTGGTCATCCTTCCGGCCATGGAAGACTTTGGGGTTCGAACCTATCTATCTCGGCCTTTACCTGATCTTTACAATTTTTCCCATGGTGCAGGGGGTTGCCAAGAACTTCACTACCTTGCTCGTTGCGAGAGCTGTCTCTGGAAGTTGTGGCGGAGCGCTGCAAAACGCTACTGACGGTATGACTGTAGATATATGGGGTGACGATAAAACGAGGAAGTCTCTTAGTCTTAGATTCTTGGTGTGTTCATCTTTGCGTTGCTGGGAGGCGTCACGGTCGGCCCAGTGGTGGGAGGCATGATCGTCCGATTTTTAGACTGGAAGTGGTATGTTAAGGCTCACCGAGACTGTGAGTTCAATACTGTAGGATAAAGCTCCTCATCTACGTCATCTTTTCCCGTTCATCGTAGTCTTCCTACAAGAAATGAGGAACTCTGCCAAAGATATAGCAAAGACTGGCATCAAGAAATGAGTCTCTCCAGCTCCCAACGAAACCATCCTGCGTTCCAGTCAGATGTTAGTAACGGAATTTGTGTTGTCGAGTTTTACACTGTGGTCGGCATTTTCCTTCAGCACCGTCCTCATAATGACACAATCGATCCCACTCGTTTATACATCGCAGTATTCATGGCCAGAGTGGAAGGACAGAGTTGTGCAGAAGGCACTGTTTATTGGTGAGTGTATCGGCCTGCTCCTGTACTTCATTCAAGATCTCGTCATCTACCCACGCTACTCGACCCGGCGATCACATATACTCAGTGTGCTGAAGCGGCCCGCGAGCCAAAGCTCACGCCTTCCCCTTAACCCAGCAGCTCGGCTATACCCCTCGATACCAGCATCATTTTTCGGCCTCACTGCTGGCTTCTTCATCTATGGTTGGACTTCGCAACCAGAACGAGGATGTAGCTGGTTATGGCCAACTGCCGGAATCACAGGGGAGTTAGGGGAAAAGCGGCGCCATCATAGTGGACACAGCGGGCAGATTTGGGGCTCATATCGAAAAACAAAACCAATATGATCCACAGCACAATACAATCAGTATCTGCGCACTAAATACATCTGACCATACATCAGATCGAAGCTCTTACGTCAGGGAATATCGCTGTGATTAGCTTGGATCTGGGGAAAGGTACAGACAAAGATGGGTGGCGCAGGTCTTCGGTCTGTTAGCAGAGAAGAGCATCAGGAGCAGCTCTAGGAAAGGTTCCTAGGAATAGGTGAGATCTAAATGCTTTCTATTCGCGAGAAACGAAAAGACGGTTATGTATTTCGTCGTGACCCAAGCACACGTACGCAAAGCACCGAACGAACCAGTCGACAGAAAAAGTGTCCTATCTCTTCTGCATTGTCGCCCCGCCGTCGACGGTAATTGCTTGCGCCGTCACAAACCCAGCTCCGATAAGCCACTCAGCACAGTCCGCAATATCCTCCGGCATGCCGCCACGATTAGCAGCAAACTTCTCGGCATCGTCGCCCTCAACCTTCCATTTTTTACCTTCTTCATCCCCCTTCTTGCATTCATGAGACACCCTGATACGCCCGGGCGCAATGAGATTAACGCGGATGCCAAATTCTGATAGAGACACGGCCATGCTGTGTGTCAGACCCAACAACCCAGATTTCGACGATGCATAGCCTTCTTGATGCGGATCCGACTGCAGCATGCGGAAAGAGGATACATGAATGATACATGGGCTAGATCCGGAGCGTTGCTGCTTCCTGATTTCACGATCCTTGCTGACTTTCATGTAAGGCAGAACCGCTTGGGATAGCAGAAAGGGAGCACTCAGGTTTGTTTCGAGGTACGCAGTCCACTCAGCTGCCGTGTCCAAGTCGTCCATGCCTTTGCCGTCCTTCCAGAATGGCGTGCTGATGCCGCCATTGTTGATGAGGACGTCAATTCTGTTTTTGAAGAATGCGGCCGCCTCTTGTGCTGTTCTACGGATGTCGTCTATCTTCCGAAGATCACACAAGGAAGACCCAAGATTGCCGTCGGCTAGAAACTGATGCAGGTGGGTGTTGACACAGTGGTTGAGTTCCTCCTCGTTAAAGTCGAGAATGAAGACTCGGTGGCCCTTTTGTAGAAAGTTCCGCGCAAGGCAGCGGCCAATTCCGGATGCAGCTTAACTTTTGTGTCAAGGCTAGAAATTGGACATGGAAAATCGGGCTCGCTTACCTCCAGATACTAGGATGTTCTTTTGCGGTGGGGCAGTTACAGACGGCGATGATGGTTCGCCTGGTGCATTGGGTGGCATTTTTTGGCAACAGATGCTGTTGAAGATCGATGAATTGTCTTTGACTTTCAATAGCTGAAAATCGTGGGGGCTGATGTCACCGCAATGACAGCAGCAGTTGCGACGGGAAAACTATCCGCCCCCGTTGTTCATAGAGACGGAATCTGATCTGCTAATTTACCCAGCGTCAACTTTTCTCCTTCGTCTGCGTGCTCAACCTCCCAGTTCGTTTCTTTACACCCACGTGCCTACCAAATGCGACTTGCGTCTTTGTTGCTATCTACGATAAAATATATTTAATTATATGAGAGCCACGTCCTTGACCTCAGTTGAGATCGTCGAGCTGCAAATCGCCACAACCACATGGAAACACAGCATATATATGTGTGTGTGTATGCTGTTTCCATGTTCCCGTCGAATGTCAAAATTCTAGAAGCATAACCCGACACTAGCTTGATTCCAAGGATCCCAGACTCATTGTCGCAATTTTTACATGTGGGTTGCGATGGAAAAGTGCGACTGCTCGACTCCTTTGGTACTTCCTGAGCGCGACTTTCAATTTGAAGTGTCACGCCCTGCATGGAGAAATTAAGGTCTATTTCAAAATTGGAATTTCAATCCAATGGCATTTCACGCGCCAATTGGTGAGAATGTCAGTGTACGGCACGAGCAATTAAATTACCACAATATTCCCTTTCGCTTAGCCTTTCCAAAACCTCTTTCAAGAGTCACGCGTCTTTCAAGAAGCGTTTCACAAGTTGCACGCACACAGGTAGCCATGGATAGGCACATGGCCTTATATTTCATAAGCCGGCCCAGGTCATGGCGTTGCGCAACCAGCCAGCCCTCAGTCAGAGAGACGGCTCTCATGGTATTGAGTGTTTAAGCAGGTATGCCCGTCGGATGCCTTGTTCGATTTCCCATGCTTGATCAGCTCGATCTCGTAGGGCATCTAGTTTTAGCCGAGGATGGACACAATTTGTGCCGCCGCCCTTATCACTCCTTACCCTGACGTACGAAGTGCCTGATGATGGTTCAGATCGAGGGTACGCCGAGCGTATATTATGCGAAGCATGTTGAAAGGTGTCGTTGATTGACCTCTCGTTTTCGTAGCTTTCACGACGCTCATGTCTTGGATTATCATGAGAATCGCCACGGTTCGAAGAACTTGTCGCAAAGCGAGGCCGTGGTGGTTCGGACGACCACACGAGTGAATTAGCACGATCGGTTCGAGCGACCCGGGGGAGGGATCTTGTGTAGTCGTCGTCTTCGGAGGAGAAAGCTTCTTGATGATATTCCTGATTCAAAGGCTGTGGTCCTTGCGATGCTCGACGTTTGTTTAGATCTGCGGCGATTAACTGGAGATTCGCGTGCGTCAGATCTTCAAGGTAGCGATGACAGCGAGGCCAAAGGAGCATGTATATATGCATGCCGGGTTCAATGACAAAGCGCCAGTTTTCTCGTGTTATTGAAGCGCTCAGCTCCAAGCAATATAAGTCGTAAAATTCGCCTCCCAAATACTCACCTTCATCATATCCATCGTATCCATCTGCTGCGAAAAATTTAGTTAATGGTGAACAGACCCTCCGAATGAATTTGCTAATTAGGCCCCATCCCATGCACTCCCTGATGGAAATTTGGTGCTGATTGGTAAAGCAGTCTGTAAAGTAAACGATCTGGTTGAAACGGGACCATCTATCGAAGTGAAAATAGGTCCAAGTTCTGAGCGGTTGCGCTACTGACCACAAATCTACGTCACCAATGTACCTATCAGACCCAACTCCTGGCACTGCCTGCAAATGAAAATCGTCGTGGAGGAGCCATGTTCTCATGAAGATATGACTTTCGGGTGAGATTTTCTTCTCCCACACACGCGGAGGGATTGTACAAGCAGACAAAGGATCGACTAAGCTGAAGTAACCACGTTGTATCCATGGAAACCAGGGGCTAGACCTGTAATGATCATTGATCCAAGTCATCATATTGTCCCAACCGCGGCAACTCGACCACGGGACAGAAACAGGAGCATCTGCATCATCTGCGTAGTCATAGAAGTGTATGACGGCCTCAGTCTTCGATCCACTGTTTGGTTCGACGTTCTCATCGTGCGTTTCGAGTAGAGTGGGTTCCTCTTGTGACACGTCAGAGCTAGTGTTGGAGAACCCCATGCGAGAGGCAGCATCGCTAGTCTCGTGAAGAAAATCGCTTCGAGGTGCGGCGACCGAGTCTCGTGTAGGCGAGGCACTTCGTTGTTTAGCGGAAGCACTAACCTCCCCAGTAAAGATGCTGGCAAAAACATCCTCGCAATCAACGGGAGTGGGCTCTAAATCATCATCATCACAATCTGACACATGGAAGCTCTTCTCCAGCCCAATTGTTCTGGGAGTCTCGCCGAAACAGCATGATAGATTATACATAATATTCGATAGCGTCTCGTCTTCTGGTTGGAAGTCTGTATGGTCAGCAATCTTCTTGAGCCTTTCAGTCCTCGAGGTCTCGCCGGAGAGAGAATCTCTTCCTCGCTCGCTGCTTGAATGATTGGACGTATCGTGCGCCGGAATATGCTCGTTCGACAAAGCTTGTGGATGTGAGCATTCAACACTTGAATCAACACCTATACTAGCTTCCTCATAGCGACCCCCTTGAAAGAGTTCAGCTACCTGTTCATGTGGGATGACTTTGCCAGGCTCTTCACACGAACTTGGCAGTAGGCCATCATGATGGTCATAGTTTGGAAGCTCAGCAGGACAGGAAGCATTATGTGTTTCGGAAGTGGCAGGCGGTGGATGTATACTGCCAATGCATGGGTCGATAGGAGTGCATTCAGCCTGAATGGCTGACACCGGCATAGGCGGTGTTGAAGGTTCAGGCAGAGGAGGTGATGTGGTTAAGGTTGGATGTACGCTGCTTGTCGCTACAGATACTGACATGGGTGTAGCTTCTGGGACTGATGTCTCTAGAGTTGTATCAACATCCTTGGTTTGTGCTTGTGGGCTGTGCAAAGCAATACTCTGTTTGGTGTCTGAATGAGCCTGCGAGGTGTCGTGTTCCTGTTGTCTCGGCTGCGCAAGCAGTAGGAAATAGTCTCCTGGTAGGGCCATAGTGTGCCAATTCTCGTTGTTGAGGAGCACGTTCCGTCTACTCTGGAGCTGGAATCGGCCTTCCATGACAATGCGAGGAATGTCTTCATGCTGAAGGTATGAAACTGCAAGCCCGACAATCGATCGCATATCGGCCCAGGAGGAGCAAAGGTCCCAAGGGATTCGGAAGTCTCGACCAACGCAGTCTCGGAGATAGACATGCTGGTGGTCGGTCGAAGGCTGTTTAGGGACATCCTTCGGTCTACAACGGTATGTCAAGAGGAAAATGGCCTCATCTGGCGATGGTCTGCTCCGAGGATCGATTTGCAACATGTACCAGGTAAATTCGGCGATAAGCAGACTTGCTCCCGCATCCTTGATCTGTAGACCTGGGAAGGGGATTTCGTCGTTGCAGTAATTGTTCAGGATGCCAACGTCAGGGAAAGGTAGTTGTCTTGTCAACATCTCGAAGATGGTGCAGCCGAAGGACCAGATATCACATTTGGAATCGTACACATTCTCTTTCCGCGAGGGAATCAGACCCAGCACTTCCGGGGCTTGGTAGCCTTGAGTTCCGATCTGGGTTCGCAGACTCGTTTGCCTTGTGATGGTTCTCTTACAAATGCTGAAATCTCCAATCTTGACCCACCATACAGGCTCGAGCTGCATGACGAAGATATTGGCAGGTTTGATATCGCGATGGATCAGATCGAGGCGATGCATGACGCGAATGCCATCCAGCACTTGGTGGGCAATGTGTCTAATGTCCGACTCTTTCAGTCCATCTTGGACGTATTTCTCGAGATCACCATGAGGCACAAACTCCATGGCCAGGTATATGCTGTTCTTGTCTTCATACCAGGAGAAGAACTCGACAAAGCGATGGACGTAACCCGGTTGAGACAATTGTATGAGGGCATCAAGCTCTTTCTTGTAGTCGATTTGCACATAGGTCAACTGCCTCCGTCGCAGCACCTTGACCGCTCTGCTCTTCACCATCTCGCCATCACGGCTCTCTTCGCGATGGACCTCGCCAAAGAGGCCAACCCCAAGGTCCTCGCATCGTCGCCATAGCAGCTCGACTTGTTCGGAGGTGCCTCGTTGACATAGGATGTCCCCATCGTCGTACGTGGTGATGGTTTCTAATGTCTCCAGCTCACCCGGGAGTACCCGATTTTGGCGTACGACTTTATTTCTCCCACTGCTCGGCGCGGGAAAGGAAGTTGTACTCAAATGAAAAGTCGCTTGCTGGATATTGATGACGTCACCGTATCTATTTCCAAGGACTGCGGTAGCTTGTCCACTTACCCTCGTGCTACCGTACTGATTGGCCTTTGCCATTTTGTTATTTCTGGCGACATGGCATCGGTTGACAGGAATGGAACAATAATGTCACGCGTCAGCAACAAGATGATCGATTAGGTTATTAGGCTGAGGGCGAGTAGGCTACAAACTTGATATGTGCTTGGCGCTGCAAGGCACATGAGGCTTAAGGTCTTGGGCGTCACCAACTTGGAAGGCGCGGGCTTCATGCCTCCACTCGCTGTGTACGAAGTACGTAGGTGGTAGCCAAAACGCTGCCATCGAACAACATTCACCTATTGTTGTTATTGACGCATTGGATGGATGCAAAGAGGTGTGGATGATACCAAATTGCAGCTACTTCTTCAGACGAAGGCAACGATACTCAATGGACTTCACTGGTCCCATCTGCCGACGGCCAGGTGAACACCGTGTGTCAGCAAATGTCCAGTTAAATCTGATTATGTGCAAGTGGGCTGTTCATCTGGGCTGTGACTGCCTGTCCCTTATTCCACGAACGAAAACGATTCACTTCGGAGAGGCTAGATCGGATTGTTGAGTCGAGCAGCACTTGTGCTCCTAAGAAGAATCTCAACGAGATTTGCCTTGCTGCCCATGCTGAGACACAGACTTCAAAGCATAAAGTACTAACCTTCTCTCTTCTCGCTGGCTTCTGCACACTCTTTCATAACGCTGCTCCGCGCCACGAAAGACGATAACGACCTGATATTCCATTTTCTCCTGCTGTTCTCATCATCGCAGCGCTTCGACTTCACCCTTCACTTCTCCATTTCCTTACCAGCGAGGCAAGTGATGGCAATCACTTCTGCGTGCATGAGAATAGGTAGGTGCACATAGATTTAACCGAAGACTGTGCACAGCTTAAGTCTGAGAGCCCTTTTTAGACTAAGGTCTGGACATTTACGTTATCGTTGCGCGTCTTGGCCAAATTACCTAGCGCCACCTCATTAGTAGAACGCGCTAAATTTCACAAACTGACCCACGGGAGGAGAGCTTACCGGGGTACGGTCCCTTAAATCCAATTTTAGAGTTGTCTTCACCATTCTTCAGCATTTAAGAATTTCTACGCGGTGATCATCGACATCCAACGTCAACCGAAGTCACTGGTAGTCTTAATGAGCGCAAATACTGAAACCACGAGATGTTCATCTACTGATGCAACAGGTAACAGAACCAGTCTCTTCGCGATTCCGGTATAACCAACTTGGTGATGGACAGATTCGCCTGCTGCGACCGCACCAGGCATTTGCCAGACGCGCAATATCTCTGAAAATCGAGACGTATGAACTCAAGAATGCGCCAAAGTTCTGTACATTGTCATATTGCTGGGGAACGCCCTTTCAATCGGAACGCGTACAGTGCCATGACCAGCACAACGATGGCTATCTGCGCTTGACGCCAAGCCTACTCAAAATACTAAGAAAGATTGCCAACCACAAACTTGCTAGTGGGTTGCCTCTTTGGATCGATCAACTATGTATTGATCAGGAGAACAACGCGGAACGAGCTCATCAGGTCAAAGTGATGGGAAATGTCTACGGCAGAGCCGAGAGGACATTGATCCATTTGGGTAATGGTGGTGCAGAGTTTAAAGATGCGAATGACTGCCTATCGAAGCCTGTCCGCTATCATCTCGATAACATACGTTACTACGCACTTCTGCTAACGTGTTTATGCGTGTGTATCTCAACCACAGAACCGCCAAGAGGCAAGGCGGTCTTGCGCAGACTGCTTGCAACACCGTGGTTTGAAAGACTTTGGGTTGTCCAGGAATTTGCCATTTCTCGCAATCGGTTCGTCATTTGTGGCAGGAAGGCTCTCCCATGGGACGAATTCTACAAGAGCATGAGTCTAGATGAGTTCTACGACCGCGCAACGGGCATGTTAAACGAGCTCCATGATTTTACAAGCCCAGATCACAACTCAGATAGAGATTTCTACAGCTTGCTAGACAGCTTCGCTGCCAGGAGTGTATCAGAACCTCACGACAAAATCTTTGCACTACTGGGTCTTGCTGAAGGCGTTGGCTCCCTTGCAGATGCTGCTGACTATGATGAACCATTCTGCAACACAATCATCCGGGCCATGCGCCTCTTGATCGAACAGAGCGCAACACGATGGCACTCAAACAGATTTGAGTTTCTGCATTTTGTGGACCCAAAGTGTTCCATACTCCGAGAGTACGGTCCTTCATGGATGCCGACCCTCAACATCGACCACAACCCTAAGGCGCCCAAGTCTAAGAAAGCAAGAAGTCAATGGCTGGCGTTGATAGAGACCACAAATTACGACGGGTTGCAACTTACAGCTCGTGGAATTCGAATCGACGTACTTTCAAAGAGACTAGCTCGGGCGCATAAACACAACATTATCCGTTCGGACGAGCATTTACTTAGCACAGACGACCCAGAATATCGGTATGAATGGCTTACCTCACACCAGTTCCACCTAGAGGCTCATGAGGTCTGTGGGCCAGGTGATATGCTGTACGTGCTGGATGGCCTTCACGTCGCTTGCGTATTGCGACGTGAATCTTCTTCCAGCCCCGATCAGGGTCATTACTTGTTCCTGGGTTTCGTGTCGCCTCCATTTTCAGGACCGGGCGCAACATATTTTCGGGACGAAGAGGTGCCTGCCGAGGCATTCACTCGTATGCGATATGCAGGAAAGTCTGCGGGAAGTGAAATTGAACGGCAGTCGTTCCACACAGAAATTTGGGAGCCTTGGTTGAGGGGTGAGGAGAAAGTACACCCTTTGCATATTGAGGACATCGTCCTAGTGTAAAGGCCAAGCAATGTGTGCGAAGCAAGGGGGTTACTCGTCCTGTTTCTGCCGCTTCATGCGTGACCTCGTCCCGACCTAGACTTCCCTCTCGGTCACGAGAACCATGAAAAGTGCTGGAGATTAATTACCTTATTACCGACTCCTCGTCGCATTGACCCACTCGACATTTTGTGGCAACTTGGCATATTGCGCCGCCTCACCCAACCCTGGGTGTGTCTCGGAGATGTACACCGCCTTCTCTTGAAGGTAGATGCCCGGTAGAGACAAGTCGCCAGTGCGGGATAGGGAAAGGTGTGTCGTGTGCTAGTCTGCGAACCCTCTGTGCTCCGTGGCTATAGGAGCAGTCCTCAGTGTAGATGTGATTCGCGGGAATGGATTGGCCTGGAACTGTCCCATGATTGTAGTGACACCAGAAGACTTCGGACGAGTCTTCAGCAACGATGACGGTTTGAATAGAGCCCGAGCAGTGTCCTATTAGCACGCCTCCGCGTAGAACTTACTCGGAACAAAGAGCAAAACTTTGCCAGAGTTTAGTGAGTTCACGCTCATCCCGGCCCCGTTTCGGGCCTCGAGGGAGCCTATACTTTATTAGCTGCACATCGCCCCTAAGCCTATCGCCCGGCTACACCCGCGTTGCTTGTAACATTATTAGATCAGTCGAACTCAACCTTCATCTGGTCTTTTTAGCACGAGAAAGTCCTCTCAAAGGTTCCATGTTGTCCACAGACCAAGCTAGGTACTATCGGGAAATGCAAGTCCTTCATCGTGGCTGCTCAAGGGACTGCAAGCGTCTGGTGCGGCTGAACAGCACGGAGAGCAGCCTGATGTTGTCTAAGCTTTGCATCGCAAAGTCGATCCATTGAGACAGCAGCAAAGCTTTGTCTGTGTCTTGATTTCAGATCTAGCTTTGTTCTCCCCACTGCGATAGGCGGCGCATGGATAGATCGCGCACAAGAGTATCCGATAATACTGGTCGAGCACGTTCTGCAGCTCTGGGCTTGACATCCTAATGGTGGATGCTAAATATGCCCTGCTACTAAGTGGAAGCTTCATATCCCCTGCAGTATAAATTCAGCGACGCTTTACCCACTTTTACAGCATGCGAAAGCTTTGAAAAATTATTGTTTCAAGCGACTCCAAGTTTTCCCTGCTGCATACCGTACGTCTGTGCAAGTGTGGGAAGACTCGATAGATGGAAGAAGATTCAGGAGCCAAAATGTGTCAGGATGCTATTGGTTGCCTGCCAGCCACTTGACGGGCCTGATCGTAGTCAATTGCATGTGCTCCTCAGTAATGCAGGCATGTCGAATAGTACATACAACACAGGCTGCCGTTCATATATGCTGTGATGTGAATGATAGGTATCCTCCCAACTCATTCGATAGGCTGCTTCGATGTGGAATCAGATTCGAAGGGACACGACGGCCAAGGCAAGACAAGAACTGACTTTGAAGGTAGTGATACCAGCGGACAAGAAGAGGGCGGTGCTCAACTGCGGTAAACTAATGGAAGCCGGTGAGCTCTTTTGTTCTGCGTCCGAGGTAAAGGTGACATACACATTGTCCGGTTGAAAGCGCAAATCCATAGAGATGAGGGATGCGCACGTCTGGACATTCGTCATGCATCCATGCGTAGGTTGCAGCTTCACACCGAAGCTTTTCATCACCATTTCCGGGGCGTACTTTATCACCGACACGGTAAGGCAATGGAAATCGAATGAGGACTCGTTTCAAGCCGGCAATAGTCACCGGAACGCATAAATTGTAGCTTCCACTCACCCACTCAGTCCAGGCTGCGACACGACATAGCGAAGGAGAGGGCAAGCCAAGATGATGAGCGACTCATTCCTGGATTAACTTTTGGCGACGGTCGATGAAGTTGTAGAATTCGAGTTGCGCTTTAGGATATGTTAGCTGGAGAAGGATGTTTGTCTCTCTGTGTCTGGCCTCATCGTATGTGATATTCCCGCGCAGAAGGGGGAGCATCATGGGCATAGCATGTTTATAGCGAGGCGGTGATCAAATAAGGGGGAACTTCGGGAAAGTCTTTGTGCCCATTGACGGCTAAATATCGGTTCCACTTTGAACGATCACCAGGAGAACATTTATCTGCCAAGCTTAATACGTATTAGTGGGAAGTCACCCCCACGTTATCTTACAGCTTAGTGGCATTGGCTTAGGGGCCCTAAGGATGTCCTCTAGGCTGCCGGTGTGCTTTTTTGGGGTATCTGTTGAGAGAACTCAGAAGAGTAAGACCGCAGCTCGCTGTGTCTGGACACATCCACGGCGGCTACGGTGAGCAGCAGCTCCTGCATGACGAGGTGCAAAGGGCGCGAGATGATATTCTTACACGACAGGGCGGCATCATTGCAATCCTACGGATGGTCTGCGGCATTATCGCGGCGCGGCTGGGTTCTCTACACCCCGGCATGACAAGAATGGTGAACGCAGCGATCGCGCCTGGGGCACAATGTGAAGTATGGAAGGATGCTATTGTATTGCAACTGTGATTACTAGAGAAAGTAAACGTGCGGTTGCCAGCATAACACATTTTTCTGCGCTAGTTGTGGGCTCGCGCGCTTGTCATTGAATTCTTCTAACACCTCGTTTCCATCGTGAGGAATTTTCAATACCTTCTCCAATGGCTTCACCCGAGCAGTCCATTCGGGAACCTCTTCTAAGACATTCTCCTTATCCTGGTATGTCTCAATTTCCTCTCTCGTCATCATAGCCTGCGCGGTTCTAGGTATTCCTCGAGTGATCCTTTCGTTAAATGAGAGCATGATTAGAGCAGGGATGCATGCAAGTATCGCGTAACGTGCCGGTTCTGAGTAATCTTGTGGATCTGGAATGGACGACACAGGCCAACGATTAAACCAGAATCGCTCGAGTTCATTTCGTAGGTCGTTTGTACGATTCAGCACAAGAGCCTCGTACATACGATACATGGCAAAGAGAGGCGTATCATCGGTCGCTTTACAGAAATACATACGTATCATTGGCCTCGTATTGCACGAGGTTGTCCCTATGCACCCTTTGCCGACCTCTGTTATTCTTTACCCCACGATATTCTGCTTGTAAATTCTCTAGCGAATTTGTGCCACTCCTTTTGTTTGCTAGGATCGAGACGAACAAATTTCGTGGGTTTATCAACGAAAGTGTTCTAGATGTGTTTGGTAAGACTTACCAGTTGCTGGGGTCGGGCTGATATAATCGGTATATTTCGAATGGCAGATTATCCATTGAATCACCCTCCCAACCACGTATATTCATATCAACGATAATGTGAAAGCGTTGCTCAATAATACCAGAGAGGTAGAAATAATGCTTTTCTGGCCAGGGCTTAGGATTGTGGTCACTACAGAACCGAAACCAATTTTTTACAATATTTAAATAGTCGTTATACCAATGTTCGTGAGCTCTAATAATAATGTTTTTCAAAGGATATCACGTTGTCGCCTATTTTCGAAACTGAAGGCTTAAAATATTAATGTGATAGAATAATTTAGAGGTTAGGAAGTTATAGGTAGTTAAACTTATTATTACATTAAAATCGTGGTAGCCCGACACCGCTTATTTAATTTTCAATTAATCTAAGGTACCCTTGGTCGTTATTCTCGTCGCTATTTACTTCTATATATAGTCTAGCCGACGCGATAATTGTGAGATCCTATCACAGTAGGGGTTGCTTAGGTCTAGAGGAGGGAAGAGGACTAGCTAAAGTATCTCTCATACCACTACCTTCAGATATCGACTGAACGCTAAGGAAGTTAACCTCAGCGTTCTGACCGCCTTAGCTTTATTAGCTGAGGTGCAGCCTTAGCTTGGCGCCAGGGCTGCACGCGTCACATGTGCGTCTGAGCATCTCTACTACATCACGTGCGCTGCACGTTCGCCTCGTAACAAATCCCCGCTATAGGCGGCGGTTAGGGACAAGCTAGAAGAGGTTAAAAACCTATAGATAGGGCTCTATATACAACGATTCTAATCCTAGAGAGCGCATAGAGGTAATACGTAGAGCGACCGTAAGCTCCCCGTAGGGGGACCGTATACTAGCCGTACGTAACGTTCTCTATTTAAGTTATCGGGTCCTAGATCCTAATAATTACTCCCCCTTAAAAAGATAAAGTCGTCCACGACTTTATTATCTTTATCGCGTTAAAGAATAGTATTATAGATATCTTATCGCGCTTTAGTCTCTCTCTAAAAACGAATATAAGGGCCGCGTATAACGACCGCGAAGCTACCGCTATACTAGTCTCGTAATTACGTTATTAGTAATACTATACTTACTATAGCGCTAACGTAGACGTTACTAGTAACGTTACGTAGTACTTTTATAATATCTTTATTAGATAGTAGTCCTTACTATAAAACTTAAATAAGATAAAGGTAACTTTATAGTCTTAAAATCTCTCGCTTAAATATTAATTTAACCTAATCTCTTAGTAATAAGAATATAAATATTAGCGTTTAAACTATAAAGTTAATCGTAGTTATTTCTTTCTCTCTTTATAGATCTATTTATAATATATATATATATATATAAATCCGTATAAATAAATTAGCTCTATCGCTAATTTACTATAGTTTTAACGTAGCTAACTTTAATTAATTAAAATAATAAATTTAATTTCTATTATATTCTTTATCGAGAATAATCGCGTTAGCGTAATCTTTAAGATCTCTCTCTTTAAGCCTCTTTTTCTCGTTGTAGCTAGTTTATAGAAGTCTTCTTTTATTACTACTACTATAGTAAACTCTTTTATTATAAGTAAATTTAGCGTTTTTATAGAAAGAGGTTTAATAGGTGAAGTAACTTAATACTCGCTCTCTCTCTCTATTTTTTACTACTACCGCTACCGCTACTACTACTTTTACCGCTTTCGTTAAGTAGCTCGTCGCGAGTCTATTATAAACTAACTAACTTACTTTCGTAGCTAGTCCGCTCGTTATCTTTAGCTAGCTTACCGCTAGCTAGCTAACTACCATTTAGGATTTTATTAGATTTTAGTAAATAAACTATACGTCTAAGCGGCTTACTTAGTATTAATAGTATCTTTGTACGCTATAAATACGTCCTTTTATAAAAGTATTATAAATACTAATTCGATATACGTATTTAATAAGAAGAGCGTAAAAGAGTTTTCTTTTAAATACGATAGTACTAAAGGTCCGTATCTTTATTATTAAACTAGTAAGTATACTTATCTACTAGTATATATTATTAACGTTAGTTTACGACTTAATTAATAATTTAAGATTTCTTATTCTATTTAGGCTACTATTTAAGTATTAGTTTAAATAGTAGTTAATATTATAGCTTATAACTAGGATAGCTAACGTAAGTAGCTTCTTATTAAGTATAAGTAGCCTAGCCGTAGCTTTAGCGATTATTAATTATTATATTTTTTAGATACCCTTATTTATATTTAGTTTATTAGGATTAAGCGCCTTCTCTAAGGCTATACTTTATAGTTAAAAAAGAAGGAGCGGCTTAACTTTATTAAGAGATATTATTATATATTATTAAAACGTTAGCTAAGATCTAAGCGTAAATTATATATATCTTTATTATACTTTTATTAACCTTACTAATAATTCGTAAATAGACGTACTTCTTCTCTTTTAATCTAATAATAGCTTTAATAAAGTTAACTTTAATACGTTAAAGATATAGACGAAGTACGATCTAGTACTTAAAAAAGAGAACTTTAGCGCTTTAACGTTTATTTTTAAAGACGATAACGATAATAATATAATAGTAATAGTATTTAAGAGATAGAAGAAGATCTTAAAATTTATAATTATTAAGCTAGTAGCGAATATAAGAACGAAGATACTAAGGTTTAAAGCTAAGAAGATTATCGTCTTTACTCTTTTCGCTTTATAAATTTTAAGTTAAATTTAGATTTATACTACTACTACTAAGAACGATAGCGAAGATATTATACTATTAAGCTATCGAGCTATAGATTATAATAGCTAAGCTAATATTATTATTAACGATAGTAAGTTTATAGCTAATAATTAGTTATAAATTTCTTTATTTTTTTTAATTATCTTACGCTAAGTTCGCGAAGTTATTATAACGTACTCGCTTACGCTTAATTTATAATATTACTACGGTACGTCTTTTTTATAAAAAGAATACTTTTTTCTTTTTTATTCTTCTTTTTTTAAACGCGCTTACTACGTCTTTTACGTTTAAGAGGTTTTCTTTTAGTTTTTATATATCTTTAGTCTCGCTAAAGCCCTTTTATATTACTAGCTATTAACGGCTACGGCTTTATTCTTTAGCGTTAATAATATAATTAATCTTTTACTTCTTATTACTTTTAATATCTACCGGCGCTAGCGGCTCGGCGCTCTCTCGTATATAGTAGTCTTTAAGTAGTAATACGTAAAAAGTAGAATATAGTCTTTTATACTTAGAGAGTAGCTTAAGGCGATATACGTTCTTTTTAATTTTTCTTTTTATCTCGAAGAGATTTAGTATCTTATTTACTAGGTTCTTACTTAATCTCGTGAGATAGATATTCTTTAATAAAAGAAGTACTTTACTTTCTTTAATAAAGGTTTTACTTAATCGATTACTATTATAGTATACGGCTATTATATAATAAACTTATATCTACTATTCTTTAAGTTTATAATAGATTTTATAAATTCTTTTAGCTCGATCTTTAGTAAATACGTTACTAGAAACTATAAAAGTATCTAATAAGTTCTTTTATATACTAAATTAAAAAGTGTATACTACCTTAAATAGTATTTTATTTATCGTTTAATTAACTATATTATTAATAGCGTATTTCGCGCTTATAAGTAATATAAGCTAGTTATTTTATTTATAATTAATATAGTATTTAAGGTAGTATTCGAGCGTTTAGTTCGTTCTTTTAGTTTATTCGTTCGTTTACGGATGAAATACGATTAATAATAGTTGGAGAATTATTAAATAGTAGTATAATATACTCTAGTAGCTCGATATAAATACTAATTCTCTATTAATAATAATAGATTTAGGGAAGCTATATTTTATTAAGATTTCGTTATAGAGGATATCTCTAAGCTTCTTTATAATTATATTCTATAAATATAGAATAAATCTTAATATCTTTAAAAATCTATAAACTATAAACTAGAATTATATTATAAACTATTCGCTAATACTCTATAAAGAGTAGTTCTATAATAAAATCTATTACTATTTACTACTATAGTCCCTCTAGAATTGGTAATATTATAAGCTCTTTATATAGTTTATATTAAGATACCTTTATTCGTTAGTATATCTTATATATTCCTACGTAGTATTATATATTACTCTTTATATTAAGCTAGTAATATACGCGTTAAATAGTTCTAAGTATTCTTTAGTAGCTAAAATAGCCCCTTTACTAAGAAGTATTATAATTTATACGTATAATCTCTATTTTAATAGCTAGATTTAAAGAGATATATATTTTATTATTTCTTTTAATAATATCTTATTTACCCTTATAATAGCTAGTATTTCTTAATCTTTAGTAAAGTAATTTCTCTCTAGAGGCGTTATCTTCTATAAGTAGAACGTAATTAGTCTCTATATAGTAAACTTATAATCGCTTTACGTCGGATATTTTTAAAATAAAATAACTATAATTATTCTTCTTAACGTATCCGTTTCTACTTAAGATCTAAGTTAGTTATTAAAGTACGCTAGTAATAGCGACTTTCTAAACTTTAACTATAGTAAGATAAAAGCTTCCTTTTAGAGATTACTCTAATAGAACTCGCTTATCTTCTTATCGTTCTTTATATAAACGAATATATCTATTATTGATATAATAATTACTAAAAACCTCTTAATAAATCTATAATAGAAGTTTATAAGTTTAATAAATACTTATACGTCGTAGAACGATTCTAGAGGTTTCTACTTATTAATAGCTTATACTCTTAACGAGTTAATAAAGATACTCTTCGTACCGATATAAAATCTAAAAAATATTACTTACAACTTAAAGAACTCGTATTTTAATAGTTTTACGAATAGAAAGAACTCTCGTATTCTTAAAAAAACTACCCGTAGATAAGCCGTATACTTATTATATATCTTATTAAAGATTAAGATATTATTTATATACGCGATATATATATTATCTAGTAAGCCTATAAGAGACTTATTAATATATACTTAAAATATAATAGACGCGTTAGTTAATCTAAACGATATAATTAAGTATTTAAACTATTTATATCTAGTACGAAATATATAGTCTTTTATCGATCTCTTTTAGCGATAGAAATTCTATAATAAGCGTCTTATAAATTAAGCTTATTAAAGTACTTAGCGTTTTAAAGATAGTTAAGAATGTCTAGAATTAAAGATAATAAATATTAATTCTTAACTATAATCTTATTTAACCCCTTACAATCTACGTATAATCTAAGGGTTTCGTTCTTCTTAAATATAAATAATATCGGGGCCCCTACCGCTAATTTATTAAGTTATATTTAGCTCTTCGCTAATACTTCGTCTAAGTATTATCTTAATATTTTAAGCTCCTTTATACTTAGAGTATAGATTAAACTATAGGAAATAACTTTTCCTAGTTTAATATTAATAATATATTTAGCTTATACTAGAGGTGTATTCTCGGCTTTATAGAGTTCTTTAACTATATCTTTAAAGTCAGCTAACTTAAGAGATAAGAAAATAGGCACTATCTATATTATCGTAACTCGCTCGTTACTTAATCGCGAGTTTACCGTAGGAGTTTAATATAATATAAAGATCGGTTTTTTATATCGCTTTAACTTCCGTACTATTACGAATATAAAGGATATATATTCTTACTTATAAGCGTATTACTCGCTGTCGCGACGTGCACTACGCGCCCAAAAGGTAACAAGAGTAATCGCGGTATTACCGGCGATTATCTGGTGCACGTGCTTATATGTGTTGTACGGCGCACCACATGCGCTGCGCGCGAGAGAATTTCTCTGGCCGCCCGTAACATATAGTTACTGTATAATAAGCTACTACCGTTTAGTAAGTTATAAAAACTTCTTTAATACTATTTAGTACTTTTATGTATAAAATATACGCTAGTGTTATAGCGCTTATTTATAAGTTACTATTATTCTAAGATTCGCTTCTTCTTTATTCTTTTTATTATTATAACCTAAGTCCTCGTTTCTCTCTTATAAGCTTATTACTAGCGGGTTATAGGGGTAACGTACGTAGTTATCTTATTTAAAAACTTTACTTTTATAATTTATAAATCTTCTTATCTTTATATTATAACTACGTAGTACTAATCTTTTATAAGTACGTCGTATTAATTATCTCTTATATTATTTAATTTAGTTATTATTTTAGCTACCCCCTTAGTATATCCTTTAAAAATAATATAAACGAAGATAAATTCTTAATTATATCTCTTTCCTTAATATATAACCATAATATCAATAAGGTTAGGTTTAGCTAGCGAAGACGTAAGGCGGTAAGCTAGTATTAGCGACCTTATAAAAGGATAAAAATTACTACCGCTTACTACAAAATTGTCAGACTGTTACGGGCGGCCAGAGAGATTCTCTCGCGCGCAGCGCATGTGGTGCGCCGTACAACACATATAAGCACGTGCACCAGATAATCGCCGGTAATACCGCGATTACTCTTGTTACCTTTTGGGCGCGTAGTGCACGTCGCGACACAGACTAGCACTGATGTGGTCTCTGTAGGCGTCAGCTAAAGCTATGTGAATTGCTACCAACCTATGAACGACAAGCGATTCAACGCTTGAAGAGCTATCTAGGAGCTGATCTCTACTGCAGCTATATAGTGAGGGGCTCCGCCAAGCCTCATGCCTTGTCAGGTGCCCTAGGGTCCTAACAAATAACGAAGACGAAAATAAATTTAACTAGTACTTTAAACGGACGAGAGAGAAAGAGATTATAAAGAATCCGCCGTAGTATAATATATCAGCGATATCGATTATAAATATTTAATTTAGAGAATAAGTATTTACGACTAGTTAGCTAGAGATTTATAATAATAAAAAGAGCTAACGGACTCTTATTTTATTTTTAAATACCTTAAAGGTATATTTATAACGCGCCGTAAGAGAAGTATATAAAAATTATTACTTTATATCTAAGAGATAATATATTAATATTTAGTCCCCTTACGCGTCCCTTACGCTAGGTTCACGATTTAACTACGGAAAAATACCTATATTAAGGCTCTATTATAACGATTCTAATTCTAGAGAGCGCGTAGAGATAATACGTAAAATAACCGTAAGCTGGCCGTAGGGCGACCGCTTAATAGCTCTGCGTAACGTTCCTGTTACGAGGGAACCACAGTGGTGGCCACTTGAGAGAGGAAAACGGAAGGTCACGCGAGACGCACGTGAGGCGCGCAAAGTGATGATCATTCGCTGAGCACCACTGAGCACCACTGATCAGTGACCAAACCCCTGCGCCCCCACGAGAGATATATACCTACGAGTTTCCTTTGTATTTCATAGCTTCCGTAGTCAATCTAAGTTATACCAGCACCCTACCTGTGCAGACTTGACTTGCTCTCTACTTGTGTACATTTTCCCTTGCAGTTCGCTGAGTATAAACCTATAGGGGTTTCACTCGTACCATCGCTGGTCTAGTGGAGGCACTCCTCATAACAGCGTTATTTCGCCTAGAGGAAGTCTTTAACATTAAGCTACAGCTATTTGAAAAAGAAGGATCAAAAAAGAGGTTGTGGAGATGTGAACGCGTTGTGGGCGTTCAATTAATTTCGGCACTGTACACGAATAATTTAGGCTCGGGCGCCTCCCTACTACTTACGTACTTAGGTACTAGGTCTTTAATCGGAGAACCCCGACGACGCTCCCTAAATAATGTCTACAGTATCTACAGACGCCTTACGACCCTGCTTTTTGATACGTACGTATGTACTTGCCAATCCGGTAAAGTCGTTCTGCTGATATTTTTAAGGACACCTACGTACGTCCTCTTCAGTAATTAGACACGTAGGTACGTACACACTACACGAAGTACATACTATACGTACTACGTACTACCGTACCCCTCATTGAAAATCGCAGAAATGGATTCGCCAATCGAGACGAGTGCACGCATGAAAACAATCGGCATCATCGGCGGCAGCACCGACGTAGCAACAGCAGAGTACTACAGGGTGATCAACACCACGATCCGACGCCGCCTAGGCGGTTACCACACAGGCAAAGTGATCATCAACTCGATGAACCTCGCCGTGAGCGAGTGTTTCGTCCGCAGCGGACGATGGGACGAAGGCGCCCGACACATCCAAGAGATGGTGACCCATCTCGAGCGCGCCGGCGCAGACTTCGTCATCTGCGTCTCCAACACGTGGCACCGGTGCGCAGACAGCTTCATGGCCGCCGCGAAGATCCCGCTGCTGCATATCGCGGAGCCGACGGCGCAAGCGATTAAAACCAAAAATCTTCGACGGGTCGCGCTTCTCGGGACCAAGGCGACGATGTCGGGGCCGTATCTGCGCGATGTGTTTACGAAGCAGCACGGGTTGGAGATACTGGTCCCCACGGCGCAGGAGCAGGATGAAATTGATCGGATCATCTTTGATGAGCTGTCGATGCCGGTCTTTCGCGAGGAGTCTCGCCGGTATTGCCTTGGTGTTATCGATGGGTTGCGGGCTCGTGGTGCAGAGGGGGTGATTTTGGGATGTACGGAAATTCCGCTGCTTGTCAAGCAGGAACATCGACCGGATTTGCCGCTGTTCGATACCCTGACTCTGCATGCGGAGGCGGCGGCAAACGAAGCTATTGCTGGGATTCGCAGTACGTAATGTGGAAGGACCGAAATGACAACTTCCCACAAAGATGTGCGAAGTTTAGGTAGAGTATCTATCTATGTACGTATTGAAAAGCATTTTGCATAGGTAGTAGGGACGTCAGCGTAGGAGGTCTAACAATGTGTCTCCTACCTGGTATGTAGTATAGTAGCGTACTTTGGATTGGCGACGTAGACACATTTACCTACTACTTACTAGGTAGTAGGCAAACGCTCTTCTGCGGGAGGCTTAAGCGTCTAATTTTCATGGCTTATATATAGCTCACTAGTAGCTAGACCTCTATCTAGCAGTCTTATAGGGATCGGAGATGCGCACCGTCTCCCCCGAATCAGTGCTTAATCATAGCTAGCAAATCCAGCCGCCGTCCACGTTATACACAGCCCCAGTGACAAAAGAAGCCTCATCACTCAACAGAAACGCAATCACGTTCGCCACCTCGATCGGCTCAGCCCTTCTCTTCTGCGCCGTCACCTGAAGACCACGCTTCACATCCTCAGGATCTTCACCCCTCGACATGGGCGTGTTGACAGAACCTATAAAATTGCCCCCTCGATGTTAGCCAAGTACGTAAATTGAGAGAACAGCACTCGATCTCGATCTCCCGCCCAATACGTACGTATTACGCAAAATGCAGGGCATTTGTACGTATGGGGGGTTTCTCGCGGTCCTTGGGACATTGGAATGCAGACAGAACGGACTTACCAGGCGAGACACAATTGACCCTAATATGCTGATTCTCTTTCGCCGCTGTCCTCGACAACCCAATGACCGCTGCTTTACTAGAGCAGTAGGGGGCATTCCCAGGAGCGCCCATCTGTCCGAATACACTTGCGGCAGAGACCTGCAAAACAACAACACCAAAATCAGCGAATCAGGCAACATACATACATGGGGCATTGGGCAATTGCAATTGCTTTCTTCCTTCCTTTCATACGTAGCCTCTCTTCGAAAGGATTGATGAGTGTGTGAGAGATTTGTAAGAGAGAATGATTCTCAGGCTTGAACTTACAATACTCCCCCCCGCAACCATAGCCCTGAGCTGCGCTCTCAGACAATAAAACACCCCACGGGCATTAACATCGATGCAGAAATTCCAACTGTCGTCAGAAGTCTCGGTAATCGGCATCGCGCGCGTAATGACCCCAGCCATATTGACGGCGCCATCGAGTTTGCCGAATCTCTGCACGGTCGACTGGATCCATGAATCGACGGATTGACTATCGCGGACATCGACGACCGTGTACATGTGCTTGTCACTGCCGTTGCTACCGTTGCTACCGTTGCTACCGTTGCTACCGTTGCTGCTGTCGTTGTCGCTACCTTTACTGCTGTTCTTGTTACTGTTGTTATTGTTGGTGTCAGGCAACGATTTCGCAGCTTCCTCGACAGCATCCGCATTGACGTCGGCAAGCGAGATGATGGCTCCGCGCGAAGCGAGCAGCGTGGCAGTGGCTAAACCCATTCCTGAAGCGGCGCCGGTGATGGCAATCTATATTTTTACGTCCCCCCCACCGGCACATAGCACCGGAGGACTTTGTGTTAGTGAATTTCATACATACATATTTCTGAACGTTTTGCCAAAAACAAAAAAAAGGGGGGGTGGGGGTTGAACGTGTTCGTCTGTAGGACATGTAAACTTACCACTTTGCCTTCGAAGGACTTGGATGCCATCTTGCCCTTGAAAACTCACTCTCCTATTTATTCCGACGACGACGACGGCTGGTAGCTACGTATCGTCCCCGGGGGTTGCTTTTGTCTTTTTCTCCTTCAACTATTGGCCGGATCCTTGGGCTGGTTGTTAGTCAGTCAGTCAGTTTGGAAATTTGCTTTCAAAGATGCAACGAATACATGACATGCCCTTGCTCTCGCCCTCGCCTTTTCATACGTAGCTGTGGCTTGGGGCAGATACGGACACGCAGTCTGCCGCCTACTATTAGGAAACCGGCGTGACTTGCCTGTTTCGTTTTTGGCATGAACTGTGGAGATCGTGATTATTGGCGATTCGTAACTGAATTGGGACGCTAGACTGAAACGAAAACTCCGTTCCCAATCGGGTGTCTCACCTATCTTTTCTCGGGGAAGTAGTCTAGACTCTCGAGCATGCCGTGGAATGTCAAGTTCCACGAGTCACGGAGAAACGTGTCGAAGTGAGCTGTGTAGATGCGCACGATTGTTTTGACCTGCAGCTTCAATCATTGAACAACAGCGCACGGGAAAGGTACAGGGCTTGGTGGTAGAACCATTATGCATTTCTTTTTCCCTTTTTTTCTTTCCCTTGCTAGTCGATACACTGCTCAAAAGCGATCGACATCCTAACTTCTTGTGAGTTTTTTGGTTATGTATATAGCTCTTGGCTCGTCTCCGATGTACAGCCCGCTCTTCAATGACCTGTATCCTTGCCGCTTCTAGCGACACCATACCGCAAACTGAAAGACTAGACGTAGCTCATAAATTCCGACCTCAGCCCTCTAGCGTCCGCAAGCTCGTCCTCGGCTGTGCGCGCATGAAAGATCGTAGCACATCATACCTCATAAGTGCTCCGACAACTGTCGTAATCAGGGTCTCATACCAATAGGATGCTCACCCTTCCAGTTCTCTACCACATCCCGACTCGATTCTTCTAGTTCACCGAGCCAGCGTCCCGCAAGCCCAACATCGTTCCCGATTGTGCTCGCTCCTTGCATCATTACGACGCTGTCAGAGGTGTCAGGTCGAACCAAATCGGAATTCGAAACGACACTAAAAGGTGACTTATAAACCGTAGCAGCACGCTCGTGCTTGCATGTAAAGTATGCAGCAATCTTGCCCCAGAAGCCAGGATGGTCTTGCCAGGATAGAATGGCAGGGGGTGGAGGTCGGTCGTTGAGAGGTGTGCCTGACCGCGTAGTAGGCCGTGTTGCCAGGGACGACTCCAGCTCTGGCGACGGAGGCGCGACTGGTGCTTCCAGGATAGTTGGAGTTGGAAGGCTGTTCATCGTCGACTTTCGGCTTCGAGATGGCGGTGGCATCGCTTGTGGTCCAAAGACCGGAAGATTGCAGGCAAACTCTTGTCTTAATCCAGCCAGATCCCTTTTAACGTCCAAATCCATCGGGACCAGGTTGTTACTTGACATGGACCGTCGAAAGGGTTGCATGCCCGGATACTGAGCGGGTGGGCCCATGGCTCCCGACCCGATGCTCACACTCATGCTCTTAGCACGAGAATGAGCAATTCCGGTCGCTGGAGGGGAAATCTGAGTGGCGGTAGGATTGATGTACATTGGGGGTCTGGGCTCGGGTCCGAAAGGTGTCGCATGTAGCATTGGACTTGGAAATGCCTTTGTTGAGTATCCGCTGCCAGCTCTACTGACCGGTCGAGATCCAGAGGACTGGCTGCCATTCTTCTCACGATCTCCTTTCTGCGCCAAGATCTGTTCCGGACTTTTAAATGGCCAAGATGGGTTGCTCATTCGACGCCGACGCTCAGCTTCTGCTGGTGTTCGTGGCGGTGGCAGGTTAGACAATGTCGTCTTGATTGAATCAATGTTTGAGGCTTCCTTCTTCAAGGATGGGGTATAGTTGGTGCCGCCAGTGCCTCGACTGACGGCACTATCCCCTAAAAAAGAATTCTCCTGCTGTGAACTGGGGTGCTGGTTGGTGGCTGGAAAATTCGGGCTCTGCATTGTCGTGGGCGACTGTGTCAAAGTAGCTGTTTGCTTGAAGGCTAACTCGGGAGTACGCGATTCCATCGTCGGCATAGCAGGGCTTGGAAATGGGGGTGACGGACCTGGTGGGTTCATCCAGTCATGTGTATATTGCATGGACTGTGGTAAGAAGCCGCCATATCGTGCACCGTCGTTTGAATAATAACTCGCTGTAAGATTGTGATAAGGACGATATGCTGTCATTGCAGCACTAGTCGTGTAGAGTGGCATCGGTGGTGACTGCTGCGGTGAGCTGTGCTGCGAAAGTGTAGATCCGCCACGAGGTTGCTGTGCACTCTGCAGTTGGAACTGTTTCTGCCGAGTTAGGCCTGATTGGTCGCTTCCACTACCACTGCTGCCACTGCTTCCACTTGCTGCACCTGAGAACGAAGCTTGGCCACTATACTTCTGGGGCGTGTGCTGTTGACGCTGTAGGATTCGTGCTTGCTCGTTTGCCCTAGCCTCGGCGGCGACCACCAAATCGCGATACTGGGATGGTTTTGGTGTCTGGCCAGTTCGCTCCAATTCAAGCACCTTTTCTCTCGTCGCAGTCAGGATCGACTCGTTCTTGTTCCCGTTTGGTAGCCGTGGTGACAGTGGCCGCTGGGCGACCTGCTGTCGCATTGTATCAATGGTCGTGTTTCGTGCAGTCAATGAATGTCTCCAGTCTCTCCGAGGGTGTGGGGGTGGGGCCATCCGCGCTGGCTCAACCGTGTCGAGAAAGTTGCTCACTGGATCATGGACAGGCTTGGCTGGATCGGCAGTGTACTGAGCTTTGCTATCTGTAGAAGTTTTGCCAAGATAGTAGAAAACCTGCTTCTCCTTGTTCAACTCTGTCTTCTTCTGCCATTTGTTGTGTGGTGGATGTTCAACGACAAACTCGGCCCATTCTGTTTTGGGATCTTCGGTGAATGGATCGCCTTCGCTGGGTTTCTTCTCCGTGGAACCCGGGACTTGTGCAGTCTTACCTTGGAGATCTTCTGGAAGGTCTAGCGCGTTGGCCGAAGGACGTTGCAGGCAGGACGTCGATCTGTCAACAAATAGAATCCAAGAAGGATCGACTTCGCGCAGGGCTTTCAGGTCGGGTAGAACGGACACCAATAAGGAGTTTTGGCCTGGATCATATGCCGACTTGACCACTCCAGCGAGAATTTCATCTCCGTGAAAAGCCTGCCACTGTATGACGTCACCCTGCACGAGGCCTATGATGTGTTCGTGCAGCTCTTTGTTGTCTAGCCAGTCCGAGGCATGGTTCATGGTTGATAACTCACTCGTTATGCGAGATCGCTTCACGGTGCGATGGAGTCGACATCGCCAGTCAAAGCCAATGTCTCGATACTCAACCCCTTCGTGCCAGATGGAAATCTCACCTTTGTCCACCTGTACGCCGGCATGCATGGCACACGTCGCGTGGTAAGCACGAGTGCATTTGGCAGAGGAGCATTGGAAGCATGATCCCTTCTTTTGCTTGCATTCATGACATCGCAAGTCCAGGCGTGCTTTGCTGATGTTCTCGACATTGAAGACCTTCTCCGCACCATCCTCGGTGGCAATGTACGTCTCGGGCGTGTACATGGCACAGACGCGATGTGCACGCTGGTTGTTGCTGGTCGGTAGTAGTTCTTCCCACGCAAAGTCGTTCGGGCACAAACAGCAAGGTTGGTTCCTGCTGACCTTGCGAATCTTGACGATCTTTTTGGCTTTCTTGTGGGGACCCGAATCCTTGATCACGCGTTTCCGTTTCTGCGCGGACTTGCCGCGACCGAGACCCGGTTCCACCGAGGGTGTGCCGCGCTCAACCTCGTCCACGTCGTCTTCATCGTCGGTAATCTCGACCTCCTCATACTCTGGGCTCGGCTCCCCATTAAACCTACGCACAAACCAGTCGACATCGATGAATACACTGTCCGCCTCGCATTGACATTTTCTGGCAGTCTTTCCATACTTGAGCCAGTTCTCGATGGCGAAATTGACCGACTCGGCACAGTTGTAACCTAGATTGTACCCAGAATGGTAGCCAATTGGGAAGGTGACAATGAATTCGCCTTCGCGGTGCACGATTCTGTTCACTTCAACACCATATTTTGATCTGAGGATGGAGGGCGAGACGAGGTAGGTTTTGTGTCGCAGAAATTGGTCACAGTTTTTGGCATCTTGTGGCCAAATGGATTTCATGGCCGCTTCGAATTTGGGTGCGTCCCTTTGGGAAATACTGTACCACTGCTTCGGGGCTCCGAAATGAATGTAATTGATGCTGTAGAGGTCGACGTCTTCCAGATGCCATGCAAAGGTGGCACGCCACATTCCCAGGTAGAGGTAAGCGGTGTTGACGCCGGGAATAGGCGCTCCAAGTAGATCGAGCAGATTGGGCAATTTGGCGACATTCCACTCCTTCGTGTCCTCGTCGAAGAGCGAGCCAGGCATATCGGCAGCGTACATGGGGTTGCTGAAATTCAACGACTTCCAATACTTCTCCTCTAGCTCGTCGCAGCGCTCCTGTGTCCATTGATCATTGTCGTAGACACGATAATCGAACGTGCTGAAAGCCTCTTCGTCTACCACGTCCACAGCCTCACGGGCATTTCGCAGTCTCCGAGCTGCCACGGTGGTTTCTGTGCTTCTGCCTGCGCCCGGCTCCTTCTTAGAAGTCGTCCTCGGCTGTCGTCCCTTTGGCTTGCGTCCGCGTTTGGCAGGACCAGGTGTGCCTTCCTTCTCTTCTGCCTTCTCCTCACCCTCCTCAACTTTGATTGTGAGAGGCTTCACCTCCGGACTGGTGGGTGTAGGCGGGGCAGCGAGGTCAAAACTAGGCTCGGTGGTGGAGACGGCATCTCGCTGCTTGGGAGGACGACCTCTTTTCTTGCCATCGGGGGTGGGGGTGCCTTCAGCCTTCTTGCGAGCGGAGCCCCGGCCCAGCAGCTTGTCGGCATTCAGTCGCTTCTCACCCCGCTTTGCAGGCGGCTGATTCTCTGTCTGTTCGCAGGTGGCCTTCCACTGCGGCAGGTTGTAAGATCGAATTTTCTCCATGTTACGCTGGGTGTAGATGCCCTGGGCACCATGAAACTCTTGCGTGATGGGATTCTTGATCTTGATGTGTTTGATCAAATCGTCGAGAGCTCTGCGGGCCGCTTTCCATTCGTCAGGAGGGATGATCTTGATGATGCCGCTTTGCATTCCGTAAGCATCGGCTTGAGCCATGAAGGCTTGGAAATCTGAGGCGGATTGTCAGCCGGAACACGCTCCAGTATCCAGCCCACCCAAACACTCACCTCTAAACTCTTCCATGGTCGGTTGAAAGACGGGAATCCCACCCTCGTAGTGGTGCGGCTTGATCTGAGCATGTTGTTCTGCCTCTGCGCCTGCGCGGGCAGCATCTTCAAACCGCTGTCGGTTCATCTCCTCGTTAAACTCGGCCATGTCCACGTCCATGACGGCGGATTCGTCCAAGTCGGAAAGAGAGCTCGACGAGGCAGCGTCATCGTCCTTGTGGCTGCCTTCGTCGGTGGTCGGGGGGGTGGAGACTTGAGGGAGCGGAGGATTTTGGAGGAATTCATGCTTGAGATCGTCGCGAGAATGAAAGGTCGGTGGCGACGCTGGATATGTACGTACAGCCGCCATGGTGGCAGCGTGCGCAGAAATAGCCAGATCGTCGTCGGGGTCGTGAAAAAGGTGCCTCTGGTCGACGTCTTGCACGTCTCGATCAGGTCAACCCGTGCAAACTTTGAGCTAAGCTATTCTGGGCTATCACGCCATCAGGTGACTCTGTGCGATCACGATGCCTGCAGTCACCTGTACTTCTTGTTGCACGTGTTCTACGGCCAAGTCCCAGTTCAGAGCGCTCAGGCTGGATGGAGGAGCAATTTTACGCTCGACAATCGCACCAAACACTCAGAACAATGCTCATGGTGAAGCCATATCCACGCATATCCCACGCTGGCAATCTTCCGAGCGTCTCTCCGAGGCAGAGACAGGTATCAAACGCTATGACATCTCAGTGCATTTCAGTACGCTAGCACGAACCCTACGAAGCTTGCCGATTTCGCAATCACTCGACCTAATTCCGCTCCAGCCAATTGCAGCTCATACATCCTGCCACTTCTCCTGCATGAAGCATTTAGCGTGAGACGAAGGCCTTGCAAAAACCGGTGATCTCCTGCCCGCCTGGCTCTACCCGCCGCACGTAAGCCTACAGGGACGCCAGCTACACTGTAAATGTTGTCCTGCACGTCAGGCGTTGCGTTGGCGTTGGCGCCCGACGAAGCCAATGATGATACCGAAAAACACGTGATTTTCAATACTCGGTTAGGGCAAGCTTCTTCCCAACAGTTCTTCTCTTCTGGGCCACGTGCTCCGCTGGCGTGGGTTCCTCTTTCTTCTTTAGTGCCTGCAGGAGCATCCCTGCATCAAAGAAACCATCTGTAGAAATCGTTAGCAATCCCATGTTTTGCTTCGGCAGCTGAGCAACTTACAACCACCAAGTCCATCATCATCGTCCAACTCGGGGCCAGTGCTTATAGGTGACGAGACCCCTTTGCTCAGCCCATCCACCTTGATCGGTTCTGTCTTGATCATGCGGCCTGAAGACTTGCGTCTCGCAAGCTTTCCAGCCGCTTCTCTAGCGCGTGTCGCTTTGCCGGCAACAGTGTCCTTGCCTTGCGTTTGCCTAAGCAGTTTCCGGATCTCATTGAGGTAGGATTCGAGACCGTCCATGAACCTTCGAGTCTGCCGGTGTTTACTACTGGTACAGACCGATATTGATTCGTCCTTGATGATGTAGCCCATGCCAAACCCGTCTCCGGAAACGGGACCGAAGCCAAAGTGCCGCAGTGACGGATTGCCACAGTTCGACGTACTGAGGATGGTGTTGTTGATGCGTTCCCACCCAGCATCTGCAAAAAAGGCTGGCATTTGGTTCAGCTGCGTCGGGCTAGATCGGTTGATTGACGAACTCCGACCATTCGGCGAGCTCGGTTCTTCAATCTTCTCGGCATCGCCCAGATCACCAACGTCTATCGAACTGGAGTCTGGGGGTGAACTGAATCCACTGCTGCTTGTTCCCTCGGTGCTTTCCCTGTTCAGCTCTCGTTGCCACACGCAGTAAAGGGCATAGAGGTGCCTGTCATACCCTTGTCCCTTGCTGCATTCTTTCGTCAAGGCTGTGTGCTTCTGTGTCGCCGTTCGCAAGGCATCGACCTTCTTTTGAGCCGAGTTGTCAGCCCAGAACGTCTTCACAAAATTCGAGCTTTCCACGGTGACTGTTCTGATCGCTTCTGTTCGGCCGTGCAGAAACATCTTGGTCATGGCTGGTTCATACGTGTTCTCAATACGACCATACAAGCCGTAATAGGCAGCCTGGAAGGCCATCTGTACAAAGGCATCAGGCGACAAGCCCATCGAGGTGATGAAGTTCTTGCCATAGCCTTTGAAGTCCAGTGTCTGGAACTCGTTTTGATTGATCAAGTCCGCCAGGCGCGTCTCGGCAAATCGAAGGGCAATAATCAACTCTGGGATCATCTCCCACTCCAGCTTATAGGGGGTTGTGCTAACGTCGCCAAAACTATCAGGGTCTCGTTTCGACGGATCAGGACTCTGGCTGCTCCATAGCGTCGGTGCTTGCCCGTTGATAGACTTGGCATAGCGTAGGATCGTGTCCGTGTAGACATCGCTGGCAAATCTCAAAACCGTATGGCCGTCGACACCTGTGTGTTCGAAGTTGATGCCAGCACTGCCGTTCTTACAAACAATGATTTGCAGCTTGTCATACCATCTGTTCGTACACGTCCCGACTTGGACTCCTTTGACCACCTCGTTCGTACCACAAAGCATGTTTCCACACAGCTGCGATACGTCCGCCGGTTCTGTGTAATCCAAGCAGACCATGAAAAGCGCCGTGTCGACAATGTTCAAGCATTCCGCGTTGACAGAGCCTTCATCTCGAGTGAGCAGTTCACGCAGGCTGGCCCAGGTTTTCCTATTCTCGGTGCTTAAAACACCAAGTGCGCCCTTTGCAGCCTCCTGGATGGGTATCTCATCAGCATCGTCGACGATTGATTTCAGATTCAATGCCATGTCCTTCTCGGTCATAATCAAGTCATTGTTATAGTCGAGCACGTCAAACCAGTAGAACTGGCCACGGCACATGACGACGACGTGCTTCGAGTCCGAGTCCTGGCCGATGACGCATCCATTTCCTGTCGACACTCTGGCGGTGCCAAACAGTCGAGAAAATTGGTACATATCGAGTGGTTGACCGCGAATATTGTCCGGAGGCAACTCTTCTTTCCTGACTGCCCTCACAAAACACAAGGCGGATATTATCAGTGAGGCGGCTCTGGTGACCTGATTATTTCTCGCCGGGGTGGGATCATCCTCGAGAAGGAAAAACGGGTTCAGGTTAAGCACGACGGGGTTGTCATAGTTCAGGTACGAGTCATACCAGAACTGCTCGATGTAGCTCGATTTGCCTTCAGCGTACACCTTCAGCTTCTGTTGCAAGTCGGGCCCATCATGTTCTAGAAAGTCTTTCACGGCCGCTTTGGTGTCGTCGTGTTCTCTCGAGGACTGGAGGGGTGCCAAGGCATCGAGGTACTTCTGCATCGACGACTCGAGCTCTGGGATAGGCAATCTCGGTAGTTTGTCTTGCGCAGCATATGTGATGCCCGCCTTGCCTTTGTTCCCATCACTGTCCTTGAGCGGCTCTTGGTCGGCTTTGGAGAATGCATCGGTTGCCTGCTTCGCATTCTCCATCGACCGCTTTTCATCTCCCCCCATCTTCGAGGCTCGGATCAAGGATTCATCCAATGATATAGGAATGGTGAAACGACGAAAGCCTGTTGTCGAAGGCATGGTTAGAGCGAGCCTCAACAGTAGAGCAGGTCAAGGACGGTGGGAAGGTTCAGCAGGCGAAGCGCAGTGCGGTAGAAGTAACGACAATCTTGCTGGTAGTAGGACGGCATTGGGGGTGCCAACAAACAGACATAGGTGAAGGCGCAAGCGTGGACAAGGCTTAGGTCAGCAGCAATGATATGTGTGATTTGTATCAATTCCTTCTGCTATCCATACCAGTATAAGGAATTGTCGAGCCCAGGGTTCCGGCTCAGCAGCAGCATGTGCATAGACAGGCACAGCTCAACCGTCACATCCATGGTAGCACGACTAGCAGCAGAGCCGCGGAGAAGAGTCCCGTGCAATCGACGCGTGATGGAGATATGAGATGCGAACATGCACGCCAGTGGCATGTGTTCGGAGTAAATGAAAGGAATGCCTACCGGGGGGTCTAAGTTCAAATTCGGTGATCAGAGTGGAGTAGTGGGTTGTAGTAGGCGTTGTCCGGTGCACCTGGTGCTTGCCAAATGAGGAATGTCACAATTCGAAAGGAAACTACGTTGATTGATTTTCTAACAACATTATGCAACAGTCTCACCTGAGGTGGATGGTCATATTACTCGTCCTGCCGGCACTTAGTCTACCTACCATATCCAGCCGATACGTGACCAGAACGCTCTCAAGGCGGATGCCAGGTGGAGTTGACGCCACGGCCGTTGAAACCTGTGGGGTGACATCACTAGTATTAGTAAGGCACGGTAAGGATGTGAGCCTTATTGTACCTACCAAGGTAGTGCCTCATTATATAAATCAATCCATGGACGGTTCGGTCGCCAGATCGTTCTGTATCGCTGAGAACACCTGCCCTGTCTTCAAAATAATCTCGGGCAGTTTCCGAGGTTGGGCGTGGCTCGCCGTCTGTTGCGCGGCACACTATCTGGGCAGTTTTTCGTGGTCCGCCGCTCGCCAGCACGCGAAATAGACCGCGTCCAGCATCCCCGCAGTCCAGGGCCATGCGGTGTTGCAAAGCAAGGCAGCCCTGTGAATGGTACTGCTCCAAGCTCCACTATCTGTGCGTGCCGTTCTACTACTGCAGTGGTCTAGTATGCCCCACATCGCATTTAAGGGCTACCGTCGTATATATTGGAATGTTCATTGACCGTTACGATGACAACGCACTGTCGTCTGGCCTCAGTGGGCGAACATGGGAGATGTGGCAAAGGTAACCGTGGTGGACAAATGTTTATTCCTTGTGCACCACTTGTTCCTTTCGTCGAGACTACCTTCCACCACCAGGGTCGGGGTTTCGTCGCGTTCTCGGCTCTGTTGGAAGCTCATGCTATGGAAGGACACCTGAGCGCAATATCTAGACAAGAGATACAGAAGAAGACTAAGACCGTGCAGCATGTTGCTCGAGACGCGCCGCAGCTGGGGGGAAACGATGGTGCACCGTGGTGCGGGCGTTGAAAACATCATCTTACAAGCCGATGGATACATTTTCAGGCTCTCAGCGACAAGTTCGGGTATGACTATGCATCAGATCATCACAAGAGGATCGCCCTTCGGTTGACGGACATTGCTAGCATACTGTCCACCCACATTTCCTATTTCGTCGTCAGCGATCCGTCGTGCATACACTTGATACGGAGGAAATGAACTTACCTGCAGGCTTGTAGTTGCAAACTGTGAAATAAGGCGATACATTGCCAAACACGTTTTTTAGACCTCCTTCACAGTACTTTGTGAAGCATCCAACCTTTGCAGTGTCTTTCCACACTATTTGCGAGAAATGGCCCCACTTCTCGAAATCAGTCATGTCCGGTTCTGCGCCGTACCCTGGATAGCGTTCCATTTCGTCGTTGTACATCTGGTTGGTGATCATGGCATCGATCTCATTTCCTGGAGCCCCTGCACCTATGTTTTGACCATATCCGCCACCTCCGACTGATATATCATGGGCATATTCACAGCTGTTGGCAATCTGAGCAGCAATACGAGCCAGGTCGTCATCCCATTCCAGTGGGTCGGCTGAATGGTTGGTGCGGTGGAGATTGTGTTGCTTGAGGATTGGGTCAGCGTACGAGGAGACGGAACCACTGCTTCCAGTGCCGCTTGGCTGAGCAGCTGATGAGCTCGCACTGTTGCTCGAAGGGACGCTTGTGGCAGCAGGGGAGGACGGGGGAAGCGAGATCGAGCTGGTTGCGAATGTAGTGGCGGTTGCAAGAGCGGGCTGCTGGCTGGACTCGACCACCGAGACAGTATTGCTCGCCGAGGCTGATGAAGTTTCGCCCGAGCCCCAGTTGCCCCAGCCGCCTCTGCTCCCGGTGACAGTCACAGTCTCGGTCTCCATGATCAGGCTTGTCACATAGTATCGTTTGTCCTGCACAACAGGCGACGCCAGCGCCAGAGAGCACAACAGCGACAAGGCAATGATTGCAGTCTTCATATTGTATATAAAAGATTTCTACCAACACGTTGGATTGGGGATGTTCCGGTTCGTGCGCGTAGTCTGCGTTGAGAATCGACAATGGTGAAATGTAACACGAGGTGAAGTCGAGCCAGGAAAGTCAATACGGCACGGTCAACGTGCAAGGGTTGGGAAAGGAGAGGATCAACCGTGCGTGAAAAGGATATAGAAGGAGCGGCAAGTCTCTGACGGGCCAAAAGAATGAGAACTCGTCAAGACTTGAGGAAGAAGCGGAGAGTAGTTGGAGTTGTTCGCGATGCGCCTTTTCGAGGCTCGGCGATGCTGCAGCTTTTATACCCGGTGTTCAAACGCTCGGATGATGATGCAGAACAGGTTGAGGTTCAAACAAGTGGATGTAGGATCGCGTTGGTTTCCGTATATAGCCGAGATGTCGCCACTCTCAACGGGGGGCGGGTTGATGTGAAAGTGATAGGTCTCGCAGTTCTTCACAGTGATCGACAGGTAACCTTGCCACCAGGTCAGGAGTCTTGATGGAACCTCAGCCTTGGAACACTGTACCAACGAAGACAGGAGGTTCCGGTCTCGGGAATGAAATCGAACGGTGGATCAAGGGTTGATACTGACCAACTTTCGTGCGCAAGGATTGTGTTTGAAGTGGTGACAACGCGTTTCACGAGTGTAGAGCAAAGGATGGTACCTGGTCCAAGCTGGAAGTCCTTTGAGAGGTGCATCGTCGGGGTATTTGGCTTTGCCGTCCAGAGGACAACAAAGCTATTTTGGTCAGTACGTCAAAGCCATCAAAGCAGGAGAGTGCTTTGTCATGGAATGTTGTTGTCACGAGCCACAGGACGAGCCCAGCTGGTATGCAGAAGCTGTCCATCAACGGCGCTTGTCTTGTGTTACTGGTCCAGGCAGCTTCGCGTTTCATGTAGAAATCTGTCATTGACTTTAGCTTGTTTTGGGATTTGCTACCACAATTTCCTCTTGCTTACCTGTTGCGAGACTGAATTCTTGGATCAGGTCCGTGGTACAAGCGATACATATCGCACCATGACAGTTGTAATCTATGCAGACTCGGCCTCGGAGTACTCAGAAGCAACGTAGGTTAAAGCCAGGGATCGTACATATTGACTTTTGCAACGCTTTCGCAGAACATGCCATGTCTGGGTCGACAACCTTGGATGTGGAACTGGCAATGTCCGACAAGCAGGTTGCCACCATTATCACGGCCTCTTGGGTAGCAACGGGACTCAGTCTCCGCTATCCTCGAGCGAAAGACGTGGGAGGTTCGCAGAAACCTGGAACGACTGATTCGAAAAGGCGGCTGGTCGGGCACGTCGGGGTAAGTTCTCTCAATTTATTTCAGTGGACATCCGGCATGCCCGCGTTCCTGCATTAGCGTCGTAGCGGGGAAATAAGCTAGGGTGGGTGGGTGGCTAGGGCACCGATCCCTAAGCCCTGCACGGCCTTGCAATAATCTCAGCCCCCACTAGCAAGCTACAGCACCATGATCTCATCTTATTAGCATCCTGGTCATCCCTTGCATTACACGGACTGCACGCCTCGTATCAGCTTCTCCTCGTACGAGATATCTGCCATTTCCCCAATTCATAAATGGCTCGCTGCTGTAGGATCTGTCAAGTCAATAACGCGAGACAACTTTACCACCCGGCTCTTTGAACGCCATAGCCGGTACTACCAACCTTGAGCTTCACAACCGGACAGAAGGAGAGATCTCACAGGGGAAAAGATATTCGTGTCACCTGGGTCGAATCGTGAATTAGAGACTGGCAGTCGTCCTTGACAGTGTAACTCCTAGGTCCTTGTACGTATGCTAACCTTCAACTGTGGGTACCATTCGCCCGCTGCTACCTAGCCATCCGATTGCAAGGTCCGCGCCGAGACCGAAAGCGAGCGGTCTCTTGCACACCCGTACAAGCCTGGTTCAAGTACTTGCACGTTGGACGATGGACCGACTAAAGGCGTTTGCTGGGAGCCTCTGTGGACCCACATACCTTTGCTCAGTCGATGTCTATGCGTATTATTCTACTCTATGTTCGAAAGACAAGCAGCAAACCGCGCACCGTGGCCATCTATCATGAATCACACGCATGGTCTGGAAGAGTGCTCTGGCCATCCCGAGATCAGACTTGTGTGACGCTCTGAAGTACTCGACAGGTTCAGCTGCATGACAAATGCTTTAGTGGGCGCAGCCACCCACATCTCCTGATTGCTGACCATGACAGGAGTGTCAAATTTCCATGCGACTGTTCCCACATCTGCATTGCTGCAAGGCTTGAACTTTCCACAGCATGCTCGCCACGTTCTCTCCACGCTGTTCCTCGTGCTGTCACTGAGAGCTGATCGTTTTCTTCTTTCGATGTTGTGTCGTCATTTCATGAAAGATACTGCCGTCCAAAACACGTCGAGCATCCTCCTTCCTGACAATACCGTCTTCAGGCCAGAGAAGGACATACGTCATGCCCCCTAAACCGGCACCCCCAAAACCGCGTCAGCGCACGGACTTTTTATTATGGAATCAAAGACTCGACATGCAGTAAAGGCCGGAGAAAAACAGCCGAGCCACAAAAAGGACAAACTCTTCATGAAAGGGAAAAAAACTCACATTCAAAAAGCGCCGAGATCTGGCCAAAGATATCCCAAGCAAACCTCATCCTCCGAAGTCCACAATAACCTTCCTCAAAAGTCAGCCCACCTTTCCCGTCCCTATCATTGCGTTCGAAGAAGTCATCCAGCAGCTGGGGTCGAAACCGGCCGTCGTTGTCAAAGGCCATGGTGCCACTGCCATGCTTGTTCAGGTGGATGTTGTGTATCCAGACGCGGAGGAGCGGGTCGGGGACGAGCCAGAACCACGGCACGGTGCCCCACGACTGGACGAGGTGCAGGAAGCAAGTGAAGAACAGAGACAGTCTGATGCCCCATCCGAAGCCGCGGCACGCGTGCCACGTGTCGGTCGGCCAGATCACGCCGTCGTCGTCCCGGTCAAAGAACATGCAGTGCTGCTCGAGGACCTGCTTGCAGCTCAGCTGTTAGTTCAAACTGTTCGCAGCTTGACCGATCGCGATCGCGCAGGAAACAAGCAGCAAAGCAACAAGCAACAAGCCACAGGAAGTACCAGCAGCAATAGCAGCACCATTAGGTGGTGGCCAAGGTAATCCAGGATATCTGGGCGTGGTGTCAAACGTACGCTCTTTTTCCTACTCCGGTACCCGTACGGATCCCTACTCCTATTCCTTCCCAGCGAAACCTTCTTTAGGGCCGCCGTGACATCCCCACGAAGAGGCGTCGAGCGTGCACGTGCATCATCACCATCACCTCCATCTCCATCTCCATCATGATTGACTCCTCGATCCCGTCCCTCGCTATTATGCTCTCCCATCCATTCACTGATGCTGTTGTTGCTGCTGTGATTCCGATTCTGCCATTGCTTGACTTTGCGGTCTGTCGTCGTTGCCGTTGCCGACATTATTTATTTTTTCCAAACCCTCCGCGCAACTTGCTCTAACTAAAAAGGGATGAAACGAACGCCCCCCCCCCTCGCTTTATGCTGCCTTGCTGGCAGGGCAGCTTTTTCTCAAAATGGATAGATGGAACCACTATAGAACACAGCCGCAGATGATAGATTATATAGCATTAGGTGAGTGAGGTGTTACCATTTCAAGCTGAGTACAAAAACTCCGCCGCACACTCGTCTCGAGAGGGTACTAGCAATTAAAAAAACAAATAAGCGGACAGAAAATGATAATACTGAAATAAATGTATTATGTGTTATGTACTCCCCGTGCAATGCTGATTGGGTGATTGGTTTGGTATAGGTAGAAGCATCGGCTTGGCTGGGGCTTATGGAGACTGAATCGCTGACGTCAACACTGCTCAGGTGAGGTGGTTCAAAAACATGCCGCGCAAGCTCTGGCAATCAGCGTAATACGTCCGCATGGCACATGCTTAGGTAGTTTATTCATAGCCCAGGGCATTCACATGTTTTGCACGAGCAGCTCTGAGATAGTACACAACGGGCAGCTACTGTTCGTATCGAACACCGGTTGGAACTACCTAGGTAATCTCGAGTCAATCCCAACCTGGAAGACTGGGTCGGCCAGAAACCTCGTGTGTATTCAGGCATGTGATTAATTTGGTTCTACCTTTCTGACGCCTCTCACCTTCTCGTGATTTGCTGACCAGAGCTGATTTTCCCTACCAATGCATCCTCCCCAACGCTTCAGGTTATTGAACATCACCTATTCAGTCACCACGCCATCCTCCTCTAATAACCTTTATTTAGAGCTGCGATCCCTGACAACTCACGTATGCCATATCCTCTTGGAAGCCGCATCTTTGCACTGCAGTAGACACATCTTTCTTCCCGGACCCATTCATCCTGCTTTCAGACGGCTTGTCGGTGAGAAAGCATTCGTCTCGCCTGCGTCGTACGCTCTGCTTTTTCCCTCCCGTCCCCTTTCGCCATGCTGGTTGTTACAAACATGAGCACACACTGGAATCTTTTTCTTACACTGTTCCCGTCCCATTTCACCTCGAAATGCCCATGCGTCAATGCCAAAGTGGGTATTTAGCTTGGCAGGGGAGCCAGAATAAGCATGCTTAAGAGGTGAAGCAGATCGTGCGCGAACAGCCTCTTGTGTAAGAAGGATTGCAGATCGAGGCCGAGAGGTGCAATTTCCGTCTGTATTACTATGCTTGCAGTGAGCAGTATCCTTGTTGCTGGTGGCTATGTCGATCATTCGTGGCGTCAGGCTGTGGCGTTGCACCGAAGCCATGATTGCGGTGCGCGCCTTGCCAATGTAGAGCGTTTGTGCAGTGTTTTCTCTGTCAGTATCAGCATGAGGAATGGCACTGGTTGTGGATGCGCGTTCGTAGTCTTGTACATGAGATATGTTGTGATTCTGGACAAGATCATCTGCGACTGTAGGGTTACTGCCTAGAGGAGAAGGGAAGCCACCATGACCGAGAGTGGTTCTTGCAGTCGGCCAGCGATTTAGAGTTGCACAAGTTTTGATTTGGGATGGGGAACCAATGGCAAAGCTTTTGCTGCGATCTGCCTGCAATCTGGATGTGGTTTCAGAAGTACCGGACATATCGACAGATTTGCTTGAGTCACTAATTGCACGAGCGTCGGGCGCGCGGTCGTCATCTAGTGATATTTTGGCCGATGGTGCATCTGCAACGGTAGGATCCGGCTCGCCAAGGTCATGATGTAAAGGTGTACCTGAGTCGTTCGACGTTGGTTGACTCCAACCGGTTGGACTAGAGGGGTTTCCTTGTGTGAAATCGCTTGACATGCCATTTTTGTCTGACCAGAAACTGTCTCGGCCTATTGTATGCAGCCTCTTTCTCTTTAACTTGCAACAATAGATTACGATGGCGGCCACGATCATGCTGCAGGCAGCCACAACGGCAACCACAGTGCCAGCGATGACACTCTTCCGGTGTGCTATGGATTTGTCTTCAGCCGCACAAGCAGCATTTGTGTTGCAGGACGGCACACCCGAGGTTGTGTAAGCAGTTGGTGTTGATGAAGTGGAAGTCATCGACTGCACTGGATGTACATATGTGTTTGCAGGCAACGATTCGGCAGATTCGGCAGCGTTTGGAACAGTGAGTGAATGCATAGTTTGCAAGATCGAAGCCGTAGCCTCCTCTGAGAGGCTCGTCGATAGCTCAAGTGTGCTTGCAGTAGTCATAACGAATGAGCTGCCAGTAACAGAAGCACCGGGATCAGCGGATTCCAGGTTCGATGTCCGAGCTGACTTGTCGCTGGTGGGTGCATTCACTAAACCACCATCATCTGCCATTGCAACAGAGATTGGAGGCAAGAGAGTTGGAACGGGCTCGACAGATGTGAAGAATTGCATGGACGTAGCGACGAACGGAGGACGTACGAGGGCAGGCCCCAGGGCTGTGACACTCATTCGATCGGCGAAGGTTGACGCCTGATCTGAATCTTTTAACGAGAGTATGTTGCTCGCAGACAATTGGGGTGGTAAGGGAACTGTGCTTTGTACAGTCGATGGGTGAAGGTCACCTCTGTGAGGATGGATCTCGAAACTATTCATACCTGTGAAATGCGTCTGCACCGGACATTTCAGAGCCAGGGGAAGTTGAAGGCTTCAGTGGCTTCTTTGTCCAGGCGGTGAGCAATGGATGAAAGGGCTGCGTAGTGAGTATTGCTTCGCCGGCTAGAGGACGCGAGGTGCTGAATTAAATGTGCGTGGGCCAGATGTAATGGCAAACCTGCCTGCAAACGAGAGAAAATCTGCTTGCTCGTTTGCACCCCTCACGTGCTTTCTTCACAATGTCGATCGTACTTGCCGTATCTTGGACAAATACTTTAAACGTTGACCAGTAAAGCCGCCATCCCTGTGATCGTTGGGTGGACTAACCACGAACACTAAACAATGCACGCCGTTGGCGGGGAATTCTAGTAAATGTACTGGATCTCATTAGCATTGTCATTTTTCGGGATGAAAGTGTTACCTACTGGGATGAACAGATACGGCACTTGCTTCTCATATTGCGTCCAAGCATCACCATACTTGATCCGACAACGCTGAATGTCTCGAATAGCTCGGTGCAATATCATGCAAGTGAAGAAGACAGGGTAAAACCACGGGAATGGTGAATCGAAGCCCGTCATGGCCCCCCAGGTAAGAGCGAAGAACAAATCACAGGTGTAGTGCAGCTTGCGTGCTTTGCCATCTGACTCGTGTTAGCATACAATGTTTCGAAAGCAGGGTCCTCAATGCTTACACCACCCATCGGCCAGAATTGGACCAGCGTGGGATGGGATGACCTTGGGGTTATCGATATAGGCGTACGGGAGTGGTGGAAAGGTCCATCGATTAAAGTTGGAGCCAGAGAGTGAGCCTCGGAATCGCGTCTTCTGTCCGTTGCAGGTGTCCCAGATCCAATACACAAAGACATAGAGGATGTGCCACGCCACAATAGCGTAGCCATTCCAGGCATACTCTTCTGGCCGGTGATTTGCCAGATAAATCGTGCAGTGACAGTAACTGAGTGGGACGCCCGCCATGTTCCAGAAGATGAGCATAAAGCCCCACTTCTCGTAGTACATATCCCACGTGAGAGGGATCAATTCTTCTCCTTTTGAGCAGGCATTGGCATACAGAAAATGTGCTAGCAAAAGCAGACAAGCTTCTGAAGATATGTAGCCGTATAGCTCGTACTGTCGCGCACACATGCCCATAGTAGTCAAGTAGAGAATATACCAGGGAAGGCGAACCTCGAAGAACATTTTGAAGTCAAGAACACCGAACATTCTCGGATTGAGCTCAGCACCCATGAAGAAGTCGTAGATGTGATCTCCCGTCATTCGGTGTTGCTTTCCTCGGTAGAGCGCGGACAGGTATGCTACAATGGCAACACCAAATCCAGAGAGGATGGCCACCGACATGATGGGTCCGAATTCGTCAATTATGGTGTACAGGGGGAAGAGACGGGTGAAGTGCAATGCCAAAGCAACGGCATTTGTTATCCACCACGAGGCAATACCGGAACAATAATACGGCAGCGTTTGGTTGTTCTCGTGCGGCAGAGGCTTACCCTTGGTCCAGACGCCAGGTGCCTGAAGATATAGAAAGCACTGGAAGGCAAAAAACACCCAGTAGATGGTCCATGCCTTCACAGACGGGTAGGCACCTTCGTACGCAAGCAGCGCCAGATGTTGCAGAAATTCTCCCCAACTCTGGCCTGGGTCACGCGCCGGCAGGTGGCCGTCATAGTATGTAGCTCCAATCCACATGTAATACATGAGCAATGGAAAGCCCACCATCATGGCAGACACCCCAAGTGCTCCACCAAACTCCTTGTGTCCTGAACGATCGATCTTGGGGTCGGTGCCGAGTTCCCAGCCGTCGACTATTCTCGCCCTAGGCTCCTTGACCCGGCCATTTACATGTCCGTTCATGTGACCATTCGCCTGTTTTTCAGCCGAGCCATTCAGCTCTGCTTCGATTTTGGTGCCTCGGGCGCGTAGGTGAGCCTCAGAGAAGGTGCCGGTTGTCTCCACGCTCGAGTCTTGAGCATCCGAATCGTCGGGGGTCTGCGCCAGTGATTTGCGCGACCTCGCCCGCTTGAACGTGCCTGGCGTTTCAACAAAGCCCGGATGTTCTGTTTTTCTGCGACAAAATCAGCGCATTGCCCTCAACAGCACATCTCCTCTCGTACCTGGGTGTCTTGCCCGCTTGGCTACGCGTTACCGTCATGGTGAAGATGATGTGTACGCTGCCCTTGCACCAATGAGAAATGACCGTATAGCTCAGACCTTGAGCAAGCAGGGGAGAGAATGAACGGCTGACGCCAGTTAAAGAACGATAGTGGTGCAGCCACACGCATAGAGCGAGTACCTCCAGCCCAAGTACTTGTCCACCTCCTTCGGGAGGCAATATGAACCACTGTTTACTACTGGTAAATAAATTTTAACTTTTGGGTTAAGCCCCTTGGCAGGTCGCTGCCGATGTTGCCGGACCGGACCACCAATCACAAGCCCCCACTTTGTCACCGCATTATCGCTCTGCATGGGCGTAGCATTTGTGGGCAAGGGAAGGGAAGTGTACGAAGTATGTGTGAGGAGCAGGCTGCTGCTCAAATGTGTATATTCATGTAGGTGGTCTTGCGAGACACTATCTGTGGATTATGCAAAAGTCAAAGCTATCTACGCTCCACGCCGTGCATTTGTCGACATCAGTGTGATCTTCTTTTTCTTGTTCTTTTTGTTGCTCGTCGGGGCAGGCTTCGAGCTAGCCTCTCCGGTGCTCTCCGCCACCAAGGCAATCGCGTCTGCTTCGTCCAGCAGGTCCTTCTCCCAGTCCTGCAGCCACCCGTCGTCGACAGCAGGCGGTGGAACAGCCACCTCCATCGGTGGAGTATTCGGGGCCACGGCTGTAGTGCCCCAGACAGTCCTAGAACCTTCAGGGCTAGTTCCTGGAGTTGCCAAGGTCGCAAAGGACGAATGGCTCCTTTGCTGCGCCCAAGGAGGTGTTTGTCCTAGGCCGTCATCCGGGGGTGGTGACGCGGCCATGCTCTGCAACGGTGCAAAGTCAGCGTCGGAGAAGCTCTTGTCGGTAATGCTGGGTCTCTTCCGTCTCGCAGCTGCCCATCGCTGATCTTCTTCGACCTTCTCGGCTCGTATCCGATCTCGTTCTTCGCGAGCTTCCTTTTCGTGATTCCGACACCGTCGCCGGTTGATCTCCTCGCTAAATTGCTCCAAGATTGTCGGGCTGATGACATCGGTCCAATCACACTCTAGCATGCTGACTTCGGCACCGTAAGGAAGGTGGCCCAGATATTTGGCTCGTTTCCGCAAGTCGTCGTCGACAAGGTGACCAGTGGAGATATGCTCGACACGGGGTAGTATGGTCGACGGGAAAGCCGAGAAGGCTCCAAATGCAGACTTTAAAATTCTGATGTCTAGGGGAGACAGAAAGAAATTCGGCAAAGCGTTGTAAAAGAAGAAAGGTGCTCGAACCTTTGGGGCACGACTCTGGTGCTCATGCAATGACAATCCTGCCACGCCGTTGGTCAGAAGAGTCCTTGTGTCACGACTGGTGTCCTGCTGTTCCTCGTCCCAGGATTCAGGAACAGCGTCCTCCCTCTCCACCGCCGGAGGGAGCACAGGCGGAGGATCAGGAAGACCATGGATTTTCTGCTTGGCGTCTTCGACGGCAAGAATGGCTTTTCTTGTCCACGTCGTATCATCACCGAACATGAGTTCGTCTTCTCTCTCTTGTTGTTCTAAAGCCAAGATCTCTAGATCATATTGTTCCGTCATGTACTCTTCCCCAGCCTTCATGAAACGTGCATAATCCATCACCTCGGCCACGTGGAACCATGGAATATCTTCGTGATCACCATAACTCTCGGCTGCGTCGCGGGGGAGAGCGAGTGTTGAGCCTGGACTTCGCTTGAGGAGCCTCAGCAGCACGTCACCGCCTTCGGTAAGCATGCTAGCCTCCTGTCCAACAAACCACCGCACCGGTCTGACCTCTGAGATGTATACACTGTCTTCACAGATCGGGCACTTCTTCCACCTCGCGCGTTTTTCGGGGATCGGATTCGTGTCGTCGGTTGAATGCATATAGCGGATGAGACAGGGAAGACAGACGATGTGGCCGCATTTGGCCATGCGAGGGGCCACTGGAGTTGACAGACAGATGGGACAGCTCGTTGATTGGGTGTCTGCGGAGGCCAGGATTTGCAACACAGCGTCCCAGCCAAGATGGACATCTGCATCTACTGTCTGGGTCTGATACTCTCGATCCGAGCGGACGATGAATCTATAATTGGCGTGGACGTATTTCGCCTTGTCGACGGCATGATAGCCAGAGCCAAGGCCCCAGGTCTTGTTGTGTCTTTGATGATGACGGTGATGGTGATGGTGAGGCTGGTGCTGCGGTCGTGGAGGTAAGGAGAAGTTCATGAGATGGGTAATGGACGTTTGGCCCTTGCGACTGTTGATTGATCTCATGGCGGCAATCTCAGCAGCTGCATCGTCATCGAGGATCCGTGCTCTCTTCTGCGCTTTGCTTGGCTTCTTGCTCGGCTGATGGCTGCGCGACTGACTCGACTGACGTGTTTGAAGACCCGCCCCGTAGCTCCCCGAACTGTTGCTTCTTTTCTGCGACAGATCCAGGCCACCGGTGAACGGGGCCTGAGAGTAGTTCGGAGTCGCTGTGGACAACGAAGCCTTGTTGGAGGGAGTCAGCGAGGCAGCGGAGCTCATGGTGCCAGTGGCCAGCGAATCCGACTAAACAGACAGAACAACCGCCTCTACAAGCCACTCTGTCGTTGACTTGGGTCCTCGACGCAAAATCAAGTCTCGGGGTGTTGGGAACGTGCAAGTGACTTGAAGCCTCATCGCCGAAGCGAACGTGGGCTTGAGAGGCGAAGAGACCGTGAGCGGACGACGGGTGGGGGAGGACCGAGAGAGAGAGTCATCGGCTGGGGAACCTGAGCTAACCGTGTTAGGCTAAGTGACGTCGTTACGTCCTTTGCCTCTGATCCTGCCCGTAGTGGCGCGTACTAGTGGCTGGTGAAACGGATAGCCAGGCATGAAAGCCAACGGATCTTTAGTGACTCAAGACGTAGGACTCGATATTCAGTATCACAGGACAGACAGCATGTGCCTTTGGTCGTAGGCATGCAAACGTTGACTTGATGAGGACAGCACCTGGAGCATCGTGGCTGACGGACGTGAGGCTTGTACGGTGGTGGCTAGAGGCCGGCAATGACCGAACCCGATCGAGCGTGTCGAGCCTGCCAATTACCGAAAGGTCTCCAGTTCGTGAAGTTTAAGTTAGTTTCCCGCAACGCAGAAATGACAGACGGGCGCTCAACCTGACGAGCCTCGTCTGCCTCTGCCTCTACCACACTCTGCCGCAGACACTGCCATTCAAACCTCCACTCTGCGCATTTCTCTTCAATCTGCGTCCTCTCCGCTCTCGTCGCCTCGCTGCCTGAAGACGGTGGCTTTGTGAATCTTGCGATTCGTCCTGTTGTTGTGCTTGTCGTTTGCGCGGTCCAGCGTGTCCGTCTCGTCACGTTTTCGTGGCATCAGCTGGAGTGACACGATCGCATCACTTTGTCGTGTGCGCCTTGTTGAGGTGAGATTGCAAGCAACAGCATGATTCTCGACGGCAGCGAGTGGGCGAGTCATACACCTCATTATTAAAAGGCCCTTCGACCTCGAGCCACCCTTCGACAAGTGCACTGGCAGGCGCGATCGATGAGGTACTCGTCCTAGTAGGCGCTGGCCTACGAAGTACCATTGCCCATTGCCGATCCCCGATTGTCCAGTGACTAGGACCGCCTAATAGAATGAACCCAAGCATACCCTATGGGCCTCAGGCTGGGCAGATGCCCGTGCCAGTGCCGCCCCACCCGCACTCGCACCCTCACCCTCACCCTCACCCTCACCCACACCAACAAGCTCACCAACATCAGCATGCTCCACACCAGCACCAACACCAGCGGCGGCATGACATGCCCTATGGCCGTCCTCATATGAACCCACACCCGGGGTACCAGCACTACTATCAGCCAATGGGCCCAATGATACCCCAATACCAACACTACCAGCAGCAGTGGTATCCTCCCCAATACCAGTACCCTCAGCCTTACCATGGCCCTCGCCCACCCTACTACCAGCCCTCCATGGGTCTTCCTGCTCATATGCAGCAGCAGCAGCAGCAACCGCAACAGCAGCAACCGCAACAGCACCAAGGGCCTCCACACCAGGGCCCTTTAGTGGTGTCGTCTCATGGACAGCTGCCTCCCCCTCCTCGTGCATACTCTCAACCGCATCATCAAGCCATACCTCCACCTCGACGACCGAGTCTAACACCTTCTTCGTCGTATGTCCAAGCACAGACACCTCCTTCGAGACCCACTAGTCAAATTAGTGGCGGGCAGGACAAGAAGGACGAGCCCCCGGCAGTCCCTCCACCAGACCCATTTCCGCAAGAACCCTCAGCCCCTGTTGCACACGAGCTGCCTGCCGATCCGTTTTCCCCTCCCCTGCCATGGCTTTCAGTGCCCGATGCAGATTTTCCTCCTCGCGCTGCGCGAACAAAACGCAGATTTCTACGTTCGAACCTGCACGAACCACGGCTCTTCCCTCCCAGACCTACGTCTGCTACAGCAGTGCTGCAGAAAGATATCTCACAGAAGGAAGAAGACCCAATAGAACAAATTGAGACTGAAGCGGTAAAGGAAACTCCTCCATCTGCAGACCGACCGGCACCAGCAGAAACACCCACCACGGCTCCGTCAGAGAGCCAATCAGACCGCACCTCGACACAGCCCACGACACCTTCTTCTACAGTAGCTAGTGCTGCCAGATCGCAGCATACACCAACCCAAGCCAAAGTCTCTCGAGTCGCCATGCCTGTGATTCCCATCATTCCAGCCATGCCGACTAGCCCAGTAGCTGTTCGCAAAGGCCATCGAGACTCGGTTGTCTCGGTTAAATCCAAGACAGACTCAGAATCGGCGGTTACAACTGACGAGGTGACCCCAGCCACAACCGCGAATGCACCTGCACAACCCGCCCTAGAGATGCCACCTCCACCTAAGTCTTGGGCTGATCTTGTCCGCAAACAATCTGTGCCGAATGGCGCGGCTGCCCTGACGCCCAATCTTTCTGTGATCAATGGCCTGTCCGTTCCAAAGGGTGAAGGGCTCGGAGAGGTGCTCGGACAGATCAATACTGCAGAGGCCCCATCAAAAATTGCTTTTCTGCGACCACGAGGTCTCGTCAATACCGGCAACATGTGTTACATGAATTCTGTGAGTACCACCGGCCTCACCTGACACGTGCTCTTCTCATCCGTTAATTAGGTACTTCAAGTTCTTGTTTTCTGTATTCCATTCTATGACCTTTTGGATAGGATTGCTCAGAAGGCCACTCATACCTTCAAAAGCTCTACACCTTTGATTGATGCCATGTATGTGATCCTAGTCGATCTGAACACCTCGAGCTAAACGCATATAGGATTGTGTTTATGAAAGAATACCCAGCAATCGACACAGCCACCAGTGTCGCCCAGCTCCGCCTTCGCCTCAAGCCTGAAGATTTTGAGAACTATGGGGATCCACTACGACCCGATTTTGTCTACGATACCATCAACAAACTTCCCCTATTCCGCGATATGCGAAGAGGCCACCAGCAAGATGCGCAGGAATTTCTGGGCTTTCTGCTGGAAGAGCTACACGAAGAATGTCTGCTTGCAATGCAACGATCAGGTACGAGCACAAGCTCTGGACGATCGACCCCCGTCGGCAGCGTCTCCAATGTTTCGGAAAACGTTGACATGCAAGACGGCTGGCTGGAAGTAGGGCATAAACAGAGATCTGCCGTGACCCGCTCCTCTGGTGCAGTCAATGCAGACTCGCCAGTGACGAACATTTTTGGAGGCAAGTTGCGCTCGGAGCTCAAGATTGCAGGCAATAAACTGTCGGTTACTTTGGAGCCGTACCAGCCGCTGCAGCTCGACATTGGCTCGCCTCACGTTTCCAACATCATTGACGCACTGAAAGGTCTCACCAAGCCCGAGAGCATGCAAGGCGATTTCCAATCAGTCCGAGGCACAAAGGCTTCGGCAACGAAGCAAGTCTTCATCGAGACTCTGCCGCCAGTCTTGATCTTACATCTGAAACGCTTTCAGTACGACTCGGTAACTCGGCGAGCAGAAAAGATTTGGAAAAAGGTGGGGTACCCACTTGAGCTCGATATACCCAAGGAAGTGTTCCAACCGTCGATCAGAAATAAATATTCCGCTCACGGTGGCCTTCCGAGATACAGACTCACCGGCGTAATTTACCATCATGGCAAAAACGCCAATGGCGGACACTACACTGTTGATATCAGGCGTCAGGACGAGAGAGAATGGATTCGGCTTGACGATACCTTGATTCGACGCATTAAGAGTGAGGATGTGGCAGAAGGGGGCAGTGAAGAAGACCCCAAAGTGCTCGCTGCGGCTCTTGAAAAGCACAAAAAGCAAGCCTTTTCAAGCAGCAATCGCTACGAGAACATCGAGGCCACCGACGAGGAGGAAGACGAAGACACCGGAACGTGGAGTCAGGTGGCGAATGGTCACGGCAGGTCGAAGTCTGCCGTCGGCGCTCTCATGAATGGGAATATGACTCCGGCGAAGGATAGCTCAGGCCCACAGAGCCCGCGATACAAAGACTCGGTCAAGGACAACAAGGTGGCATATCTGTTGTTTTACCAAAGAATCGGTGTTTAAACCGAGGGCACGACGTTCAATCAGCGCAACGATCAGCAAGCATATGAATTGGACATTTGGCGTGGAAGCCTGTACCTCAAGTCGCACCAAGTGCCCCGAGGATAATGTAGATACAAGCTGCGGCGGATCTCGAGCCATTCATCGCAGATGCAACATGACATAGCGAAGGCGCCATTTTGTAAATGAGCTCGTGCATGTGATTCGAAGATGTAAATGGAATTTACCTTCATCATCTCGCCTTCCCCCTCAGCTGTCATCTCATAAGTTGCGTTCCCAGTGTACAAGACTCAAAGAAACTATATCAATTCATTAAAAGTTATAACCTATAGGCGTAACAACCCACGTTCAGTACGTACACTGTTGACGAGTCCTCAGTGGAAGTCCTGCTAGTTAGTGTCTTTTGTAGCTGTGGAGAGCAGTGCCTTTGCTTTTACTCTGCGTGACTCTGTTACTTAAGTGTGCGAGATCTCCACTCTCACTTTGCGGAGCGGCCCGAACTTTGAATTTGAAATGTCGCCATCGTCCGACCTCGTTTTACTTAATTACTTTTCCATCTTTTCCCTCTGGAGACTATTACCGTGAAACTTTAGAGAAAAACTCGGGGGTCGAAACGTGGAATTTCAGCAGCAACAAAAATGGAATCCTTGAAGGGAAAGGGGGAAATGGTACGTAGCGCGAGATTCACGTCGTTTCAGATTTTCACTTTTCAGATTAACCGTGTCCTCTTGATCAATATTGGGGTTTTGATACGATATTTCCCTCGGCGCTGAGGCTTGTAGACACGGAAAACATATCCTACAAATCAGTTCGCTTCGGCCCACCCGACAGATTTGTCGCATTCAGGGTTCTTCTTTCACATGATTCGGTCAACCTGAAGGCTGTCACGCATTGCTATTTTATCCTAGCAGTCGGCCACAAAACTATCACATGATTCAACACTTGGCTGAGGGTCTTTGCGGCTGACCCGTGGTTCATTGGATAGATAGCAAATGCATTACCCTACATCTTGCTTTCCTCTGCTCTTATTGGCCGCTTTTGTGGCCGCTCTCTTTCTCTCAAGTCGGCCCTGCATGCCTGGCCCCATAGCTTGGCGATCTCAACCCTTCATATACGTGCTCGTGTAACCTCTCGAGGCCTCTTTCTCGACTTCCTTCTCTAATACTCCAAGATAGACTCTTGTGACTGGAATCCCTATTGTTGTATTCTCAAGTTCCTCGAGGGGGCATTCCGCCCCCTCATCACGCTGAGAAGAAGTAGCCTTCTCCGTTTATTTCCAAACGCCTCGTCCTCTCTCGACTATCTACATCCCATCGCTGCTAGGGCATTGACCCCAGCAAACAACTTATTTGATCCGTTTGTGGGACACGGCTAGGTCCCACATCACAAGCCATCACTCATCCAGGATGCACACCAGAATATGTTAAGCTGCCATCCGCGCTCTCATTTTTTGAAAGCTCAGAAAAATATCTTGAACAGCTGCATATTACTTTGCTGCGGCCCCCGGTGAAGCCCACCAGGTCAGCTGCAGATCTGTACGCGGTATTTTGTGTTAGCGACGAAAGCGCAACCATCTCTAACATTTCTGCCGCGCCCACCGAAGAACATTACCCTCTGCTCACGCATTCGTCTGACACAGATCGACGCAGACAGGAAATTCTCAACGCAAATGATGATGAGCCAGATCCACAGGATTTTCCAGACACGACCCCATCACTATCCACCGAATGCCCGTCGACCATAACGACGCCATCTAGAATCGGGCCAGATATCGACAATCCTGATCGATTGACGTGCAGTCACTGCCCCAAGTCGTTTCTCCGAGCTCAACACCTTTCAAGGCATCTCAAAACGCACACTCTTCCACGTGTCTGTCCAGTCCACGATTGCGGAGCCCGGTTAGCAGACAAAAAGGAAGTGGACCGCCATCTTGCTCGCCAGCACGGTGTGGCTGTGAATATGTGTCCTGCAGAAGGTTGTGGAAGAATGTTTGCTCGGGCCGACTCGCTGCTGAGGCATCACAGAAGTGCAAGGCATACATCACAGCATGGTTCATTCACATAGTGCATCTGCTTCTTGCTGCTCACATTCGAAAGCTCTAGGAGAAAATGTCCTTCAAGACCGGCTGTAAGAAGCGCATAATCTTTCCGAAAACAATGTTGACTAGCAATCTTTTCACACCACACCTAGTTGCCGAATTGGCCAGTTGGCTAGTCAACATTGGTTTCGGAAAGATTATGCGCTTCTTACAGCCGGTCTAGCCTTGACTATTACCATTACAGCCCTATTGTATTGACGTTCTCATTTCGCTTTTGTTTTTGATTCTTTGATCGCGAGGCGCATGATGGGAAGGCACCTGAATTGGCAGGCTTGTAGGTGACACAAGTATGGTGTTCACCGGTGGAAGATTGAGTCCGGTGCGACTTTTTCAGGGTTTACTGTACTCCAAGGCTAGTGCATTTGGCGAATGCTTTGTCTCTCCTTCTAGAATGAGTTTCATGCAAGATATCTTGCACAGGAAGTTGTGATCCACACAGAATTCATTGAAACTGAATTAGGCTGGAATTGCTAAGCGCTCGTTCAGTGCGGACCTCTCTTACATAGGAGCGTATGACGAGGAAATTTGTCTTTCCTCGGACGGTCGTCACGCATTCTAGAAAAAGCGTACGCAAATAAAGATCCGAGGAGTGAATATCTAAACGACTCTTTGGAGCCTGGTCGAAACTTGCTAGGTAACCGGAGACAACATCTTTTCGTGATATACCCGTTTCGGTGAGTCGCCCTCATCGCTCTAATGAAGGTGGCCTAATTCATCCTCATAATGAAATGCTATAGCTCCACAGCAAAACGCTCTCTAAGCCACCCTCCGTAACGATGGAAGAAGAATGGTACTGGAAGAAAAGCCACGCCTATAAAACCTAGGACGCTGTTCCCCCACCCAAGTCCTAGGTCTGCATACAAAGACGGCCCCGCCAATGGAATGAAAGCTGCAAAAAGAAGTCGGACAATCACGTTCGCAGCCAACGCAGAGGCGGCAGCCTCAGGGCCAAAAGCATCCACCAGGTAGAGCTGAGTTGGCATTATGACCCAGAGAAGGCCGAATCCAAAGAAGGAGGTGCCGATGATGGGCACGATCCAATGAGTCTGCTTCTCGGCTGCCCAGCCATACCAGATGATGCCGATGGGCACGGCGGGCATGACCCACATCATGGGCCTCAGGCGTCCTTCAGGTTTGGGCGAATCTCCCAGTGCCTTTTGCAGCTTGTCGCCCACGCTGGCAAAGACTCCGAGAGAGACGGCCATTCCAATTCCGACGCCGAGATATGACAAGCCAGAAACGCCGGCGGAGAAGTGGTATTGTTCCTCAAAGACCGTGGGAAACGTGGTGAACAGTATAAAGAGGAGGCCGAAAACGAACGCGCACAGGAGGGCAAGGAGCAGCACGATTGGCGACAGGATGAGAAGCTTTGTGGGTCGAACAATAGCGCGGAGGAATAGCTGCCGGGGAGTCAGGCCTCGATCCATCTTCGAAACCAGAGCAGCGTTGCCGGTTTCTTTCCGGAGGCGAGCAGCTTTCCATTTCAGTAGCACGGCGGCATTGGTCTCGCGGAGAAAGAAGATTGATATGGCAAATGATACTCCTGCCTAGGGCAAAACGTCAGCGACTCGACAACAGTAGGGGTTGTGCTCTACTCACTAGGATTGTGATTATCCAAAACGTCCATCGCCAGCCGATTGATTGGGACACAAAGCCACCAATAACTGGGCCCAAGACCTCAAAGGATCGTCAGTGTCATGACAGTTTGGCGTAGTGCAATGCCACCTACTGGTCCGAGAAGTGGTCCTACGAAGAACACAGACATTACGCTCCCACGCCGAGCTGGCGGGACGACGTCGGCGACGGTTCCTCCGCCCACTGTCAAAGGGCCCGAAGCAGCGCATCCGGCAAGGAATCGAAAAGCGAGAAACATGCTGGTGTTTGTGCCCAGCGCACATCCGATGATGAAGCCAATGTAAACGACATTGCAGGTGTGGTAGATCACAAGGCGTCCGTACAGTTCGGATAGCGGTGCAATGACCATTGGCCCAACGGCAAAGCCGCAAAGGTAGATGGACACGGTGAGACTGACGACGGTGGAACTCGTGATATGGAACTCCTTGGCAAGAGCGGCAACTCCAGGTGCAAACATTGTCGCGGCGAGGTTGCTGTGTGTTGTATTAGTCAGTACGGGAATTTGCTTCGCCAAAAAAAGGGCGTAGGAAACTGCCTTACGCAGTGAGCAAGAAAGCGCTGGCGAGGATGACTTGGGTCATGCGTTTCCACGTTGGCCAGTTCAGCGGATTTTGGGGATCGCCTGGCCCATCCCAGTCGACGACATTGTCCTTTGTCTCTTGTTCCATTGCTGATTGGTCACGCTTGCTCAGTTGTTGGTCAAGGTGGCCGTCTTCCAATATGGCCGGCTTCTCATGGGCGGATTCCAGGCCGGCCGCCATGGTATGGTGTCGAGTGTGGTGTGACTCTGGGGGACCGGCGCGTGTTTGTTCCCTGGTGACAGGCTTTGCTTGCTGTGTATTGGAAGGCAGGGTAGGCGGCAGGACAACGCCCAGATGAAGAAAAGCCGCGTAGGGAAGCCATGGCTATATTAATTCTTTGGGCAAGGGCTAGTTGCGTCAGCTACTAAATCCGCAAAATGGCTTCGTAAATACGGATCCAAAATGGAGATTTGCTTAAAAGAAGGAGAGCTCGGAGAGTGAGCGGACGCGGGGGGTCGGAGGGTCGGACTGTCGTTGCTTTCTCCATTGCCTCTCACCTTACGCCGCTAGCATCTACTTTCTCTTCTTGAAGTGGCTGTGAAACTGTTTGAGAGCGGACCAGAAGGACGATTCCGCTTTGGGCATGCCCATATTGCCATGTAATATATTAGGTTGAGCTCCGCGAGCGCCTCAATCCCGTCACACCATGGCCGACAATGCTCAACGTCCGCGTCCGCCGCCCAATCGACGCAGAGACAAAGTCCAGCTTTCCTGCGACCCTTGTAGACACCGAAAGTAGGTGCGCGATAGCCATCACAAAGTCGTGCGCGCTTAATTTTGCCAGGCTGAGGTGCGACCGACAGCACCCGTGCGGGGCTTGCTCAAAGCGTAGCCTCACCAACTTCTGCAATTATGCGACGACGGCTTCTTCTACGCCTGATACTCAGCGTTCCGCTGCTCCGCGACAGTCCACCAGCCTCCATGCCAGAATTTCTGAGCTGGAGAGTCTTGTCGTGACGCTCATGAAAGGCCAATCACTCCCAAGTCCGCCAGCACCGAAATCGCCAAGACCAAGCTCGCTATCATTCGCAGATGCGTTTTCTGAGATCCGGAGACCAAAGAAATCCCAAGATGAAGCCGTATCCCCGGCAGACCCAGGCGTGCTAAAGTTGCGCGAGTGTGGTACCAGCTATGTCCAGAGTATCCATTTGGAGGCCATTCTTACCAAAATCAGAGGACTGAAGGAGGACTTGGTCACTGATAGCAAGGCTCCGCCCGGATCACACTTGTTCTATGGCCCGAACCGTCATGCAACCCGAGATGAAGTACTAGCTGCTGTCCCTCCTCGTCCAGTTGTTGACCGCCTCATGGCCCTTCACTTCGATTCCTACATTGTCACTCCGTGTCCGTACATTCAAGCTTCCTTTCCGCTCTCAGAAGCATTGACTGTGTGCTATAGATCTCATTCATCGCAAGAAGTTTCTCCGAGAGGTGGGTTCTTTCTAACCTGGCCGGTTACAAGCAGTCTGGCATTTGACTGGTACGAAACATTCTGGGGGGATCCGTCCGCAAGTTCTATCGCTTGGATCGGTCTCATGTTCTCCATGTTATATATTGCTGCGCAGCTGCAGGCCTTCACCATTGACTACACCGACGGACGAGCCGAATCGCTCAAGGCGGAATATCTTGCCATGAAGGATGCCTTCCGGGAGAAGGCCGTTCAGTGTCTTATTCTGGCCAGGTATACGACAGGAGGACCATATATCCTGGAAACCCTCATAATGGTCCTTACTGGGGAGTTTATACTCTTGAAAGATGGCGGTAATGATGGCTGGCTTTTGATCAGTATGATACTTCATCTTGCAATGCGCATGGGCTATCACCGGGACCCGGATCACTTTCCCGGAATCTCTCCATTCGAGGGTGAGATGCGTAGACGCATCTGGACTACAATCATGCAATTAGATCTCAGTGTCTCCTTGGAGATGGGTCTTCCTCGAATTGCCACAGATACGCAGATCGATACAAAACAGCCCCGTAATCTGCGCGACTGTGATTTTGAAGAGGACACGACCGAGATGCCTCCGCCGAGGCCAGAAACAGAATGGACGCCGGTGCTCCCTCTCATTGCAAGAGGGCGACTGATCACAGCTCTCGGCTTGATTTGCGACGTCAACACCGGAATTAATCCGCCTTCCTACGACGAGGTCGTCAAGGTCGACGCACTTCTTCAAGACGTGCACAATCGTGCCATTCCGCCCGTGCTGCGCTGGGAAACTATGCCACACCCCATCACGGATAGCCCGAACCTTGTGGTACAGCGGGTTAGTGTAGAAACGACCTACTACAAATCACGCATCCTCCTGTACCGGAGAGCATTGATCAGCTACCCCGTTCGACAGTCGCAAGAGCGGGACAGGGAGTCGGTGCGAATTTGTTTAGATTCCGCGCTCAAAATTCTATCGTTTCAACAAATGCTTCACGAAGAGTCTCAGCCACTTGGTCGTTTGTGTCAGCTTAGATGGAAGGTCACTCATATTTTCAACCAGGATGTCCTCCTCGCAACGAGCGTGCTCTGTCTCTACCTTCAAGACGTCGATAAATTTGAATTGCCTGAGACTGCAGGACAGACAACGTGGTCGCCCATGGCTGAAGAGGTTCGACAACAGCTAACGACCTCGCACAAGATTTGGCGTCAAATGAGTACGGCATCTGCACAAGCTGGAAAAGTGGCGAAAGCTCTAAGCATCGTCCTTGGAAACACAGAAGCGCCTGCCGAGGACGGTAGTGGGCCTGCTTCTTATGACTTTCTGACGGATTTTGATGCCATACCTCTGAATGAATTTGGCGCAATGTTCAACAATCAATGTGAGAAGCCTACACTCGGTCATGTCGATTGCAACTAACAAAAGGACTTCATCAGATTTTCCTTCTAGCTTCTACTCTCCTCTCACGTTTTTTGATAATGTACTGGAAACTCGGGGGGGCATGAAAAAAATATGATTTCGGCTGAGGTCTTCCAAGCGGCAAACATTCAGGAGCATTATCAATCAGCATGTCAAAGTGCGTTCACGACCACTCAAATGTCCCCCATCCGCAAGCTAGGGACGTTCAGTTCTGATGCCCGCGTGTGAAGTGTAGGTTCTCGGTACACGGAGGCAGAGGCTTTGCGAGGCGAGATATCTTCCGAACACACACGAATGTCAGGCACTCTGAAAAGTGTAAGTAATCTGGTGTCACAGGTTTGACCTATGTTTGTTTGACAGGATTTTATCCTTCTCTGTAACATCATTCTAGGTTCGTATGCTGTCACAGTTACAGTAGTATTCTCACAGTAAGACGAAGTACACTCACTTGTTAAGTCGTTTTCCAACTGCTCCTCCCACATTCGGTCTAGTTTGTTGTGAATCATAGGCCATAGTCAAATTACCATCAAATCGAGAAGAAGGTTTTTAACTAACATAAATCTGGGCTAAATGGGTCACTGGAGCTGCATAACGACCCGAAAGCGAGGCGACCCGAGGCCCCGTTTCATTAGACACCTTTAGCAAGATCTAGACTCCATAATCGCGACTCCATAGCCCTTCTCTTTGGGGAAGTAGACGCAGCTTCCATTTTAGTATTAGCGCTATTTATGATAAAATTTTGAACACCCGGGGTCGTGGATTAGTCGTGATTAGTGAAGGCGTAATAATTACATAAAAACGGTGAAATACTGCGCTTTTAAGGGCTTCAGCCGAAGTAAATAGACGTAAATACGGTGTACTGTAAGTGCAATAACGGAGCTTTTCTCCGGCTTTATCTTCGTCGTTTTTTATCATCTTCATCGCTTACAGTAGCTAAAGAATCAATCAGATTGACAGCAACAAGTGATTCAGCTTCAGAAAATCGATTAACAGGATCAACGTGCAACGATTTACCGTTATCTAACCAATTAGAGCTCATCTACGCGTCGTCGCGCTGCCGAATTAGCCTTTACTCTCGTAACCCTCCAATCCTCAACGGACGACGCCTAAACAGACTATACCTCATCGGACCAGTCATTGCCATCTGGACGGCGCCTAGATGGCAGCGACTGAACGGACGGAACTGGAAATGCGCTATCTACAGAAGAAGGAATAGTGGAGTCAGGAGATTAAGTCAAGACGGTTGCTAAAGGTGTCTATTGGCCGGCAAAAGGCAACTAGAGAGCAGGTGTGGCCGCACTTGGTTTTCGCGCGCCGGCTTTCGGTCGACAACTTCGCAAATCCATGAGACAACTTCAGCTGATTGCTTGAAACTGTGGCCAACATCATCGTTTGCTGAGCACAAGTGTTGCCCCCTTCTCGGACCCAAATGGCACTGATGCAGCTAGCTTTAAAAGGAAGTATGTTGGTTCCGTCACGTGTCATCATTAGGGAAATTCCGTCAACTATTGATTGGTTGAAGGCTTGCCTATTCAATCGTGGTACATCACCATGATTCCAGCCTGAAAGATGTATGCACTGGGGACAGAGGATGTGTTAAAAAGAGATGAGAGACGCCCCGTCCCCGTCCTCTCCCTTCTGAACTTCCAGAATACCTCACAAATGTGTTCAACCTGCACATATCTGCCGCGAGAAGTTTACCAAGTCTGAAACTGTTTGCAACTACTTCCTCACTGGCAAGGGACTCAGGACTGGATTGCTTCGTGAACCGAACCACGACATGACTCGGAGGGCCGTTGACAAGATCAATGATGTGGGGCAGTCGGACACTCCACCAAACGTTAGTGCTGCTTTCCTGGACTGATAGCTTTCTCATAGCAAGTTTTCCAGGTGCGCCGTGTGACTGAGGTCGAAGCATGGCTGAAAACCCTCCACCTCCTTTTTGTCCAGGAACATCTGCAAGACCGCCAGCAAGGGCTTCAGCGTGGGGTCCGTCGAGTCGATGATGATGATGATGCTTCGAAAACGATGAAGTCAGGAGAAGACCACTCTAGGCTGGAAGATCTTCGAGAGATCGGCGCGTGGGCTTCGGGAAAGTAGTATAGTGGCAGTGGCAGTGGCAGCGGTAGCGGCAGATCCTGTCGTCCGTAAATACTTTGAGAGATCAATCATATCTTCGAGCGTCTTGGTTGCCTGATGGGCTTCCATTTCGACGGGTTATTAGCTGTGATGAAGCCTTTATTTAGGTCTGAAGTGGTGAAGATTAGATAGGGACCGTTACCTGCCTGACCCAGTGAAGCGTGGTGAGTCGTCTAAATCATCAGCGCTGTTTCAGATGCTGGTTCCTATCTTGCGACCGACCAAGAAATAGAAGTGAAATATCTTCAGTCCGCTGCTTAGGCGAGTGAGGGAGCTCTCCGTGGTCTTTGTAAAAGCACTTGTTCACCTAGCCTTGTCGAGATCTAGCTAGAGTGATTGGTAAGTAAATAATAGCCCCCTTGTTGGGCATTGCTCTGCCGAACCACGTTTTTGAATGAAGGAGCCACCGAGCGGAGTTTAAGTCAAGCAGGTAAAACATTCAGGGTTGAATCTAAATGGGTGAGTGAATGCGATCGTGATAGAACAGAAATCCTAAATGGTAAACTGCTTGATACAAATCTTGGCGAGAAGAACATGACACTAACCGATTATCCTTCCAAACTCATCTCTAGATACTGTAAGTTCTTATGATCTTATCCGAAATATGCACAGAACTCTGTTTCTGTTTCGAGCCCCTAATCTTTTGTATTGCGATCCGAGTCGGCTACGACAGTATCGACAATCTCCTTATTAAGTCCTCTCCAATTCTTTTTCGCCCAAGCAAACCACAAGATAATTGCCACTATAATCACAAACGCGTTGATGGGTAAGGCGTAGTTCATGTTGTTGCCGTCAATAGGAAGGTAGCTTGGGCAAACCAACCAAATTGACATGTACAGGGAGTAAACCAGTGCAAAAGCGTTGACTGGCACGCCAAGTCGCCCAAGGGACCATCCTGATTGCTCGATTCGGCCGGTGAGGCGCGCGTATAGCATACACGCAATAGCGATGAAGTAGGATTGATATAGCCCAAAAGTAGAGAGCGCGATAATTACACTGAATGCAATATATCCGGCAAGATTGAGCAGCGTCAATAACATCACGATGAACACAGGCACCCAGACGGAGCGGATCGGAACGCGGTGTTTTGGGTCGATATGTGAGAGATAAGCTGGCAAGGCGCCGTCGCGCGACCAAGCCCAGGTAAGTCGAGATGCAGAAGCAACAGAACCGAGCGCCACGGCAGTGTTGATGATAAGGAGGCCACCGACCATCGCAGAACCACCGACAACCGAGTGAGTTGCGTTCACGGCAATTGCGATAATTGGATACCCGGCATTGAGAACGTCATCGACGTTCCCCATACAGAAAAGGAAGACGAGCACCATGCCAAAGGCAAGGGCGGCGTTGATACAGATTGTCCAGAACATCGCTCGCGGCACAGAGTGACGCGCCTTTCGCACTTCTTCTGACAAGTGTACAGCTCCGTCGAAGCCTGGCGTGGGTTAGTGAGTATTTCTGGTAGTATCAAGATATAACACGTACCAACAAACCCCCAGGTAACAAGAACTATGCCTAGGTTGAAAGATACAAACGGATCGGTCCAGCCTGAGAGGTTTGAGGATTGGAAGAAGACCCAGTCTGCATCATGCCTAGGAGCGAGGGTGACCAAGACGGAAACAAAAATAATCCAGAGAATGATATGTAGGAGGCCAGCGATCATCTCGACCCAAGGAATGATCCAGAACGTATACATATTAATTAAAGCCATCACAATCAGCATCGCGTACATGATAAGGACGGTATGCCAGTCTTGTAGAACATAATTTGGGTATCGGACAGATGCAAGTGTCGTAATCTGGTTTGCACCAATGTTGACCACTCCGGCCAGCAGTGATATCCATGAGAACCATGTCAGCCAGCCTTGCATCCAGGTGATGAAGCGGCGGTACTTGAGTGGTGCAAGATAGTGTGTCCAATGGTATTGTGCGCCAGCAATAGGTTGAACGGATGCTAATTCAGCCAGAGAAGCTACCTGACAGATAATACCAGGAATGACAATAAAGAAGCCCCAGACGACGGCTTGAGAGCCGCCATTGTAGAAAATTAGGCCAATATTCGCGGCTATCTGTTGTTAAAATAGTTAGCTACTGTCCCCAATCCGAATGGGCTTTCACAGTTCGAAATCTCTGAGTTAAGCCAGACATCGGACTTACAGCTTCCCATGATGACATGTAGCTAAGGGCAAAGAAGAAAATTTGCGCAAAGCTGAACAGTCTTCGCACCCGCGTTGCCCTGTCCTTGGTCCCGTCTGTTCGACTGCCCGCGTATCTGGCACTATGTTGAGCGCTTTGGCCGATTGAGACTTGCGGGGACTTCAATGAACTCATCTCATGAGAATCCATGGTGAGTAGACTGACGACAGCTTGTTATGAAATGGTAAACCGGGTGAAGGTGTTTTGGAACACTATGAAAGAATGAACAGATGGAAACACACTGGTGGAATCGAAACAGCGCTTGGACAGAAATTTGTCTGATTGGTGAGGGGAGTGGCCCCGGTCGCGTGGCTGGCCCCGCAACGTACTAGTACAGAAGCCGCCGGATTGGGTAGTCTCCGGTGAAGCCTACCCTGACAACTTTATAGTCGAGGTCGTGCTTGCAAGGTTTATCTCAACTAGAGGTTCTTGAGTGGATCTTGTCGCAATCCTGCATTCTAATACTTGATGTTTGGAGGCGTTGGAGGCCCGCCCATGAGCAGAAGAGCACCCGGTAAATGCGGTACTTGTCGACCAACAGGAGGAGCTGCGTGCATGTCCTCCATGCTGGGCGAACCACTATACGGGTCCTCCTTAATACGAAATCTCGTATCTCGGTGATTGTACGGAATAGGCACAAGGTCATTGTAAAGCTCTACAGAGGGTGATCAGCAGGGTCTAACGGCAATGACGAAACGGATGTCACTGGGATGTAAAAACCCTCGTGAACCTCCTGTGCAAGGTCCACAAGGTCCAAAAGCTTGATCGTATATACTGTTGCATGTAAAACGTGAAAAAGGTAGTCGAGCTTTCCCGCCTTTGTGACAATGGCCGCGCACTCCACCAGTCACTTTGGTAAAGGTGACCGGCAGCCGCAAAATTGCCGCTTGGGGCGCTTGCGAGATTCCCCACAGCGTGGCTTGCGATCAGCACTGGCTACAAATTGCCGAAAAATGGTTAGAAGCACGTTGTCACGCTGCTCCAGCAGCTGCTCTTGATGAGGTGACAGCTGGAGAGACGACATGTGCAGATGTGCGCTAATAGCACTTATTGGTCGCCACAAGGCCGCAAGCTTGAAGCTAGGAAGATGACGGCGCATCTCCGAACGTCGATCTTTGCCCGGTACGAACGTTGTCGCGTTTTGGTCACCCTTTCGAGACTGAGACCAGAGGCAGGCCCCTCGGCCAGTCAAACGGTCAGATGCATTTCACACCAATGGCCAATAGTACAACTTGCTAAATATCGAGAGGCAAAGTCAACAAGTTGGACAGTTCCAGAAGCAAGATCGTGCATGATGTAGGAAATGATTTTTTGGCAGGTGTATAAAGAGAAAAGTCAAGCCCTGGTTTCGAAGATCCACTCGCGTACTAGAATCACAAAAGTCATTCGCTAATCTTTGGCCACGTCTGCGCTATCAGTAGCGTACGGAGTACATGCACAGCATTCATCATATGCCTCCACAATTCAGCCCGCCATGATCGGTACTCCGTACACTCCGAACAGAACCCAAGAAAGCGATAGACAACGCTTCTCATGTTCGACTTTCGCGTGAGACTCGTATTTCGCTAAACACAATAGCGCATGCTCATTGTCTTGTCACAGGATATCGAAGGTCTAGTTCGGGAGGCGTATATACCTAGCCAAACTGATAAAACTGATGCTGAAGGGATCTTTGCTTTCGTCCTTTCCCGTGTCTTGGAACAAGCTCTTTGAGCCGCTTACGTCGGCGCTTTATTGGCGCGGGGGCTGGTTTGGTCTCCACTCGGGAACTATGATCAACTGAGGAGTTGCCTTATTGCGCTCTTGATAATAAATTGGAGTCCGGGGAGTAATTCGGTACCTGTCGAGCAGGCACTCAAGACTCAAACCAGGGCATCGAATGCACCATTCTCACGGCTCGGCTCTTTTCGACTCGCGAGCTACGGGCTCGATCACAAGCTCGATTCCTCTCCCTTTTCATCCTAGCGTGGTGGTGACAAAACCTTGCATATCAGTTGCGTAGGCTCCGAGGTGTTGATTTTCAGGCTGTTCCGAGGACTGATGCAAGGTACACAACCTTCAGGGTGTTTGTGAACGTCTAGTGTAGAATCCTGCGGGCATCGACCACCTTGTGGACAACAACTTGGAGCACTTTTGTGCCTGCGAAGTACCCTTCCACACTTGACCTCATCTACAACAATCGCGGCGGCAACGACGTTCTCTCTTCATGGCGGCTGACGACAGCAGTCAGAATGGCCTCTACCGGTCGCTTCTGCCTCCTTTTCAGAACCTCACAGCCACGAACAGGGGACCAGTGGCACTTGTTGTTGCAACGACCTTTATGATCATTACCACCGTAACTGTCTTCGTCAAGGTCTACACCATGTATGCTACAGCACGAAAACTCGTATCGAGCGATGGGACCATAGGGTTGGCTCTCGTAAGACGCCCGGGTTGACCGTCTCCACGGAAAGCTAACCTGTATACAAGATTTTGGGTATTTGCTACACGGTGTGCGTGTGCATGGCCGTAAACCACGGCCTGGGAAGGGTCGAAGACGAGCTCGATGACATGCTGCTGGATGGCATGAGTAAAGTAGGTCATTCTCTGGAAATATTGAGCTACGGCTGCGACTGACGACAATCAGTACTATTACGCCATGAACATCTTGCTCGTCCTGTCTCTGGCATGCGCCAAGGCGACAGTGATATTATTCGTGATTGCGATTAAGCCTCGCACCACCATTCGGCGGATAGCTTATGGATTACTTGGATTGACTGGTTCCTGGGCCATTGCCAGCGCTTTTGCCTTAGGTTTTCAGTGTACTCCTGATCATTGGGCCCTTGGACCTGGCGATAACAACACTTGCGTCGACCAGTACGCGATGCAAGCTAGTATCCGAGGCATCGACATTGCTATAGATGTCGCGGCTGTTCTCCTACCGATTTTCATGGTACAGACGGTGCAAATCCCTCAGCGCAAGCGCAATATAGTGATGATGCTGTTCAGCGTGCGGCTCATGTAAGTAAGACCATTTCGCGTCTCCCGTAGACTAACACCATAACAGCACCCCTATCTTTACTGGAACCTCGATCTACGTCCTCTCCGCCTTCTACGATGCCCCGATCGCCGAGAGACCTTATCATGCAGTTGTGCTCTCGGTGTGGACGACTGTTGCACTCAATCTCTCCGTTATCACTGCTTGCGTTCCTTTCATCAAGCGTTTCCTTGCAGACTGGGCTGTCGGTATGTCCGCCGCCACAATTTCAGATCCATTCGAGCTTGAGCATTCGGCTGGCAAGTCTGCCTTGAGGTCGCAAACACAAAGCGGAAACTCAAAATCAGGTAATTCAAGGTCGTTAAGGCTGGGACTAAGCAGCAAAAGCCGGGGGGAGGCTGAGGCCGGGAAGTCTGGAACAAGTGAAAAAGATGATTTACATCGTAGGGTAAGAGGTCACGCGAGAAAGTCAACACAGAGTGCATCAGTGGATACTATTGACAGTGTTAGTGGCCTAATTGACGGTGCTATTGTACGCACAGTTGACTACAGAGTTGACTATGAAGAGCGGCGCAATTCTGGAATGGGAAGTGGAAGTAGCAGAGGAGTGAACAGACAACTGTAGTGCAGGACCAGCGCGGCGAGATTGGAAGGTACTTCTGAGTCATCTTTTGTATTAAAATGCCAGTTTAATGGGAAATGTGGTTTGCTCGCTGCTACGAGAACGTTCTCAATGCCAGAGTCCTGGATTGTTTGTTTCGCAACCTTCACTGAACGTCCATAGTCTGACGATGTCAACGGAACGAAGTGCTGGTCTGACCCCTAGCTGGTCCACGGGTCCCAATAATGTGACGTTATCTGAGGTGGACAACTGTGCCACGAGGCGCGAGAGGATAGATCTTTCGAGTACCCAATTTCCTGGGAGTGGATGCCGTACAATTCCAGTGCATTGCATATACGCTATACCTGGCCCCCTATTCCCCTGTTCCAAAATTTGGGAGGAATGGGGACCGGCACTTCGAAAGTGGAGGAGCATAAATAGTCGGGATGGCAACTCAGATCGTTCTGAACCGGGGGCGCACTCGTGGCAAAAAGAGGAACGCCCCGCACGCCCCGCTAATGCAACAAGGACACGGGTCTGTTCTTTCCCTAGCCTCTGTAGTCGAGTGCCAAGTCGGTAATCTGCTCCGACTGGACGCGCAGTACGTGTGGTTTGACATACCTCTGTCGCGCGTACCAACGGTATATAGTTCGGGCCAAAACCAAATTCTAATATCAAAGAAACCCCTCGGGACACCAGACACGCCAAGGCTCGACGCGTCTTAAGTCACGGTCTGGGCTTAAACCTATGATGACGTCTCTCATGAAAACCAAGGCACACGTTTGCCATCGGCACAGCATATCCGACAACAAGCCATGGCGCCGTCATACTCCAAAAATCCCAAGTCGGTACCTTTTTTGATCGAGTGTGAACCAAGTATTAAATTCACCCATTCTCATCCATCATGGCCTTACTTTACACGACTTAGTACGCACTCGACTCTACATATCTACAATGCAGACACAGTCTCCCAAGGGAGAGGCAGAGGCAGAGGCAGAGGCAGAAGCAGGCAACGAAAAGCCGCCCAAGCTAGCGATCCAAGATCGACGACGACGACGACATGGCGTCGTCAAAGAACGCATCGGGCATTTCACATGGCCGAACTTCGCGTGCACCATGTCGACGGGGGCGATCGCAGTCGTGCTGTCCCAGCAACCCTTCACGTTCGACGGGCTGAACGTGATCGGCAAGATCTTCTTCATCCTCGACCTCGTGCTCATGGTCCTGTTCACGTCGGCCATGACAGCTCGATTCGTCTGGTATCCGTGGAAGCTGACCAAATCGCTGCATTACCCGCCTGAAGCGCTCTTCTTCGGCAGCTTTTGGGTATCCGTCGCGCTCGTGCTCAATGGTGTGCAGCAGTACGGCGTCCCAAGCTGTGGACCCTGGCTGGTGAGGGCGCTGGAGGTCCTCTTCTGGGTCTATGCGACTTGCGCCCTGCTGGTTGCGGTTTTCCAGTACTTGACGCTCTTTGTGGCTGAGCACATGCCTGTGTCTACGGCCATGCCGGCCTGGGTGTTTCCGGTTTATCCATTTCTGGTCATCGGTCCTCTGGCTGGCGTCATGCTGCCCACTCAGCCCGTGGATGCCTCGCTGCCGATATTTGTCGGTGGTGTCCTGTTTCAAGGCCTTGGATGGACCGTCGCGACGTTCATGTACAGCGTCTACTTCGTCAGGCTCATGTCAAGTGAGTTGCCGAGTCCTCCGACCAGGCCTGGGATGTTCATTTCCGTGGGCCCTGCAGGCTACACCAGCGCGGCACTCGTCAGCCTCGGCAATCAAGCTCCGTCTGTCATTCCGGACGGCTTTCTCGGTGTGGATACCTTGGACGTGGGAGCAGCCATCAAAGTCATCGGCGTCATGAGCGGTATCTTCGTCTGGCTGGTGGCGTTTTGGTTCTTCGCCCTGTCGCTGGTAGCGGTCCTGACTGGTGTGCGGAGGATGACCTTCACACTCAACTGGTGGGCCCTCATCTTCCCGAATGCAGGTCTGACCTTGGCAGCAATCCAGATCGGAAACGCACTGCAAAGCACTGGTGTCAAGGCTGTCACGTCTGCAATGACCATCCTCCTGGTGGCTGCGTGGCTTTTTGTGGCCGCATCGCATATTGCTGCCGTCTGTCGCAAGCAGATTCTGTGGGAAGGCAGAGACGAAGACGACGGGATGAAGAAACATGCCGATCCAACGTAACATCGATTCTACGATGTGGTGGTCTCAACTCTTTAGCTGTGTCTCACAGGCGTGGAAAAATTTCACTTCAGCGCATCCGTCTGTGGTTTCGTTCCTGCACTGCCCTCCATACAAGAGAAGCCATGTTATCTCTCCGACCGAGCCAGACTTCGGTTTCCGGAACTAGCAGCTGAACCTAGACATACGGGCGCAGACGCTAACCCAGTGCAGGCCGACCCGAGAGCCACAAATCGGCGCCCAAGAGTATCATTGCTCCGGAGCTGCGCATCTGACGGAACCAAGCACAAAAGTGGAGAAGAGGGCACATAAGGAGCCGTCTGGTCTGCTGAAGGACGTGATCGTGTGTTGCCGGAAGAAAGGTCAAGTTCCTGTCTGTCACGTTGGGACGTGGGAGAAGCTACGCCGCAAATGCTATGCAGCAGGGACGACGTGAAGAATAGGCCAGCTAGCAGTCATTTCAAATATGGCGGCGGAGAATGCGAATCCGTTATCCATTCTTGTCAAGTGCTGGAGGTTTAGCATGCAACCTCGTACGCGAGCTATCTTTCACTTTCCTTCCTAGACCTTGAACCGCTGTGTCCTCACTCAGAGCACGCTCGACAATGCTTCTGGTATTCTAGGCCGCCTTACCTCTGACCTCAACCTTGTCCCTGCTGTTCATTCTACCCTTAAACGTAGGGCTGTCAATCTTGACTTTCTGTAGCCGGGGCTGATCCCGACGCGGAAGACTGGAAGCTACAAATGCTTCGACTTCGTCCATGTCCATACAAGCTTGTCATGCCACGACTGAGACTTCATGGTGAATTTTGTCGACTGTGTATTGTTCCTTGACCGATGGAGGTTGACTAGTTCCAGTGCTCAGCCACACTGGTTGATCATTCGCAAATTACTTGTCGAGCCTCCTCATTGGCAGGGCACAGCGAATATGGTGTGCCTTCTAATCACGAATGTTGTTGCAGGCCGCCATAACGTCACTTGTTGCATGACAAGTCTGTCGTGCACTCATGATGTCCGATTGTGCGTCCATTTTCGTCTGGTGGCTGGGCATGTGCTGTCTCCTGGCCTGGCCATGAAAGTTGGGCTCGTTGTATGTGCGTATTTCGGCAGAAAGATGGTCAATATAAGTTCCGACATCCCACACAACACAGAATATTGTATAGTAATTCAATCGTGCAGTGAAGTAGGCAGGCATCCTTATGTTCGATTGCGCACCACGGTGCACAGGCGGATCATGTGTTGCTCGACCACTAGGTTTATCTTGAACCTCTTCCCGTGGTAGTACAAATTCGTACCAGCTCGATCCATGTGCAAACATTGACTTTCTCTTTCGCTACTAGGTACAGTCGACCAGGACCCTTCTACACGGGCAATTTGAAACTCTTCCCCTGAAGAACCTTCGTGTAGTAGACCCAGAAGAAATCACTGTAGAGAATGGTCTGGACTATTCCCGCAAGCACAGGAATCGTGTCAAAATGCCCATTTTCAGCAAAGTAGCGATAGATCCAGTTCGGAATGTACAAGGCCCGGTATATTCCCAGCGCGAACAAATAATGTGTTGTGATGGTCTCCGCCTCTCCCGTCCTTTGTAGCATAAACAGTTGCGGAAGGATAGCGACCGATTCGAGCCACAGAGAGAAGGCCCAGAGTATCTCGATAGGCGTATAGAATGGAGGAAAGAGGATGGCAAGGACTGCGCTACCACCGAGTAGGTAGGCCACCTTGAAGGTATCGAGGTTCGGGTCGTGTGTCGGCTTATAGTCGTTGAGCATGAGGTAAAGGATGTAGCCTTGTGAGGCGATGAAGACGAGCTTGAGGGTAGTGTTCCAGACGGAAGAGGTAAAGGACGAGAACAGATCTACCACTGACTGTTAGAGCACAGGTTCAAATGGCATTCCCGGTCCGCCCGGCGCCTCCCACGAGGTCGAACTCACCAAGATATCTTGTTACGTATACCAAGAAATACAGAGCTTGCGACTTGAAAGATATGCCTTTACATGACTGCCAACCACATTAGCAAATGTAGGTGAAGATTCTTCTTGTTGGTTGCCTACGCTTGACGATTTCATCTTGTGTAGTAATATGAAAATGGAAGCCACATGAGCCAAGTCAGCTGTCGACATCAGCAGGGAGACATCAACAACGGACGATTTGCATATCACATACCTGTAATCCGGAACAGATTCATGGTGATGTTGGTATGGCAGCGTGGCCGCCAGGAAGGGAGGTTTGAATCAAAGTTTGAGTGTTGCTGACCGATATCTTCTCGCTTGACTTGATCACACAGCGCGAAGGAGAGGAAAAGGGACTGTCGCTGTCGACTTGAGCAAGAGAAATTTGACAGACCGAAAGGACACTTGTTGTTGCGGCAGCCGTCCCCGTCGCGTTGATTTGATTGATGGTCGATTCAACATTTCAGTATGCAAACAGAGCAAATCTTATCGCCTCCTTGCTCTTCCGGGTCAACTTCAGCCACAGTGGGTCGGAGTCCACATTTCCGTCCCTTTCAAGTTAGTAAACGTCACCACCACAGTTGAACTTGGAAGGTGCCCACGGGTGCCCTCCGCCGCAGCCTGACCCAGGCCTAAATGTAATGCGCTAGTAGTATTAATCCCAATGATCAGCGGGTCAGATCTAATGTTCTTCAGAAGCAAGCATGTCCGGATGCAGACAGCCAGCTCTTCTCAGATCATCTGTATTACGAAGAAACACGGTGAGACGATGAATGCATTTTACATTTGCTGGACATCGATTCGTTGCTGCTCTTGTCGAACAGCCCAAGAACGCCTCCTCAACAGCTCTTCCGACGAGTTGACCTGACCGCAAGCTTTCCTTATATCGTTTGCAGCTTTCCTTGGCGGAGAACCGAGTCTTTGCACAACCCATCAAGCCATGCCAGACAGAATGTAAGCATGTGCATGACTAGGAAATCCAAGTCTTACTGTAGCATCCACTGGTCAACCTGTCGTCGAGTCTTTACCCAGCTTGTCGCTCTTGACCCTTGCTCTTCCCATTCTGTCGTGTGTGTGTGCCTCTTGAAGGGCTACCCATACAAGTCACACTTTTCGTCTATATGCCTTCCCAAACGCGCCATGTTGTACAGTACATCCTCCCTAGATTGTAACCGAGAAAATGAGGCTCCTAGAACCTCGTAGAGAAATTGTTACGGCGTACAAACGTCGTGCTCTTGCCATTTCATCTGTGTAGCATGCTGAAGGAATGCAATTGTCATTCGTAGCAGTATTGTGCACCCGGCTTGAATTCAGATTCGTGATGCGGTAGTGGTCGCGGTTGGCCAGGGGATACGCCGCTCATGGCTGAAAGATGCTGATCGGGTGCCGGCGACATATTTTGCATGTATCCCCCCAGCCCGTTGATTGCAGGAAAAGAGGGCACGGTAGTGTTGGAATTTGCTGAGGTGTACATGCTGTCGTAGCCCGGCTGCGAAGGATGAAAGTCACTCAACCACCGGTTTTGGTTTTGGAACGTGCTGCTGCCATTCACCAATTGCATTGGCATTTCCACCACGTTTCCTGACTGAGAGCTCACACCCGTTTCTCTCCCCGCCTTAAGAGGCGAATACATGTCATCGATGTCACCATCATCATCTTCTTGGGTGCTTACTTCATCATCTTTACCATCCGAGCTGCGCGATACGCCTCGTCGGATCTGGCAGGTGGGACACAGCTTCACGAAGCGGGATATGAGTTCCTTGGGGACCCTATTTGCGTTACGGAGCGTACCAAGGATTTGAGGGAAATTATCTCTACGTACCAAGAGTAGACTCTTCGCACCTGTGCCGATGTCTTGTCCCGACCGCCGTGCTGACATTTCTGATGAGCTCGGGTGAGGATTTTGAAAAGCTTCTCCCGGATGGCAACCGGCTTGCCCTCGTGACATATCTTTTTGCGGTTCTAAAAAAATCAGCAGCGCCCCGTGTTCGCACTTGGACACGAACCGTTGGGATCGAGGAATCATTGGGCTGGAGTTGGAACATTTTTTTCACCCAAAATCTGCCTTGTCAATTTCTGCATTGAGTAGATGCTGTCGCAAACCCACCGAAACTGTGCAGACTCCACAGCGGTTGTCTTTTTGTCCACGAGCACTGTCCTAATATTGCTGGCTCTGCGAGCGTGGATCAGAGCTTTATCCTGCTTTTTGGGAGACAACTGTGCGACATAACTATGGAAACCAATGTTAGCAGCCCCTCAGCTCGTTCAAACACCGTTCATACTCTTTCATAAGATTGTCAAAATCTTCGACCTTTGGATACCCTTGTAGTGGTGGCTCTATCGGCTCTGAACGCATCGTTTCTCGATTGACCGAATCTTGATCCTCCGTCTCCATCAAAGCTGATTCCAAGTGCACCGATGTTCTCAGTTGCGGATGTGGACTACGTTGTGTCTGGTCTGCTGTCGGATAGTAAGAGGGTTGCGAGATCAGGCGGTGCTGAGATGGGAGTGTAGTGCTTCTGGGAGGCGGTCGAACTGAATAGTTCATTGTATTGGAAGCCGGGTCAGACCAATGTATAGCCGCCTGTGGACTATGCACAGCTTGCAGGTACGTCGGGGAATAGTTTGGATAAGTCGTTGTCACGGCTGGATAATGCAGTGAATGACTACTCGTCATGTAATTGATCCCGCCTGCTCCATGATACTGAGCCATATTGTGCGCTGATGCATAGGTATGCGGCCAATCATTGCTATGACTTCTTGTCGGATGTTCAGTCAAAGCACGAGCCCGAGGCAAGCGGTCCGGACCTTCCATTCAATCGGACATCCAAACCTTCCCAGTATGACAGTGACAGGAAATTGGTCTGCATGTAAAATTCTGTGGATGATGACACCTGAAATTGCGGATGGGTGAGCCTGGTTCAGACGTAGTAGAGCATTGTGTGTGTAAATTGGTTCGATTTTGAGACTGTTATCCTAATAGTACTCAGATCATGTACAGAACCTAGCGAACCTTAGCTCCGGTCTCCAGGCCCATTGGAGCGATGTTGCTAGTACAGTAAATGCTAATGCCTGAGAAATGTGACACAAAGGAGCACCTGGCTCGAAGGCGCCCAGGGATGCATGTGCAGTGCTTTAGGCAAAAATAAATGCGGCCCGAGATCATCCTACATCTGCGATGAAGACATCTAGGCCAGAGGGATATCGGAGCTAGACCATTTGGGAACTCAAACGTTGGGGGGGAGTAAAAGATCTAAACTCCCAAAAATACCGTGACCGGCCAGCAGCTGAGCCGTTGAGCTACAGATCCTGCGCAGTGACCAATTCAGTGGACCTTTGGTTTGTCATACTCGAAGTTGGGAGCATTGATGGGCATGTTCAAGCTCGAAGCCGTATATTATTGGCTGCAGTCTTCTTTGGGCAAGCTCTTGCCCAAAGAATGCGACCTGAACAATTCGCAGCGCGGTATGAGGTTGAAGAGATGAGGAACTAGTCGCATGACAGTTTCAAGGGCGATAAGATCTGCTTCAAAGTTCGACACACGATTTGGCCCGCCCAGCTCTCACCATTCGTCTATCCCATAGAAGCCGAAAACAGTTAGTAGTTTGTGGCGGGCTACGATCTGTTCATGTGAGCTTCAATAGAAGAAATATCCATGAGGTCCAGCTTGCGCCACCTAAGTCCGGCTGCTTCAGTCCGCGAATGATTTTCTGTCTGACTTGGGTGTGTAACACACACAGGTATTTGAAGTACTCCATGTGAATGGAGCTACATGCAGTCTCACCAAGGACACGTAAAACGTTTAGTGATTTCATGCAGCATTCGACTTGTCAGTTGTTTGCTGTTGTCTGGCGGGATCTTGGGAACCGAATCCATAGCAGGCCGCCACGTAGCCTCTATGATTGATCATGTCGAGAAGCAGCAAACTTTGGCAAATCACATGACTACTGTTTCGGCACGTGGTAGCGCTGGCGACGAGCCGTATACGTCAAAGCATTCAGCAATATGAGGAATACGTGCTGACCTAACATGACTGTGCTTGGTAACAGTCCTCGGATTGGACGTAGGAGGTCCTGGAATTAATGCTGCGCATGCCACGACAAGATTACACCTCAGGCACATCTTAAGAGTTGCTTGAAAAACACGGCAATGGTCTGGAATTGGTCAGCTTCCTTGCCACTGAAACCAATTTTGAAGGACAGTGTCTTTCTTCTCATGGGCACCGTCCCACGTCGAGCCAGGGATAGTTGTGGAGACCAAAATGCTTGTGTGACATCCATGTAATGCTCGTAACCTGTTGAGACAACCTCGGGGTCACAGTCCTCAGTCTTGGTTGGTCAAGTAGCTCAGCCATGTACCACACGGCTGTCTTGGCAAGCACTTTGATATCCTGCTTGGTATCTATGGTTCTAGGAACAGCTTGAAGGCTGTGAACGAGACAACCACTCTGGTAGACCTAAACTGTGCTGATCACACCGGAAGCATGCGGATCATTTGATAGTGGCCAGGAGCGACGCGCGCGAAAGAAAAGTCCACGTACAGAAGATATGCCCAATACTGCTTCTGAGACTTTAAGACTAGGGGTAGAGTCATTGACTTGGAGGAAAGGGGAGGTGAATGTACTGGTTGTGTTGGTTTCGTTTCAAACAACAGACTCCTTGCTCGGCAAAGTGGCAACAAAGACCGTGGCTTTGCATATTCTCGGACTATAACATGAATGTGAACGTTGTGGCTAAGCCACGAAATGCATGCTGGTGAACACTAGACCTTGTAAGCATGGAAGGGGGTTTTTGCCAACCGCCATTGGTCACAGAGTCAGTCATAGACAAGCGACGTCGCTTTCTGCTTTGGACATCGGTTGATCAGTACCGACGGATTGCAGCCACGGCTGTGCAGGAAAGTAGAGGACCACGTTCCGTGGGTAGACAAAGGCGTATAGCCAAGAGTTGGATCCATCATGGCATAGGGTTCATATGATTTCGGCCCGCAGAAAGGCCGTGTGAACAGTGTTTAGTGACTGTAGTTCACAAGTATTGTAAAGTCCTCAGGCGGGTCCGCATGTCAAGCAAGCTTGGAGTTAGCTTGGAGAAAGGAAGGCTATGCTTATAGACTAAGCTTGCTTTGGCAGGTACCACAAAGCAACCTACGCGGCACATTGCCAACGAGTGGTCGACGTAGGTCTCGGTCCGATACTCACCGACAAGGTCGCCACGAGCGTCGCCAGAAGCTTCGCTTATGAAAATGTGTGTCAATGGAGCATGATCAAATAGTTCTGTGCGCATAGGATTTGGAGCATGCGTAAGGACACATTTTTATACCTCGAGGATCCGGAATTAGCGAAGTAAGAGGAATGAATCTCGACAAGCATGTTGCATATCCGCTCGCGGTACTCTATCCTGGGTTCGGTAATTCGAAGGAAGGCACACGTGTAGGTCCCGCTGTGGGCTTCGTCCACTTCAGCTTACAAGCAAGGCGCCTCTTTCAGCGTTGCTGAGTGATGACCATGAGCCTATGGCTGAAGGGTGTGGGATACGTACGTGTGGGTTCTTCGGGTTGCCATCAGAGTTCAGACAAAACATGAAATAGGACGGCAGTCTCATATGGTCAGCAAGTCCAACACCTTGCATTCGCAGCCACGAAATTTCCCTTTGCCTCGCATTTCCCAAATGATCGTTTCAGACCACATCCTTCCATGACAGACAGAGGCCCGGTAGTTTACCACAGGCCGGGGAGGCGACGGCAACTGGGGTAGGTGGACAAGCTGTCGCAATTCGGACACCCTGAGGATTGACGGCTTGACTCGTGAGAGGCTGGTGTAAAGTAGCCTCGGAGTGCCATAACAGCAATCAAACAAAGAGAATGCCAGACATGATTCAGGTCACCACAGTTTAATCATAATTCGTCATCCTCAGAGGTGGTTTGGGCAGCATCATTATCATTGTCGCTGGCATGAGTCATCCCTACATCATCTTTATCCGATGAAAGCGTACGTTTAGGGCTTTCTTTCTTCTCAAAAGGCAGATCTCGTGGTGGAGGTGTTGGGCTTCGTACGAGCTGGGATTTTGATGCCGTCAACCTTGTAGTTCGTGAAGGAGACGCAGACAAATCTGATTCGGCATCAGTTTCCGTATCGGTGTCAGTCCTCTCTTGTTGATCAGACTGTCGGCCAAGTTGACCATCGTCAGATCGGTCTACATTCATGTGCTCAAATCCTTCAGATTCCGATCTCTCATCGGGAGATTCCACTGCTGGCCGACTTTTGCGCTTGCGGGTCGACGAAGTAGCTTTTCCTGAGGAAGATTGGTTGAATGGCTTATCCTGCTCTGCGAGTTGACGTTGTTGTATGCGTATCCGTAGCTTCTTTTCGTTCAACAACACAGCAAACTTAGCTAACATCTGCGTCTCATGTTCTTCTTTTGCCTCGATTAATTCGGCTACCTGTTTCTCCAGAGCGGCGATAGTCTCTTGCGCCACTACAAATTGCTCGCTGTCATGTGCGACCTTTCGCTGCATTTTGTCACGTTCAAGGAGAACTTCATTGAGCCATCCAAACATGTCCACATCGTCTTCGTGTTTGCTGTGTGTAAATTCAACAGACCCTCTTTTGCTCTTAATGTCCTCGACACCAACTTGCAATGTGATCACCAAACTGGGTTTTTTGCCCGTGCCAGAAATTCTGCAAACTATCTCGAGACTCTCTTGTAGCACTGCTGAGAGTTTCGTTTCCGTACGAGGGACGAAGGTATACATCAGATAATTCTGCCATTCTTCCGGAGTACCGTCATAGTCGGTGTCCCTGAGTTGATCGATCTTTCGTTCACGAACTGCACAAGGTCAGCAAGAATGCGGTAACCGTTGAGCAGAGTCACTTTTGGCCCGATAAACAGCTTCCCCATCGGTCGCCAGCAGGTCAAGGTCCAAGGCGTGGCCGTCGGATTTTGGTGAGACTCTAACGACGATTGGCTGATCAGGGTGGTCCGCCAGCGAGAACCTCAAGACCCAGTAGGTCATGTTTGCCCCGCATCGCAAGCACTACTCCATCGAACTCTTCGTTACAATGTGTCATGCCCAGTAGCAACGGATCCGTGCGTATATAATCGTCGAATCCATGCTCGGCTCCCAACGAGCGCGTCATGCTGCCTGCCGCCCACCATTGAAAATAACTTCTAGCGCGAGACTGACGCGCTTAGCGATGCACTAAGACAAAATGAGGATCGCGCCCCGTCCCAAACCAACCACCTCGAAACTGCAGCGGCAGGCACTGTGCTGCTCTTGCATGGTCGAGCTCAGGATTTTCCAACTTCTTCAGCGCCTTTCTAGCCCTGGCCTACGCAGAGAAAGGCGCCAGGCACGTCGCCGTTGAAGGAAGCCGTGTCGCTCCTTCCTCGTGGGCGTGTATTCACCAGCGTACCTCTGCTCCAGATTCACCGTCAGCACCTCCGCCAATACCGTATTTCAACCCAACCCATCTCATCTAAAGCGTGACAGATCTACAATTGCCACCGGAGAGACCAACAAAATAAACGAAAAGAGCAAATAAAACGTGCAGAGATGGAAGTCCTGCAGCAGAGCAGTCTTCAAGATAGTCCAGAAGTGGAAAATTGGGACGATGGAGATTTCGACAATTTTGACGATATTCACGTCCGTTCTGCCTCAACAGCGACCTCGGTCGTCTCACATCCTCAGCTAAATCGCAGAGACTCGACCTCGTCTCGCCTGTCTATGAGATCGGATTCCAATCAAGGTGATGAACACTGGGATGTACCTGTAGACGAGCAGTCCTCGGTGAAGGATGCCCTATCCATCGCTAAGAGCAAGGGTATCCCACTGCCTTCGAACTTACCTCGATCAGCACTTGAGGGAGGAACAATCAGACGACTGGGTGGCAAAGCCGTCAAGAAAGCAATTGCGGACGACTGGTCGGAAGATTTGGACTTCACAACCAACCCAGGGGGGTTGAAGCTAGCCAAAGCTGAAGAAAGAGATCTGTCGGAGAGTCTACGACAGATAAGTGCGGCTTTTCATTCCAGTCCCAAATCCCCCGAAGAGAAGAATTTGCTGGAATCGCTCAAGTCTCCAAAATCTCGGCTTGCTCCGACTCCGCTTAGCTTGGAAAATTTCCGCGATGCCGATGGCGACGATGACGATGACGACTTCGCTGACGTGCCTACAATCAGAGTAGCGAAACACCGATCACCTCAGAAAGTAGAATCAATCACGCCTCCTACAACTACAACGAAGCCGCCAACGGAGGACCTCGAAGAAGATCTCGAAATTCCGTCTGATGGAAATCTTCGTCTCTCAACCAAAAAACCGAGCCCGCGTACGCCGCTGAGTGGAGATGAGTTTGATGCTGAGTGGGCTGAAGGCAGTCTTGGGACCCGTCATGCTGGCACACGCAGGGGTGGTATGTCGAATCGCAGCTCTTCCATCTCCGCCTTGAGCCCGAGCGTGTCAAGTGCTTTCACTGTCGACGAAGAAGAGGACGGATTTGATGGATTGGTCTTACCGCAAGGTCCGGTCAATTTCAATGACATCCTTAAGAGAAAACAAGAATCGGAAAAGGAAAACCAAGCTCCGCAAATCCCCCAAATCCCTCAAGCCTTCTCTTCGCCTATTCAAAGTCGAGACCAGGCGCAAGAACCGCAAGACGATTGGGCGCAGGATCTAGTCATCCCCAATGGAAAGGTTTTTGATGGTGCTCGTCTCACACTGAATCGGAACATCAAACAGAAGACCCCAAGGTCCCCCAGTCCTAGCAAGATTAAGACCACCACACTGAACTTCACCTCTAGCCGATCTGGAGGCACACTCCCCAGACCTCGATTTGGACTCGGTCATGAACGACAGGAACGCCCAAGATCTCATCTCGAGCCTGTATCCGAAACAGGAGCCCCAATTCAGCGGTACCAAAGACCAAACTCCAGGCTAGGCCATGCTACCACCTCGTCTGTCTCAAGTATTCCAGCCCCTACAACCCCTACACCATCCACTCCCAGCAGGCGTGACCTTCGCAATTCTGCTTCTCGTGTAGATATGCGCTATCAACCACCTACAACAACCAATGCACAGCTACTTCGTGCTAAAAGGTCAACACCTGCCATGAGCACTATTAGCTCCCCTACAAGGTCAGCTTTCAATCGTCCACCATCTCGCCAGGATGGCGCATTAGGCAGAATCCGACCTAGATCTCCGGAGCGATCCGAATCTAGATTGGGCATGGATAGGAGGAGTAATGCTCCTTTCCTGCCTGCAGGAGCATCGACTGCACAATCGCACCACGTGAGTATAAAGACCGCGGCGACACGCCATCCAAGACGACCAGACTCTGACGGCTCCGGTGAAACCATGACTGCTGCTCAAAGATCTTTGTCCCGCTTGGCTGGCCGGCCGACCACGCCAGGAAAAGGCAGACTTGACTACAGCATTGCTGAACTTGCTGCTCAAGCCAAGAAGACAATGAATAAACCACTTCGTCGACGCAATTGGGGTGATGGCTCGGAGCTCGAAGTCTTCGACGATTTGCCCACTTCGGCGGCTGCAGAAGCCAAATACACAAAGGTTCCGATTGCCCGTGGTGCTCCAAGAAGCTTGCGTAGCAAGCTCGGTCAGCAAAATCAGGCCGCTGCGTCAAGCACGTCCCTTGTCTCAGCGAGAAGTGGTGCCGAAACACCAGTGCCCACCACACCGCTATCTCCTCACAGGCATCAAGTTTTGCACCCTCCTTCGCTGAGCCAGTTCAGCAATGTACCGCGCTTTGCTCGCGATACTGCTGCTTCTCGTAATGCTCGTGAGCAGCGTTCAATCAGTACAACTTTTCATAATTTGCGTGGAGAACCACTACAGCCCATCTCAACGAATGCTAAAGCAACGATCATCCCAAAGCCAACGTACGGCTCCTCTTTACGATACAAAAAACTCGTACAACAAAAGCCACAGTTGATCAAGCCGCTCGGGAACGACCATAATCGCCCCAAGGAAGAAAAGGGCATGTACTACAATCCAGTGCTCTGCCGCTGGGAAGGCAACGATACCGCCCTTGCACCATTCGATGTGCCGGAATTCCTCCCTCGCCAGCCTAGTCCAGGCGCAACTCAACAACGTCACCCAAATATCAAGTCCGACGGGATGAGCAGTCCCGCAGGACCTGGGAATAAACCGAATATGGCGCTGATAATGAACATTGGCAATTCGTCTGGAGTTCAACTCGTTAACGGGATGGTCTTCGACCCACGCCAGATGAAATGGCTGAAAGTGGCACAAGGAGAGCGGGGTGATGGCATTCGCTCTGGAACTGGCTCGGTCCAGCTTGAGGAAGAAGAAGACGTATTTGCTGGCCTTGAAGACCTGAAAGAAGAATCTGAAAACATGTCAAGTATTGGTCCTGCCGCATCTCGTGACCGGTCTGTGAGTGGCGTACCAAAAGATCCCATTTCCGCAAACGACCCATTTGCACCGCCGCAAAGCGAGCCGGACAAAGTTCCTCTGCCAGGAGACGACGAAGATGCGCTGAATGCCTCGGGTCACAGCAGCGATGAATGGGGCGTAGCAGAGGAGTTCGACGTGGGACCTGATTTTATCAGAAGACAACGCAGCGAAGAGGAAAGGTGGAGAAAGAAAGTGGAGAAGTGGTTGAGGAGTGAGGAAGAGATTGCTGCCGAGGAGGTTGAAGGCTATGGTGGGTGGAGGTGGGCAATTCGAGATCTAGTGAATGCCGGACCGGTCTCAAATGCAGGCCGTGGGGAGGACGTGTTTTGAATTGTCTGTTCTTCCGGGCCACAGTACGCCGAGTGAAGAAGGGAGAAACAAAGAAAGACAAGGTCAGGATTGAAAAAAGCCAGCATGCGGAAGACTCGCGTTGACAATTGTGCATGAAATGCTGCCTTTCTTGATTATATGACGCTTGATGAGCTCACGAGGCAACGATGCGGCATGGGACTACAACATCAGGAATTGGATACGAAAAAAAAGTCCAGGTGGAACTGCAGGTCACATTTCGTGATCCATTTGTATATTCTTATGCTTCAAGATGTATGTATGACTGACAGGTTACCAGCCTACCTAGATATACCAGTATCCAGATGACTGTTTGGTTCTGCAGTTTGGCCCCCTTTGCGTCCGTCCTCTATGCCAGACTCGAAATATGTGACAACTTCTTCATTGCAGCATCTGAAATGTGTACATCCCCGGGAGGAAGCCGGACAAATGACGAGTTTTGTGTAATATGTTCTAAACAAACTCACTCCGAATCCCCCAAAACTAGTTGGAACCACGAATCGGAAATGACGGACTGTACACCTACCTAACTTAACGACACGGAACAGAACAGTGTATAGCATGATGATATAGGCAGAAAGGTGCACGCGCATTCATCGACTCATCGCTAGCTATGTAGTTATTACAACTTACTGGCAAAGTGACATACCAAACAGAGTACGAGTAGTAAGCAGGCAAAAAAGAGTGCGGATTATTACTTTGTCAGTATTATCAGAACCCAGGATTGTTGTGCCCGCTCCAGTAGCATACATGTTCTGTCTGGTACTCTCAAAATGGCGAGAAGCAAAGAAAGAAAAAAATGATAGTGATAGTGGGGGAAAATTGGGGGGGGGGGGGGTGAGAGTGAGAGTGAAATCAACTTTTTGTGCTTCTTTTGCATATACACCGTAGATACTAATGTGGTGGAAAAGACTCTATCCAGTCAAACTCAAATACAGTTTTTTCCAAGGGGGAGACAAATACACATCCCGTGGCTAGGTAGGTGGCCAGGTAGGCAGTGCAGTATACGAGGGCTACTTCAGAGGTAAAACCTATGTATGTACATTTTGATTTATTAGCGGGGTCGGTTTTATGTCGCTCTTGTCTGGACCCTTTGGCTAAGGCTATGTAGGCTAGTTTACCGAACCTCGAGAAAAAAGCGTGCCTGGAACCTTGCAGCCACAGGATAGTACAAAGGTGGCCATGTACTTTGTACTCGCTACTGCCCCCTGCCCCTGCTGCTGCTGCTGCTGCCTGCCTGCCTGCCTGCTCAAGAACAGCATGAACAAAAACGCCGGGGTAAAAGAGAAACGGTGCACGAGTCTGCTGACTGGCCCTAAAAGGAGAAGGAAGGAACTCATCACGGGGAAAGCTGGCGTCACGATACAAGATACATATAAGACATGCAGCCGAGCTCGATTTGGGCATGTTTTATCCGTATGCAACCTGCGGCCGAGGCTCACCGGGCGCTCGGAAGTTCGTCTCCGGATGTGCAAACGGACCAGCCTTCTTGACCGCCGAGCAGCGCGCCATCGTCGGGGAACTGGACAAGCGAGAGTCAGTGTCAGTTTCATCTTAAATCGGACGCTGAAGCAGCATGCAAGCACGCCGAAGCGACGCGCGGACGCAGAAGAGGATGTGCAACGTACCTTCTCGAAATGACATCGGTCATGTAAAAGTCCTTGATGGGGTTCTCCAAGGGTGATCCCACGACCTTGGAGCCCTTGTTCTGATCCACAAGCTGCACCTTACCTAGTGCACTTAGGCTTTGTGGTTCGAGGCTATCGTATATGCGGAGGGCAGGCGAGATTTCTTCACATCGGTCGCGAAGGGCTTCAATGTCGTCGTATGGCAGTGGCTTTCCTAGGTACTCTGATGCGGCACGAATGATCTTCCAATCCTGTCGTGCACCACCAGGCAGGGAAACGGCCTGTCGTGAGAGTTGGACACGGCCTTCAGTGTTAACATAGGTTCCGCTCTTTTCTGTGTATGTGCAACCTGGCAGGATCAGATCGGCGAGTTGTGCTCCCTTGTCGCCATGGTGGCCTTGATAGATCACAAAAGCATCCTTGGGGATGTCTTTCTCATCGATTTCGTCTGCGCCAAGTAGCCATACGATCTTAGCTTTGGTGTCTGCAACCTGCTGCGAGGGTGTGGTGAAACCGACTTCGTATGCACCTGTTCGTGACGCCGCTCGCTGCAGGACGTTGTATCCCTTCCACTCATCGGTGTTGAAGTTGGCATTCTTTTCGACGAAAGCGCCAACGGCTTCGTATATGGCTTTGGCGTCTTCGTGTTCTGTTACACCGCTGCCAATGATGATCATCGGTTTCTTCGACTCGGCGAGTTTCTTGCCGAATTCGCCCGAGAGCACCGACTTGACATCGTTGGCGTTCTCACCAAGTTTGTCGTACTTGAAAGTGCTTTCGAAGTCCGCTCCGACGACACCAATTTCCAGGGGTGATCTCATCCACTGTTTCCGGATTCGGGCATTGAGGACAGCTGCTTCCCACCTGGGGTTGCTGCCGATAATAAGCATGGTGTCGGCTTCTTCGATGCCCCAGATCTTTGTGTTGAAAGCATAGTTATTTCGAACATCAACGCCGTGAGCGATGGGTTGGCCACCACCAGGCTGATCAAGAGCCAGATTTTCTGAGTTGAGAGCATTTGCCAGATCCTTGGCAGCGACCAGAGTCTCCGTATCGGTCAGATGGCCAGCAATGAACTTGATCTCGTTCTCGCCTACATTCAGGCGTTTATACGCGTTACCGATCTCGACCAAGACTTGTTCCCAAGTGGCAGGCTGGAACTGGTCGTTTCTTCGAATTAGAGGAGTAGTTAGTCGTTGTGTTTTGAGGCCATCCATGGCAAATCTAGTCTTGTCGTCAATCCATTCCTCGTTGACATCATCATTCAATCGGGGCAGAATTCTCTTGACTTCCAGACCTCGAGCATCCACACGAATATTTGAGCCGAGGCCGTTCAGTACGTCGATAGACTCGAATTTGGTCAGTTCCCACGGTCGATAACTGAAGGCACCTGGTTTTGGGAGGAGAGCACCAACGGGACAGAGATCGGCCACGTTGCCAGAGAGCTCCGTATCCAGGTTTCGCTCGAGATATGTGCCGATTTCCATGTTGTTGCCTCTTCCTGTTGAGCCCAGTTCAGGTGCTCCAGCAATCTCGTTGGCGAATCGAATGCAGCGTGTGCAGTGAATACATCTGTTCATCGAGGTTTTGATCAGGGGACCAATGTTTTTATCTTCCACCCCACGCTTGCCTGTGACTTCGTGGAATCGACCTCGGTCGGCGCCATATCGCATCGACTGATCTTGCAAATCGCACTGTCCTCCCTGATCGCAGATAGGGCAATCCAGAGGGTGGTTGGCCAGTAGAAACTCCATGACACCTTCTCTTGCTTTGTGGGTCAGTGGTGAGTTCGTCTTGACCACCATGCCCGGCTGCACTGGCCAGGCACACGAAGCGACAGGTTTTGGGGCTCGTTCGACTTCGACCAGGCACATACGGCAATTGCCAGCGATCAGTAATTTTCTAGCAAAAGGTCAGCTCTGCTTGTAGCTGTTCCCTCGTAATGGTAATGCGGACTCATGGTAGCAATATCTCGGTACAGTCACACCGGCCTTCTCACAAGCTTGGATCAGGGCGGCGCCAGCTTCAATCTCGACCTTCTTGCCGTCGATTGTGAGCTCGACCATATTTGCTCGTCTCCGTGCCGACGAGGCGAATCCTCTGTTGAAGGTCACCCTCGAGGCGCCTTTGGCGCGCACGGCGGCGCTGAGTAGCTGAGACCGCATGTTAGCAGTCAAGGTAAACCAGCTAGAGCTTGTCGGCGAGTGCAGAGGAAGTGGGTGGTGTGGTGGAATTCACGCTCGGGGTGCAGCTCATTGACGTTGACTTAGAAAGTAGAGGTTGCTGATTGGCCCGCACCGATCGCTTGACCTTCCACGTCGACAGCAGACATTCTTCACACGATTTGGATAGCCCACCGCGCCACACATGCCAACACCTAGCCACACGGTGTTACTAACGGCACACGCCATGATCATCTCGATGCTAAAATGGGTTTCCCAATGTTAACATATACTCGAAGACCAATATGTCAATATGTCAAGCTCAGTACAAATTCTCTATCAACTTCCTGATTCCATCCAGCAGCGCTTGCTCCTTCTCACTCTTTCCCTCCTTCTGACTCAATCCTCCGCCGGCACGGTCCACAATCACATCGACCTGATCTTTCCCCACCCCTCGCTCTGTTAAATTCGTTGTAGCCCTAAGTCATCCACCAGTTTCAGTATTGCATCACCCACAGCGTCTGCATCCTTAATGTCATCACCACTTGGAGTCGACCCATAAGGCGCTGGAATGCCAAACCGGAGAATATTCGCCACTGCAGCCGCATCCTTTGGATCTGTGCGTGCCTTCAATTTTACCACGTGGCCCAATGTCATGCAGGAGGTGATCCCGTGGGGGTATGCCGTATGGGCTTCCTAACGCATATCCCATTACGTGAGACAGGCCAAATCCGCCTTTGACGTTCGCTCCAAGGAGCCCGAACGAGGCAAATGCAGCCAAGAATAGCCGCGTGATGACTTGCTCATCCTTGGGGTTAGCCATGTACTTTGGCAAATTGATGAACAATTCCCGGAGAGACATTGAGCACATCCACAGCGCTGGCATCAGCGTTGCTGTCGGGTGGTATTGAAGCTCGACCGCGTGATCCAATGCCCGAATGCCCGTGCTCGCGAAAAGCGAAGGAGGGGTGTGTAGGCCGAATTGACTATCGTACAAAATATAGCTTGGATATGTATCGGGATGGACGATCCCAGTCTTCACCCCGTCTTCTCTCGTATACCCAGCCCGGGCAGAGCACTCGGCGGCAGACAAAGTAGTTGGAATAACGATGTGTCGGAGGAAATGCCCAGACTTTTCGTTGACGCGGAAGCTAATGGCTTTGGCAGAATCGATGGGGCTCCCTCCACCGACAGAGATGATGGTGTCGATGGTATCGTCAGACTGAACCTTGGATGTCGCTTTGACCGGCGCGTGTTCCTTGATACCGGAGAACGTTGCTACATGATGCTTTGGCGCGAGGAGATCCTCGATCTGCTTTATTAACGGCGTTTTCGTCGCTAGTGAGGAGCCACTAAGCAGAGGAGGGTAAATGAAACCTTGGTCAAGGCTTCGGTGTGTGCGTTGACCGTAGCTTTCGCAGATAGTCCTGATGTTCGCTCGACTTTCGGCTCACAAACCCTTCTGTCCCTGCTGTCCAGTACCGTGCAACGATGTTCTCGAATTGACCACCTAAGCGCAAGTCCGTGGCGTGCTCTGGTGCAAAGACTCGTTGAATATGGGCGCAGAAGAGATTATATGTCGCTCGCGGTTCTTGAAAACAGGCCATGTACCAAGGCGTGCTCTTGTCGATGGCTTGTCGCATGGCTCTCGAGAAGAAGCAATGGTGGCACAGTAGCTGCTCCACCTCTTCGAGAATCGTTATGAACTCGTCCCACTCGTGCGACAACTCCTCTTGGTGTTCGTCCTTGTCAAACTGGTCCACACGGCGTCCCGTCAGCCAGAAGGGTGGGTGGAGAGTTTCGGTCGGTAGAGAGCAGGCCCACTCGAGATCGACAATTGCCGTAACGTTATAATCCAAGTCAACCAAAAGGTTACTCGGGTGTAGGTCTGTAAAACTCATACTAAATGGGCCACTTCGAAGCTCGTCCAGCGTAAAGTAGTCTTTAATAGCTCGGAGTATAGTGAGTGTAGACATCTGCGCATTAGCATCAATTTGGTCGCGAATAGCATTCGGCTGATATACTAGTTTAGAATCTAGGCATCTCTCGAGGTCGCTTAGGTAGGTATCTGTGCGAAGATATGTAGTACTTTGTGCGATCGTTCGGGGTATACCCTGGCGCTCGAGAAGAGGTAGCTGCTTAGTTAGCGGTCTATTGTTTAGGCACAGTGCGCCTGTATTAGAGATTGAAAAGGACCCGATCCTCGGCAAAGGATGGCCGGCCATGTCGAGTATAATTCTTGCGAGACTCGTATACAGGTTCTGCTTCTGCTGAGCAGAGGGAGGCGGCCACACTGAAGAGAGCATCTGCCCTTGCCCCGGCTCGATTAAGTCCACGAGCAGGTAGCCGGACGGGAGCGTGGCTGCAGCCCTATGCGGCACAAACGGCACATATCGGCGCTGACTGCGAAGCCGAGCCCAGAAGTCCTTACAAAAGTGGACAACTCGGACGTACCAAGGGGAACGAGCGACAGGTGTGAACTTTAGGCGTCAGTTTTCGACACTGGGGAAGGCGACTAACACTCACCCGTAGCCCGTTTGGAAGCCCAAAACCCCCACAAGCGTAGGATTGGGACGTTATCGCAGTTGCTCGAGATCCAGGCATAGGTGGCCGCTTCACATCGAAGCTTCTCTGCGACCGCGTCTAGCTTGTCGGAGGTCAGGTCGTGGCAGGGCGTCAGCATAAATGGAAAGGGGCATCTAAGCATGAAGCGCTGCCTCATATTGCTGACGGAAATAGGCACACAGACATTGAAGCTGCCATAGAGCCACTCCGAGAGTCCAGAAATGGTGCACTGGCCATGGTCGCCAAGGTGAAACGACACAATGGCCTTGATCTGGGTCTGTTGGGACGCAAGACGGTCCAAAAATGCCTCTTTTAAGGCTTGCTCCTGCAGCAGAACGATCATGTTGTCGTCTTCATCTTCAATCTCTGACCACGTGTCAGGGATTGGCATGGTGATGAGTTGGGGTTGTAGAGCTATTTGCCCGAGTCGCAGACTGGGGCGCCAAAACGCCCTTTCTCCATAGCCTTCAGGTTGCAATATAGCCGTGAGCCTCACACACACAACTTAGCACACACATTAACGTTGATTTGGGCTCAATGGATCATTGGGGTTCACTGGGCGAGCTGGGTCAGCCGTAGCTGAAATCAAAATCCCGGAGTTTCAGCCTTGTTACTTCGTAGAAGAGCCTGACCCATTGAACCCCTATGACCCATTGAGCCCAAATCAACGTTAACGTTCTATTAGATCTTATAATAAGTTCTCTACCTTATCAGCTTTCGTTAGAACTTATAGTATTGGCACTACTACTACTGCCTTCTTGCCATTTCAGCTTGACCACTAGTTGTGACTGAGTATCCAAGTTGTGGCCACGATGCTAAAGACAAGATTGTGTTGTGGTGAAGCATACCATTGTTATGATCTAGCATAGGCCGGCTGGACTGTTGAGGCTTCACAACACCAGCCATGTTTCCTGCGTTGTGTAGTTTGCTACCTTTCCTGCTATGTTGACCTTGTGCTCCGTCTGCCCCGGTAAGCCAGCCGAGGAACAGGTACAGGAAGCTGGCTATCGTGGCGAGGTCAACGCGCAACGACCACAATACGAAATCCTTTTTTCGGACAGGGAAGAGGATGCTCTAGTTTGAGGGGTGAGTCGCAAGCAATCAAGGAATCTGCGAGAACAAAAGAAAATTGTGCCTGCCATAAAGCTCCCCAGCTCCGAGCTCCAAATCCATAGCCATGGGCTCATAATGCTTCCTCTTGATGAGCGCTTACTATACCCTCTTCTGACCAAAGATGGCGCTTCTTTACATCACCATTTTCTGGATCTCATGGAGGATGCCAGATGACGCTAATGCAGGTACGCCAATTGATGGACGAGATGTTAGCTTCAAACCTGCCATTTCTGTGCTAGACAACCGTCGACACCACCACGTTGGCTTGGAAAACCTTCGAGACGAGACAATATCGCGAGAGACGCAGGCGATGAAGAAAGGACAAACTCGAAGCTGTCGGATTGTTCGTTACGTACTTGTGCCACTCCCAAGCTGGGCAAATGTTGATAGAGAAATCGTGACGTCACCCAACTTATCAAGGGTATCAAAATGCTGCAGGTCGAAGCATTATGAATCAGATCTTTCTAGCACTGTCGCTGCTAAACGCTGTCAAACCCCAAAACTTTATGACCGATACTGATTCCCCTTGCGACTTGTTGCCACAAAGAGCTTCGAGAGCAACGAAACAACACCTGCAAAGAGACGGTGTGACTTGAGTCTCGTATAACTGGGGGATCTCTACTGCCGACCCAGCTCTTGTAGCATCTCGCGTGTCGCGCTGAGGTCCTTTGTGTCACCGTAGAGGGCAGCAATCAAACTACCATCTACATCTGGAAATTCTTTCTCTAATTGTGCCCTATTCTTATCATCATCTGATTGATTGGCCGTCGCCTCATACGCTTGCATGTGTTCCACCTGCTCGGCCCGGTCTGACTGCGAAGCTATTAATTCGTCTGTATCGTGTCGAGAAACACCCTGAGGCGGTCGCGTGTTGCGGTCGGGGTGTCGCTGAGGGAGTGGAGGGTTCCCGACAGAGTCTGCCCACACGGACTGGTCCGGCTCTTGGTCGTGAGGAGTTTGGTTATAATAATCCTGGCCGGTGTTGTACCCTGACTGTTGAATGTTTTGCTGAGGCTGCTGCTCGCCGTAGAATCTCCGTTCCGGATAACCTCCATTCTGACGCTGCTGTTGCGGTTGTTGCGGTTGTTGAGAATATTGATTCGAACCCTGCCATGGATTTCCTTGCTCAGAGGCCCAAGGGTTATTGTCTGCCATGTTGCGACGGAACTTTCCTCCCACCTGAGACGAGCTCTGTGCGTTTGTACTGTCTGAGCCCACAAGTCGCTGAACTCTTCCAACTCGACCGTCCGACAATCGGACTTTGACTCCCCGCGGATGGTTTCCTCTGGTAAGAATTTGTGACACTGGCCCTTGCACTTGCCGACCAGTTCTTTGGTCCTGCTTAAGGACTATGGATACGAGTGTACCGGGCTTGATCTGAGCGTGCAAAGGAACAGACATTCAATGAATGATACGGTCGGATAAGGACAAGTATGAGGAGCTGCACATGGGGCAAATGACCTGAAGGCAACAAGAATTTGATTGGAAGTGGGAGCCGCAGCGTAAAGCCACCCCAGTTGCGTCATGGTCGTGGCGTCAACCTCACAACCCTACGCTACGGCCGAACGCAGCGCGAGTGGCGCAAAAATTTGCAAGGATAAGTAATACAGAATCTAACCCTCATCGCATCCTACAAACTGTCGAGCCACCTTGGATTTCAATCGGATTCTCGGCCCGAACCATATCAATAGTATCGGGCCTAGCGCCAGCACCAGACCAATCGCTCCTAGCAAGCTGCTGGCTGCTTGGAAACCCATGCCTTGAAACATCTGGACAGTCACCAGCGGAAAGCAGCCACCGAGACTGTTTCGGCAAACGCCGGAGGCTGCCAAAGCCGAACTTGCATATATTTGATATACATCAGCTGTGTAGTTGAAGGTGGCTAGGAAGATAGAGAAGATGCCCATCGTCACGGCCACGAGCGCCACCGTGGGTACAATCCAGTGGATAGACCTGTAACATGTCCATCCAAACCAGAACATCCCGATAGGCATGAGCAATCCTTCGGCACATGTAAACCACAACCGGCCCTCCGGATTTTTGGTGAACCTGGTACCAAACCTTTTGACTGCCCACTTATCCTGATAGATACACAGCACGGTCGATAAAACGCCTCCTAGCGACACAGCAGTGAACACCGCCCCTGTCTGCTCCAGGTCAAAGTCATGATTCGTCTTATATACCAAAGGCACAGCCCCAAATTGGAGGTACAGGACAGCCCAGGAGAATGATATCCACAAGCTGAAGCAAATGACGACTGGTTCGGTCAGGAGCAGGTGTGCCGGACGGGTCAAGGATAGAGAAATCATGCGCCAAATAGATATGCGCTGTTCTTCGGCCAATACCTTGTACCGGATTCGCCGGACCTTGCATTGAGCCAGCTTTTCCTCAGATGAATTTTGAGATGCCACACCCGAGCGTTCCATACCGACAGCTCCCAATGACTCGAGCTTTTCGTACCACTGGTTCAAGGCCTTGGCTTTCCTTGACAGTAGAATCGGACCTCGTGTCTCTTTGAAGAAAATGGTGACAAGACCTACGAGCACACCTGAAGTCATGACCTGAATGTAGAAGACCCATCGCCATAGTAGCCTCTGAGCAACGAAGCCGCTCACCAATGGTCCAAGGCCGGTGCCGAACAATGTTGCGCCAGTGAAGAGTACCATGGGAGTGTTTCGTTCGGAAGAAACCCAGATGTCAGCCAAAATGCCCCCTACCATGGTCGAGAAGGTTGAGCCTCCAATCCCAGCAAACAAACGTGCCACAAGCATTCCCCCAAATGAAGGGGTAAGCGCACAGGCTAACTGACATGCGACGAAAAGGACACCGGTCGCGATAAATACCGGTCGCCGACCGTTGATTTCTGAGAACGGTGCCAACACCATGGGAGCAATTCCGAAACCTACAGTGAAAATGGTGATTCCAACAGTGTAGACGACCCTCGATATGCCCCACAACTTAGTCAGCTGAGCTTCAGGAGCAGCGTAAGAGCCGGCTGAATAGGCAGCGGTCATGTTGGTGGCGCAAGATACCCACGTCATCAAATTCTTCCGCGTTTTGGACCAGGTAAACGGGTTGGCGTACTGGTGCAAGTCTGGGCATCGTGGATAGTCCTTCACAGCATTACCCGGAAAGACTGGATTCAGAGCGAGCTCAGTGTCGAAGCTGAGATAGACATAGTCGACTGCCTTTGGACTGGTTGTAGTACTCTGGGTTGTCTCCGTCACGCTTGTGGTTGGGAAAGTGCTGTCAACTCCTGCATTCTGCTCTGAGGTATTTAACGTGGAGTTGAATAAGTCCGCCTTCTCATGATCGATGTCACGGCGAGTGTCGTTTTTGCTGTACTCATTGTTGCGCATTATTCACAAGAATTGCACAGACGTACAAGGTGTGTAGATGTGTGCTGACTACCGCCATATTTCAAGGTCCAGTTGAGTCTTAAAGATAAACTAGTAGCGATTGATGATACGGTGATCTCGGGAGGAAGAACGGTATGCTGGATTGGTGGACTTTACGGATTTGAAAAGTATGACTCCGCACAGTCTTGGGCATCCACTCTGGCTAGACGATTTTTTTTTTGCCGGCTATCCGACGAGATTGGTTGGAACGGCTCGCAGTGCCGAAGTGCTTGCGAATGAATTGTATACCTGGCTGGCTGGTGCAGAGAAGCACGGGACGTCCTCTTTGCGATACGGCTTGCTTCGAGCGAAGCATACACCAGCGCTTTGACAAAGATGAAGGGAACCACGGCTACTTTAGTAAAGTATTTTCACATGGTCTCAAGGCCGCGAATGTGTCACGTGAATTCACTAAGCTAGTCGACCCATTCCTGGCAATAGTTCAACGCAACTCGTCGGTGGGTTGAATTACTTGTGGGTATGGATTGACCTACTTGCGATAGTGGTTTGAACGCCTTGTGCAATAGTTCAACCCACCGGAGAGAGAGCCTCAATCTACCCACCCCGGTAGGTCAACCTAATACCTTTTCCACAATATAGCGAACGAGAAGAGCGGATTCGAAGAGAGGCGGGTGCAGGTTGACCACTAGCTTCGAGCCGCAAACCTTACCGATAGAAACAGCTCTTCGGTGAGGAACAACAGATACCACTTCCATCTCTCTAGACTCCTCATATGGCTAACTACAATATCGCTTCTTCTCCTTACGATGAAGATGGAATTGTTAAACTCATTACTCAAATCTTGGAGAAACACGTCCAGCTCTGCTATTTTCTGCCTGGCGATCTGAGTTACCCTACAGAAACAAGCACAAGCGACAAGTCGCTCTGCTGCTCGCCAGACCTTCTCATCCTCAACACGCTCATGCTCACTGCTGGAACGCATACCACATATTGCACGCGGCTGCTCTTCTAGCTATCCGTTCTACCACTCTGATTCGATTGTAACATGCCCAGACGACGTCGGAAATCTTCGTTATTCTCGCGACCCACTTGGAATCACATTCGAGCAACCGGATGAGCATGACACATCAGCCATGTTATTCCCATCGGACGTTGCATTGGCTTCCCTAGCCGATCGCGAAGGGCGTGCCGTGATCCTCGACACAGAATCAAACACAATCCGCGTGTATGCTAACTACGAGGGCGAACCTTGCTCCGACATACCAGAGGATCCATCTGGTCCTCGACGAAATATTTATGAGTATCCGGATCGGCCAGCCCACTACAGAAACTACAAGGCCGAACCCGCGGTGTTTTTCCTAAGATCGTAGTTAGACGACCTCAATCTGTTGAGAGTCATTCCTTGGTGAGCAGACGGAGGAGTCGAGGTGCCAGACTCTGGGAGATAGGAGTCGCCCGAGAGTGTCGTGCTGACACCATTGCATCTTTCACGACCAAGCACTCAAACGTATCCTAAGGCTCAGCTACGGATGGCCTGGGAATTTCCAAGCTGAGCGATGGGCACAGTTAGTGGCAAATATATGATAGAATAGGACTATTTCTTATTTTCAGTCAATAATTATACCTAGGTAGTGTCTATAGAGGTAAGTAGGAGCTCACGTTAGACGTGACCAAAGGGGAAATCTTGGCGTCGGGGGAGGAAGCCCTTCCAAAAGTGGCGGCCCTGACCGCCAAAATAATTCAACGGTAACTTAAAATTTCCCCTCTGGCAGAGATCCTCGGCAATTATTAATCGATTCCTGCTGCTCATTTCTTCCTTGATCAAGTCACTATTCTGTGCCTATTTTAATAGGCGTCCTTGCATCCTGTGTAAAGTGTGAACAAAGCCGAGGTAGCAAGGCGACCTCCTGCAGCTCTACTTCGTACCTATTATAATCAGCTTTTGGACAATCTAATATTGAAACATTCTTGAGAGTCGACCCGAATCGAAGGCCTTGGGAAGCAGCCACAATACCGATTCACAATGCGATCGATCGCCTCCACAGATTTCACACGTGCAATATCGTCACCGTGGCAGGGAACACGGATTGTTCTTTCGTAACTATTTTCGAATTAGTTCCAAGCAGGAACGGGATTGGGACGGACCCTTTTCCTCGCCTCTTACACCCATCTCATCTAGTGCGGATCCCCGCACCAGACAGCACAGTCCAATCGGGGATGTGCTGATAGGGCTCATTAGGCTTGGTGGCGTTGGTTCAGCCGGGCGGGAGTGGGAGCTGCTTTCAGCGAGGCATGTGACTGTTACGCTGGTCGATCACATCGTATGTCATGCTCTGCGTTCGTCCTTCAACGTTTCCCACATGCAACTTTTGCACAATCCCAGCTCGGTCCCTGGGCAATTCGATCTTTCATTTTCACGTGCTGGCGACCACGACGGATGCTTCGCTATCGATCTTTTGTCTCAACATTGTCGTATCTCCTCCTCCTCCTCCCCGTCGAGACTCAACCCGACTCGGTCACCCAGGCTTCTGATTTCGTCCCTCTCACCGCTTGCTCTTGTGCGAATGCGAATGTGCCCTGATCGGCCGTTCTCGCACATGCGCAACCTTTGCATGAAACACGATGTGACCAGCTGAGACGAATACGCCTCAATATCTCTATCTTTTACACCTCACCGTCTTGGTCTTTGAACCAGTGCCAGATCTCAACTGAACCAGATCGGCCATCACTACCCTGCCACGGCAGTATTGCGGATATGGAAGTGCCACACCACTCGACACCCGCTTACCTCCACTCTCCGTCTTTTCCTCCAGCAGACCACAAGCCGAGGTCACTAGGTCTTACACGGCTAGATGCGATGGAGATTGAAAGTCAGAATGAGAGGACTCAAAGGGCCGCCAGTGTCCTTTCTGGCCTGTCTGCCGACGACTTGGAAGCTGCAGAAACGTTGAAGAGCCTGCAACAAGGTATACCATGATGCATTCTCCTGATCCAAGATGGTGCTAACAACTGTCGCAGATGTGCTGTCTCCTCGACTACCAAAAGCACCCCCTATACACATCCAAACAACCACGACCTTCGCAAACAACGAGCCCGAGCCCCTCCTGTCTCTGATCACGTCTCAATTTCCCCTGGCCGCCTCCGTCATTCATGGCTCCATCTCGGTCTACAAAACAGCGCAACAATATACTCCCGGTGGTGAGTGGACGGAACGAAATGTTGGTTTGCCGCTGGCGAGAACCACTGCCAGAATCTCCGGCGTCGAAAGCGTTGCAAGGTGGGCCTTGCAGCCCAAAAAGGAGTCCAGAAGTGGTCAGCTGTCGACCCCTGATATTGAGAAGGCCGTGCTTGAGATCACCCCGGATGGAGTGGTGCGTCAATCTGACCTGGCCAGGGGAGAGTCACTCCCAGCATACAACGCCGGTGATCGATCTCCGCCATACTCGGAACAGCGGCTGGTGACCAGAGAGCAACAGCCTGGGGTTGGCTGGCGACAACAACTGATCATTACCACGAGTGGACTTGGGATAGCAATGAGTGAAGAAAGCATCCGGAGCTTGAGGTACTGTTTAGGCTGGTTGCGCTGGGCCAATGGTCGTCTGGGTGGCGCTGTGCAAAGCCTGAATGAACTCTTGCAGGAGTGGGAGCGCCGATCCTCTCAAACTTCTCAGCCAATGTCAGCCTCCAATCCGGCCATTGGCCATAGCGACGACAGTGACTTGTTTGCCAAAATCTCGGCGGTGAAAGATGATGTCCTCTCGACCCTGAAGAAAGTGGTAAATGTCGTCTCAACCTATGCTGGTGGTGCTCTCCCCGAAAATGCCCGGAGACTAGTACATCAGCATCTCGTCTCGCTGCCTCAGCGCTTCAGCATTGCCTCGCGTCGAGCCAGTGACGAAGAGAGCCATGATGCTGCCACCAACAATGCCAACAGAGCGCTCCTTCTTGCTCAAGAAGGCCTCGACATGATGAACCAAGTAAGCAGAGTTGTTAATGACACCCTTGTCAGCGCCGAAGGTTGGTGCGACAAACTTGGTCGCCGACGAGGGGCAGAAGATGAACCCCCTTCCGCTCCTGAATACACAGAAAAGCCGAATTATTCAGATCGGACAAGAAGCGAAACTGTAGTCCGAGATGTCGATGTCAAGATGGAAATGTAATATTACACTGATTTGAAATTTACCAGACGCATCGCCATGCATGGCGATTACAAAGCGTAGGGCCTGATATGATGATTGATGAATTCAACTTGAATGTGTTTATATTCAGCCCACAGCGATGAGGCTGCTCAAAAATACTATCATGATGTTGAGTAAACAAAATAAAATATTACTACACACTCAAACCTGTTGTACTCTTGCACCAGGTATCGAAACCGCCTTTCGCGGGGTCTGCCACACGTCAGAAACATCGCTTCGCTTCGCTCCAAGGCGCTGTACCGTGAACGAAAACTCCTGTCCAAAGTCACTCCTCACTTGAAGAACTGACTCACTCCGAACGTAAAAGCTGGTCTGGAGTGTGCTCTCATTTAGACTTTTTCCACTTCGAACTCAACCCGTGCTGAAGTTTGTCTTTGCATTCGCTCAATTCGCCTTTTGAGTTCTTTTTATCTGCTAGCGATTTCGCTGGAATCATACACCGACAACCTTTTGGGGGTACTCCATCGTGGAGCCAGGGATCGGAGGGTCCACCAACGGTTTCTCGGACTTGGAACTTGTTTTCTGCCCACGTGTGTGTGAAACCCTCTCCTCTTCTTGCACTGGGCTTGCGCTGCACTGGCTTTTGAATTGCTGAGCTGAGATTCAAAGTTCTCCACGCACCATTGCTCTTCAGGTCGAACCTTCTCCATTTTACAGCTTCGCCAACTCTGTTCTCAACTCCTCGAGCAGCCCGCTTCCGCTTCGCAGATGCACACCCGTCCTGCTCAACCTGCTCTTCCTGGTGCCCGAGCAGCCAGGCTGGCACCGCCGGCACCGGGCTAGATGATTGGGGCAATTCGACTTTCTTCCGCCACTGCTGCCTGTGCTTGTGCTTGTGCTTGTGCTTGGCTGCCGCTCGTGGGTCACGATCCGCCTTTGCGGCTGCGTATCGCCGGTGCTCGGCGTCCAAGTCGAATTGCCCGAAGATGCATGGGCCGTGGAGGGCCGGGGGGCTTGGGCTTGGGCCTGGGCCTGTGCCTGCTGTAGGCTCTTTTGAGCGCCCCCCCCGGGGGGGCTGAGCTTGTCGAAGATTGCCCTGATGCATGCTGACTTGGTTCGTTGAGGTTGGGGCTGAGACATGATGCTGCTAGTTGTAGAGGTTGAAAGGAAATTTGAAGTGAGGCGTTGTTTAGATTTGTGTGAGGTTTTTGTAGTGAGAGTGGGAAAGGTGTAGCAGAGGAGAGTTGTGTGACGAGAGAGTGATGGCTGTTGTAGTCGTGGTCTGTCTGTGACTTTGGATTGAATCAAAGTCACCTTCAAATCGCGAGTCACAACGTAATCACGCGATGTGTTGTTTAAGTTGTTGATCAAAGAAGCTGCAAGGAAATCGCATAGCTGAAGGAGCAGGACCTGCTGCTCTTTTATAGAAGAAAAGCCCAATATCAGGTCCTCACACGCCCTCACGCCAGATCCTCTCCTCCCACCAGCTCCTCGACAGTCCGATTCAGTCGGCAATTGTGGTAGCGCCATATCCCGCAGAGGTCAACTTTTGGTACTGGTATAGACTCTGGTTCTCGGGAACTGAACCAAAAAGAGCGCCTCCGGCTGTAAAACTCTCACGAGTCAGGACTAAGTTGTGCGGTACTCGGATACTTACGGTGTTCGCTGTACTGAGGTTGGCTTTGGTTTAACAGCGGGCACCACTTGCCGCAGCATGTCTGTCGCTCTGCTAATATGAATCTTGGCAGGACCATTGTCGTAGTCTGAACCATTCTGGTACCTGCCGTTGTTGCAGAACCGAAAGCTGTTCTGTCTTCGGATTTCTCTCTGGAATCATATCGCTTTGCACTGACTTGTCCCTTTATGGTTCTATGCTCAATCAGTAGAGTCCTGCTCCCCTTCTCTCTGCTTCTTCATAATTGCCCTGTGTCTTGTCAGTGATGCTTAGTTTTTCCCTTCGTCTAGTTGTCGATGTCGATAATGCGGTCCGCTTTGAGATTTCAACTCCATCGACACGAGTTCGAGGCAGGCAATGGAGATATGCGGGAGTTATGAGCTGTGCTGATGGAGACGTGACTGGCCGGGCGGTGAGTGAATAAGTCGCATTTACTAGAAAATCTCGGGATCTTTGACCTTCAGTGAGCTTGTAGGTGGACTCGATTAGCTCACTATCGTTGTTGACGTTCTGCTGAGTCAATACCGTGCAGCTGGCCGTGCGGACGCGAGATCACCAATATCGTTTTCTGTGACGGACCTTGGCAGCTTCATTACGGAATTATTTTTTTGAAACGTTAGAGTTCCTTGTCACTACGAGTGCGGTTAACCTGTCCTGCGAACCCTTGCAATTTCTCCCCAAAGGCATTTCAACTGTGGTTGAATTGGTCTACGCTCTGATTGATTTGGCTGAGCATGACATGACAACCACCGAGATGGAATTTTTTGAGCCGCTCATTCACATCACAAGCATATGTCAAGGACAAGTCAGCTGGGTGAACCTTCTCGTCTAATGGATGGAAATTTTGGTACCCTTTATTCAGGGCAAGGCTTATAGGGCTGAGCTAAGGGCTGCAGTGCAGGTCACAGAGTTTCCACGGACGAATGAAAATGTCGATATCTTTATTGGGATAACGCGAGATCACAACGTCGAGCGTCTATCTGGACGCCCTGCAGCGACCTTGTTTGCAGACCGCCAGTCGAGAATTTCACACCTCCTTCCGACTAGGTTGACGGCTTCAAAGGCCACTCAACACCTGAACAAGGATCGACAGCCGGGGTACAGGTGGCGAACTAGTCTCGCTAGTGAATGCAGACAGCGCGCGAAGGACATGCTCTTAGCGCGTTATGGCGCGTCTTATTCAATCATCACTGGCTTGAAGGGTCTCTGCAAGGCGTTCATCAGGTCTCCTGAGGTCACATTAATACTGCAAGTGCACGCAGCAACATGCGTCCCACAACTGTACCGAGTACTTAGGGGCACAATTTTGTGTGCTTCATACCCGAGGCTGAATGGGTCTCGTCGGATGGGCCGAGTCCTCTTGAACCGCGTCGGGATTGGTGCAATGGGTTGTCCTTGGCGGCTGTTGCCTACACCATCCTACTACACGAGGACAAGCGCATACGAAGCACTCGCACGATGCACGCACGTCTCTAGCCTCCACTCTTCGCATCTCGCTCTCAGAGAGAGAATAATCAGTCAAGAGATGCTCAAGAAACGCTAACTCCAAAGGAGACCCCCCAGCTCAAACGCTAGTCTACAAGAAGGCATGTCTTTGCCACACTACTGATGTGGTTTAGTCCAGAAAGCCAGCGTTTCAGCACCACCGATAAGACTTTGTTGTTTCTTGCGTGTGCAGTTAGCACGAACAGGTCTTGACCGCGGAGCAACACGGAGCATGCGTCAGCATTTCTGGGATAAATGTTTCAACACGGGTGGGCTGAAGGAAAGCTTGATCAAACAGTGGCATACTGTGGATCTAGGTCTGGAGTAACAATCAGTCAGTGGCTGTAGCCAACCAGACCTCGAAAACCCGGATCACGCGCTTGAGACATGGTATGTCATATCGTCATTGGCTCCTGGCTCCCAGTCTAGGTAGCGTTTTTGCATGTACTCGGATGACTGGGGGAACCTTCCGATTTCTTGTCCTGGCTAGCAGCGCAGCACTACTTAAGTCTTCCCAGTGCTCTTCTCTTTTCCCACCCTTAAACTCCTCTACTTAGTGAATGACAACAAGTAAACCAAGCAATACTCAACTACTACGTACTATCTCAACTCTCAACAACATCGTCAACACCATGCCGCCCCAATTCCACCGACACAACCCCTACGGGCAGCCAACACCACCTCCATCAAGGACGCAGACCATGAACAGCGACCAGATGGAAGCTGGCTTGACGGGCAACCACGTTCTGGGAGGTCGCTCTCCACAGGAAATGCTCAATGACCTTCTTCTCAGCGGCCAATGGGACCCCAGGAATCCGAGTCACCTAATGATCCTGCGACGAGTACAGAACTTCCAAACGCAAGCCACTGCTGTACCGACCAGCACCCCGAACTCTGCGGTACAGGATACTGCCATGGCGACAAGTCCCCCAAACTCGCCCACACAACAAACTGTCCCGAGTCTCCCTCGCACAAGCACTCCAGCTTCTCGAGCAGATAGGGCCCCGCCAAGGCACACCGCTGCACCAAGAGGCGCAGCACCCCACCCAGATTCTTTCAACGGTCATCATTATGGCACCCTCTATATCCGAGACGACGCCAGAGCCTTCTGCGGCGACGCTGTCGACGAAAATATCCCCGAACACCTCCTGAGACGCCACTGGTACGGAGATACTTTTGCAGAGAACCAAGCAAACGTGGAACGCGGGACCGCACCAGTGGAGTTTGTGGAACGCTTCTTTGCCAGAGCCACAGACACCCGCCAAGGAAATGTGATAAGGCGTCAGTCTTGAGGCACGAGAAGGAAGAGACGCCCCCGAATCCGAACGGATATCATACAGTCCGTGAAGCACTACCACCCCTTGGGTGTGAGTGATAGAATGCATGGTGCTGCCGACATGCATTTAGGGGACGTCCTCTGGGAGGACCTACGTTGGGGAGCTATGCTCCCACCTACACATACTTTTGACGACCGTTACGAAGATGGCATGACCGAGACAAGATACCCCCTCCAAACGTTTAAATTACTTTATATGCCACAGACTGCTTAACTTACTGTAAAGACTGTTCTTCTTCCTGCCATCGTTTTTGAATTCGATACGTCGTTCAGATCCACAGGACAAAAATCATTGGTTTCCCCGCGAAGACTCGCAGTATTTCGTGCTACTTGAAAATGCACTTTATCCTTGCCTCCCCCCCAGATACTAAGCCGCGGGGCACACAGCATCATGCACGCCGCGCCGCGCCGCGCCAGACAAATACTCCATTCGTGTCCATTCTAGTATCCTCCGTACAAATCTCACTTCTCCAATATTGCACTGCACTGCACTGTATTGATACTGCTCTTCGCGAACCACCACACTCCAGGCTCTCTAGGTCCAAAGGAAGCACGCCCGTACACGGGGGAAAACAAATCATGCTTTTACCCTTTACCCTTCCCTGTCAAGTTCGCTCTCCAACTAAAAATCCTTCCATTCTCTTCGCCTTAGCATCAGCACCAGCATCAGCACCTCATTCGCCCTAGCATCGTGACCCCAAACTCCGAAACAAAAGTGAGTATAAAGATCCTCTAGAAGGATTACATTTATGGTGTGTGTGTAGGCAGAGTTTGGCCGAAAGAATCCCCAGCGTCGGCCAGGCCCGCACCGCACCGCACGCACACCGCGCTGATGCTTATTTTTTGCCTTTTGGCAAAGCCACTAATTAACGGAGGTAAATTTGGGGTTCACTGGGGTCAGTCGCAGCCAAAACACATGATTTCAAAACTTATCTCTGAATTTCAGCCTTATTGAAAGAGCCTGCTATGACTATTGAGCCCAAATTTACGTTACTCCGTATTACCTGGCATTTTTCCGATAATACAGCCGAAGCTGAAGCCCGAAGTCAGGGCTCCCTAACATGAACGGACCTTGTGAGGCCGACCGGCTCTTCCGTACCACCTACGTACCTACCCAATAGGGTATACAAAATGGAGTAGAGTAGATTTTCTTCCCTTTTCTCTCCATCGAATTTCTCTTTACTAAGTTAAGTCCCGTCTACATAGTATGACTTGACTAAGGGTATATGGATGTTTTGAGAATGACTATTGCCGTAACGTGCTTCGTGGCCGTGCATGGGTGGAGAGAGTGATGTCCTTGTATATGCTGCGCTACACCACTGGTACGTCGGAGATCTGATCGGAAGTTGGATGGGAAAAGGAGTGGACTTCTTCAGAGCAGTTAGGAGACGGGGGCGAGTGGTTGTTTTTATGCATTTCTGATCATGAGGGAGGTAGGATATTGGATGGTGAGTAAAATAAATGATAAACCTGTCACAATAAGAATATTGGTTATTGAACAATGAACATATTTACATAATATCACATTTTGAACTATTCTGAAAATGCTTACGACGAATGCTAGTATGCTATCTCATCCTTCCAAAAACGCCTGCTGCTAAAAAAAAAAAAGAAAAACATTTCATCTTGACTCATCACTTGCTCTTTGAAAAGGAGGCGTTGATTTCGTCGCAGACGGCCTCGGTCACCTCCTTCGTAGTGGCAGTTCCACCGAGATCGCCTGTCACGACTCCTCTTTCGCACACGTTCTCCACGCATGTCATCAATCGATCAGCTGCGTCTTTCTCTCCAAGCCATGCAAGCATCTCGGCTGCTGTCCAGAACGTTGCAACAGGGTTAGCAACGCCTTTTCCTGTAATATCGAATGCTGAGCCGTGAATCGGTTCGAACATGCTGGGGTTCTTCCTCGTAGGGTCTAGATTTGAGGTAGGGGCGATGCCGATCGAGCCGGCGAGTGCTGCAGCCAAGTCGGAGAGGATATCTGCGTGCAGATTCGTGGCCACGATGGTGTCCAAGCTTTCTGGCTTCAGGACCATGCGGCACGTCATGGCGTCGACGAGCATCTTGTCCATGGTTACGTCTGGGAAATCAGCTGCGACCTCTGCGGCGACTTCATCCCAAAGGACCATTCCGTTGCGTTGGGCGTTGCTCTTCGTAACGACCGTCAAAAGCTTGCGAGGCCGCGACTGGGCAGTTTCAAAGGCAAAGCGCATAACTCGGTCAACGGCGTACCGAGTGAAGATAGACACCTCTGTTGCAGTTTCCCAGGCCTGTCCTCTGTGCGATCGACCGCCCTGTCCAGCGTATTCACCTTCGCTGTTCTCTCGGATGATGACCCAATCGAGATCGCCTGTGCTGGCATTGCGCAGAGGTGACTTGGTTCCTTTCAGAATTCTGGTTGGTCGTACATTGGCGTATTGCTGGAATGGCTGGCAGATGGCGAGACGCAAACCCCACAAGGAGATATGATCAGGAACATCTGGGGCACCAACGGCGCCGAAGAGGATGGCATCATGCTTCTTGAGCGATTCGAGACCGCCGTCAGGGATGTACTTTCCGGTCTTCTTGTAAGTTTCAGATGACCAATCGTAGTTTTCGAAGTTGAACTTGAACTTGGATTTGGCCGCCAGGGCTTCTAGAACCTGCACTCCGGCTGCAATGACTTCTGGTCCAATCCCGTCAGCGCCCATTGTGGCAACTGAATACGTGGGAGAATCGAATACTGCGACTGGCGACATTCTGCTTATCGATCCTGATTTCTGTGTCGTAGTGTAGGGTAGTCTCAATGATCATGTATGGTGCACTTCTGTAAGTCTCTGCAGTTTGCACTCAATATTGGAATGTTTCGATGTAAAGGTAGCCTCCCCACTGTCTTGCGGCGCTGCGGAGCTTTATACCACCCCGAGACTGCTCTCGATGAAAATCAAAACTTTGGAGTATCAATATCCCGAAGCCAACCATCGCCGACCAGTGGACAAAATCGCGCGCTGCTAGACTCCACTCCGGACAAGATTTTGTCCGAAAAAACGTCGGTCTTTGGTTTTGAAAATCTGCCCAGGAACTCATTGGCCACACGGACAAAGATTGTCCGGCGAACATACGAAGCGTTGCAAGCGAATGAGCTTTAGTCAGGAGTCAGTTAAAGGAACGTACTGAGTGCGTACTGTACTGTGTAACCATCCGACTCCAGAAAGTGGTATAGCTTGCTTGGCTGGTTGAAGCTTTATGTTGATCTGATCCAGCATTGAAGCATGAGGACGAACAAAAGAAAGAGGTCCCCGTGCCGCTGGTCTCAGCATGTGCAGTCTGCCACTTCAGACGTTGTTGCCCATCCATGTGAGTGTGTTGTCCTGTCCGGCCCAAAAAGGAATATCGTAGCTTTGGAACGGATCTCCAGAGCTAAAGGCCGTTGGGTGAAGATCCTGCAAGAAGTCGTTTACGTTTATCCCGGGCTGGTTGAGCTGCATGTTTGTGGATGTCGGCTGATCCAAACCAAAATCTGGTAGATTATACGAAACAATGCCGTCCGAAAGTCCTTGATCTGGAGGGGTTGGACGATATGGTGTGGCGTATGCAGCACCGGACGTCGATGTCCCTTGATTCACTTGCAAATTGACGTTGCGCTCGTTGGACATGTTTATCCTACCATCAATATGATCAACACCGTCTGATGGAGTTGTGGGTTCAATATTCGAGCTTCGTGGTCGACTGTGTGCATGCAAGTGGGATGTAGCTTGAGCCTTTCCGGGAGATGGACGTCTAGAATCTGGGGCGACCATTGTTGGGTGGGCAGGCGCCATAGACCGTGCCCTAGTTCTCATTTGTGTTGATCCAGATTTTCCGGCGGCCCAATCGCCGCGACGTTGGATCAGGATCGACCTCAGATCCTTGATTGCCACTGCACAGGCTTTGGGCCAATTACTTTCACGAAGGCTAAGCTGTTCTAGCACCGTCAAGCTCTTGTCCACATTTCTGAGCGCAGCCTGTGCGCTGACTTTGTCTTCGGCGGCTGCATATAGCATGATGAATGCACTCATCCAGGCAGCCCATGTAAATGATGGCCAGATGAGGGCAGCTTGCGATGCCCGACCCCCTCCTTGTTCAGGAAGAAGGGAATTCAGCGTAGACAGCAAAGACTTGGCTGCCGCCACACACGTATGAATGGCTGAGACATAGTTGGCTGACGTCTTGGACAACGCAAGAAGTGGTCTGTTCAACATAATGATGCTCTCCTGTTTCAGCGTTTCAAGAACTATACGATGAAAATCCGAGAGCACCTTGTGCGTGGAACCTGGCTGGTCAACAAAGTCTTCAATCTCGTTCCACCAGTGGGTCAGTTCTGCAATGATGTAAACGGCAGTTTCTGGGTTCTTATCTCGCTCTTCAATTCGCTTGTTCCTCAACTCGACGATTGAGCCTCTGAGCTGTGCGTGCCTGCTCAGGAACACCAGAAGCTGGAGTCTTTCGTCACACGCTTCAGTTGCAATTTCGACACCACGACCGGAACGACCTGTCGGGATAACATCTTCCGACTCCGTTACGTGAGACTCGTTGTTCAGATGGCAGACGTCTACATCGTCGTCCCGGATAGATAGCGGTAAGCCAAGCGCTTGGCAAAGATACCTTTCGATGCAGAACGCGGACCAGAACAATCGCTTGCGAAGCTGTCGCTCTGTGGTGGAGAAGGCTGGGTAGCGTGTTGGACATCGATGGAGGCCGAGCTGGAAAGCCATCTGAACAGCCAGACCGCCCAAGCGTGAGGCAGCGTTTAGTCGCAGCATCGACATCAAGAAAAGCTGAATGCATAACACAGCCTGGAGACCAGAGGTGGTAGATGGTCGTGACAAAGCAGGCTGGATACTATCAACAGCATCGTCGTATGAAACGAATACGAGCGAAATTGGCACGGGCTGTGCTGGCTGCCCCGACTGCCGTCGGTCCGCCAAAGAAATCGACATGATGGCTTTGACTATGGATAAGTACCATGGCTGTAGTTTCGTGAGATCTCCCTGTGCTATCACCTCAAAGTTGTCAAGAACTGTAGGAGCGTGTAGGAACGGAAAAGCAGGGTGCCATAGGTCGAAATAGCTATCAGTCCATGAAACGAGATCATCAAAGGAGACGCGGCGTGCAGAAATATCGTCGGCTCGATTCACAGCCTCATTATCGTGCCAAATGCTCTTCGCGCCAGCCGCAAGCTGGTCGTCTTCGCCGGGGACAATATTAGCTTCCGGTGATGTGGGATCCGCAGCAGGGGATCCGATCGTGCCGTACACAGATCTTATGAAGTGAATGCCACTCGCACTTCCTACGAAAGTGGCAGGCGTTGTGCCTGCGCCAGCTCTCATCAAGCCGACTTCACGAGAATGCGAGGGTTCAGGCTCGAGTCCTCTCCTTCGTTTCCTATTTGGTGGTGCATCACTATCAACGTGGCCATCATGGCCAGTCTCGACTGGATATGGATATCCTGTAGGAGGCATGATTCTGTTGTACACTGAAGTAGTCCATCACCTTAAGGGCGCAAGATACCGATACTGAAGTCGAGGTTTCCAATTATTCCTTGAAGCCGAGCCATCCTACTTGTGGACGACTTCGTTTTGCAATGTATCTCGACGAGTCACAGCCGGGATGGTATGAAGACGGTTGGATTTGAGACTTTGACAAAGCTGCAGGGATGTGAGACCAGCTTTAACGCCGGTATGGTTGTGCAAGTGCGGACGTGGGTTGCGGCTTGTGTGGGGTTTGGTGCTGGTAATCTATAATGATACAGCCATACACGCTTGCAAGTCACGGGAGATGACCCTGAGGAGGCTGATCTGTCCCGGGTCTGCATTACTCTGTGGTCGTGACTTGTCAGGAAACTTTACCGAATGACGCACGGAGGAGAGAAAGTCCGGATGGACAGGTCGCTACGAGGGAACGGACAATTTCTCCCAGCCAGTCCAACTACAAAGGATTCTTCTGGAATGTCCGATACTGGTAAGACGTGCTCGGCATGCACCATCGTTGCTTGATTGAGCTGATGCACTGTCTTAGACATCGTGCCTGTCAACGCTGTAGCTTGTGAGGCTTGCCGGTCGAAGAAGTGCAGGGTAAGGATGGTGCTACTCCTTGAACATACTTCTAAGAGTCAACTGGGCTGCTTTGTAATTCCTCGCAGTTCACAAGCTCGGTGGGATGAAGCTACCCGACTCTCATATATTTCAAAATTAACATTGTGTTGATCAATCTGGTAGTGTGACCGGACTCTGCCCTCATGTACACAATGCATCAAAGCGAAGACTGCATGTGCCTATCCACCAACTTCCAAACGGGGGGTACCGGAAGGATATCTCGCCAAGTTGGAACAGCGCTTGACACACACCGAGTTTGCGCTTTTCCAATCACTATCTTCGGCATTACCTCTTCCAGTTCATATTCCGTCAGACGCGGAGAGCCTCTTTCGGGACCAAGCCAACAAACCAACAAAGTCCGAAAGATCTCAAGAATGGGATGCATTTCCGCTATCGACTTATGAGGAACGTATGCATTGGCTTATGGCAAAAGCCGCCGATATGGAAAGCGGGCATAAGCTCCTGACTCTGGATAAGCATCAATCACAAACGGCGATGACTGCTGACACACAGACAGGCACAGAGATTACCTCTGAACCCACTTACAGCAGCCCTGGGATGGTGCAAGACATTGCGTTGCCACTAACCGCTGGTTGGCAAGATCAAAGTAGCCGTCAGCGGGCCACGAACCCGTTGGCAAGTCCGGGATATGCGGGATCTATGCAACCTGCGCATGTGCACTCAGATGTAGTTCCGGCTGCACAAGGCGCGCCGGTTGAAGAACGTTATTGGCAAGCTTCTTCACGTGGCAGAGGAAACAGCATTATCGAGTCTACACTCGAAAGGCGCGAGTCGGTTGGGCGGGAGCATTCAGTAATAAAGGCAAGAGAACTCTCAATTCAACAATCAAGACGGTTCTTCTGAGCAAGCGAGCTCCCTAACTTCCAAGTCGTCAACTTGAGGCACATGGCTGGACGAGGAGAGAAGGAATACGAGAGCGGCGAGGGAAACAGTTGGTGGGCAGTACTTGTCTGGCCTTATTTCAACCGTTGTTGAAGATCTTAGAGTACGCCGGCCAAGATAGGTTGTTGATTGTTAATCTTTCTTGGATCGAAGCATCTACCAAGTCTTGGCACATTATATAGCGTATAACCATAGAACGAAAATACGCTCTCTGCTTGCACGCGCCTGCAGGACCGACATGCTTTTCTCGGGTCAGGCCTAATTTTATCCTTCAACAAACCGAGACTTTTGTCTTCATTCAAACATGCCATTTCCTCATGAGTACATTGTTTCCACATTGCTCTAGATTTATTTGCCACTTGGTATTTTGAAAAATACACCAGAAGACTGTTTCGTTGGCGCAACATCGCACCGGAAATAGCCCTTTCGATCGTACTGAAAGATCTCATCCTTCTTGATGTTCCATACATTACAATCGGCGAGAGCTTCAGTCTTCACCTCAGTCTTCGGAGTCAGAAAATTCTCCCAGTCTTTCTCTTCCTCCTCTGTTAGTTTGTCTTTGTTAAGCAAGTAGTCGAAGTCGACGAGCTCGACCTTACACAAATCCTGATCCAAACTGAGCCAAGTGACTTTCTTTTTGGTGGCTTTGAAGTCGCCCTCAAGATGCAGGTCGAACTCGATGGAGTCGACGTTGCCTAGCGAGTCCACACCATCTGTTACATCATCTGTTTTCGACTTTGCATAATGTATCTGCTTGACAATGGCGTTTCCCCAATTCATCAACGTTATCTCCTCACCCTCGGCGAAGGTGCGGCAGTCTGCCTGCTCAAGAGCAAGATTCTCGCTGTACCATACATCTTTCTCTCCGAGGTCGAACTTGGCGTGGAGTTTCTGTTTCTCACTGTAGGGTGCTTTGGTCAGACCGTTGACCTTGCACTTGACGTATGGAGTATCGATCGCGGTATATCGTGCAGCACCCTGGTCAATGACCTTCTTATTCATAGCCCAGATGGTGTGCCAATCCATGTTTACAATATTCTTGCTGGGGCCCTGGCTGACCATGAAATCTCGTAGACCTTCCACCGTCATACCTCGCCGACGAATGCCTCGTACGGTGGGAAAGCGGGGATCGTCCCAGCCGGTCACGATGTGAGCGTCGACCAGTTTTGTTAGCTTGCGCTTCGACATCAGGGTGCGAATGAACTGAATTTTGCTGAAGGTCCAGATGTACGGTGCTCGAAGTTCGAGTGCTTTGAGGATCCATTTATATTGTGCATCTTGGTCGTTGTACTCGGTTGTTCTCAGGGCATGTGTGACGCCTTCAATCGAGTCGACGATGGGGCAAGCGAACTGATAAGTGGGATATGCTTTATATTTGGTGCCCGTTCTGTGATGTGGTTTTTGCTCCTTGGGACAGCGGAAAATAACTGGATCTCGGAGAGAAGCATTGTCGTTGGCGTAAGAGATCTTGGCCCGTATACACCATCTTCTTCCCTCGTCTGAGCCCGACTTCATTTCCTCATATCTCTTCAGGTTGTCTTCAACGCTGTCATCTCTGTGGACTGACGGCTCTCGGTCCATTCGCATCTGCTTCATCGTTTCGCCGGGCGTGTCGTCTGCAAAGGCCTTGCCCGCCTTGATGATCTGCACGCAGTACTTGTCGATCTCGTCGAAGTAGTCGGATGTGTATGAGACACAGTCGGGTTTTATGCCGAGCAATGCCACGTCTTCCATGATGGCATCTTGGTACTCTTCCTTCTCTTTCTCGGTGTTGGTGTCGTCGAAACGGAGGATCATCTTGCCACCAGGGTACTGAATGTGTGCGAAGTAGTCATTGAGCAATGCTGCTTTGCTGTGACCTATATGGAGGTATCCTGACGGCTCTGGAGGGAATCGAGTGACCACGCCAGAGGCTGCGTTTGGCAGTTCCATCTGCTTAACTTTGGGGGCCTTTTTGGCCGGTTTGTCTCCTTTCGGTGGCATGTTGACTAGTTTTGACGGTAGAAAGGGATGAAAGACTATGAGGAGGAGGAGAAGATGACCGAGAGGTTGTTCATAGAGGAGAATATGAGCAATCCACCAGAACTTTTGTCGGTGACTCGTGCGGCTCCGGAAATATCGTCCCGCATGTCCAGCGGCCTCCCCGCGATGTCACGACGCTGATTGGTTGATATATTTCTCAGCCTTGTGGTTTCTAGCCTCGTTGCGGCGAATGCTTTTGGCAGCAGCTGCGGACTTGTGATTTAGAAGGTACGACCAACGACCACGCACCGATTGTGAGAGACCTGTGTGTCTGGTCATCCACCAGCTGTGTATCGAATCAACTTCAAGCACTCTTCAATGCCTAGCGATCAGACACCATGAACATCAATGCACTTTGCTCATCCTGTAGAGCATTGACTCTCACTCGTTCCAGAACAGCACCGGTCCTATTTGGAGCACAATTCCAACCCCGAGTATTCAGCACCTCGAATTTCCTGGCCGCGCCCAAACAAAGCAAGAAGAGCGGTCGTGACACAAGCGCCAAGCTCAAAGCCAAGCGAAAGAAGAAGCGACATGCTACCTACAAGATGCCGGATTTGAATGAGCTCGCGCAGTACTCGTTGGTCGATGCGATGCAATACATCAGGGCCTTTGAAGTTGGTCGAAACCCGTCTGTACCAAAGTATGACCTGGCCTTGCGACTGCACACCAAGAAAGACGGGCCCGTTCTACGGAATTCGATAAAATTGCCCCATGCTGTGAAGAAGGACTTCAAGATATGTGTCTTCTGTCCCGCCGACTCGAAGCAGGGAAGGGCTGCGAGAGACGCGGGAGCAAGCTTCGTGGGCGAGGAAGAGATCTTTGACGACATCAAGAATGGCAAAATTGACTTTGACCGCTGTATTGCCACCCCGGAATCCTTACCAAAGCTTGGCAAGGCTGGTCTTCCCAGAATATTAGGTCCTAGGGGTTTGATGCCGAGCGTGAAGCTGGGCACCGTCACTGACAACATCGTCGCGAGCGTGAGGACTATGCTTGGAGCCTCCGTCTACAGAGAAAGAAGTGGCGTCATCCGCATGGCCGTGGGCCGCCTAAGCTTCACCCCCGAACAGCTGCGAGATAATACGTCAGCTTTCATCACCCAGGTGCGGAAGGAGGGCCAGGCTTTGGCCGAATCGCAAGGTTTCCACAAATCAGTCTATGAAGTGGTGAGTCCGCCGTGTCCGCAATATGCAAAGGCAGCACTAACCAGGTGGCCAGGTGTTGAGCTCAACAAACTCTCCTGGTTTCTCTTTGAATGGACAATTCAAAAGTCCTGATTCGGCGCCAACGCAGCAGTTGGCGAATGCATAGTGTACGATAGATTCTAGAAATCCATGCCTTCTACATCCACTCGAAGGTCACTTATTGTAGGCTCAATTTTTTGACTTTAGGGCATGGCCATGGCATGGCCTAGTCGCGAACAATCCCAAAGTAGGGCATTAGTCATGATTCCCATACACATATTAGCGAAGGTTGCCTCGAGAGCCCACAGTAGGGTTGAAATGTATATCAATGCCAACAGATCTCTGCCCACTCATCTGATCCTAGACACACTCCCGTGGGTATGTAACATGTTACGCACCCTGCGTGGCCGCCCTCCACAACATGTACAGACTACTTGCATTACACAAAATCCACACAAATGCCCTGACCGACGCCACGTTGTCGTCCACCAAGTGGAAATAGACCCGACCATAGACCACCCTGGCCACACTATACACCGCACATGCCCTGTTGAGCGTCGGTCCCGGCACTCCAGCGACCAGAGCGAACAAGAGGCAGGCGGTAAACAAGGCGAACCCTTCAATGCTGTTGGCATATGCTGCGTCGAGTCGTTGAATCTGTTCCAGCTGAGCCTGCGTCAGCTTGCCGGCCTTGACAGCATCCGCTCCGTATTTGTTCAAGTCTTGGCGTGGATTTGCTTGGTGGTCGATCCCATACTGCCGTTTGAGGCCGCGGCTGGCCAGGAGGACGTAGGCATGGAACCAGTTCCACGCGATGAAGCCGGCTGGTGCAGCGTAGGGCGAGGAGAAATCAGGCAACGAGAGACCCAAAACTTTCGACGTGGCCATTATTGTGCCTCGCGCGAAACTCAGGACAATTCTCAAACGAGTGCTCCTGCTGATGAGGAGGGAGAGTGAGTAGGAGTGGGATAGCTTAACGAAATTCCTAGACAGCGGAGGTTAATGCGAGATATCATGCGAATGCTAGTTTTACACATTTATTAGCAAGAGCTTTCGATTACATTTTCAGCAAGCTGTATATATGCCACATATGCCTACGATTTGTCGCGACGTGTCAACATTCAAAGCATGGCTGGGAGAAACGCGAGGAATACGACAGGGCCGGAGCAATCAATCTCGCCGTGCCGTTGAAAAAGAAAGGGGAAATACAATAATCAGGCACAAAGGGCGTTGCTGCCTGGAGCTTGGGCGAATCATGTTCACCAGCGTAGCTTGAAAGCACATAAAGGATACTGGCGACATGCAGCTTCAGTCAAAGTTGCGAAAGCAGCATGAAGACCTTATCACCGACCAAAAAAGATGGCGTCGACATCTTCATACTGTGCCTGCTTTTGGATGCGTTGGGGAGTTATTGATTTCGTACTTCGTAATTGGGATGTGCAAGGATTGCCCCTGGCTTGGCACTGTTTGGCTTGACGAAAGGACCAGGAACGCAAGGTGGCCCGAGTTCGGTTAAGCGCTGAACGCCAGTCCACGTGCTGAGCTTGCGCAGGTCCGTCATCTGCCCAACTTACTCGACCTCCATCTGGTCTTCTGCACAGATTAGAGAACGCGACTCCTGGCTTTTGAGATGAATCGATTAAGTCAAACAGACGGAAGGTTGTTCCGCCAGTGCTTATGCCGTCTTCATGTGTCAAAAGCATGACGCTCCTCCACAACAATGATGGTCACCAGTATGGCTGGCATTTGCGTACTGATGTTGACTGATGGACAAATTCAACGCTCATAGGTGGGTGCAGGAGAATCAAGGAGCAGACTTGCTTACATGTGCTGGGCAAAGAGGTGTTTCCATAGGAATGCGCGCATTCGTGTCTGAACATTGACTAACAAAATTTGACTCTACTTTCCATACGTAACCAGCTCCATTTAGCATCTACATTGAATACTACCACCATGGCTCTGGCTTAGGCTGCTAACGTGATCGAGAGACTTACCGGCCATACGGGGCGACGCGACCACCGAACAGAACCTCACCAACCCTGATCGAGATGTGAGCAAGTACGCTGATCCTTCGGGCGAGAAAGATGAAAGCATTGGTGTAGAATGGTAAGAATAGCGGCAAGGTCATCGAGACCTTTAAACCAGCTAAGATCGAAGACACCGATGTCATCGTCAAGGTGACGGGAAGCACAGTATGCGGTTCTTCTGACCTGCATCTGCTGCATGGTGCTGTGGTCGAGCTCCAGAAGGGCGATATCCTCGGCCACGAGTTTTGTGGAGTGGTCGATAGCATTGGGCCGTCGATCACGAAAGTGAAGCCGGGCGATCGCGTAGTGTGCTCATTCCAGATTGCCTGCGGATCCTGCATGTATTGCCAGAAAAAGGCGAGTTCGCAGTGTGAAAAGACCAATGACAACACCATTGAGAATACCATGTACGGCGGGCGCACCGCTGGCATGCTCGGTTACTCCCATTTCACTGGTGGGTACGCCGGTGGCCAAGCTGAATACGTGCGAGGTGCATACGGGGATGTGAACCTGTTGAAGATCCCGGGTTCGGTGCCAGATGAGAAAGCCCTGTACTTGAGTGACGTGCTCGGCACCAGCTGGAACTGCGTTGTCGATACCGGGTTAAGAAAGGAGATGTGGTTGCCATTTGGGGTGCGGGTCCCATTGGCCTGCGGCGCAAGCAGGGTCATCCTGATCGACGGCGGGCTGGGCGCATGGAGATTAGACTATGTGAAGAGCAAGATTCCCAACGTTGAGACGATCAACTTTACCGACCTGCCCAGCGGTGAGAGTGTCACGAGCCAATTGAAAAGGACGGAGCATGGCGGTCCTGATGTTGCCCTGGAATGCGTGGCGGGTGAGTACCCGAAGGGTTGGGCGCACTATTTCGAGATATTGCTGGGAATGGAGACCGACTCGTGTGAAATCATAAACGAGATCATCAAGAACTTTGGTCGATGTGGCATCACGAGCGTCTACGTTGGGTTTGTAAGTATCGTCCAAGCACTTTCTCACCCATCATTCCTGACGAGGCTGGACAGGCAAACCACTTCAATATCGGGTCGTTGATGGAACGAGGCATTCGATTGATCGGCAATGGGCAGGCACCGGTTCACCTCTACTGGGAAGAACTGCTAGCCAAAGTGCAGGACGGATCGATCGAGCCGCTGAAGATGGTCAGCCATCGAGTCTTGCTTGAAGAGTTGGAAGAGGTCTATAAACGATATGATGCGCGCGAGAAGGGCATGCAAAAGGTATTTGTGCAGACTAAATTCAGTTTCCCGCCTGAGCCTAGTGCTCTCGAGGTGACCAAGAATGGCACATCAAGTCAAGGGGCGGGACGTTACAGATTGCATATGCAGGCGCGTGTGGGTACATATGGATATGTATGGGCACGAGTGGCTATCTCAGAGTCAAACAGAGTGTCCGTCAGATCTGACATCAAATTATTGCCATATCGAGCATGATGTTTCCTCGGTCCAGGATGAGCTGCACACGAGGGAACTCTGAATGGCGTCATCCGTGTCGTTTGGGCGTGGACGATAAGCGAATTTAGAATGGAACCGTGACCGTTTGATCACAGCCACCTGGATATTCCTGCTGTGACTAGGCATGGTGGGCATGCTCCAGTACCTTTTTTGGTGCCCTTTTGTGTGGTGCAGTGAGAGGCAACGGCCAACTTCACTCAGCCTCAGCCGGTTAAGAGCCCGTTCGCTTGGCTGGGCGTTGCTTTGGTTGGATATGCCTAAAATTAGGCTTTTGGCGGCCTAACTATTTGGCGCTAGTGGCTCGCGTGGTGCTAGGAAGTCCGACACAACTCAAACCAGCCCAGGAGAAAACAAGATCAGGCTCTCTGTCCACCTCTGCTTCCTTGTCTGAGACAACGCTTACTTTCTCCTCGTAGTCACTATTACTTGCGTAGAATTATCCCGTCTACCAGTGTCACCTGCTCTGAGTGGGCCGATCAAGCGTTAGAGCACGCCAGAACCAAAGTGGTGTCGTACGATATTTATTTTTCTTTTCGAGTTTGGATGCAAGCGTGTCCCCACCCACGCCGCAGCGATACCGACAATAGCTACCAATAGGGCCGGAACCCCGGTCTGAAACTCGGCTTGTGACATCGAAGCCGCCGAATCAGCGCTCACCTGTCACAGATATCGAGCTTGCACATTCCTTCTTTCAGCACCGACTTTGTTATGTCTGGTTCTCATCCGACAAGTCTACTGCCTGGTGGCCCTTCTCCTTCTCACACTCCTCGTCCAGAGTCGCAGACATTGTCCTCGACTGACGACATGCAAAATCGACAACAGTTTCAAGCCTACGGCGCAAATCAGGAACCTCAGCCGGGTCAACAGGGTGGAAACTATGGCCCACGCTTTCCATCGCAAATGTACGGAGCCCAGCAGCAGCAGCAGCAGCCAGACTTCAATGTAGAGACGCCGGGCGGGAGCGCGTCGGGAAATCCTTTTGGTGAGAGCGGCCCGCCACGATCCAGAGCGAGCACGGTAGGACAGTCTTATCCCATCGCTCTGGATCAACAAGCACCTCAGATGCCGGCGGCACAGCCGCTTTTCGCGCAGCATTCTGGTCCGGCTGCCATAGGCGGGGGATCTGGCAGCTCGCGACCGGTGTCGTCGCAGGGACGGTCGCAAGCCATGAACCCGTCGGCGCTGCAGCCGGGATTTCAATCCATTCCCAACACACGGCCAGGCACGTCGGGAGGACAAAGTCAAGCCGGGCAAGGCAAATCTCCGTTCACGACACCAATTATGTCTCCACCACGATCTCGGCCGTCGCAAATCCTGCTGGTCAACCCAACCTCGAGCATGGCACTAACAAACACCATGCTCGCCTCCCTCCGGCCAATTCTGCCGCCTCAACTCGAAGTCGTCGGCTACACAGCGCACTATCCCGCCCCGACCGCCACGGAGACGGTCGTCGACCAAGCGCTGTCGACGGAGCTAGTGCTACGTGATCTCGCCAAGTACGCGACCAACAACGGCGAGACGGTGCAGAACTTCGACGCACTCCTGGTCGCAAGCTTCAATCAACACCCGCTGATCAATGCGCTACGCGAGTCATACGACGTCCCCGTCATCGGTCTCATGGAAGGCAGCCTGTACGTGGCGCGAATGCTCGGGGCACGATTTGGCATCATCGCCACGACGAGCCGGCACAAAGTGCAGACCGACGACGCCGTGCACACGTCGGGGCTGGAACACTACTACGCCGGCTGTGAGGCAGTGCACATGTCGCCGATGGAGATCCTCGCCTCGGCCTCGTCCAACTCGAGCGGGAGTCTCCCGGAAGAAGCAGCGCGACGGATCGCGCACGCCGCGCGGGCCCTCGTCGGCCGCGGCGCCGACACGCTCGTCATGGGCAGCGAGAGCATGAGCTGCATCGAAGTGATCCGCGCCGCCAAGGACGCCATCCGCGAGGAGGACGGCCGCCGCACCGTCAACGTCGTCGACTGCGTCGAGGCCGGCGTCATGTGTTTGAATGCGCTTGTCGGCATGGGCGTGCCCACGAGCAAGAAGGGCGTGTATCGAGGAGAGCGTGAGGGCCGCCGGGCACGGGGACAGAACTGGTTGTGAAAAACCAAAAACCAAAAACCAAACCCCCCCAACAAAAAAGGAAAGAAAGAAATGGGAGGAGTGTGAGTGTGAGTGTCCGCCTTTCTCTACCTTTAAGAGCAATCCGAAGCGAGGAAAAGGTACCTAGTTAGTTTTGTCTTGTTAGTTCTATTAGAAAGCAGAACGAGACAGGACGGGATGAGACGTGTCACAGCACAGGACAGCACAGCACAGGACTGGACAGGGCCTAAGGCATGGGACTGTACCTAAGTAAGGTAGATATGGAGGTGTGGAGGTGGGTGTCCTTTGGCTATACAGGACACACATATAGTTTATGTGTTGACGCATTATTTATGTTTTTTAGCCAGGCCAATTTTTATTATTAGACTTTGTTTTCATTTTTTTCTCTTCATCCCTTCATCCCTTCATCGGCAGCATCATCATCATCATCAAGAAGGATAGTAAGTATCAGCTGAGCAGCAGCAACAACAACGTATCAGCCGTAAAATCCCGTCTCTACTACCGCCACGTCAAATCGATCCTACCCCCAACAACATGGCTGTTAAACCACTGCAAGATCTCGATCTCGTCAACAACACACGCTGCGCCTTCTAGCACGCCGCTGCGCACCACGGCACTCACAGCGACAAATAGCTCTGCTGTCGCCAGGTTCCGCGCAATGCACTGCCGTGTCCCCAGGCCGAAGGGGATTGAGTCGCGCTCCATTTCGAACCTCAAATTCACAACTTCGTGTTCATTCGTCTTCGAACTTTCATTTACTCTATCTGTATCAGTTTCATGCTGTGTATGTGCATGTGTATCTGCAATGCCGGTGCCGGTGCTGCACCAGCGCTCAGGACAGAACGAGTGAGGCTGCTCAAAGACGGCCGGGTTCAAGTGGAGTTCGTAGGGCGTGCAGCTGACTTCGGTGCCGGCGGGGAAGTGCGTGTCGCGGAATGTCCAGCCGGAGCTTGGGACCACGCGTGGCAGGCGGCTCGGGTTGGCCATGCTGAGGCGGAGGCCTTCTTTGATCACGCCGCGGAGCAGGGTTAGGGACTGCAGGGCCATGAGGTCTGGGTGGTGTTCGTCTTCGCCCGTCGCTTGGTTGTGCTGTGTGAGTTCGGTCTTGAGGGCAGAGAGAATCTGCGGCTGACGGACTAGATGCCATAGGATGGTGGCCAGGTTCATGCCGGTGCTGTCGGTGCCGGCGAAGATGAGGTCCTTGCACTGCGCGCGAGTCTCGCTTTCGGAGACGCCTGCCGCGAGGAGTCGGGCTGGGTAGGAGGTTATGGACACGCCGTTGACTGCATTGCTGCTATCTGAGGATTTGTCGTTGTCGCTGTCTTTGCTGGGAGAAGTGGACGTCGAGTTGTGTAAAGCAAGACGTGCGTCCTCGACGACAGAGGCGCAGTATGCATCTACCACGGCGAGTGATTGCGTGACTTCGGCCGAGGAACCCTGGCCAAAGCGGGCGTCTAGGGCGTCGACGTATTTGAATGCCCAGCATGGGAGGTACCAGAAGCGGCCGACGCCGACGAAGAGGTCGACCATGCCAGAGGCAGGCATTTCAGTCTCTGCCTCCTCGGCCCCGAGCTTCGTGTGCTGACCCTGCTGACCATTCTGACCGTCCCCGAACGTCTTCGTTTTCGAGGTAGAGTCCGACATGCCCAGAGCTCCAAATGCCCGTCCAAACAAATACCCGGTCACCACATCCAGCGCCAGGCTCCTGGTCAAATTGAGCAAGTTGGCCTTTCGTCCCGTCCGCCTGCTCGTCTCCCTCGCCTCGTCCAGGCCGGCTACCAATCTTGCTGCCATCTCCTGCAGCACCTCACTGCTCTGCCTCAACGCACCTGTCGCAAAAAGTGGCATCACCGCTTTCGCCCTTGGAGCACGGTTTGCAGGAGTGGTCTCGCTGAAAATGCTCTTGTGGCCGTCGATATCAAAGTTGGCGTAGAAGGCAGGCTTGCGGAAGCCGCCGGCCTTGACGTACATGTCGTGGAGTCCGGCGCCATCAGCAATGTCGATGCTGTTGGGGCCTGTGCGCACGATGGGGCCAAAGCGAGTGTGGAGAGCGTGGACGGCGGTGCATTCGTTGCCAAGCCAGGCGTGGGAGGTCAGCCACAGCGAGGAGATGCGGGGCAGAAGAGGACCGGGGATGTGGGAGAGTGGATGCAATGGGGAAAGCCGGTAGAGAGTGCGAAGGATGAGAAGGACAAAGAGGAAGAGGGATGGAAGCAGCAGAAGTTTAAGGAGGAAGGTCAGGGCTAGGCTGAGGGGGTGGGGCGGGAGACAGGAGGCGGACATGATGACTTGGGATGGCCACTACGCCTGCCTGTCTTGAGGAGTGGAAATGTCTTGCACAGAAACGAACGGTTTTAACGGACGACTACATTTCGAGTCAATCTTGTCAGGTACAGGAACGGGAAACAGGAACAGGAAGTGAGTGCCGACTTTTTTTTGAGTTTGGTCGGCCTTATCGGGATTCTGGTCGCTGTTGTCCGCTGCATTCGATTTTGTGGTGGCTTGAGGTTCAAATGGCTGAGCCGTAGATTCGGGATGCTATAGAAAGAAGATGTTTAAATTGTGGTAGAGGTTTTTTCTGCTGGGTCTGTATAGATATTATGCAACTTGAATATGGGCATGGCTCACGTGACGGACCAGTAAATGTCGAGATATAGCTGTCCAAAATTTTTAAGTTACGACGGCAACACCATCCGGATTCCCCAAATTGTATACTGGAAGACTCAGTTTACCTCCTCTTCTTCCCGCCTTTCCCAGCGCCTCCGGGTGATGCTGGTTTCGCTGCAGCAGGCACAGGCTGAGCACCAGCTCCGGCGCCCGGGCCACCAGCATTTAGCCTGGCGTGGAAGTCAGGCGGACTTCTAGCCATCATCCTGCGGCCCATGAGCTGTCTGCTCCCAAAGCTGATAATGATCATGATGACCCAACTCGGCGTCGTTCCCATGAAGTGGATGAAATAGCCGAGATATTGTTGCACGCCGTATTGGGCCATCCAGCCATCGACGGGGTGGAAAGAGCCCTCATAGATGGGAACTTCGAAGATACGAGAGTTAGGCGCACTCGATGCGAGACGAACGATGTCAAGAGGTGTGGTCGTAGTGGTGTTCAAGTCGACGTAGCGTGCCGGTGTCGTGGCGGGAACGTTGCCCTTGGGCGGAACGAGGAAGTGGTAGATGGATGGACAGGCCACGGACAAACTGGCGCAGAGAGGCCCTTCTTTCTCGCAGTCGATTCGACCAAGTCGCAGAGTTGGGGCCGAAGCGGACTGGGGCAGGGCGGAGAGGATGGGGACGGATTCCTACACCCGACGGTGTCAGTACGATAGCTATGATAGATAATAGTTCACGACGTCGCATGGGATTCCAGATCGACCTACATTCCATACCGAATCCACCTTTCCACACCGGCCAAAACAGGTCTTGTTGCCTCCGGTCAGATAGATCAGCCATTCCTGCTCGCCCTCGAGCTGCGGCGACAGCAGCCGGCGGTAGTTTCTGATGTTGACCTTCTGGACCTTCTTCTCGGCTATGACGGATGCAGCGTAATCAATTGGATTCTCTATTTCAGGCGACGCTGACGGGATGTATGACTTCGCCTTGTCAAACCAACCCTGCGCCTTGTCTTTGAGCGGAACTTGACCCTCTTGTGCGAGTGCGACACTGCACAGTAACGAGGTGAAGAAGGTGGACGTTTTCATGATTGCGACAGCCCTTTACCAGAGAGACGATGGAACGAGACTCAAGATGTTGACAAAAGGTTTTGTGCGTTATGTGCGTGGAAGGAGCGACACAGAATGTGGAAGACAATGATGGTAGCGACTCGGTCGATAGAGTAATAATGTGCGCAAGTGAATATGCACAATGATGCTGATGATGCCACTGGAGGGTCAAATCACAACCACGTGGAGTTCGAGTTCGAGGCCCGAGAAATTAAGCCCCACAAATCTCGTTGTCCGGGGTGACCAACCTGTTCATCAATTACCTAGATTAATCGTCATTTTCATTAATCTGAGGGCACACACACCTGCAGAACTCTTTGTGTTTTAGACCAATACAGATGAGTTAAGGTCTTACTTTCATGTCTCGTCGAGCAACGGTACTGAGCCGGATGCCCATCGCCTCTTCCCATCTGTATCTGTTCGAACGCCACGAAGATATATGAGCTTTGGCTCCACCTTGTTTCCTTCGAGGGTCTCAAAATGTAACACCACTTGCAGGCATCGCTGCTCCTGCCCCACCATCTCCCCGTCCCAGTTGCCGTCCTCCACAGACTCGGAGTACGCTGGTGGTTCTTCGAGGGAGATTAGTTTTTCGATGGCCCGTGCTGCTCGCTCTGTCGCAAACAATGCTTCTACTTGAGGAGCTTTTCGGAGAAGCTTAACAACCTTGCGGCGAACGATCGGGTGGCGGCAGAGAAGTCCAGTCAGGAGAAGGGCCGGAACTACGCCCATTTCGAAGGAGAATGGCTGGCGGACCTCCTGCGAAGCTTGTGTCTCAATCAATTCCTCAGCCCGCCTGGTGATGTTGTGAAACTGATCCATGCACCCATCATATTCCATGTGAGTCTCATCTATGCAGCCGGTCGCCCATACGCGTCCAACATCTCGGTACATGAGCATTGTCGAAATTGCATGCAGGTCTTGGACCGAGAATGTCTTGGTGTTGTTGGCTAGAAAGCGTTCAAAGTTGATCGACCACTGATCTAGCTTATGGAGGACTTCAATTCGGCGCTTTCGCAAAGCCGAGTCTCCAATTAAAGGGGCACTGTCAGGCCCATCAGCGTATGTTGTGCTTATGTTGAAGATCATTTCGATTACCATCCACAAACAAGTGTAGAGAGCCGCCCTCGCCTCGGCCAGGGACGAGATAGACGTGCTTGGAGCTGGGGTGACACTTTGAAACCTGCTGAACCATTCTTTGGGCGGAAGAATGCCAAAACATGCCATGACCACGGTTTGCCGAGCCAGAAGTGGCAGCAGCATGTGCCTGACATTCAAAGACAGTGACTTCGATTGACATTGGTTTTCAATCATAGCGCCGGCAATGTTGTACCCACACTTCAAGAGGCCAATAGCATTGTAAACGTTCTCTTGCTGATATTCGAAGCTGGTAAGGAGCACGCAGCTCAGCAGAGCAAGCTCCGTCTGATCTGGGTGCGCCTCATGGGATAGGAGCTCTCGAAAGTGGCTGATACTCTGACCATGCCACTTGAGCGCTTGTGCTTGTCTCTCATTGAATTTCACATGCCATTGACGTTGATCTAGAAGTAATGACTCGGGAGGATGCTCAAACAGATGGCTGATTGCCAAGACAGCTTTCCTCGTACCTGCGTCTGCTTGGCAAGCCTGTGGGACGAGCACAGTCCAGAATGCAGCATCTTGACTGCCAGCCAGAAGAGGCCCCACACGATGCACAAAGTGGTCCAGGGCGTGGCATTCCCGTTCATCGAGCCGCAAGGCTGGCAAACTACGCCCAACACGAGCTGGGCTTTGACTGCGAACACATCTGTCGCGCACCGACAAAGACGCAGATACTAGCACGAATCTGTTCCTCTCAGGTCCCTCGCACTTTCTGCCAGTGCTGACACATCGGTGACACTGAGGCAGAGTCTCGTCACACTTGACTTTTCTCCTACTGCACGCCGAATTAGTTCCTTTTTCGGTTGTCCCGGTGATGGACGTACCGGCAGGTGTAGCAGCCACTGTGAGACTTCTTCGTACCTACTGCCATCGCATGGGACTACTCTTAACCATTGCATCTAATAACTTTGATGTGTACGTCTTCACAAGATCGAAATATTGGCTTTGGAAGGGACCTTGGCTCTAAACATGGGACCGTCGGATCGCTTGCTGGAGGCTTCTGCTGTTCATTGGTGCATTCGCATGAATTTCCCGTCTCAGTTTAGCTTGGTCCTGTCTTTAGTGTCAGGCCCAGTCCAGGAGGCGGAGTTGAGCATCTTTGCCTCCTAGCCATTCTGTCCCAGTGCACAGTTCTACATATGATAAAAATCTTGCGTGAATACCACGAACCCTACGCGTATATGCTGCTCTCCTCTTGCCGATGGAGTGGACGAGTCTAGTTTTGGTTGTCTTGACCCCGGGTGCCGGTTGATGGGCACAGTGATTGCTCCAAAACCTGAGGCTAGGTACTTGGATGAACCGAGCAGCGCAAGAGTCGTATTGATGACAAGCGCAAACCTCTAAGCGCTCGCGCTATCGACGAATCCGCATCTTTGTTTTCCCAGTCTGGGATTGGGCACCGCTTTGACATCCCGCTGCGCCGAGACTCTTCACCAGACCCGGAGCCAGAGCAGCAGTTGGCCGAATACCGAAAATGGCGTCACAGTAAGTACATCTTGAGAGGACACCTTCTTCACTTCGCAGCGCTACGAGGTTACCACAAGCTTATTGGGCCGTGCTCTTACTGGCCGACACCGGGGATATTATCAGAACAGCGTCCACAAATGTTACCCAGGTTTGACAAAAACGCCCGTCGAGCTCGCATGGCAGGGAAATCATGTCGCAGCGATTGAGGCATTATATAACCATGGCGCCAGACCCTCTCACGAGATGGTCGTGCAATATAAAAAGGACAGCGATGCAGACTTTATCAGAGTCTTGCTTGACTTCGTGAAGCTTAGGACACTTTTCGAGGGCCAACTTTTTTTTTAACCAAATTTTTGACGCCGCTCTTCGAGATGGAGATTGGGCGGGCTCAGCAAGTCGATCATCTAACGCTACGACGGGCTCGTAGAAAAACTGTTGTCGGCCCACAGATGCCTGGACTACGCACTCTTCTGCACTTGGCGATGTCCTTGACATAAATTAACTGACAGAAAGCAATTTTGGCTATTGATCATATCAAAGATTCGATTTTATGGGTTCACTATCCTAGCTTGCTCCAACACTCTGAGGCGTTGCAAGATCAGCTGCAAAGAGGAGCGTGTATCGATGCAGTTTGATGCTCAAAATCGCACGCCCCTAATGTTAGCGGTGCGAGCCCGAAAACGAGAGAGCAGTGCGGAATGTATTAGGGATGGGAGGATCGCGGGACGCTGGCGGCGGCGGCGTATGGACTCTAAAAGGGGGAAAGTCATTTTTGGATAATGCGCGGCCCTCTCCTTGAAGGAAGTCCTCCGGTGGAGAACATTGCTGATGTCAGGCTAAGCTTGCTGCACGGTGCAGTCCTGGAGGCCACTGAACGCGGATGGTGCGCATTATTGCAGAAATGTAAAGTCGTTCCTCGACTACGACCCTAAAGGGCTTGGTACTATGTTGGAGTTCGCGTACAAACGTCAAAAGTGGAAAGTAGTCAAGTCGTTGCTGAAGGCGAACGCCCCCCCGGGACAGTGGAGATCGGAAGTGTCCTCGAGCACCTGAAGGATGCTGGGCTAGATGTCTTGAGCATGCTCCTGGACAGGACGCCTTGGCCACGATCAAAAACCATCACATCAGAGGACCAGCGAATCCGGTGGGCTAGCTTGCTGACCCGAATTGTGCGATCGGTCGGGTTAAAAGACAAGGTTCATTGGTGCAGATGTGGCAGGCGGCTCATCGCAAGGCGGGGTAGGATATGGAGGATATGGAGGACATGATGGTGCTGGCTTTCGTGGTTTCAGAGCATCGGTCGCCAGCGATCATGATGCATCTTATTTTTATTGAGTCAACCAGTTATTGGACTTGACTCTGCCCTCTGAGACTCAACTGTTGCATCTCCTGCGTCTCCCTCGCCTGATAGTGGACAGACCGCACCACCAGCAGCAGAGGGTATGCTGAGGTGCTTGAGCAAGTGCAGATGCCAAGATAATTCTCATCTAAGCATTCAGATGACACGAGAAGTATGCGGATCGTCACAGTTGTAGGACTCTGCCTCATGCTCTACACCTCGTGAGTTAGTTTGTACATTCCGGGTCCAGAGAAATTCGCAGCCGTATATGTTTCAACAAAGGAGGATTGACTTGACATTTTAGCTACCTGTCGACCGTTGCATGAAGCTGGAGCTGTCAATCTGGCATCATCAACTTGAACTCGAATTGCACGAAGAGTGCAGCAGTTGTGGCGGTGGTGAATAAGGTGTGGCTGCTGAAGCTTTTACTAGCAGAGTGTAGCAGGGGTTGTGTGGGCTCCATTCCGATCCAGGACTAGCCTTTCCCAAGCCTTATTAATAAAAGTTGGGTCTCTCCGTATTTCCCCTTTTATGCCTAGGCCCAGGGTGCTGAGGTCTCTGAGGCTGAGCGGGCCAAGGGGGAACGACGCTGATCGACCTCTAATCGGTTCTGATTGGCTGCCCGCCCGCAATACGGGGTCAGTGAACGTGTATTACAAGACACATGCAACGGGAGGGCAACTAGAAAGTCGAAAGTGAACACCTTGGAACTTTAGCTGTGCCCATGTTTTGTCTCGCTTTGGGAGTTGCATTACTCCCTTTCGTTGCATAACTGTATCATCGTGTACTGTAATTCTACTGGCCTGCTCTTTTTCTTCTGTTCCTATTCTTCTTGACTTCGAAACTGGGCATTTTGTGTGTTTGTGTGGAGTTTCTAGCCCGACCCGTCACGTTTTGGCCTGACGTGGCCTGATCATCGACCTTTTTTTTTTGTCCTACCACATTGCTCCTGGCCCTTCCTGCTCACTACCACTACTGCTACTGCTTGCCTTCGTGGAGCACGCATCTGAGCCAGGATGACGACCCAGAATCACAACGCCGTCACCACCGGCGCATCAAAGGAAGTGGCTGAGCTGCGGAGGAGACATGTTCAGTCCTACGAGAATGCCAACGGAGGCCAGACAGTCAAACTGGAAGCTGAGGACAGGAAAAAGCTGCAGAAGAAGCAGGTAGGGAATTGTTGTCTCCGTCTACACCGGCACATTGCTAATTGACTGCGACTAGGGGTCCAACTTCTTGCTCGAATACGAATTCATCATCTCCCCCATCATCTTCACCCTCATAGCACTAGTCACACGTCTGTGGAAGATCGGATTGTCTCCCATCGTGACGTGGGACGAAGCCCAGTAAGTCAGGGATGGTCCCACGAGGTAGAAAGCAGCGGCTGACCACCTTCTCCCAGTTTTGGCAAATTCGGCTCCCACTACCTCAAACGCGAGTTCTACTTCGATGTCCATCCTCCTCTCGGCAAGATGCTGGTCGGCCTCTCAGGCCTTCTGGCCGGCTACAACGGCTCCTTCGAATTCAAGTCCGGCGAGACCTACCCACCCGAACTAAACTACACCTTCATGCGCGTGTTCAACGCTCTCTTCGGCGTGGTCACTATTCCCTGTGCCTACTTTATTGCCCGAGACCTGGGCTTCAAGAGACCGGCAATCTACCTCTGTACGCTGATGGTCCTCTTCGAGAACTCATATGCCACCATCTCCCGCTTCATCCTCCTCGACAGTATGCTGCTCTGCTTTACCTTCACCACCACCATGTGCTGGGCTCGTGTCCATGCGCTCCGACATAAGAGCTGGAGTGTAGAATGGCTGATCTGGATGATGCTCACCGGCATCTCCATTGGCTGTGTCTGCTCGGTGAAATGGGTCGGCCTGTTTGTGACCGCTCTGGTCGGCCTGTACACTGCTCAAGATCTGTGGAACAAGTTTGGTGACCTGGATATGCCGGTTCTCGAGCTGGGTGCCCATCTCGGAATCCGCGTGTTCAGTCTGATTATGGTTCCCACGGCTGTCTACATGGCCTCTTTCGCTGCTCATTTCCTCATCCTCGAAAACTCTGGCCCGGGCGATGCTCAAATGTCGTCTCTGTTTCAAGCAAACCTCAAAGGCACCGAAGTGGGCAAGGACTCTCCCCTCGAAATCGCGTATGGCTCACGCGCAACCCTGAAGAACATGGGTTATGGAGGCGGTTTGTTGCACAGCCACGTCCAGACCTACCCCGAAGGAAGCCAACAGCAGCAAATTACCTGCTACCACCACAAGGACGCGAACAACGACTGGTTTTTCTATCCCAATCGCTCCGAACCCGAATTCGACTCGGAGGCGCCTCTGCGCTTTGTCCGAGACGGCAGCGTTGTACGCTTCCTCCACGCTCAGACGGGTCGAAACCTGCATTCGCACACGGTTGCTGCTCCGATCACCAAGGCCGACTACGAGGTCTCGTGCTACGGAAATTTGACTGTCGGCGACACGAAGGACCACTGGAAGGTTGAAGTTGTCAACGACGCCGCGAGTTCCGATCGCTCACGTATCAGGACGCTCACCACCAGTTTCCGTCTCCGACACGTCGATCTGGGATGTTACCTGAGGGCGGGTACCGTCAACCTGCCACAGTGGGGTTTTAAGCAGATCGAGACCACTTGTGTCAGGCAGAACAATCCTCGCGACGTCTACACCCACTGGAATGTCGAATCCCACGTCAATGAGAAATGTGAGTACCTTTGTCTTTCTTCGAACTGCCGAAGTTGCTAGAAAATCTTGCTAACTTGTGTGTTGTAGTACCACCCGGCAACGCCAAGATGTACCGCTCACCTTTCCTCCGCGACTTTGTTCACCTGAACGTCGCCATGATGACCTCTAACAATGCCCTCGTTCCCGATCCCGACAAGCAAGATGACCTTGCATCCGCATTCTGGCAGTGGCCCATCCTCCACGTCGGTCTGCGAATGTGCTCTTGGGACGACAGTGTCACCAAGTATTTCCTCCTAGGCAACCCGCTGGTGTACTGGGGCTCTACAGCATCAATCGGTGTGGTCGCTTTGCTTGTTGCGTGGTATGCTGTGCGATGGCAACGAGGCTACAACGAGTTGAAGGTGCACGACATGGAGCATATCCTGTACTCGGGCATCTATCCCGTCATCGGCTGGTTCTTCCACTACTTCCCATTCATTTTGATGGGACGAGTCACCTACGTGCACCATTATTACCCTGCGCTTTTCTTCGCTATTCTGACCTTTGTCTTTGTGGTTGACTGGACAACTCAAAAGTTCAGCACAGCGGTGAGGTTGGGAGTGTATGGTACGCTGTACGCTACTACTATTGGTTTGTTTGTGCTGTTCAGTCCGATTGTGTACGGTATGCAAGGCAGCAACCACCAGTATTCCTATCTGAGGTGGTTCGATCGATGGAGGATATCAGATGTGTGAGCAGACAGGCTTTGACTTTGCATCCATTGTGGACGAAGCGAAGGACGACCGTTTCGAGAGAAGGGCAACCGTTTAATCTGACCCAATAAAATGGAATAGGCTGTAGAGGCATTGACACCGACGTATCGGCCTGCTGGCCCAGATTTGTATCCAGCATGCAATCCACCAGACAGAACATCTCTGTAGACGCGTTCTGCCCAGCCAGCATGTTCCTCACTGTAAAAACCGGTCAGTCACCGTCGTCAACCAGGGCCGTTCCCAAAGGGCACGAGAACAAGCCGAGCCGCATGTCCAAGCATCTGGTAGAAAGCCAGGCAATGAGTCATTCAGCAGAGCATGTTTTGCCCCATGACACGGCAGCGCTGTCGGTAAGTTCAGTCAGTCAGTCAGCCAGTCCACGCAGGGCAATACCTTGGGACGGCTTGCGAGAGAGAGAGAGAACGAGAGATAGTATAGCAACGAATGAAAGAACCGCACCTCCATCTCCCGTCTTCCACTACTATTCTTCCATTCATTCACATTCCCAGATCTCTTCCTTCCTAGAGTCACCAATGGGACCCGGTAGAATCTACTTTTTGCACACTCCTATCCTCTCAGAAAGCGGTGTGAAAAGAAAATCCATAAGTGAAGTAGGGAAGGAAGGAACGAACGAACGAACCCGAAGTGACTCAGGTACTTGGCGGGTTTTCCAAGATTCGCAATTCGTTTCCTTCTGGTTTTGGATATATTTTTTTTTTCAATGGACAGGTTAATGCTGTACGAGTAGATATGCTGTTTTATCTCCCCGCTTCACGGCTATGATCAGGATCAATAGTTTTACTATGATATGCAGAAGAAGCGAAGTTTGGGAAATTGTGGGAAATGTCACATGTAAATACAAAATCACCTTTCGGGTGGGGAAGGTGTTCATGCATATTGAGATCGACAACACAATGAAAAGAATGGCGCAGATCAATTATGCAGACCCTGAGAGTGAAGTAACTGAAATTCAATTGGAGCATGAGGTTTTACAAAATAAAATTGCGCTGCAAAAGGAATTAAGTACTGGATTATCTAATAATATTCCTGGTTGAGGGTTGAGGGTTGAGGGTTGAGGAGCATGTCTTCTGTGCTCGTTTTAATCTACGTCCTCCTCGTCTTCACGATCACGTTGATGAGAATCGTCTCCCTCCGCCATCTCACACCGCTCGGGGTTGGATTCGGTAAGCTGCATATCACCTGGTGCACCTATTATCATTTCCCACAACCACGGCTTCCTTCCAAAATCCGTCCAGGACCTTTTCAGCCCTTGCGAGTGCAACTTGATTTCTGCAAGTTTCACAAGCTCCTCTCGATTTCTGTCCGTTGACTCCACTTCTCTCCAATCATCTAGTAGGCGTTGCGTATCTTCTGTATCCTCATGCGACGCACCCAACACCTCCAGCTGTAATTTCAAGCAATTCGACGTCATGTCCTCGGCCGCCTCAAACTGACCAAGATCCCACATCATCCGTGCTAAATTGTACATAGTAATCAGGGTGGCAGGGTGGCGTTTCCCCTGATGTTGCGTCCGAAGTTTCAGCTCACTCTCCCCCAAGTGCTTTGCTTCTTCAAACTCTCCGAGCGCCCACTGGAGCCTGGCTAGACGTCTCATTGACCATAGAGCATTCCGGCTCTCGGCTTCGCCATTGACTTTGTGAAGATGAAGTCGCTTCTGCAGACAATCGACTGCTTCCTCGAGCTTGTCCAGCTTTTCAAGCAGGGTTGTGATGTCATCCACAATGTCAACGGTGTTTTCGTGCAGTTCGCCGTAACATTGAATTGATAGGTCAGCCTGCTCTTGGCGCAGACGTAGCGCTGTGCTGTAATCTTTAGCGTTGGTATATGTGCTGGCCATATCGCCGAGTGCTTCAATCGTCCGTACATGTGTTGGACCACCTACTTCTTTGCGCCCCTCATAAATCTCCATTTGGATAGCGGCTGCCTCAGTAAACTTCTGTACTCCGCAGAGACTGCGAGCGAGACCTTCCTTGATATCTAAGGTTTCGGTGGTACCGAACTTCTTGTTGGATAGGACTATGTTGAGAAATCGGCGATAGTAGTCGACAGATTCATTGTAGCGTTCGAGTCTGTTCAATGTGACGCACAAATTCTCCAGGCAAAGTAAATCATCCAGACAAGCCGTTGCTGCGAGCGACTCAATATCCTTGTGCGCAAGCCAATCCCGTTGTAAGTGTTCCAAAGATTGATCAAACTTCTTTTGAAGCCCCAAAGCGAATACCAGATGGCTGAGAGCCGCCAACGCATTAGCATGGTGTGGTCCGAATACGGCGACGAACCCGTTGTAGGCTTCCCGAAAGTAATCTTCTGCTTCTCTATAGCGATCCTGTGAAAGAAGCCAGCACCCTAGCTCGAGGATGATTTGAAGAGTACCTAGTTCTCGCTCTCCAAATGCACGCCGACGGTGGGTCAACACAACTTGAAACAATGCATCGGCTTCGTCGTATCTGCCTTGTCGCAGCAGAAAGATGCCAAGCTGCTCAGTAGTGTTAAAGACCGTGAGATGGCTGTCGCCATACACCTGTTTCTCGATAGATAAGATGTGCTCAAGATGCATTTCAGCCTCATCGTTTCGCCCCTGCGCTTCACGGATCCTAGCTAGTGACTCGTACAATCTCAAGCGCTGGGGGCTGGACTCAGGGAGTATTTGCTTTGCCTGATTAAGGGCTTCCAGTACTCGTTTCTCCGCGTCCTCAATCTTCTGAGATGTTACTAAAGATTCAATCCGGACGCACAAAGTGGCCAGCCTCCAGTTCGCAGTAACACATCCATTAGCGTCACAAATCGCCTGGGCCTCCTCGATGAGAGTGTTCGCCTCATCTAAGGACGACTGCTGAAGTAGGGTTGCCAAACTAGTTAAGCATTGCACCTTCAAATTGGGCCCAGTCTTGACCCTTGCGACGGCCAAGGCTTTCCGAGCTAGACATTCCGAGAGATCCTTGCGCCCTAGCCAGCTTGCTGCTCTTGCAGCCTCGAAGAAAATTTCAGCCAAGATGCGGGAATTGCCAGCTTCAACACCGTCAGCTGGAATATTTTGGATGTGTGGAAAAAGGATCTCAAGCATGGACAAATTACGTGGATCCCGCGAATCTTTCGGCCATGCACGATGTATCACCACTAGGGAATTCGCTTGCCACGAGGCAAAATTTTGCTGCAGCTGAAGCCATTGCTTGGTCGAAAGCTGCACCAAGCGATGCATGCTGAAAACGCCGCTCTTTTCGACTTCATTGATCAGATTGAGAGACTGGAGTATAGCAAGGTCCTGCTGGAGCGCATTTGAAGAAGATCCGGAGAAGAAGTCCGAACCTTCCACAGAGTGGTTGGTTCTTAGGGCCTCGTGTCCAGGACGGACCGAGAAATCATTGACCTCGGAGGATATTAGACTAGTGCTAACGTTTGCGGTGACTAGAACAGACTGAGAGAGAGCATACAAGTCTGCACGGGCGTCTGACGATATATCTTGGTATGAAGTTAATAAAAGCTCCCTCTGGATTGCTTCTCGGTTGTACATAGACATGAGGGCCAACAGGTTAGCTGCGGAATTCCTAGTTCGTTTCAAGTACTCGAACGAAAGATGCCATGTTTTGAGTACGGATATGGACTCGCCACCATGATGGCGGACATCTTGTTGGGCTATTTCCAAAAGCTGCATCCTGGATTCAACGCTACGGGTGATGTCTTCGAGGTAGTGTGCCAGATCCATCCCCGACTCTGGCTGGTTCACTAAGGCGACGGCCTGAGAGAGGGCCAAAGGCAAGCATTCCAACTCATTAACTAGACGAGAGATGCTGTCGGCGGAAGGTTCCGGCTCGTTCAGTTTCTTATTGACCAAATAAAAGGCTTCTTCGTGGGTGAAAGGGTCAACTTGGAGGATATCACTCTCGTGCTCAACCACAGCACGGACGATCCGCCGATTTCTTGAAGTGACCAAAACGGTTCCCAAAGGAGACGCGGGAAGGACAGATGTCACAGTCTGGCCGGCCGTTGTACGATTGGCCAGCGGGCCGGTTCCATGGAAGACGAGGTCATCGTCGAGGTTGTCGAGAACTAAAATCCACCTCCCGAGCTTCTCATCTGAGAGCGAGCGGCACACAAAGCTGAAAACATCCTCAGTTAGCTCGCCTGCATCAAGCGGGCGAATCCTCCGTGCGATATGTCGATAGCCTTCCTCAAATTTGACCACATTGCTCGCGTGCACCCAGAACAGCCAGAAGTCTCTTGTTCTTAAGTCCTGCCTTTCCCTCCGCTTTTCCCATTCTCTTTGGCGATGGCAGAATTCAATGGCGAGTTGAGTTTTCCTGTAGCCAACTATTAAACTTTGGTCGATGTCATTCGTGGAGAGAGGTCAATTACCCTATGCCACCGAGGCCGACGAGAGCGACTCTGGAGTCTGGTTTCGAGCATTTCGCAGTGATCTCGTGGAGTATCCGTCGCTCTACGAAAAAGCGGTCGCGCGTATAGGGGATGATCGCCGTTGGTTGTACAGCGGGTATGGAGTATCGAACTGGGTGGCCAAAAGTCAGTAACTAACCAACCTTTACGCTAATCAACACATACTTGGTTCTAACGCATGACGCCCGAGCTCGTAGTGTACGTCCCCAAGGATGGCAAGAGCATTATCAGAAACACCAATGCCTCCGTCGCGAGCATAAGAATGCCCATCGATTGGGCCCTCATGATATTGCTGTTCAAAGTCCCCTTTCGAGGTTGCTAGCATGCTTTAGAGATCGAGCGAGAAACGCATAACAGCAATATGAATTAGGAATAACAAAGCCATATCCTGATCTCCACAAGCTCGGAGAACATTAGGCTAACCCCGCTCTCGCCGCTCAAGAAGAAGGCACGACCAGCGTGGCAAGCGAGATGCGACATAATAATACGCAATCCCGAAAGGCTGAAGATAACCAAGACTGCGGTACGATCTTGGGGGCCGGAACACCAACTCGAAGCCACTACGACGCTACGGGGACTGGGAACCTAGGTTGTGACATTGAATACAGTTCTGTGTCGATCATGCACACAGCAACCATTTATTGTACAGTATGTAGAGATGAATCTGAATAGACTTTCTCGTCTCCTGTTCGTGACTTCTGTCCACGAGCGTCGCGCGAGATCCCGCGAGATAGAGTGTGACACTGAGATCGATCCCACATTCTTCATTACGGGGAAGATCGGCGCTGTCAGTATGCCGAATTATTAGCCGCTCTCGAGTTTGACTTCCGCCATGCCTGATCAGGTTCTCCGTGCCGATGGCAACTGTAGCTGGATTGTATTGACTATAACCTCATTGGTACGAAAGACCATGCGTTGTCAAGAAGTTTAGAACTCGTCATATCCATCGTATACCCTGTTAGCATACTCCCGCAGTGCATGTCAAAAGCATGCGGGCCGTGACTGCCTGTGCAGGAAAGAGCCTTTTTGGCAGTGATCATGTCTTTATATTACAGGAACACCTACGTAATTGCGATAAGCAGAGAAAATCCTGAACGGGTTTGGAGATGAGGTGTTGGACGCCTTTCCAGAACTCTTCGTTGGTCACCCACTTCTGGCTATGATCTGTTTCGAACGACATGGTTGAGCTTTACGATCATGCTGTGCCGTGATGGTCAGACATCTACAGCCTGATTGGTATAAAATATCGAGCAAAACTTGTTTTAGGTGGCGGTAGGTGGCGGATGGGGCATTTGATGGCAATATTGTCAAGGGCGGACTCTTCTCAAGGTGAGCAAAGACATTGGATGTTTGAGGTGGTACCCTTCAGGGTGTTTGCAGAACTAGTGGGACACTAAGCATCTCCGTTACCGACAGAGAGGAAGTGCTCCACTATAATGGGCACTAACTTGGTGCATTGCGTGCCCAAACTTGAACCTGCTGACTTATTGGGTGAACGCAAAGGAGACTATTAGATTCGCTGGCTAAGGTTTGGAATCAACTTATCGTCGTTCAAACATAACTGCCGATATTACATTATAGGTGCTTCGATGCTCACGGACTGTTGAATGTCAGCCACTTCCCAGTCCTGGAGTCCGAGTCCCTGCTGACCCGAAGCATCCACCCACTAGCCACACAACCCATCCACCGTGCCACTCGTTCGACAGGTTTGGAAAGGACAGCCTGCGACGGGGCTAACAACCATGTCGTAAAGAAAGTGAAGAAGGAGATGATCTGCGGCACTAGTGACCCGTAACTTTCCAACACCCAATATCTCATTCACCAAAACTGCATTCTCGAATCTGCCAGCTTCACTTTTAGTGCCAGGCATGAAAGGCTTTCACAGTCAACTTTCCGGAATTCGAAATCGCGGGCTGCCGACCATGTCTCCCCGCATCACCAAACCCATCGTTTAGAACCTCAATCTGGCCAAGCGCGATGAGGGACTCGATTGTTCGGAATGAGACTCCGTCACAAGTTGCGGAACCCTGACAACGCTTCTTGCAGGCGAGCAACCATCTTGCCAGAAAGAGAGGGACATGACCCTCCTACAAGTGTCAGCCGTCGGTATCGCCACTGGCGGCAGCTGCTTCTCAACCAGCACACATAGAGATTGGAGGCCCCGGACTCATATCGAGCGTGCCCAGAGCCAGCTGACAGGCAGCATTCCCTCATGTTGATGCCATCCAAGCGGAGGCAATGAAGATCATTCTAGAGTGGTTACGCTGGTCTTGAAGTACGCAGCAGGGCGAGCACGGCAAGCACGGCAGAGAATGCGTTGTTCACGTTGTTATGATATAATGTAGGGTCCAAGGCCAAGCGCCTGATCAAGGATGTGACAGGAACACACCCCGTTCTTGGATACCACGCTCAGACTATATATCGAATAGTGGTATCTAATTCACAGAGATCGCTTATATTACGTTTCGTACCGCACACCGCCTTCTTCTTGCCTCTCTATTAAGACCGAGAGTTTGTCCTTCTCTCAGCGTTCGTTCTGCTGTTTGTTCTAGAAACCACTAGTGACTCTGCTAGTACTGCATTCGCTTGCGGCGGCTCCGTGCTACCGGAGCTCAGCCACCAAAATTTGTTCAGGGTTTATTAGGCGGCGTGGGCAGGCCGGCAGGGGACGAAGGACTAGTGCCGTGGGTATCGTGGGAGCCGTGGGAGCCGCAAACCCAGCAGAATGGACTGGCTTAATACGCCCCTGCCACTGTCTGATTTGCATCGAATGCAACTTATTTACCAGTCGCTGACCCCAGCATCTTCCCGCACCAGCAAAAGTTCTGAAGACTTAAATTTCCCTTGCCAGCCAGACTATTTCAATCGTTCTCAGTCGCATCTGCTCACTCAACCACAACATCGGCCACTGCTGGCGGCGTATGGTCACTACGCTGCTGCTCCTCTTCCTCTTCCTCCTACTCCACCACCGCCACATCTCGCCCAACACAATCCCCCGCAAGCGCAATTCAAGTCCGAGTATGCTCCCATGCCGGTCAACATGGCCGAAATGACTTCAGTCTCGCATCATATAGCACCAAAAGCGGAGAGGTCCGACGACGACGGAGAAGCCGACGTGAACGAAATGGATCAGGATGAGGTCGACAATATCATCCGAAACAAGAGAAAGGTCCGAGATCCAAAGGCATGTTATGCCTGCCATCGCCGCAAGGTCAAATGCGATCGCAATCTGCCATGTGACTCGTGCGTGAAGAGAGACCACCCCGAACTGTGCTCCTATGAACGTCCCACCAAGAAGAAGCGGCTCGCCCTGTCCAGTGCTTTGGCTCGTGCCGACGGAACCCAACAAGATCCTGTCGAGGCAGCTGTCAACTCAGGTCCCAACATCACGGTCCCCAAGGAGCAATGGGAGAGATTAAATGAGGAGCTGAGCCAATTGCGAGCTCGGATACCCCAGAACAAGGAGGATGGCGCCAGTGCTTTCGTCGAAGAACAGACCCCCTCCGGCATGATCAGTCAATCGGATGAAACTGATCGCGAGGGTGTACATGCTCGCAGCAACCAGATGGGCACCATGCATCTTGGCTCGAGGTCGGTCCTGGCGTACATGATCGGCAACAGGTCCAAGTCGACGCAGGATGACGCAAGGTCGTTACTCGAGGAGAACATCCTTCCAAATCTGGGTCTCGACAATGAAAATAGTACTTACCCTTTTGTCGATTTGTGGAGCACTGACTCGAGCATACAAGATGTCAATGGTCTGGTTCAAGCACTGCCAGAGGACTCTTTATGTCGAGAATTTTGGTTGACCTACCGAGACATTCCTTGCACGATATATCCGGTTGTGCCAGATGCTGATGCATTCGACCAGACGCTCGACTACATGCTACGTAATCGTCGAGAGACATTGCGAGCCGGTGCCGACCTGGACCCGAATAAACCTTATGGCGTCCACTTCTCCTGGCTGGCTCTACTCTTTGCCGTGCTCGCCTCCGGCTCCCAATCAACAGGCCGTCCTGCCAAGGAACGAGAGCTCACTTCGCAAGTCTATATTTGCTGCTCATACCAAGCCCTGCGCATGTCGAACTTCTTGACACACCCTTCCCTTGAGACCACCGAGGCGTTGCTGATCATCGGAAATGCTCTGTCGTACAATATGAACCCTGGCGTAAGTTATATATTGCTCGGCATGACGGTGAGGAGCGCATTCAGCATAGGCTTACACGTTTCCTCGCCAAGCTTTTCTGAACACGAAGCATATCTGAGGTCGCGGATATGGTGGGCCCTTGCCTGGCAAGATTCCCATTTCAGCGTGAGTTATGACCGACCAAGCTCAAGTATTCTCTGCGCACCAAACCTACCCTATACTAAACACAGCGCTCCTGGGCGCAGGAGTTACGTCGAAAGCATGACTGGCATCATTAAATTAACGCAAGAAATTCTGCGAGACCGCACGCTGAATCCAAAACAGGCCATGAGCTGGGCCATGATCATAAAGTACAAGGACGAGGTGCTCCGAATATGGGAGGAAGCTGCCCCTCGACTGAGAGATCGGCAGCTATGCGTTCAGATGACCGATCATTTGGAGAGACTAGCTCTTCAGATCCACTGTTCATACTTGACAAGCGAAATATGCAGGCCAGCTCTGAAGGAGGATCATCACCCTACGCCGACCTCGCATCCGACTCAGCTTGCGGGCAAGCAGTCTCCCGTTGTTTCTCCCAGAGCCGGCCGAAGAAAATCGTCACAGTCGTCTACGTCACCGACGTCGCCGTCCGACCCTCCAGTGATGTGCCAGCTGCGGGTGGAATGCATTAAATATCTCGAGAAAACAGTGGAAACATATGTTGAGCTTCGACAGATCAACAAATACGCCGCGCGGTCATGGATAGGCATCCAAAGGTCTATATCAGCTGCATTCCTCCTGGGAGTGCTTCCGGAAACTCGGCAAGAACCAAGGATCATCCGATTGCTGACAGAGCTCGAAAAGGGCATAGAATTGGCAGCTCTAGAGGACTCTGGGTTTTCGAAGGAGCCAGGCACTAACAGCCCGGTCGGCACCGCCTCGAGACAACCACCATCCATGACGAATATAAGCCATGGCAAAGACACGCCTCTTTGGGTGCGCAGTATGACTAAAACTCTGAGTGCTCTGTCCAAGATGAATGCCGCACTGGCCGCGGGAAAGACTGCTGCAGCGAATCGCTCCTTTCAACCGCTACCATCTGGATTTCAACCTCTTTCCACAGCGCAAGCCGCCGCGATGTACAACACTCCGGCAGCATCGCCAAACACCAGTACTCCGGGCTCAAATATGCCTATGAATATGCATCAATATCCTGTCGCTTATAGCCATCCTGGCCGACCGGGCATGCCGATAAACCCGGCACAGCAAACCATGCCACTAGGTATAGGAAGTTATACTCCCGATTCTGCAACCAGTGACTGGAATTACGGAAATGCTCTCGAGTATGTACAGCCAGGGATATGGGGTTGAGGCGGACACATGATGTAGGTCAGGACTATACAGAGTACTTCTTTGGTGGACAGACAGGTCTGCCTAATAGCAGCAGCGAGTGACAGTTCACATGTGCCAAGGCTCATCCCATGGAAGAGAATTCACCATTAGTAAAATGTTACACTCTTCATTCATGGAAGAGATATCGGTATTCTATCACACCCTCACGTTAGCCAATACATTCTGCTTCCTCCCGCATGATCGTCTGCCGTTGATCCTTGATCAAATTACCTCAGAAGTGATCATGAGCGCTCAAACATAGTCTAAGATTTCGGTTGACTCTACCTGAACCAGCGGCAAAAGCCATTATGACCATTTGCCTCAATTTGGATGCAAAGAGTCGGCGCAATTCAGATATTTCTACATTGCTCTGTAAGCCATAGGATACCAATGCCTAATTACCTGCTCTACTAGTGAAAGGGTTTGCTAGGTCCAGCGCCGTTAAATAGCAAGACCGTCGTAGAAAGGTCGATGAGAGCACTAAAATTAGTCCGAAAAACAGGGGTGGAGTACTCAAAATTGCCTCGGCCCCAGATCCAGACTTGGGTCTTGGCGATCCTGGGGACGGCCGCTAGCCAAGAAATGGCAGGTTGGTTTGGGTCTGAAACGCACCCTCGTCATTTAATTGTCCCCTTCATCTTCTTACCGAAGCAAACTTCACCATGTTTTGCAAAGTCTAACAGAATATCGTTCGACATCATGACACCAGCCATGCTGCCTGTGATGAAACAGCATACAGCGTGAGGTGGCATATGCCCATCTCGCTTGCCCAACGACACTTTGAAGCCTTTGCTGTGAGGCAGGCCGTGTAAGATGAAGCTCATTTCGACACCACTTCCTTACTCTGCTGTGGTGTATCACATCGCTTAAACTTGTCTGATCTTCTTTGATTTTCCACAAGCCCTATACTATGCTCTGCGTGGCAGTTCGTGGTTTGCTGTGGGGTGGCGCACTTTTGCCAGGAGGACCAGACTAAATGTACCCCAGTTACCAGAACGCGTTAATTCTCGAACAAAATGCTAGATCAACCTGGGATATGCCTGGCTCTATGCTGCTGGTGGCGGAATGCAACAAACTCACCACCAAACAATATATATCACGTTCAGGTCGAGCGCAGGTAAGTTAGTCCTCGTATTCTTCAGCATCTGCCCAATCCACGTTCGTTCCATACGCTCTTTTTCTACACCATAGATCGTTCCATCTTGGCCGGTTCAAGATACAGTTTTTGGTCGTTTTTCCATTTTCAAGTACACACCTACAAACAGTGTTTGTCCACTTCCTTCACTCGATCATCAAGATGAAGTTCTTCGCAGCCGCCGCCACTCTGGCCTTGGCCACAAGCGTCCTGGCCAGCCCAGCCGACAGCCTTGAGAAGCGTGCTACATGCACCATCTTCGGCTTCCCGTTCCCGTGTGCTTCGACTACCACCACCCCCACTGCTACTACCACCACCACCACCCGAACAACCACCACCCCAACTACAACACCCCCAACTTCGCCTCCCAGCACTGGCGGAGCCAGCCAGTACACGACGGGCTCCACAGCAAGCGACATCACCTCCAACACGGGCTGCACAGAACTGACAGTGCTCTTCGCGCGCGGCACGTCGGAAGGCGGCAACATCGGCTCGGTGGCGGGGCCTCCGCTATTCAAGAAACTGCTCAGCGACCTGGGCGCATCGTCTCTGACCCTGCAGGGCGTCAACTACCCAGCGGACTCAGCAGGCAACGCGAACTGCGGCGCCGCCGGGGGCGCCAACATGGCCCAGCTCGCCAACACGATCCTGTCGCGCTGCCCGCACACCAAGCTCGCGCTGTCCGGCTACTCCCAGGGCGCGTGCGTCGTGCACAACGCGGTCGAGCAGCAGGGTCTGGCCGCGAGCAAGGTCAGCGCGGTCGTGCTCTTCGGCGACCCGTTCAACGGCCGCTCCGTCGGCGGCGTGCCCTCGAACCGTGTCCTGGAGATCTGCGCCTCAGGCGACTCCATCTGCAGCGGCGGCGGTGGGTTCGGCATCACCCAGGCCCATCTGTCCTACGGCAACAATGCCGCTCAGGCTGCTAGTTTCATTGAGCAGACGACCGGCGTTCAGTGAGCGAGGAAGCTAGAGTTGGGAGCTGTGGGGGAAGTTCTGCATGTCCGGGAGTACGCCCAGTCCATTTCTTCGATTTTGTTCTCACCTGCCCCCAGGGTGCATGGCGGTGCATGTGGTGGGATTTTTTCTTGGGCCTGCTGGCTGGGCTTCGAACTGGGCCAAAAAAAAAAGGAAGGACTCCGCAGACTTTGGGCTGCGAGTACGCTGTTTTGGGGGGGGCGGTTCTGCTCTTTACAGAAGAGGATGGATTATCATTCACAAAGCCCGTAGTAATTGTCTATTTATCTATCTTCACGACGACACCCAAAATAATACTGCAGATGCCCGCCCTTTTTTTGTGTAACACTTTTTATTCAGCGTGCTCTGTTTCCTCCTTCCAGGCCAATGCAGCGTTTGTCCAAGACTGGTCGAGATGCGAGATCGTAGGCGCTTTTTTTTTGCATATCTTTCATAAGCCTGTGCCATACCCGCCGCGCAGAGATCTGTCATTATTAATCCATTGAACTAGTGGAGTGAGAAAAAGATAATGAGCTTATGTACATTTCTGGTTGGAACCAGATCTACTACCTGCATACATACACACATACATAGAAAGGATCTATTGAGGGGGCCTCTTCAATCCACTCACGATGATTTTGCTTTAGGAAGTTTTTGTAGGTAAAGCATCTCTAAGATTGCTCTCCATGATATACATCTCTTCTCAGGTCTTGAGGTTGGTAGTCCACCTATCGTACAGGCAAATCACAGCAGAAACGCTTTTGAGGAGTTGAGCATGAGACCGGAGTTGCAAGATGGGTAGTGGGGCGATCTCAAGAAGATAAATAATGATCCTGCAAGGGAAAAGCGATCGATATCTTGTTGAAGAGCGGTCAGATAGGTACTGTGATGGCGGCCTAGGCTGAGAAAAGCTGATGCTGCGCGTTCTTGCTGTGCAGAGAGCACAACGAGCTGGCTAGATACCTGTCCTCCCCGCAAACAACGCGCCTGCGCTTCATTTGTAGCTGTTGTTCGAGGTGTCTCTACTCCAGATGCGACCTTTACGCATTACCATAGTGTTTCTTCGTGCGGTTGGTCTTTCAGAGGTTGATATTGCACGCTCTGGTTGTTGCAGCGAGTGGTGTCGCTGTGCGAAAATGTAGAGGATGCCTAGTCGGGGCTGATGGTGAATCCACAACAATCTGAGCAACCACTGGGCAGTTTTTCGGGTGTATGGCCGGACACTGCGTTTGACTAAACTTTCCCTATGCTCATGCACCCTTTTGTTGTTGTATCGTGAGGATCGCCTTCGTTAAACTCAGCGATTTCCAGGTCCAAGCGAGCTTGTCTTCTGGGAATCTGTTCCTCTTTGTACCTCGCATGGTTTCGGTCGGCACATCATCCCCACTTCTTTCACACCAACATCCAAGCTCCTTTAATGTTTTTGCTTCATCCGATTCCAGGCAAATCTTCATCACCGTCCCTCCCTCACTTGCTCCAGCTCCTCTAGTATCCTCGAACCGCGACTCTCGACATAGAACCCAGAATCCGGCTGCCTCTCGGCCTTGACCTCGTTCTTGCTCAACGGCCGATCGACTTCAGACACCGCAATCAACTCCTTCACTCTCATTATCTTGCCAGCAACTTCCGGAGATACGGGATGGAAGACGGTAGACATGCGCTTGCGTAGGCCGAGAGCGCGGAGAACTTTGGCGGATTTGGGTGGTAGGCCGATGGCGCTGCGGATGAGGGTTATGCGGAAGTACGATGGAGCAGCAGTTGCCATTGTGCTCATACACGAAAGCTCCTTTGATCGATGTTGAAGGAGAGAAGATGGAAATGGTGGAACGCAGAGCAATTGAATAGTCGAATCGACTGGACTGGAACTTGTAGAAGTGAGATCCGTTCGACAAGTGGACCTTGTAGGAAGAAGTAATAGACCAAGACGAGAGATCGCTGGGCAATGAGTACGTGGAAGATCAAGACAGCTCAAGCTAAAGGGGACAATTTGGTGTGTATTTGAATTACAGAATAGAAACAATTCGAGACGAGAAGCTTGACCAGAGTCTGTGGCCTCAGGCATCAACGGCGGCTTGGCAAAAGAAGCGCCCCGTCTACCCTTGTTAAAATGTTGAGCCACGTTTTACTGCATTCACCAATCAATTAGGGGAGATGTAAGCATTCAATTATGTCCGATATGTCTTTTGGTTTACGGCTGTCCACTGTTGCAGCTCCCGGGTGTACTCGCACACTGCTGAGACCACTCCGCCATCCATGACTGCACTGATTGGGCTAGCAGAACCTGAGCATTTCTGACTGGCGCCGGGGGAAGTTCTGCTGTCGTTTCGTTGGCGAACAAGCCATTCTCATCCCAGTGATGGACAGCTCCTTCGATCAAGATCAGAGGCTCGCTGACTGTGCTAGTATCGTTGAGCCTATCAGGCACATCGAGTGTTGCAAGTGGACTGGCCGCTCGCCATGGATCCGTCTCTCCTCCCACGATGGCTAGCCGCGGATACGAAATATTGAAGCCACCATACTTGTTCACCCGACCAACGTCCGGCGGTCCTGTGATATTAAAGGCATAGTTACAAATGAGCATGTTGTAAGGGATCGTCACCAGTCGCGATATCAGCGGGTAAAGGTTCTCTGGCACGGTTGAGCCTGACTGCAGGTAGCCCCATTCGGTGCAGTATTGGTAGGCCCACGAGAGACTGCCATAGTTTTCCAGCGACTTATCCGTATATTTCGGATGCGATGCATTGTGGGCACCCCAGCATTCGTCCAGACTTGACTCGCAGCTATCAATGTATTGTGCCGTACTCCATCCAATCCAATTCAGCATGCGATTTGTCAGGCTTGACGACTCATTGCTCCAGCCACCCGCTTCAATGAACCCTGGTACTGATGAAACAAGATTTTCTGTCGTGTTGAAAATCATCGTGTCATTGGTAATGGTGTCGCAGTATTCTTCAAAGGTCGGGTCATTGACAGCAGGATCCCAGTTCCTACTTTGCCAGTAGCCGGGACTCATGCTCACGGTGTACGCGAAATCATCGTCGTAGGTGAAGCTGCTCGCGTTAAATGCACTCTTGAACGCGTCGATCGTGGTATTGTCGCCGCTTCTCAATATATTATCCATGATGTTGATGAGTCTTTCTTGAGTTTGGACGCAATCGCTCGGCGCATACTTCCTAACCGCTTCATAGTACTGCCAAAAGTCGTAGATTGCTTCCGTGACTCCTGACGAAGAGATCGCGCCCCAATAGATGTCGGGATATTGAATGCGAAGGAATGCGACAAAGGCGCCGGCATACGATCCACCATAAGCAATATGAGCCGTTCCGGGAGCTGTCAGGTCCAAATCTTCTAGCCCAGGAAATACAACGTGCTGAGAGAAATATGCTTGATCGGCAAGTGCTTGCTCGGTAGTCAAGAAACGGAAGTTCTCCGTGCTGAGGTCTGGCGTAGGAAAACTCGTCCCATAGTATCTGTGCTCGAGGATGACTCCAACACCTCCAGTTGCTTCTGCCAGCTGCGCAACAATACCTTTCTGTAGATACGGCAGTCTATCTGCGATGCTTGTCTCACCGCCATTGAGCACGATCACCGGACCCCCAGGACGATAGTGGCTTGCGTCAAAGTAGTATGTCAAATTGAACATGCCATCCGAATGAGGCTCGTATCTGCTCTCATTTTGAAAGTGGTCTATTGGAACTGAAATGTTATATGCTGGATACAAGTCTGCCGGATCTGGCGCATCTCGCCGCAACACCGGTGCAGGCCGCAGGCTGTTCAAGGGCGTAAGCATCACAGGCGCCGATTCGCTTAGGAAACCTACCTAGCCAAAGAAAACCCAACACTCAAGAACTGTAGAACTGCCCACGTTAGTCTCATAGCGAAACCCTCAACCTCACTGCTCCAAAAAGACTGAAGAATAAAGAGGCGAGGTAGAGCTGGTTACGGAAGTGAGAAAGCTGTGACATTATCTACCTCTGTTTGGTGAAAAGCAATTCAAGACTCTGTCCAAAGCTTGTCCGACATCAAGTATCTCCCGTAACATCGTGCTAGTGAATGACGTGAATCCAGGTAGAATGCCAGAGGCAAAGTGTACAAATGAGGAAGGTATGAAAGCATCAACGAATGAGCGCTCGAAGGACGCAGAGTACAAGCAGATTGCCACCTTGCCACATTGAGCTAGTTGGTCACAATACTGACATGATTGGCTGATTCTAGAAATTGGAGTAAGATGAGCTCTCTTCATGGTTGCATCGGATTGCCCGGCAGCGACTTACACCGTGCACGCCCGTCGTTCGCCTTGTCTTCTCCATGTACTGCATGTACTTGTTATCGCTAGAAATTTTCGAAAATGATCGAGTGGCTCCATTTTTCATACTTCCCTATCTCATTATTTCCCACAAAGTGTGCTCTAACACAAGAGCCGCAAGATTGGCTTGCTTGAGAGTCGACACAAATCTCAAAACGTCAACCTTGTGTCGTCAATTGTCCTAACGTTCAATCGCATCGGACCAGGCTTGTCGAGTCCTGATGAAGGACCATACCATCAAGGTAAATGTAAGGCAGTTCTCGCATGAAGATTGCCATGATGCTCTCTTTTGCAAGTAGGATGGAATAATTCATTTGGCAAAAGCTAGAAATTGTGCTTGCACGAAAGAAATGCAGTACTGGCCTGTGTGCTGAACCTCAACACATACTGTCTTGTACTCGGTAACCGGCTCGCAGAATTTGCAGAACAGCACAAATGTGCAGCATAAGCGATAGCCATGTCGGCTCACCAGACCTATCAAGGTACCTGAGTGATGGCGCTCAAGGCCAAATCGCAGGATCATGCGCCGCGCTTCACAATATGCACGGACAGATCGATGTATTCTAGCCAACTTGACGTCTAGGGTGGCCTATGCACAGCAACCCTTGGGTATGTGCTAATCTTTCGCACAGAAAGAATGTTCGTTGCCTAGTGATTAGCAACGTATCAAAAACATTCCTCATCCGTGCTCCATACTGCTAATCTTTGCAGGACAACAACATGTCATGAACAGAACTATGGTAGGTCCTCACCATCCGCAGCGCAAAGCGAGATTCTTGCTGCAGCGGAACGAACTCTCCCACTTACTCTTCTACTCGCATGATCGATGCAAAATGTGGCCGCTTTGGTTGATTGTGACTATCGCTGTTGGCAGTGCGGTCGCACTGACAACTTCAGGCGTATTGATAGCTGTGTACCTTGAACGCCGAAAGCATCGACTCCAGGTAGCAAACCAAGATCTCGATCGGAATCAAAGCCAGTATCACCGACCGCATCTCAGTATCAGCGATGTCGATTTCTCGAGCTTGCCACGTCCGGCAAAAGCGCTACGCCAAAGCATCCCGGGTCCTCGCCGTGATTCACGCTTCTATTCAACCATGTCTTCTTCAGAAGACATCAGAACCTTTCCAGACGGTACAGCAGAGTCAATGGCAGAAGCACGATATCTACATACCAGCGCCGACTGCTCGCATCAGTGGCTAACCTCTAGCAAATCAAAGAGCAAAGAGAGGCGCAGAAAGAAATTGATCAAGCTGTCAATCAGCGCTCCCATGGCTAAGACACCGATGTCGGCTATTCAGGAGCAGACCGAATCGGTCAGACTGGGATCCCCGGAACCAGTGGAACTTCCGACGCAAATGACACCAAAGGTCACTCCCGAGCGAATAAGATCAACAGATGAGCCGCTTCCAGCGCTGATAAGGCATGTTGACCCAGAATGCATCGATAGCGTGCTCAGCGCCTCTGAGAACAAAATCGGTCATTTACCGCCGAAGGTAAATAGCATCAACTCGCTAAGCTCAAGGTCAATCAGTATGGGCACAATCGCTGCTCCACCGGATTGTCCTCTTCCTGCTGTACCGGATGGCCGGCCCAGCGGACATGCTCGGCAGCGAACACTGTCACGATCGAAGCCTGAGACTACTTCTGTTGGTCGAGATATGTCTTTGCTAAACTCACCACTCTCGGTGGCTCCGTACACTTCAACCCATCAACCTGACATAACTGCTTTAACGACTAAGAAGAAAGATAGTCTTTGGGGCTTCAATTTTGGCCTGAGCGGAGAGACCGTACAAGTTGTCACCGTGGAGACAGACCATCCGTACACGCAGTCGCATGACCGTTCAGAATCAAATCAATTGACCGCTTCCAAATTCTATAATGGGGGAAACCACATTCCAATCCTCAAGCCGTCCGATAGCAATCCCAAGACAAGCAACTATACGAATGATGTTAGGTCCAGGGGACTACGGGAAGCTCCGCCAACAAACTCTGTCATACCTCAGAAGAAGCTCGAGCCCAGAGGTCACCTTGTCGAAGGCCCCGCGATCCCGGATTACGACGGAGCCTTGAGTTCGATGCGCTCTAGTCCCATAAAGGCTTTGCATGATCAATTCTCACGTCCGGCGTCAATCTCGAGCATAGACTGCTTTCGGCAATCAGTAATAGGACCAAATGCACCTGTCCTTTCACCCGACAGTCCCCGAACCAAAGGTCACAGGCGACAAAATTGCATACGCATCAGCGGTCTGACTCCTATAGATACTACAAACAAACGACTAAGTTCTCAGTTGGTGCGACTGGCGGAAGCCGAGGAGCCTGAAGAACTGGATGGGAAGGATGTAGGCTTTGACATTCCGGCATTCAGCATTGCAAATATCAATGCAACTAGTTCGATCAAGCACGGTTCAGGGAGGAAGGTGCCTGTGGATGCTTCTAAGCTTCAGGAGCCTCAAGCGCGGTCTTTGCGCACCAAGCGACCTGGTCTGCTTGCGAGAGAGTGTGCGGAATCTCCGTTGTCACCTTGTGCGTCTTCCAATGCGAAAGCTGAGCGGACGTCAGGCCCTTCGCCTCCGGTACGTCCGTACAATCCCCTGACACGTCCTCGAACGGCAGAGTCTCAAAGCGCAGAACCCGGCTTCGTTTATGCTGGCTCGCCGTCATCTGACCCTACGAGGCGACCACCTCCAGCGGAAGAGTATTCGCCGGTCTCGCCAGAAATGCATTCGGGGAAGGCAGTAAGCACTCCAGAGAAGACCGCTGCACGAATGGAGAAGGGGTGTCTAGACAAGGCAGGATTGTCATACTCACCTGCCTCGCCTTCGATGTTGTTCTCGTCTCCAAGTGCTGATAACAAAAGTACATCATCAACAACGACCACAAGCTTTTCGCCTCAACGCAGCAGGACGCATATACTCCATGGTCCACGTAACGCACCGCCTCCCTCGCTTCGGACCGGAAATGGAAATCATGTTCGGCTGAGCCCACGCCTGCGGCAGACTTCGGATCATCGGTCGGGTAGTCCAATCCGCAAAGCCAACCAATCGAGAAGGCCATCTACTGATGGTCAGCAACATGATCGGGAGTTTACTCAAGATGATTTAAGACGCAGCATTGCACTGCTGAAAAGTCTGACACACGCAGCCGAGAACAAGAAGGCGGGAGGATTACCTGAGGCGAACATCATGAAGAACAACCTGCAGACTGCGCCAAGATTTGCCCGAACTCCAAGTAGTCAATACGCAGAAAGTCCAGATATCGACCTAGCTGTTACTGCACAGTCAAAGGCCACTCGGCAAAGAAGCAAGACCGTTGCTGGCCACTCCATGCATCGACCTAAACTACGAGAGGACCACATTGGTACCTATCACGAAACGTCAAATCGTGGCGCCAATGGTGGACAGTCTTCGAGCAGCATCGCGATATGGGAGGACGCTAGTGTTAAGGGTGATTCCGATCACGAGAATCGCAAGCACACACACGTTTATGCGAGGAGCCCTGAACGAGCACCGCAATACATTCAGCGGTACCGAGAAGATCTGACAGTCCAGCAGCAGCAGAGGCAGTATCAACAAACGACGCAGCAAAGGGATCACTACGTATCAGCAAGCGCAACCAATTCAGTTCAGAAAGAGGCAATATGGAGACCCCAAACGGATGCCGAAACTGTTGCGTCTCGTGCTCTAGCGTACAACCTCAATGCAACCGCGACCAAGAGCCCGCGGACCAGCAAAGATAGAAAGTCGAAGTTCGACGGCTTGTGGGGCGATAAGTCTCAAGCTCAGTCTCAAGCGCCCGCACGGCCCAGCTACGAGGAATGTATCGGCACGACATCGATGGTCAAGCCGAGAGCAGGAAGCCGTCTCGTTGGGCCGAGAAGGAGGTCGCATACTGTGAGCGCAGGGACTCGACCAGAGCAGAGGCAGATTTTCAAGACGTATGAAGGAGTTGGCCTTGGCGTTGACTTTGGTAGGACCGTGCTTGGCATGGGTGCCGGTACTGACATTGTGTTTGTGAACGAGATGGAAAGAGATGGGATCGGGCAGCTGAGGTGATGTTTTGCTATTGCTTTTGAGTTCTTCTCGTAAATGCTTCCTTGCTTTTCCGTCAGATGTTGCTTTGGTTTACATATACCCTGTTGGGCCCAGTCTGGAGGCATAATTCTTCTTTGTCTAGTTTTATTATTTACCACGTGACTTTAATCCTTCCCATAATTTATGTAACTCCTGCTTAAGTCTCGTCTATCTCCAATTTCGAGATTTGGGTGATGCGGAATGGCACCTTATGAATCAATTTCTCTAGCCAGCTTTATTTCAATCTGCGTCTTTAGAAATTATCCCAAAAGACTCTTTCCACCTTAAATTTGCCGCTGTCGAAAAAGAGATGCACCTTACCTCTCGAGATCACAACAGTATATCTGTAGAAAACCTCGTGGGATCAATGGGGAACTCAACGGTTGTTGGGAAATGTCCGTGCTAGAGCCAGCACGCGGACAAATCCGGTCGAAGGTTTCCTCCCTTCCGACTTCAGCGTCAGAAAATGGGCTTTCTCCCCAGAGGCTGAGGAAGCTCTTGATGGAGTCTCTGCCCCATCTCGCTTCTGGGTTAACATGGAACGGCCCGAGTCGGGGACTGGAGACATCTTGACGGTGCTTAGGGGATCTGCCATTGACTCATCGCTGTACTTTATTTCCATCTCAAGGTTTAGATGACCCTTTTACAGGAATACAATAGTGGTTAAGACGAGACGTCTTGTACCTGGTGCCCATCTATCTCAATCCGCTTTTCGTCTTTGATTGGCTTCAACAAAGCACCCAGAGCGACGGAAACCAACAACAAGCATCCGAAGGGATCAGACTCACATCGACTTGCAAAATCGACAAGATGACTCAACCAGTGTCCACAAAACTTCCAGCACAATACTACACTATAACCAAAGCAACACCAGACGACATCCCAGCCATCCGCAATGCCGTCAACGCCGCATATTCAAAGTACATCGAACGCATAGGCCGGCCACCGGCGCCCATGATGACCAACTACGACGAGCTGCTGCAGCGCTCAGACGTCTTCGTCTTGCGCTCTAGGATCAACAACACCGACAGCAGTGACAGTAGCATGGATGCCATTAGCAGTGACGGTAACGACGGTAACATCGGTCCCAACAACACCAATAAGCCGAGAGAGAGCAACAGCAACGACAACGACAACGAGCAAAGCCATTCTATCTCCAATTCCGACTCCACGATTCTCGGCTCAATCGTGCTCCACAGTGAACGCGACGTTCTCAAAATCAACAACGTCGTCGTAAGCCCGGCAGCACAGGGGCGCGGGTACGGCAGGATCCTGATGGAGTACGCTGAGCAGCTGGCACGCGAAACGGGGTTGGTGGCCGTGGAGCTGTACACGAATGTCAAGATGTGGGAGAATGTCGGACTGTATGCGAAGCTGGGATATGTCGAGATGGGCCGCAGGATGGAGGATGGCTTCGATCGAGTTTATTTTCGGAAGGAGGTGCGATAATTTTACATATAGTCGAGAACGGAACGCGACTTTTAAAAGAGGAAAAAGAGAAGAGGAAAGTCCTGGCTGAAGCTGAAGATGTCGCGTGGGCAGTCTTACTGTTGAGGAACGTGTTAAATGCCTCGTGGTTACACTCGCTGCACTTTCTGAATCTTCTTCATGGCATCAATGCGCAATTTCTCATGAGTCGATTTGCAAGATAGAGTCTAGATTATCTGAAAGATTTGTTTGTGGTAGCAGGACTGAAGAGGGGTGTCTCCGTGTTGGAGCGCACGCGCAAGGATAGAATGTATTCATATCATATGATCTCGTGCCAGTCCTGACTGCTATGCTGGCTGGTACAGTATATCATGAATCACAATCCCACTAACTTGTCTACTTCCAGATGATGCGGCAATACTCTACGCCCGGAAGAGACGCCTGCTCCGTCTTTTCTGTTTGATGCTAGGCCCAATACTCCAGAAATACGAACATCGTTCATGCGTCACGGGGTCGACAATCTCCATCTCAGTCTTCCCTCCGTTCCCAAACAGCATCCTCTGTGGATCCTCGTCCTGTGCTTGGTACGGTTCCCATCGAGCGCTTCCCTCGAGCCGATACGTGTTCGGGTCGAACGTTCGAATGAAGCTCGTCCAGTAGGCTTGAATTACGGGTACGATGTGTGCATTGGACCTGCCTGGATAGTATGACGCAGGCGCGAACCCAGGAGGGACGTTGGGCGGTCCAAAAATCGCGTTCAGTTCGACGGCGTGCGGCACGCCAAGGCCAGCGGAGACTTGACTCGGATCTTCGACATTGTACCGGTAGGCGTAGGACTTGCCGAGGGCCGAGTAAGAAGAGGAGGAATCGCTGGTGTATTTCGAAGAAATAAACAAGCCCGGGCACGTGTACCTGAGGTCGCCGTAGGCATTCGAGACTTGACGCCACCAGCAGCCAGGCCGGGTGCAGTCTTTCCCATTGGGGTTCGGATAACGCTGTGCAATGTCGTTGAGTTGAGACGTCGTTAAAAAGGGGAATTGTGCTCGGAGGAATTCGTTCGACGCTTCTTGGCTTGACGTGGATCTTGGAGTAAAGATGGTCCCACCATTCGTGTCGTCACCGACGATTACGGGCACATCGATGAACTCTCCTTCTGAGAAGGCTTCATATGTGATCCTCCTCACTATGTCGCCATCTATCACAGGCTGAAACATATAGAGCGGTGGCCTCCTCTGCCCCGGGAAGGGAATGTTGGAGTTGTGTTTCTGGATTTCCGCTGCAGACTTACTCCGGAGGCATGCGAGTGACGTGGCTGGATCCGCATCAGCGCACCCGGCAGCATCTGCAAGATTGTCGTATTGGTACTGTGATTCAGCAGATGTAAGCACTGTTGCAAAAGATACAGATTCTGCAGCAGCTGCGTGGAACAGGTTGTCATTCCGGCCACCATACGCTGTCAAGTGCAGGGCGATCGATGCGGCGCCTGCTGAATCACCACCCAGGACGACATGGTTGGGATCACCACCGAATGCGTAGATATGCCTTTGTATCCATTCGAAGGCCTTTCGTTGATCTCGTAGGCCATTATTTGCGACAGGTCGATCCGAGCTGGATGACGCAGCTGCAAGAAAGCCCCATGGTCCTACCCGATAGTTGAAGGTGACAACGACAATGCTGTGGTCAGATGCTTCGACAAGACCCGTACCGTTGAGGTTTGGGTTTGAGTTTGCATTAAAACCACCACCTTGGATGAAGACGAAGACGGGCAGCCCAGACTCTGAAGTGGCTGAAGATGGAGCGTACACTGCGAGGTAAAGACAGTCCTCCGCCTGGCCATATGGAATATAGGTACCTGTCTCGATGCATATAGGCCCTTGCTACAATGAATAGCAGCATCAGCATGGTTCCATTTATTTTCAAGCAGTCTGAGGTACACACCTTGTCTGCGTGGTGAACACCAGGTTTTGTGGGAGGATCAGCGGGAGGTGCAAATCTCAGATCGCCGACCGGCGGCGCTGCAAAGGGAATTCCAAGCCATTGAGTGATGCCGTTGGAGAGTGGGGTGCCGACGAAGCTACTGTATGGGAGATTGACCAGAGGTCGAACTGCCACAACAGCATAAGCAAAAGTGAGAAGACACGATACAAGACAACCGAAGCGGAAGGCCATGAGGACTCATAACAAGGCGATGGCCGTCTGTCACTTTGAGGCGACATATTGAGGCTTTGTATGGGCTCAGATGTGATCAGCGCTGACACAAGAACTACACCGCAAAGGTCAAGGCACAACGCTAGGTCTGCTGGCTGAACGGATATTGACATGTGGATGGTGCAACTCTGGAACGATGCGAGCGCACAGTGCAGCACTTACCATTAGTGATAGAGTCGGAGTTATCGATCTGCAGTGGCTTCTCTTTCGAGTCGAACCAGCTCCAGGCTAGAAAGCCCAGGAGCTTCTGTCGCATTTGCATATCCGAGATGTCGCGGGAAAGGGAGATGGAGGACAAATGCGGTCAAAAGGGATGACATGCCCCGGAGATTGGTGGCATCGATCGCAGTCCGAAAGTCGATGTCCAGTATGAAGTCTACCTTGTCAATTTAATCATACAGCATAATGATGCTTTGAGCAATTGTTGTGCACCTGCTGAGCAACATCCAGGATGTAAGCGGCAGCAATCAAATAGTGTTTTGTCGCAAAGCTAAGCTTTTCTAGCCGTTGCACGGTGCTGTCTTTGACGCTAATGCAAAAAATTCAAGCAGCCTAGCACAAATTGATCCGTGTCCAATAGCGGCGCACCGTTCTGTAAACATCTTGCTACAGCATGATAATCCACACCAATCCGTCTCGGGCAGCAGGGGCTTGCAAGGCAATGTCTTGTCGCGCCTCTGATCAGCATCTATCGCGTTGTATGTATATTGTTTGATGGCTGGTCGATAGTTTTAGGTTGGCAAGCAAGGGGGTGTCAATATTCCAATTATGGTGATGAAGGTGAAACCTTTAAAGTGTATGACTTTGCAAAAGTAGCTAGATTTATATTGCGGATACCCAATGTTTCTTAAGAGGCCTTTGGCCTGATAAATATCGATTCATGAGGAATGGACGTCCCGCGGCACACCTAACGCGACATATCCTGAAGCTCCGTTAATAAGCAAACCTCAGCACAGTCTCGTCGGGTGATTGTCTGATCTTCTTGTTGAGCCTCATCAACCAGAATTTCATGACCCACGCGCCCGCTGCAGTGGCAATAGAGAATGCAGCTGAAGATGACATCGCAATGGTGTATCTCGGCTCGTCAGAGCTCGGCCACAGGTAAGGTGTCTAGAAGGTGAAATCAGCAAAGAACGGACAACCGGCCGATATAGAGACTTACCCAGATGAAAGAAATGTTTGCACACGTGTTGACTATCGCCAGAGAAGATGCTTTCTTCTCCTTTGTCTGGCCGCAGGTGCTAGAAACCCATCCGAGAATAATGCTATTGACCGCATATGTGCCAATAGCAAAGACCACCATGGCGAAATATCGTGCGCCGGTATTGAGAGTCGCACATCCGAGAACAAATCCGAAAACAGCGATGCTCTTTGCAACCGTAATATGCCATGTTCTTTCGTTGAACTTTCCGGAGCTATAGGACCAAGCAACAGAGATGGCACCAGATATCAAATACGGAGGACAAGTGAGTACAAGAGTGATCTCTCGGTTGAAGCCCAGAGTCTCGACTGCGGTCGGGAAGAAGTTTTTGAAGCCGTTGGCAGCCAAATGCATATGTTGCATGAAAGCGAACAGCCACAGTTTGGGGTCACTAGCGGCTTCTTTCAGACCTGCAAGAGCCGATGTCTTCTCCTTCGCACCCACTGTGTCCTTTAAGATTCTTGAATTGGCAAGCTCTCTTTGTTCAGGCGTAAGCCATCGGGTCGTGAGGGGGTCATCTGGTAGTGTGAATATCGAGAGAACTGCAACGACAAAGGTTACTGCTCCTTGAATGATGAAAAGCCATTGCCATCCTGTGATGCCTCCTGCACCGCTCATCTCGAAGATACCTAGAGCGATCAGTCCCGCGAATGCAGTGGCAAGGATGTTGCCTGTGTAGAGGATGGAAATCCGCGTCGCAATCTCTTTCCGGGTGTAGAAAATACCTAAAACATGATGAGCATTGATTCTTCGATCTCTCACTGGAAGGATGCCTCACCAAGCAAATAAAGAGCGGCGGGGTAGTAGGGAGCCTCCACGACGCCGAGGAAGAACCTAGTTAGAAGCAATCCAGTGAAATTGGTAGCTAGAGCGGTGAGAGCACTGACGACGGCCCACAGCGCCATGCATATGGCCATGTACCATGAGGGTCGAACTCGGGTGAGTAGCATGTTTGACGGGACTTGTCCCAGGATGTAGCCGACAAAGAGAATCGAAACACATGTTTGATACTGCGATGATGACAAGTTCAAGTCTCCCTCAAGGTTATCGAGCCGGGCGAGAGCGATAGCATTGCGGTCCAGGTAATTCAACCAGTACATCCCCCACAGGGTTGGCATTATAAAAAGGTCGAGCTTCTTCACCAGTTTGATCTCGGCTGGGTCAGTCTTCTCGTGGGCGCCGGAGTAATCGAGATTCTCATCAGAGTCATTTTCCACGTCCACCACGTGTTGCTTCCGGATAGAATCCGACTTTTCATCTGATAGGCATTTGTCGTCATGGATGTAGGTCGCTTTGGAGTCGTTCATGGTGGGCAGACAGCAAAAAGTACGGGGAAGAGCTCAATCCGCACACGAGTTGGCGTTGGTCAGAGATGACGACGCAAAGTAAGAAGAGAAGAGTTCGGAAAAGAACAGTGGTTGCAAAATTAAAATGCAGTTGGGTAGCCCGCAAACGCCCAGTGACGGTGAATCGTGCAGCTTTCCCGCCACTTGGGAGCGACTCAGATTCCTCTTTATACATTGCCAAACGAAGAGAACCTCCACTCACCGTGCTGGATAACATCATATGGCGGGGTTAATTTGTTGAGCACAGGCCCTAAGACAAGAAATCGTCATGCAGCATGATGCCAGGAGGAATCGGTCGGGACGAGCTTTCGCCAAGGTTCTCTGCGACCATCGGTAACAAGCGCGGCAGATATTTTGATTGGACTGGAAGGAGGTTTTGTTCTCGCCAAGCTTGGGAGCTTGCTCCCAGTTGAACGATTAAGTGATCGCGAAAGCACGTTGCCTTCTAGAATCTTAGATGTTTAACGCACTATTTGCACTGCCTAGCGCTCCAAGCACGCCGAGACATTGCACGAAAACAGGGTCAAACGTTGAGCGAGTAAGAGCTGTGCACCAGGGAGAATGGCGCATAGCTTAACATTTCATTCGCGGAGATTGCGGGGAAGTCTTAGCTGAAAATGGCATCGCCAAGAAAAGTGGCCGGGGCGGGATCATGGGTGTAACGCTTGGCTGAGAATCACCTGTATGTAGGCAGTTTGGCATTTTGTCCTGAGTTTTCGTTGCATGTTTCCATGCATCTGCCGCTTTCGTGAAATAGAAATCAATCTGGCAGCCCGATGGTCTCCGAAACGAAACGCCCACCTTCATCTCGCCTAGAAGGCTAGAACGCCACACTCATATAAGTCGTGTCTAGGACCAGATGGGACGGTCGCGAATTCAACCCGGAGGCCTCAATCCAATGATTGCGTTGTCGATGCGCACGATATCAATGCATTCTGGCCGGCGTAACGGCATGGGGCGGTTAACCTTAGCCAGCCTGCCATGAAAGTCAATTTAACGCAGCACTTGTGAGAAGGGAAGACAGTTTACAGGAGAAACCGCAATGTCGAAAATAGCTTTGCAACGAACACTTAGGCCTAGCCCAGCGGGCTTTCATCATCAGGCGAGGAGCGCAAGATAGTCATACCATGCGGTGTGGGTGGACATGCAAGATGAATGTTTGACAGATTCATAGGTAATATTAGGTATCGAAGTTAAAAATATTTACAGTGAGTTCAAAGCTGAGCACCAATGTTTCTAAAGACATGTCTTTAGATTATGCACCTCCCCCACGATTCCGCCGGTTGTTCCAGCTGATGCTTATCAGATATGGTGCTTTATTGCCGTTGACATTCTGGGTTTCCAATATCACTGAGCCAAGCACCTGTGTTGAATTCGGAGTAGACTGCATTGATCTGTGTTGTGTTTGGATCGACGTCCATAGTGATCATTCCCTTGACCCAATACCGGTCGCTCCCGATGCTGGAGCCATTCCATCTCCAGGCTATCTGGTCGCAAGTGAAGAACGAGCCGAGCGTCTCCAAGACCGGAATGGGTGGTGTATGAGCTTGTCCAGCAATAAAAGCTTGTTTACTAGGATAAGCATTGATACCCAGCTGAGAGGCATATTAGTCAAGTTCTGTCAAGCTCGAATAAAAACGTACTGGGATCCCAGCTAAGGTATTAATTGAATCTGAAGAGACGAAAAAAATGTCGGATAGAATCGCCTCGGCGGTGACGTTGAATTTTGGGCCTTGTGGGTTCTCTAGGAGATATGTGTAGCCGTCTAGGAGTGCAGCAACAGCCTTCGCGTCCAAACAGTGACGTGGGCCATGACCCCAGTGGCCCCATCCGGGCCCGGCAAGAGCGCCCGCCAAAAAGAGTGGTAAAGAGACAAAGATTGAGGCAAGCATTGTTATTGATGTAACGAGTGAATGGAGATATGGAGTCTCCTTGAAAATGAACGTGGTTTAGATGTTGGTTTGAAAGCCTGCATTCCGGGACGGCTCAAGCGGACATATATATCCTAGGAATCTTATCAATGGAAACAGTATCAATCTCGGCCATTCCAACTAATTGTCCGACCCAAAGGCGCTGTCCGTAATCACCGGGCCTATGCCTGTGGGAGCGCGGGAAGTCTGCAACTGCCTGCCCGAGGCCCTGGCAACTGTGCAACGCAATCTGAGGAGCAACACTGTTGACAACCTTGATGCCGCAGATGCCGTTGCGATGGTGGGTACGGTTTGTTCCGTGGTCTGGCGCCGGAAGACGTGACCAGTCACAATCTGAGACCTGCCAAAGATGGAGCGGGTTCTGTCAACTTAAATTGAGAGATGAATAATACGATTGATTATCCACGCACCCACGTTATGACTTATTAAGAAACCCACAACGCTAAATAGCCCTTTCACCTTGCATAATTCCGGACCGTTCGCATCGTTTAGGGTCTAGCCAAAAGATAAGCCTGCTCAGTAAGCTCTTCTGAGGATACCTCGGATCTGGGTCCGCTCTGTGTGGGGCATTTTAGGGGTGTTTTCACAGTTGACATGGCAGATCAAAATCTGTCAGAGCATGCTTAAGTGCACTTCGTGGAATTGCAGGGGCGCAATTCTGAACTCTTTTGTAATTGCTCGACCCTTGACCCTAACGTGCGATATAAAACTTTGTATTCTGCTTCTTCACTCGATTATGCGAGTAGTTAATACGAGACGCGTGATAGACGTCCTGGAGATGGTCCATACCTCAGTCCGACAGGAAGTAGCATCAGATCCAGTCATGTTCCTAATATACAAACTATCGGGTCATTTGCTGCAGGCTAGAAACTATAATCGTAGAGCATGAAAAGGCTTTCTTGAGATCCTTGACTCTCCTTGCCACATTGTACCTGCACTTGGACTTGCTGCTTTCCGACGGCTCTCATGCCCAGGCGATCCAAGTGGAAGCAGCACGTAGCTGTAGGTGACGGTTTCGAGAATGACGATCAGATTTTCAACAACTTTTCGGTCGGTCGCGAGGCCTACAACGACCGAGGTACCCGGTGATGTGATGAGTATATGCGTATGTAAATGGAAGGCCGTCCATAGCGAGACTGGACGGCTCGCCCATGATTTGTTTATCGGTTGAAGCCTTGAAAGTAAAGAAACTTGTCAAAGCACAACTTTCAGGAATGGGTCCCTTATGCGATAGCTGCAAAGTTCAAGCGAACTTATCCTAGGACCTGCCATTATGCGTCTCTCAACGCGCACAGCGCACTTAGCAGATGGTGGGACATACCACAAGCGGTCGAACTCTTCTCTGCCCTTTTGCGCTCGATTGGCTTCGATTTGATAAGTATTGTTAATGAAAGCTAATGCGTGGTCAGCTTTGGGAAATTCCGAAACCCTCGACAGACTGGGGCTTCTCAAATTGGTGGATCAAGATTCTGCACACTATCCCTCGTAATCTCATCATGATGGCCATCATGGTCAACGCACTGGCGTTTGAGCTTCCTGCTGTTTCCATTACGTGTTTGTTTGACTTCTCCTCCAACAGATCACAGTCAGGAGGAAGAAACGACGGAAACTTGGGCCATTCATGTCAAGACAGATTTCAGCTCGATCTCACCGCGAACTAACATCTATGTCGTTTGTCGAGCTGTGTGCTACGACGACTATTCCGATAGAGCCGACACCAAATGACCTGGATTTGCATCTGGCTTGGTGTGTTGGTGTTTTACCTCATCTCACTCCGGTCTCCTGATCCAAGGAGATGTCGTACATCTATTTGCTTGTCACTGATAATGGAGCCAGCCTGGCAGCGAGGTTTGATTTGCGTCGGATATGGATTTGTACAGGGCGTGAATCTGGAGACTACACAGTTTGCCTGACAGCACGTGCAGCTCGTGGGGCACCTGTTGGTCCACGTGACTGCCCGGCCTAAATCGTCGTTGCCGGGGGAGCAAAGGGTGGGAGTTTGCCTAGAGCCATACGCGCTCATTATTGCCGGCTTTCTGTCTCAGATATGCATCAACGAAACAACAGCCTTCCGAGGGATTCCATGTCAGCGCTAGGAATGCTTCTGTCTCGCGGAAGGCTGTAGATGGTTTGATCACGTTGAACAGTTCCACAAGTCGAATCGAAGCATTAGTCGTTTGTCAAGCCAACCCCAAAGATGAATACAATCAGCCTCCAGCAGTCCAGATGGGCTCCCTCATCGACAAGACTGGCCAGTGCCGACTATCGACATCTCAAGGGCAGTGTATCAAATCCCAGTTTCTCTAACCGCACCGCACGAAAGTCGTCTTCGGAGAAACGTCAAATAGCACAGCTTCAAGCGTACCAGAAGTTTCTCAAGTCACTGCGCCGTTTGAAGTGGAAATCAACAACCCTCATCTTTTGCCATCATCGAGCTCTATCTCAGCAGACTGACAACATCATCAACTATGTGAATTTTCCCATCTCGTCTGACACAGGCAAAGCCAACGCCGCTGAAATCATGTTCAAAGTTGACTTCTTCGAGTTCTACGCTCTGCTTGAACGAGTTTTGATCCATGTCCTCGAGTGCTTTGGTGTTGTCATTAGTGCTGATCACACCTCTAGTGCCGTACCACCTCTGCCGACAGTGGAGAAAGATCTCAATCGCAGCATCTACTCTGATAAGCATGTCATTGATAACACCATTATCGGAGACTCCCTGGCTTTCCATGGTTATACACACCGCTACCATGCCAACGTCCTCGCAGCTCTCGATCGATCTTCGAACCCACTGCATCCCATTCTGGGAACTGGTAGAGTCCGACAATATCTCGGCATAGCAAAGGAATTTCGAAATAGATGGAAGGAGATTGAGATGGAAATTACGGAAAGTCAAGACGAGTTTGCCGGCATGCACAAAAGCTACCATCGGATTCTAACGGGCCTCAAACTCGATGAAATGCTGGCAGAATTGTTGTCTGCGCTGGAGCATGCAAGATTGGTGACGTCTGCTCACTTGTCGTCTGCTCACGGGCCGGCCGAAGTGGAAATGATCAACGTTGACGATGACGACGGCAATGTTGAATCTACAATGATTGGAGAAGCCATGGATTGGGATTGAGAGCTGGCCTGCGCGATAGGTTGATTGATTAGCATATAAGTGCCTCAGACACGCTCTGAATAGCTTGGGTTCGGCTCGGGCCTTCAAGCTTGTTGAATATGGTGCAAAATCGTTGCTCCAAGCGAGGGGGAATTCATGGTATGTCTTGACCACCTCGTGCTTGGTGCTGTGTGAGATTTGGAGTTCGTCCTAAATCGTTGAAGTTGGACAGGGTCTTACTGCAAAGCCATTCTTACGAAGCCGCTCATCCCTACTAACGAAGCGGACAAGGAGGTTGTACAAACAAACGAGAATTCGTTTTTGGCGGGCGTAGCGCAACAGACACGCAAGAGAGCGCGAACTTTCCGGGCGAGGCTCAAGCACACAAAGTCTACCGGGCATCCGCTTCCCAGCTTACGAGTCCTTCATATGTCTCGAACACCGATTTCTACCTAAACCACGTCAATAGCGGGTGCATTCGCTTTGAAATGGTCTTGTCCAGGCGTCTTAGGCCGGCGAGCGATAAATGAGACAACCGAACCACCTAGATAGAGACCTCAGTGAAACCCGACTTTGCTGTGCGATAACACAGATCCTCGAAAATTGTAAGGTAACAGCGGGTTGTTACTTAGCACTGTACATAAGTAAAATCGTTTATTGGTTGTCCATGAACCATTCGCTCTCCAAGAACCACGATTCAGCCTTTCGGAGTACGGTAGAACCATTTTGTGACACATTTGTGGACAATATGTACAATCCCCATTACTTGCCACATGCCTAAGCAACTTCCAACGAATCCAGGGTATAATTCCGCCCGGAGACTCGTCTGCGGGTCACGCTGTGCGATGCTAGTGGATGCTGCAAGATCAAACACTAAAATAACAAATCCACCGGAGCTGCGCGACATCGGCAGAACTTTTAGCTTTTGGTTTCCCGGTAGCGTGGTAGGGAGTACCTGAACAGCAGCCGTGAGCAACCTGGGCCAATGTCACTCTGCTGCATGCTGTGAACGTGCACAGCTAACAGCTCACGTCTCAGCCCATGTCACAGGCCAACTCGCGGCGTGTCAATATGCACGAACGGCATTTGACAACGCCACAAAGTTAGACGTGGGGTACAAGCAGTCGATATTCCCCCCCACCAGAAAGCCTTGATTAAAACTGCATCTCATGGTAAGCAATATATTAGGGTGTGCAGCACACGTTGTGGTACGAGTATGTCACCGATATTGGATGCGGGGGAACGACCTCGGTTACTTCCAGGGTTAGTTGATTGTATTTGCCTCGAAAGATTTCTGATTATTTTACCCACTTCCACGAAACCTTGGATGACCTTAGTCATTCCTTATTGTTTGGCAACTCTCTAGAGTTGTTCGTGACTACGGGAAAAAAACGGCTCCTCTCTGGCTCGAAGTGCTCGAAGCACATGTCAGCCTAGGTGTCATCTTCTCGCACTGGCAGCAACCATCGAAGTGGACACAAGCATACCAGCGGAATGGCGCTATTCGAAGCAATTGATGACACAGAAGAACTTGAATGATCACCATGAGCATTGCGGGTCAAAATACGTTTCGGCAAGTACCAACGAGAAAGCCGAGGGATAAGAGTGATCTCACCTAAGTGCGACATTCGAGGACGAAATGTAATCGAAGCATCGTTTCTATAGGGGCGACTGCGATTGGCTGCTTTGTTCTTATCGGTGGCCGGGGATTGGAAGTCTAAAACATGCAGGATGATGGTTCGACCAGGATATTGGCATCATTCTCTGCATGAACTCTACGGTAGGCGTGGCACGGCGTGGGTAGGTAGCTCTTAGGTGCTCTGTTAAACACTTCCCGAGGCTTTAGCGATCCGCTTATCCATCAACGCAGCTTTGCGACTGGTCTGTCCGGCAACGCACTTCTTCCCCTACCGAAGCTGCGAGTGTGTTAGTATGCGATTGTTCCGTGATGTGCAAAGAGGACGATTCAAGCATTCTTTGATCTGGTGAATGAGAGGCTACACAGCCGATGATCTAGAGGTCCACCCCGAGAAGGCCTGGGCTGCATTTTTTTTTTTTTGCTTGTATTTCCTCACTCGTGATTTGCTGGCTGTGTGCTGTACGGCGAGTAAGGCGCTAGATGCTATCCACCCCACTTGTAGTAATTTCATGCTCTACGCGGAAACATTGTTCTTTTCGCCGAAGGTTAGAATTCGCCTCCTCCAAGCGGTTTTTTTTGCTGGTCACACTTGCAAAATTGATCGTTCCCTCTCTGCTTACACCTCCCACGTACCATTGAATTGCCACAGCAGCCTTCGTGTGAGAACGATTGCTTGCTGAAGAGCATCGGCAGGATTAGCAACAGATAGTGCTGAACTTGCCGTCTTTCACTCGTAGATCTGTTTGCCTTCACCGTCGCAAGTCGACGAGAGGATGGGCCTGGTCGTGGAGGAAACTGCACAGCTATCGAATACCGGCGACGTCGAAACCAGTGAGGAATACACGCCATACCAGCCCGACAAGGGCTATGGCTGGGGAGGGGCCTTGCCTGTGAAGCAGGGTCTGTATGACCCCAGCCTCGAGAAGGATGCTTGTGGCGTGGGCTTCGCTGCGTATGTGGTGTAATTCTGCGGCCGAGAGAGCAAAAGCTGACGCCAATCTAGCAACATCAAAGGCCGGGCAAGCCATAAAATCGTGAGCGATGGTAGGTCTCTCGGACTGTGGCATAGATACAATCGAGACGCTGACCAATTTTGACAGCTAGAAACCTATTATGTAACATGACGCACCGAGGCGCCGTCGGGTCTGACGCTCGAGACGGTGACGGCGCCGGGGTCATGACCTCGATTCCACACAAATTCTTCGTCAAGAATTTTGCCCGTGAAGTGGGTGTAGAGCTCCCTCCTCAGGGCCAGTACGCTGCTGGAAACCTCTTCTTCAAACCAGACACAGAAATGCTCAAGCAGGCTACCACCTCCTTCGAAGAGACCGCGAAAGAGCTCGGACTGCGCACACTGGGCTGGCGAGAGGTACCTCGAGACTCGACTCTCCTGGGACCGGCTGCTCAATCTAGGGAGCCAATCATTCTGCAGCCGTTCGTGGTGCTTCAGTCCGCATACGGTGACGGCAACAAGCCCCAGAACACTGATCCGGAGCAATTTGACGACGTGGCATTTGAAAAGTCGATTTATGTGCTGAGGAAAACCATTTCGCACGATCCACGGTGGAAACCTTGGTTTTATGTCTGCTCGCTTAGCAATAGGAACATCGTGTACAAGGGGCAGCTTGCCCCCGTCCAAGTGTACCAGTACTTCCACGATCTGGTGTCTGTTGATTATGAAGGGCACTTTGCGCTGGTACATTCTCGGTTTTCAACCAACACGTTTCCCTCCTGGGATCGCTCACAGCCACTACGATGGCTGGCTCACAATGGAGAAATCAACACTCTGCGAGGAAATAAGAATTGGCAAAGAGCAAGGGAAGGCGTGCTGAAGTCCGATCTATTTGCTGAAGAGCTGGAACAACTTTTCCCCATCGTTGAGGAGGGCGGCTCCGATTCTGCAGCGTTTGACAATGTCCTTGAAATGCTGGTTATGAATAGAGTGATGTCTCTCCCAGAAGCCGTCATGTTGATGGTTCCCGAAGCATGGCAAGGGAATCACGCCATGGATGCCGAGAAGAAGGCTTTTTACGAGTACGCTGCTTGTTTGATGGAGCCCTGGGATGGTCCAGCTCTGTTCACCTTCGCCGATGGCCGATACTGTGGTGCAAACCTGGATCGCAACGGCCTGCGGCCCTGCAGATACTACGTGACAGACGATGATCGAATCATCTGCGCTTCCGAAGTTGGCACGATTGCCATCGAGCCCGAGAGGGTCATACAGAAAGGACGTTTGCAGCCTGGAAAGATGTTGCTCGTGGATACACAAGCTGGTCGCATTATCGATGACGCTGAGCTGAAGCGCACGGTTGCTACCCGCCAGAATTTCCAGCAATGGCTCGATAAACATTTGCTTAGGTTGCCAGAAGTCATTGAGGAAGTCGCTGGAAAGGAAGACCTTGGCTGGAAATTGAGCGAGCACTCGATCCAAGACGATCCTTTACTCCAAGCATGTGGCTATTCCTTTGAACAGGTTTCATTGCTTCTCGGCCCAATGGCTGCTGATTCAAAGGAAGCTCTAGGCTCAATGGGCAATGACGCGCCTCTCGCTTGTCTTGCGCAACAGCCACGACTCTTGTTCGAGTATTTCCGACAACTTTTCGCACAGGTGACGAACCCTCCGATCGATCCTATTCGGGAGGCTATTGTCATGTCACTGGAATGCTATGTTGGCCCCCAAGGCAACCTCCTCGAAATGGACCCATCGCAGTGCGGCCGTCTACTCATGCCTTCACCGATTCTGGAGATTGAGAGCTTCAACGCCATCAAAAATATGCACAAGGTGTACAAAGGTTGGAAGGCAAGGACGATTGATATTACTTTCGATAAATGGGCTGGCATTGACGGATTTATGGAAGCTCTTGACACGATCTGCGAAAATGCCACTGCCGCTATTGAAGACGAGGACAAGATCATCATTCTAACAGATCGAGCCATGTCAGCCGATCGAGTGTCTGTTCCTACCTTGCTCGCCACAGGGCTTGTCCACCATCATTTAGTCAAAAACAAATGGCGGTCCAGAGTTGCCCTGATTGTGGAAACTGCCGAAGCTCGAGAAGTACACCACATGTGCGTACTTGTTGGATATGGTGCAGATGGTATCAACCCGTATCTGGCCATGGAATGCATTCTCAAGCTGAACCGACAAGGTCTGATCAAGAAGAAACTTAGCAACGAGCAAATCATAGCCAATTACAAAGCGTCTTGTGATGGAGGCATTCTCAAAGTGATGAGCAAAATGGGTATTTCCACGTTGCAGTCCTACAAGGGGGCCCAAATTTTCGAAGCTCTTGGCGTGGATGACACTGTCATTGATCGATGCTTCACCGGAACAGCCACACGAATCAGAGGTATCACGTTCGAACAAATCGCTGAGGATGCCTTCGCACTGCACGAAAAGGGCTTTCCTTCCCGGCACATCACGCAAATACCAGGTCTGCCGGAGTCTGGAGAATACCACTGGCGCGACGGTGGTGAGGCGCATATCAACGACCCAACCAGCATTGCAAACATTCAGGATGCGGTCCGCACGAAGAATGACAAGTCTTACGAGGCGTACTCCTTGTCCGAGTACGAATCAATCAAGAATTGCACTCTTCGAGGCATGCTTGATTTCGACTTTGAGCAACGACAACCTGTGCCAATTGACCAGGTTGAACCATGGACAGAAATCGTGAGACGATTCGTGACAGGAGCTATGTCGTATGGCTCGATCTCCATGGAGTCGCACTCAACCTTGGCAGTCGCCATGAACAGGCTTGGTGGTAAATCTAACACCGGAGAAGGCGGTGAAGATCCAGAGCGGTCTCTGCCTATGGAAAATGGCGATTCGATGCGATCCTCTATCAAGCAAATAGCCTCTGGACGATTTGGCGTCACTTCCAACTACCTGGCTGATTCTGACGAGCTCCAAATCAAAATGGCACAGGGTGCTAAACCCGGTGAAGGAGGTGAACTTCCTGGCCACAAGGTCTCCAAATCAATTGCCCGAACAAGACACTCTACTCCTGGTGTTGGTCTGATCTCGCCTCCGCCTCATCACGATATTTATTCAATCGAAGATCTGAAACAGCTGATCTACGATCTCAAATGTTCAAATCCGAGAGCTCGCGTTTCGGTGAAGCTTGTATCCGAAGTCGGTGTGGGTATCGTTGCTGCTGGTGTCGCAAAGGCCAAGGCCGACCACATATTGATCTCTGGCCACGATGGCGGTACCGGTGCTTCCCGTTGGACAGGCATCAAATATGCTGGTCTCCCCTGGGAGCTTGGCTTGGCTGAGACGCACCAGACGCTAGTGCTCAACGATCTTCGGGGCCGTGTTATTGTGCAGACTGATGGTCAAATTCGGACTGGCAGAGACGTCGCCATTGCCTGCCTGCTCGGCGCGGAAGAATGGGGATTTGCCACAACCCCTCTTATCGCCATGGGCTGTATATTTATGCGCAAGTGCCTGACATCTGATACCGAAGTCCGCGTTCGTGGTGGCGGTGGTGTCAAAAAAGTCTCAGAGGTGGAAGTCGGCGATGAATTGTTTGACGCAGAAAATCGTCCAGTGTTGTGCACTGGCGTGTTGCCGCCTCAAACTGGCCCGGTCAAAACGATCTCATACCGTGAATTTGACTCTAGTCGTCGGGTGTCGTTTCAATGCACTGCCGACCATCATCTTGATCTGGTGACAACTGGTGTCCGCCCAGTTGTGTCTGGCCGAACGGTTACATGGTTTACGCGCTGCGATCGTCACCAGACCATCCATGAGGCTCATGATCTCTTCCTCGACGACCTCTCTGACACAATGTACCGAGACATGCTCGATCGAGACCATCGAGAGTTTGATGAGCGCGATGACACACTCCGGGCCTCTCAATATGTCGATGCTGTCCTGGACTCTCACTTCCACCGTGGGGTCTCTGAGTATTCGCCACAACTAGAGAAGTTTTTGTCGATGCGTGCCGAGGCCGAACTTGATCAATCAGAAAGATTTGTGCGAGAGGCCATACATAATTCTATGGAGCGCTACCTGCTTGACCGTTCGGCCACGTTGACTGTTGAGCCTTCCGACGTCCCCAATGAGGTTTTCGACGTCGACGAAATTCCGTTTGCAGAACTCCCCACTTGGCGCCTTGACGAACTCTACCCCTCCTCAGTTCCCCCATCCTCAAATCCTCGATCGTCAGTGCCCCCGAGGTCGTCGGTCCCTCCTTCGTCGCCCCCATTGACTCCTCAGCTTGCGCCAGAACTGGCCGGGTCAAGTTCACCGTTTGTTGCGACGTCGTCGACATCCATGGCCATAGATGTTCGACAACGTTTCGCTAAAGTCCGTACGTCTTTGGACAATTGGCCTTGTACGTGCAAGGGTGCACGCAAGGTCTTTCGACAGTTTGCGAACGTGTCTCAGGCTGAACTTTGTTGTCAGCTGCTGCTCGGTGATCATCACCATATCGTTGATCCACTCATTGTCCGCCCAGGGGAAGTGTTCAGAATGACCGTCACCGACTACGAAAACCTTTGCAATAAAGAGCTCAAGCGGTGCCATTTGAAGCTCTTCAGAGCACCTTTGGCCTTTGAGCCACAGCCTTCTGCGACGAGTGCCTCAATGCCGATCGATCCCTACTTTCTCGGTCTGTGGCTTGGTGATGGTGCGAAGAGTCATGCGAGAATCAGCTCTTCTGCATCCGATCGTGAGGTCAAACTTTGGATGGCTGCTTATGTTGACCGTCTCAATGCTGAGCGACCTGCTGGTTCGAGGTCGTTGAAATTGGTGGAGCGCGTCTTAACCCACAAAGGAACCCAAGTCCGTGGCGGTAAATATGTCACCAAGGATGATGTTCTAGAGTACAAGATAGCATGTGAGCAGAACGGCCTAGGGTCTCATTGGAACCCGGTCATCAAAGCCCTCGGTGACCTTGGTCTACAGCATGACAAATCTGGCGGCATTCCAGACATCTACAAGCAAGCGGATGAACAGACTCGTCTTGCTGTCATTGCCGGGCTGCTTGATAGCGATGGTTGCTACGTCAAGTCGCACAACACCTATCGCTTTACTCAAATGACTGAGGAGCACAAAAAGCTCGTCTATGACATGAAAGAACTTGCGTTGAGTTGCGGCATTTCAGTCACTGGCGTCGATGAGCGCTTGGAACCTGCTGGGTTTGGTGAAAGTGGCCCACCCAGTTCGACATGGATCTGCTACCTTGGTAAAGGCTCTGAGAAATTCCAGCATCACCTTGTCCTCTCTCGAAAACGCCAACGAGTTGATGCCACTTACTACACTCATGATGCCCGTTCTTTCGAGGTCGTCGATGGCGGTGCCGCCGAGTTCCGAGCAATTGAGGTCTCTGGCGGTCAATTTCAGCTTGCCAATCGCCTTGTCGTCAACAATTGCCATCTGAACACTTGCCCTGTGGGCATCGCTACTCAAGATCCGGAGCTTCGAAAGAAGTTCCGGGGTGCTCCGGAGCACGTTATTAACTTTTTTTACTACATAGCCAACGAGCTCCGAGCAATTATGGCGAAACTTGGCCTACGGTCGGTGAACGAGATGGTCGGCAAAGCCGAGCTTTTGAGAGTTCGGGAGGACCTCCGTAACCCAAAGACGCAAAATATCGATCTTTCGTTGATCCTCACACCAGCTCATTCCATCCGGCCAGGTGTGGCTACTTACAACGTGCGCAAACAAGACCACAAGCTTCACACCCGACTTGACAATAAGCTCATCGCTGAATCAGAATTAGCACTTGAGAAAGGATTGCCTTGCAGAATCGAGACAGATATCATCAATACTGATCGAACACTGGGTGCTACCCTGTCCTACCACATCAGCAAGCGCAAGGGTCAGGCTGGATTGCCAAAAGACACGATTCACACCAACATCCGAGGTTCAGCCGGGCAGTCCTTTGGTGCCTATTTGGCTCCGGGCGTGACTCTTGAGCTTGAAGGAGACGCCAACGATTATGTCGGCAAAGGGCTCTCCGGTGGCCGCCTCATCATCTACCCACCACGAGCTGCAACCTACAAGGCTGAGGAGAATATCTTGATTGGCAATGTCTGTCTCTACGGCGCTACCCTGGGTGATTGCTATTTCCGAGGCGTGGCCGCAGAACGATTCGCCGTTCGAAACTCTGGCGCCAATGCCGTCGTTGAAGGTGTAGGTGACCATGGTTGTGAATACATGACGGGCGGCCGTGTTGTTATTCTCGGCGGAACTGGCCGAAACTTTGCAGCTGGCATGTCAGGTGGTATCGCTTATGTCTTTGATAAATTCCAGGACTTCCATTCCAAGATCAACATGGAGATGGTCGAAGTCTCTGGGGTTGAAGATCCCTCCGAGATTGCATTTTTGCGAGGCATGATTGAAGATCATCACCACTATACAGGCTCCGAGCTAGCTGCTCGAATCTTGCTTGAGTTCAATCGTGCTCTTCCACGTTTCGTCAAGGTTTTGCCGGTGGACTACAAGCGTGTTCTTGAGGAAAATGCTAAAGCGGCAGAGGAAGCAAGGAGAGCCGAATATCCTCTACCACTCCTCGCTGGTCAAGCTGTGCGCAATTTACATGAAGAACAGCGTGAAGTCGCTGCACAAAAGGAGGAGAAAGAACGCAAAAAGGCAGACATGCTCGACATCGAGGAAGGCGTGAACGGAGATGCGCAGAAAGCGAAGCAAAAGTCAGCGCTTGTCCTGGACAAGACACGCGGCTTCATGAAATACACTCGACGCAGCGAGAAATATCGATCAGCAAAGACACGTGTCAAAGATTGGGCTGAGCTGTCATCGCGACTCAATGAGGACGAGCTCAAATATCAGTCGGCGCGCTGCATGGACTGTGGTGTGCCTTTCTGCCAATCTGACACCGGCTGCCCGATTTCCAACATCATCCCTAAGTGGAACGAGCTGGTTTTCCAAGGACAATGGAAGGATGCTCTGAACCGACTCCTCATGACCAACAACTTCCCGGAATTCACCGGCCGTGTCTGCCCTGCTCCATGCGAAGGTGCTTGTGTGCTAGGGATCAATGAAGACCCAGTCGGAATCAAATCAATCGAATGCGCCATTATCGATAAAGGATTTGAAATGGGCTGGATGGTTCCCAATCCGCCCTCGAACAGAACCGGCAAGAAGGTCGCAGTCATTGGGTCTGGTCCTGCAGGTATGGCGACAGCAGACCAGTTGAACCGCGCAGGTCATCTGGTCACGGTCTACGAGAAGTCAGATCGCGTTGGAGGACTGCTCATGTATGGAATTCCTAACATGAAACTTGACAAACGCGTTGTGCAACGCAGAGTGGACTTCATGGCCGCGGAAGGCGTCAAGTGGGTAACCGGAGTGCAGGTGGGTCCCGGTGGGGATGTCACTCTGGATTCACTCCGAGGGGAAAATGACGCAGTAGTGATCTCTACGGGTGCTCAAGTGGCTCGTGACTTGAAGATCAAAAACCGGGAGTTTTCGGGGATTCACTTTGCCATGGAATTCCTGCACGGAAACACCAAGTCCCTACTTGACTCTGAGCTCGAGGACGGCAAGTACATCTCGGCCAAGGACAAGCATGTGGTGGTGATCGGTGGTGGTGATACAGGCAACGACTGCATCGGCACGTCCCTCCGGCACGGAGCAAAGTCAGTCACCAACTTTGAGCTGCTGCCACAGCCGCCCCCGGAGCGAGCTCGAGACAACCCATGGCCACAGTGGCCGAGAATCTATCGAGTTGATTACGGACACACTGAAGTCAAGCAACACTACGGCAAGGATCCTCGTGAGTACTGCGTGATGACCAAGGAGTTTACTGGCGAGGACGGGCGGGTGACTGGAATCGAGACTGCGCGCGTCAAATGGACCAAGACCAGCAGTGGTGGATGGGACATGAAACCGGTGGAGGGTTCAGAGCAATTGTTCCCCGCTGATCTTGTCCTGCTGTCGATGGGTTTCTTGGGCCCAGACGATCGTCTGTTTGAGGGACAAGTTGAGCTGGATGCACGAAAGAACATCAAGACGCCCAAAGGCCAGTACGACACCAACATTCCGGGCGTTTTTGCGGCAGGAGATTGCCGACGAGGCCAGTCGCTGATTGTGTGGGGTATCAACGAAGGTCGACAGTGTGCGCGACAAGTGGACAGCTGGCTGAGCGGAGAAGGATCGTTGCTTCCGGTGACTGGTGGTATCGTCCGACGAAGCCAGATGGATGCTGTTCCGAAGGGTCATGCAGCAAAGGTTCAGATGAACGGGGATCTGGCCCATGCATCGGAAGGGGCTGGCAAGATTGAGGTTTCAGCCAAGGCATGAGGAAAACGTCCAAATATGGAGGAGGTTGGGTGGAATGAGAAGGGGGGGTGGGTAGTGGCATTGATTTGGATTTGTTTGACAGGGTCACGATGCAGTCATCATGTGCACGATACCCCTTTTTGATGATGAGAGCGGTTCAAGGATGACAGGGGTTCTAGAATAGCAAGCAAAACACCGGGTTTGATCCTTGTTGCGTGGCTACGATGGATGAGCATTTATCTGAGAAGCTGGCAGGCGAGATGCTAGCTTGGCTCGTCTAGTAGAAGCGCGATGTCGCGACTACCCTCACAAAATATGTACATTTGTTGCTCTTTTTTGACGTGTTACGAAAAGACGGGAAGCAAAAGTTGAAATGAAGAGGTAATTAGACAGAAATGAGGATAGGTCAATTCGTCGGGTCTTTCTCTTACTTCTCGTTCTGTTCGTGGAAGGAACTTGAATTTAACCTCCATCTCTCCTTCCACACGAACAGCTCGATATCCATAGCTGGGGTCTGACATGCACAACAATTGACGGGCTCCACTTTGCTTGCGAACCAATGACGGAGCTCATAATCCGGTTAGACCTTCGCCTCACCAAACCCCAGCTTCACGTCATACGAATCAGCTTTCCAGCTCAGTTGACTCTGTCGTGGCTGATCTAGGACAGGGTCGGACAAACGCATGTTTGGTACGACCAAGCTCCTAGACGAATCATCAATAATAAGCTCTGTGTAAGCTTGCCTTTCCAGAACCAAACCGTCCTCTAGTTGGGCCCCCCGTTACCTGCATCTGCATCTACACCGTCAAAAGCCAGTTCAAATAAAATTCTGGAACTGGCTTCAGCAGGTTTCAACACCAACATCGATATCGATACCAGTTCCCCGACAGCGAGAGCACGATGAAGTCCCTTCAACTCGTCGCAGCACGCTCAGGCGCAGCTCGAGCAGCCACTCGATCGCTACGAACGCAGACCACAACCAGACCACTCTCCTCGCTCCTCTCAACATCTCGAGCACGGCCGTCGTCCACCACCACATTCACATTCACCCCTACGTTATCACGATCCTTCTCGTCTGGCAGATGTCTCCGCATAGCTCTAGCAGGCGAAAAGACGACACCGACAGAGCCATCAGCAGGTGAATCGAAGAAAGAGCCCGCCAACATCAGTGACACAGAGTACCACGAGATCGCAGACCAATACCTGAACACGCTGATGTTGACGTTGGAGGAGATCGCTGACGAAGCGCAAAAGGGGGGGTTGGAAGTGGAGTTTAGCGTAAGTTTACTCTCCCCCTCTCTCTGTCTTTTTCTATATACTATACTATAGTTCCAAAGGAAGCAAAACTCACTTACTAACACTCTTTTTCTTTTTCTTGGTGCAGGCCGGCGTCCTCACCATCACCCACCCAAACAAGGGCGAGTACGTGCTCAACAAGCAACCGCCCAACAAACAGATCTGGCTGTCGTCGCCCGTCTCCGGCCCGAAACGCTACGACTGGGTCGTCGCCTCGGCGGCCTCGCACGATTCCATGAACAGCAAGCAGGACGCCGAAGGCACCGACAGCACCGCCCTGGGCGACGACGGCACCCTCGGCGGCGGCCGGTGGATCTACTTGCGAGACGGCAGTACGCTGACGGGACTGCTGAAAGACGAGCTGGACGTGGAGGTGATACGGCTGGAAGATGCTGATGCGACGACTGGTCGGGAAGGACCCGGGGCTTCGGGTGTCGGCGGTGGGACGGGAATCGCTGGGGCCGGTGGCGTCGAGGGCTAGGCGCCTGATGTCGTCCACCGAGTCAGTGGGGAGAATCGCTTGGAGGTCCAGCATATTAGGGAGGCGCAGCGGAGGGCGTGGGAGAGTCAGGATCCGCATGATTGAATGCTACCGGAAACAATTGTACGTCGAAGTCTGCCAACCTGTAATGAGAGCCTACACCAAGGGGGCAAGGCAAACGATGAGCTTAGATAGAGATTGGTCGCTCGAAATCAGGGTAGCTGACGTGATTTTTCTACTGCATCGACGACAGCCAGGGGACAAGCAAAACAAGATCATGTTGCTTGTTGGTCCTCCTCCAAATATTACAGACTCTGACTCCGCTCACAGCGAACACTGACTACCAATGCACTTCATGGGGTCTAGCTGGCATGAATCTATACTACTCCTAAAGTAACTGCAGTCTACCAAGTAGGATATGAGGCAGACGACGGGAACCGCTTCCTTCTTCAAATGCTTAAAACTTTTGGAGGTTGAAATCGTCACCGTAGAACTGCTACTTCTACTACTGCTACCGTATCCCGTCCTGCTCAGCCTGCTTGCGGTTCTGATTCATGTACGTCTGAAACTGCAGCGTCTGCGCCATGACGCGACGGACATGGCGCTTGGTGATCATGCTGTGGTTGCTGTGCTCGGCGAGGGTCATGGCGCAGCTAAACACGTTGCGGATCTGCCGGCCATTGAGTTCGGCCGTGGCCCACTCGCCGTCGCGCACCTCGTCGAGGATCTCGTCGCGCTCCGCCACCTTGTCCTCGTACTTGTCGATCCAGTACGTCCACACCCCCAAACGCTGGCGCTCCGTCAGCTCGCGGTACTGCACCGCCACGTGGATGCGCGACTGGAAGGCCTCGTCGAACGTCTTGACGCGGTTCGTCGTCAGGAATAAAATGCCCGAGTAGTATTCGAGGATGCGCAGGAGGACGGAGACGAGCGAGTTGCGCTCCAGGTCGGAGAGAGAGCGCTTCTCCAGGAAGATGTCGGCTTCGTCGAAGAGGAGCAGCGCTTTCCATTTCGTCGCCAGCTGGAAGATCCGCTGCATGTTCATTTCGACTGTGGCGGGCGACGTGCCCACGTCCGACATGGTCACCGAGTAGAGTGGTTTGGCCGAGAGACGCGCCAGTGCTTCGGCGGTGAGCGTTTTGCCGACCCCCGGCGGCCCGTGGAGGAGGACGGTGAGCCCGTTGCCTTTGCCGGGGGTCAGGTCTTCGAGGGGTTGCTCCTTTTTGGAATGTTGCAGCACCAGGTGTTTGAGGAGATCTTTCATCTTCTCGTTGAGCTCGAGCTTGTTGAATGACTCTTCGCTGCGCTGTACGTCCACTTCCGACACCTTGCTGACTTTGAGCTGAGCCCACACCTTGGTCCGGATGACGAATCCGTGGATCCGAGGAGGACACAATAAGCATTGTTCGGCAGTCAGCTTCGCAGGTTTGCTGTCTGGGTCGCTGTTGGTCCACAGGGAAAGCCCGATGCACTTTTCTCGGAGCTTGACACAGCCGGAGCATTCGCAGGGGGGTAATGTCGGTTCGTCCCTCAGACGAAATACGCCATCCTTGGGAGCTTGTTCAAACCATGTCGCTGGATCTGTGCGCGTCAGTTGTTTTTGAAATAATCCTACTAACACGCCACTCACCAACCATCACATTCTCTTTGTGCAAATTTAGGACCTGAGTACGATTAGCTTCCTCTTCAAATGCGGCAAAGGGCTACTTACGTTGCTAGAAGTTCGTGATCCAAGCATGTAGTCGGGAGTGAATACTCTGTAATTGCGTTCCTATCAAATATGAGTGAACCATGTCCTCGGCTGCCAACGGTGATACTTACACCGTCCGACCGGTCTGCAGCCAGTTGAAGGTATGCAGAGATAAATGCGTTACCATTGTACTCTCGGAATTGTTGTTCAGGCTTCAAATTGCACAGACTCTCAAATGTTCGACCGCGACTGACCAATTCGTCCACGAGTTTACCGCAGCTCGGAGCGGCCGTGGTCTTTGCGGCTGCCTCACCGTCGCATGGAGCTACACCACGTTAGCTGGATTAGCAAAATGATCCTCAATGCTTACCGTCGTCACTGAGAAACTCGAGAGGGAAGAAAGAGAGGCTTGTAATCTGAACCGAGCCCTTGAAGGGTTTGATCTTCGCGTAGATAGACTGCACGTAAAACCCGCCCATGACCCAGTCCACGTATTCAACGTCGAGTGTAAAACTGTCGTTCGGCTTGCGGTCCGATGCCGCAATGCCCGTATAGTAACTGCAAGCGGATACGATACCGACCTGCCATTCACCAAGGAAAGTCTTCCACACAACTTTGCAGCCAGGGTAAAATAGAGACCACAAGAGACGAAAGGTTGTCTCTCCCCTGGAAGTCAATGTAGCGATGTCTTTGCGATCGGTGGCTTGCTTCCTCACGACCTCGCGTAGTAGCAGGTCGATATCTTCCTTGGTCAAATCGTCTGCTTTCTCCTCTGCGTATTTCTGAAGTGCCTTTGTCTTATGGTAAATGAGCGCATATGGAGGCTCGAGAACAACGTCTTCCGTGTCAAAGGACACCGGAGCAAAGTCCGAAGTAACATCCTCAAGTGCATGCCGAAGTCCTTCGGCGTCGATCATCAAATGAACTGGGGTAAAGCCGTCCTCAGGGCGTTGCTCACACCATGTAATGGCATATCCTTGGCTTTCCGAATTTGACGGAAGTGGTTCGTCACCATCCGATATTGGCGTTCGTGGACCATCATCAACCGGTGACGAAGACCTCGTGGATGGCTTGGACGATTGTTTCTCTAGGAGAGCATCAATGTCTACAGTGCTGGTGTCTTCCTGCTCGAGTTCTTTGTAAGTAATGTGGCGTACCCGAGACTTTATCCCTGCAGCCGCATGGTCTTGATTCGCTTGTTCCTCTATGGTCTGTTCTTCCGACCGTTTCGAAGAATTGGAAGCCCTGTAATTAGGTCAGCACCAGCCAGGAGGGTTGGTGAGACGCGACTTGTACCTACTTTGTTATTCTAGAGGTGCCGAATGAAGCCTTCTTAGCTTCTCTATTTGGTGTCCGACGCAACTCGGATGACTCGTCATCTGACGCTGAGAATGACTTGCGTCTACCTCGACCATTGCTTGTCTAGTGAACAACTGTCAGCCCGACAGTTCGAGAGAAACGGAAAGCGGACTCTGATGTTCCTCATCAGAACTTTGGAATCAAATGGAGTTGCAACAAACCTACACGGAAATTGATTTTCTTCAGCTCTGCTACCTCGGCGAGCAAGCGGTGGTGTTCGTCTTGCCAAGCAATCTTCTCTTCGAGGAGCCTCGTGTATTTGGAATGCAAAGAATGATCATGTTGAAGAGTCGAGCCAGAATGATGGTCAACATCAACCTGAATCTCCTCTGCCATGGTGCGCTGGGTTTGGCAGGCTTCGCTGAAATGATGGTAATCGCTTCGAGCACGTCCATCCTATAGGGGTCCGACGACTATATCTCATACTCTAGCCGCTAAATCCTCCGGTCGTCCAGGATTCAGAGATTCCACACAGCGAATCATCTCGTTCAGTCCGCTGGGCAGATAACGATGTATTCATCAGAGTGGGCTGCTTGCAATGATTGGACGTTGAACTCTAGCTAAACCGAGAGGCGAAAATGGCGAAGTATCAACATTGAGAATCATGTTAGTAATAGGCTAGTGCATGAAGGGTGCATGCTTGCGGCTGAGTTTCAGACACAGGGAGCAGGCGGTGTTGTTTCATGAGGCGGCGAAACGCTCATGATCGAGTCAACTGCTGAAGAAAGCAGGCAGATTTGGTAACATCGTGAAGCATTATGCACGTGAGCGAATCTACACTCTGAACGCCCCAATCAGTGGCAACTAAACAATTTGATATGAAAAGCGCAAGAACGACTTTCTGCACTCCAGATCATGAATTCGAGGCAGCCGTGGTTGGATCCGCAGGCACCCGCAACCGATCAAAGGGCCGGTCCTGCCATTGGGAAAACCCCACCAACCACTGGGGCACCTGGATTGGTCCCCACTTGTAAATAATTTCGACCATTGACAACGAGAATGCCCCCACATCTTCGGAGAGTTACGATAATACGATCTATAATAGCGGTGACATGTAAGGTATATGGTCAAGAGAGCTACAGGCGCTCATGCAACGCCAATTTAAGAGCAATATTGAATCTTAAAAGTGACCAGTAGCGGATCTCGGCGGACAGTTGACGATTTTCAGTCGTGCTGAATGTGGCCGATAGTTTCAGCCTCACGCCGTTTGACACTGATTCGGACGAGCGTTTGGTTGTATTAGCCGCCTCCAAGGATCCCGAGGGTTTCCAAGACACGACCTGGAAACGGTTTCATTCACTCAATCCGCCGTTGCCACTTCCTCTATTGAGGGGAGTGTTGCGAGATCATTAGACCGCCAGAACGCTTCGTTGTGCAGCGGCCAGGTCGTCAAGACTGCGTGGCGGTGTACAGAGTACTTCTGACTCCTTCTGCCTGCGAAATGGCCCTCAATACAGCCGGGGGCCGCAACTTGGACCAAGCTCATGATCAGAGCTCGTTTAGCGCTCGCCAAAAACCAAATTCTTCAAGACCTCCAGGTGATCAAAAAAGTCACTAGTTATTGCCGTGCGTTGTCCATTTGGCACCCTGTTCACCGATAGCTTGGTTCTACATACGAGCAGCCAATTTATTCTCGCAGGATAAAGCAAAACATAAAGCCAACACCAGCCATGACCGTTGAGCTTTGTCCCGACTCTGCGGAAAAGTGGAAAATTTGGACCAGGAATCAGGATCAAGAAGAATTGAAACGGTAGGTGCAACGATGGCCATCTCGACTCATTTATTGACCACATATCAGGCGAATAAAGTCAGCATCCGATGCGGAATCCCGTTGGGAAAGTAGTCCCACCTATTCGAAAGCAGTCTCGCGGACACGTCTGGAGAAAGGATTGCCAGATAGCCCCGAGACCGCCCTTGAACATGCCGAGTCTCTGCATCGGCAACATGGCGAAAGGAACAGACAACGTCTCCAAGGGAGCATTATGACCTTTTGCGACATCGTGAACTCGTACTCATCAATCATCGACTCTTTGTCTGTTGCAGTTCCTTTCGGCATCGGGAGCGCTGTTTGGGGAGGGTTTTCGATCCTGATCACGATGGCTGCAACGAAAGGCGTAGTCGAGCAGCTGTTCCAGTCGTCTATGCGAAGAATATCATTGGCTTTGAAGTTAGCAGATGCGCAACAAAGACTTCATCCAGATAGTGACATGCTTTCATACATTGGCATCCTTCACCAGTACATCTTCGCATTCTTCGAGACGAGTAATGGGTACTACTTGGGTCTCGGGTGGAAAGGGTCATTTTCGCGGTTCTTCAAAAGCGCTACCGGTTTCGACATGGTTGTTTCTCAAGTGGTGCGGGACATTGAAAGTGCATCGCAAGATATCGACAAATGGGCTGTCATACTTGCAAACAGAGAGAGAAGGTCTATCCGGTTGACGGCAGAATCGACCATGAGCATCACCCTAGCTATGCGACACAGCCTGATCCACAGCCATCTTCTTTCCGTCAAATCAAAGCTGGTACCGCACAAGTACAATGCGCAGTCTGTCTTTGACAATGCCCAAGGCCAAATTCAACGTCAAGGCCGAACCAATCGTCAAGCCAAAGCATGTCGTGACATCTTCCACCATCAGGATATGCTCGAGTGGGCAAGACCAACAGCAGATCAAGCAAGTCTCACCAAGGTGGAACAAATATCGCAGTCGCGAGCGAGGCTCCTCTGCTTACAAAGTCGTCGGATACACGATACGTCGATATCGAACGCGCTGCTGAATTTTTTCGAATCACCGCCTCAGGCCTTGCTTCTTCATTCGATGTACCAGAACTTGGTCCCTCAAGTGCTGCCCACTAGCAGTGTACTGGGGCATGACCATTGCACCGATGACGAACAGATGACAAGAAAACGCGATGCGCGATCAGTAGTACGGGAAACCATATACCAAATACTAACGCAACGCTCTCACCTGCTCCTCGAGCCCAAAGTGCAAGACAGCCTAGCCGATGTATGTTCGGACTCCAGCTTCGTAGAAATCTGGAGTGTCTTCGAGAGTCTCATTCAAATGGTTGTCGGTGACCCAACAGCAGCAAAGGATCCTCTGCAACAAGACAATGCTGACTATTACGCAAACCGAATTATCTTGGCCATCGACCGCCTGGACACATGCACTTTCATCACCAAGGGAGGCGGCATAAACCTGACAGGCTTCCTCCACCACCTCCAGCATCTCATCGTGAAAACATCAGGACGGTTTGCAGTAGTGATCGTAACAACTCACCGGCTATCAGCGCTCGACTCAAGCTGGGGAGACGATGAGTGTAGCCTTTATCTCGATCTAGATGGCGAAGAAGAGGAGACCCGAAGAGCGACGCTTTTGACTATAGAATATGCCGCATGAGGAGAACGACGGTGTGTGCGGATCATATTGAGATGTGGCGGACGGACGCTCTCTTTTGCTGCCATCTATCGGCATTTCAACCACCCGGTGACCTTGCTTGCTGGATCGAAGATATCGCTCACACTTCGGAGAATTCTTGATCTACTTGCTCAAAATGGTCAAAGAAACCTTTGTACAGTTTTACACCAAGTCCAGGATCGAGGCTGCCAGTTGTGGCTCGAATGGAATGCATGCTTAGCTGGGGAATGCCACAATCGATGGCCCTACACCCTAAAGCGGAGCTTGTCATAGGCCCGATTGTGCCACCAGACCTCGAATCGTTCCGGATCTGGAAAACCTGGAGGATGCTTCCACACTTTTCAGCAATTCTCTGCAGCAATGCGGTGGACATGCTGTCGGTGGTCATGTGTCCATTGGGATCGGCCGAGACGGCAACTCCGACATTGAGGCGGGGCGAGTGATTCTCGAGGTACGCGCCCAAGAAGTTTGGATTGACGGCATGGATAACATCGCTGCTCACCAAGAACGAATTTGCCATGACTTGACCCTTCAGATTAGGACCAGCAGCGTCGTTGGCTGATGTGGATTCGATGATGCGTGAGATGGTGCTATCCATGAAATTTCCTCTAGCGCCTTGCCGCAGATAGCTGCCAATTTCTTCATCGTCGAAGCAGGCGACCATCTTGATGATACCGCTTGACTCGCTGTCCTGCGAAGCGATGAGGGCTTCAATAGCCGAAAAGCAGCAGAGCTTGTCGTCAATGCGGCCTGCAAAGATAAATTCGTGACTCAAGCCGCCTAGCTGGGCAGGCATAATGTCGAAAAGCTCCAACTCCCAATTGACGACATCTGAGTAGTCCTGGATCCCAAGACTACCACAGATAGCGTGCACCAGCTGCGGAGGCTGAGTAGCGGCAAATGTGCCTGCCTTAATCTTGTGATCTGCAGATGAGGATGTGGCAAGCTCAGGATAGAGGTCGGAGTTGTCAATACCTATGATGGGCACCATTTGGGTCTCTTTGTTGAAAGGAGGCTGAGAAGCGGCACCAAAGTGAGGAGCCAGAGTCGGGATTCGAGCAATTGGCCATCCAAGATTGAGAAGCTTCGTCTCGATCTTGCCCGAGCTCGTCTTGACCAAAACCCTGCCACCTATGCCGAGATCACGGTCCCACCAGGTGCTGTTGAGACCACCGGCATAAGGGGCAATACCGAGTTGCACGAATCCTGCTTTATTTGAGACTTTGCTGACTGGTTTCAGCTTGGCAGTTAGAGCGTCAACGTGGCCTGCTACGATGCCCATGCCATTTCCCGGCCTGTAATCTTTACCCACCGCGAAGGCAATGAAAGACGAATCGTTCCGTTTGGTGTAGTATTTCCCGCCTGCTTTGATCTCCCATACTTTCCTCTCGTTGAGGAATCGGTAGCCGTGCTCTTCAAGTCTCTTCGTGAGACTATCAACTGCATGGAAAACCGTCGGATTATCGGTCATGAAATTGACATAGGGCAGCGTATACAAAGACGGGTCAAAGTCTTTCTCGACGGGCGTGGGTTTTTCATATCGCCGCAGTGATGAACTGGATGTTGAAGAGTCTGAGCCAGTGAGATTGAGCCTATCATAGCCACGAGTAACATGATACGGCAGCTCCGACTCTTCTGAGTATTGCAAGAAGCCAGACGCTGTTTTGCGGACCATGTTGGTGGTATTGTACAAGTAGCACATGGGGCAGTTTAAGCCGAAATGAAGGACGAAGAAGGTAACTCGATGACGACGGCAGGGAGGTGCAAGATGCAAGATGTGATATTTGCAGGATGAGATCTCGTATTTATGCGAGATACCCGACTGCCAGTCACGAAGGCTGGGACCTCGTGGCACAGGCACCGGACCTTGGGTCTGATTAGCGCCGGGAGCGCCCACCAAGCCTTAAGGGCTGCCGGCCCAATGACACCAAGCCTTCCTAGGCTTTAATAGGGCTCGGTAGGTGTTGTGGAGCATCAGATGACACCGAGAACCATGCCGAGAATGACGAAATATCGGCGCTGCACACGGGCCGAAACCAACTGCAATCGAAAACATGCCACCTTTGTCTTTCTCGTGACAATATGTCCAAGTAGTTACTGTCCTCGTTTGCGCAGACATCGCACCATATCATCTTGGCTATATCCTTACCATTGGGACTACTCATCGACAACCTGCAACTTCCACCCTCAGTGCTGGTCTTGTTCAGGCTAATCTATCTGTTTATCTGCATCTAATCTCTCCATCTATCTGTCTGTCCCCACCATACGCGACAATGGCTACGTCCGTGGCCTCCAAACGCCTCTTCAGCGAGTACAAAGCGCTGCTCACGGGTCCACCGGACGGTATCACTGCAGGGCCAATTAACGAAGACGACATGTTCCTCTGGGAGGCATTGATCCAAGGCCCGGAGGGGACGCCATACGAAGGAGGAATCTTTCCAGCCGAGCTGAAGTTCCCCAAGGACTACCCGCTGAACCCGCCGAAGATGAAGTTCCTGGGCGAGCTGTGGCATCCCAACGGTACGCATTTCTCGATCCTGCTCTTATCTACGAAAACACAACATATGATATCTATTGGATTGGTCTTGTTGAGAAGAGTTTGGAAGGGGTTTGGAAGCAGGCGTGTTGCGTGAAATCATGCTGACTGTTAAATCTGTGACTAGTCTACTCAAACGGCGAGGTGTGTATTAGCATCCTCCATCCACCGGGTGATGATCCGAACCACTACGAGAAAGCCGAGGAGCGGTGGAGTCCGATACAGAGTGTCGAAAAGATCCTGATATCGGTCATGTCGATGCTGGCGGAACCGAATGATGAAAGTCCGGCGAACGTCGAGGCTGCCAAAATGTGGAGAGAACGGCGGCTGGAGTTCGAGAAAAGAGTGAGAGCCAGTGTCCGGAGGAGTCTAGGTCTATGAGTGAAGCATTACATCATGAAGCTGGCTTGGACACTAACTGGCAAGATGGAATCAGAAGAGAGAGAAGAGAAGAGAAGGGCTTTACTCTTGTCGAGAAGCGGAAATGGTTTTCCTCTACTCGGGCATCAAACCTTCATCACCAAGCCAGCATCATCTTCTGTTCCACCCATTCACACAACCTCCGCTCGCTCTTATCGACCGCTTGAATCTCTATCTTCTTGTCGAGCATCAGCATGATGCGTAACATCCGATCTGACTTGTCGACAGCCACAGAGCCGCCCGTCTGTCGCAATCTCTGCAAAGCTGCTCGCGCCCGGTCTCGATCTCTCTTTGTCAGACTCAAAGCCTCCGACATCACCTGCAGATTGCCAAGGAAATCAAATATATCGACACCCAGCCAAATCATCTCCGGCAGCTTTGAGGCGGCCTCTTGGATGAGGTTTGACGAACCAGAGTGGAAGCAATGATAAATTTCAAGCCCGTCCACGTCACCGTCGAACAAGCCAAAAATTGGAAGGCGATCTGCTGGTGCTCGAAGGTCAAGCACATGGCGGAGAAACGACCGTGTTTGAAGATCGGGGTAGCCTTTTGCCTAGATAGACGAGTTGCATCAGCCTAGCTACGGTATAAGGACACCATGAAGTTGCACAACGTACTGTAACAAGAAGACCCGGCCCGAATTGTTCAGACCGGTCGAAACCTCGCTCGACGAGTGTTTTGAAGGATGCTTCCTTTTCCAGGACAAGAATCCAGTTGAGGTGCTCAATTGCAGCCTGGTCAACAGTTTCACAATCACAAGGCACGCTTTGGACACGTTCTCGATGTGACAAGCCACACATCAGTCCTTTGGGACTTGCCACCTGTCAACAGTCAACTGATGCCGCTTCTATCCGCCGTTGTGTAACAGACTACCATTAGATCCTTCCTCACCACCCCACACGTGAACGCGATCCTATCAACTAGACGATCGACTGTTTCTTGCTTTCGGAAGAGTTCTGGCTGGCGATAGTAAATGTCACTGTGACGAGGTGAGCAAAGGTCGGCGTGGATGGATGGCGTTAGACTTGACCGTTTCGTGACCATGGTTCCCTTCAAGATGGCACATCTGATCTCCGATAGGATGATGACGGTGCACGCTGGCGCGGGATACGATCAGGACCACGCAGTTACGAAAGTCAGGCCAAGTGCACCACACCGACGTTGGCCGAGGGTTTTGTTCAATGAGGCCTGACAAAAGGACTCACCAAAGTTTTCGGCTTCTTCTATAGTCTCCCCAGGCCATTCATATTTGAGCGGTCGACTCCTGATCTTCGTAGCGGCTCCCTCTCCTCCATCGTTAACTGCGTTGCCCACATCTTGCACAAGCTTCCGTTTACGCTCTGTCCTTGAGGCTTGAGCCAACTCGACAAAGACATCTTCGGGCAGCGGCTTTTTGAGTCCGGCAATGATTGAGTCGCAGGTATTGCTGATGAAATCCAGAACTTTGAGGTTCGCTTCCGTCAAAGGGCGTCGAGGGCTGGCTAAAAGAATTCTCGGAGAACCAACATCCAGCATATCGGCATCCAAATCCATCTTAATATTATGCTCTACCCCTAAGGAAGGTGGTACAAACCCAGGTTGTGTGGATGGGGCAAAAATCTTGGTCTTTGGCAGGACCATCTGCAGAGACGAGTAACTTTTCCAACAAATTGTATGGCATTATGCACGAGAAGCAAGAGCTTGGGTGGCAGTTGCCTACCTAGTAAGGTTGGCAATCAGAGTGTCCCCTTGGGTTCTTACAATGACAGTTAGTAGCAATTAGAAACATTGCAGTCTCTATCAGCATGGTCAAGTTCGATTTGGTGGTCGCGATAATCTTGCGGCTATTTGCATCCTCTTCACGAAGGTATGTACTAAGTAGGCAGGCATACAGGGGTTCAATGCAATTATCGTGAGAATGCTATGATAATGGACGGCGCGCTATGTGGTATATTTAGGCGTAGTAGTCCTTCCTTCCACAATGCAAGCATGCAGGTCCTTAAAGTGATGAACAGCCTCTCGAATGAACGATCTATTCATCCATCCACACTCGAACTAGCCAGCTTTATGCGTGCGTCAACAATATGATATTATCCCTGCAAGTTGCGCAATTTAGAGGGTCACCAGATCTGGCATCTGCTGCCTCAGGCAATTACCGGGCACTAACTTAAACCTGGCTGTGCCCGCAATTTAATTTTCCGGGGTGGTACGACATGTGTGGTTTCGCTCTCCAACATTACGCTATGCTGGGTCACGGCCAATTTGACCTGCTGCGGCGAGCAGCAACCAACCATGAACGGTCATCCAAATGGCCAGGTTGGTGGAACCCCAAGGGTAAAGAAGACCGATTATTCCAGGTGGAGGATCAAGGATGAAAATGGAAGACATACATGGCACTACATCGACGACGATGAGCAGAGCAAACGATGGCCGCAGGATGTGCCGACCAAATACTTCCTGGGTCTGCCCACCGAGCAGCCAGACCTGCCTCCTGCAACAAAACCCTCCGAATCAATCGACAATTGCTTGATGTTCTACTCTCAGTTGCAAATGCCGGCCGGTCATTGGGCTTGTGAATATGGTGGCCCTCTGTTCCTCCTTCCCGGGCTCGTCGTTACATGGTATGTCTGTGACGTACCGATTCCACCTGCCTACGCACAAGAGATCAAGAACTATTTGTTTGCAAGACAGAACAGGGACGGAGGGTGGGGCCTGCATGTCGAAGGTCACAGCTCGGTCTTCGGCACGGCCATGAACTACACTGTCATCCGTCTGCTTGGAGGCAGCGAAGAAGACCCAAGGATGGTAAGAGCTCGAGGGAAGCTGCACGAACTCGGTGGGGCGGTGAATGGGCCTCATTGGGCCAAGTTCTGGTTGAGTGTGCTGGGCGTCATGAAATGGGACATTGTAAACCCTGTGCCGCCCGAGCTTTGGCTGTTACCTGACTGGGTACCCATTGCGCCATGGAGATGGTGGATTCACATTCGACAAGTCTTCCTGCCAATGTCGTACATCTGGTCCAAGAAGTTTTCGAAGCCGCTGACCCCGCTCACTAAATCCCTGCAGAATGAGCTCTTCATCACACCACCAGAGGAGATCAACTTTGCCTCGCATCGCAACTCCATCTCGCCGGCAGACAACTATCATCCAAAGACATGGGTACTAAACCTGCTGAATCTGTTGCTTGTCTGGATATGGATTCCCTTCCTTCGTGTGAGCTGGCTTGTCGACAAAGCCGAGGCATGGGCATGGACGCTTATTCAGATGGAAGATGAAAACACCGACTATGCATGTCTTGCTCCAGTCAATGCCCCTATGAACACCGTCTGTTGCTACATAAAAGAAGGTCCCGAGTCCCACAGTTTCCGTCGCCACATTGATCGTCTGAATGACTATATGTGGATGAACCATGAAGGTATGCTGATGAACGGCACGAATGGAGTTCAAGTCTGGGACACGACCTTTACAATCCTAGCAATGGCAGATGCTGGTGTTGCAGAAGATCCCAAGTGGCGCCCTATGCTCACCAGAGCTCTACAATTCGTCGAGGCTCACCAAATCCGTGCCGAGGTGAAAGACCGCGAGAAATGTTACCGACAACAACGAAAAGGTGCCTGGCCTTTCAGTACCGCAACACAAGGATACACTGTATCAGACTGCACGTCCGAAGGTCTCCGAGGCACGCTGCTGCTGCAGAAGGCGCACAACTACCCACAGCTGATCTCCGACGAGCGTCTTCGAGACGCAGTCGACGTGCTCCTGACCATGCAGAACTCTCACTCCGGTGGCTTCGCCTCATACGAGCCCCAGCGCGGCTCGGAGCTGATGGAGTACCTCAACGCCGCCGAAGTGTTTGGCCGCATCATGGTCGAATACGACTATCCCGAATGCACCACGGCCGTCGTGACCGTCCTGACGCTGTTCCAGAAGTACTTCCCCGATTACCGCACGGACGAGATCAACCAGGCAAAGCGCCGCGCCCTCAAGTACATCCACCACGCCCAGCGGCCCGATGGCTCCTGGTACGGCTCGTGGGGGATCTGCTTCACCTATGCGGCCATGTTCGCACTCGAGTCCCTCGCCTCGCAGGGCATGACGTACGGCAACTCGGATGCCTCGCGACGCGGGTGCGACTTTCTCGTCGCTCACCTCCATCCGGACGCCAGCGGCGGCTGGGGCGAATCGTACAAGTCGTGTGAAGACAAGGTGTACGTGCAGCACCCGGACCGGGCGCAGGTGGTGCAGACGGCGTGGGCGTGCATCGGTCTGCTGGCGGCCGAGTATCCCGACCGAGAGCCGATCAGGAAGGCGGTGCAGATGATGATGGGCCGGCAGCAGGCCAATGGCGAGTGGCTGCAGGAAGCGATTGAAGGGGTGTTCAACTGCAGCTGCATGATCACGTACCCGAACTACAAGTTTTACTTCCCGGTCCGAGCCATGGGCATGTACGTGCAGAGGTGGGGCGACGAAGCGATGGTGGAGAGGTGAGATGGTCATAGCTCACAGCTCACAGCCTTCTCTGCAAGTGATTGGGTACAGTGATTCGCACGGTAAAAGTTCGCAGTCTTAGGCTATGTACAGAACTAGACATATACCAAATAGAGCTGGAAGTCTACCATCTACCATCTGGCGTTCTATGCATATGCCGGTACCACCCTCTATATTTTGTACACGTATGATTGAGCCTTGTCACCGGCGGCATCACAATCATTTGCCAGAACCGAATGTAGAATCTTCACACGGTGGCTGAGACTAGCATTATTGTCGAACCCCCTTCTACAACTTCTATGCAATGCTTAATCTTATTGAGCCTCTTCATCAAGCTCGTTTTGTTGTGAGTGGGGAATTGGTCGTAGGATAGAGTTGTTGAACAAGTCATTGGTAGAAATGAAAAGGCCTCCAAGTCCTTTGGTGTCGCAAGACAAAAGCGTCGGATTGATCTTTTGTCTGACTTGTGATGCTTGTTACAAGTTGTGGGTTCTCCGCCGAATGAGCGGTGTTGGGTTGAAGTGCTCGACACCAGCTTATGCTGCTATTTGAGTCAAGTCAGCCCAAATTTAGTTGTGCCCTTGAATATGGATAGTTCGGGGCTGAGCTCAAGATGCATCGATGTCGTGCCACTTTCTGGTGAGTGGAAGGCTGTGAGGAATGTCCTCGCACTCCTTTTAAGAAGAATGCCGCTTCAACGCCATGGGTCGGAGTATACTCGAAGGTTCAAGTCGAGACTCTTCTGGTGCCTGGGGTAAGTGGCGAGTTCGTGTGAGGCATTCGTCTAATATATCTGGTCAAGAAGCCGCAGATATAGGGTAGCCCCTTCAGAGCACAGCACCCTACGCTAGTGTGACTCTTTTTGTAAGCCGCCAGGGCGCATGAAATTGCCGTTCGCCAGATTGGACGTCCGGGGTGGAGGTGGTGGTATCTTTCTGAAGCTGCTGGTTCCTTTTGCGGGTGGGATGGTTTGCCTCAAGAGACAGATCTGACCGCACAGGCTTCCAGGTGGCGTGGTTTTGTGTCGAATGAAGGTAGGGATAGAGGTGCGGCTCATTAGTCGCTTTCTGGCTGTCGCATGTACCAGTCTATGGCGGTACTAAAGGCCGCAAAGCCGCCACCACCCAGCAGCATAGCCTGTGGACCAGCGTTCCTGGCCAAAATAGCACCAGCCATGGCTCCCGCACCAGCGCTATTGTACAGGTCATTCTTCGCTCGGAAGCCTTCGATGGTGCATTCGCAGATACTGAAGAGGAAGCCGATCTTGCCAAAGTTCTTGGCCGAGGACCAAGATCGAGAGCCCATGTCTTTCGCGCCTCGACGGAGTTGTTCTTTCATCGGAAGCTTGGACAGCTCCGCGCCCTGAGGCGACAGCGGTGTATCGTAGTTCATCTGCAGTTGTCAGATGGTGACAGCTCTTACTGGATGGGGCAGGCCGAACGTACCGAAGCCATGAACAGGCCAAAGACTCCTCCGAGCGCAAAGCCGGCACCGCCAGCCATCAGTGATTTTACCAGACACGACTCCATTCCGGATTGCATCTAGGCAAGATGTTAGTTGTGTTTTTCTCTGCGTCGATCAGGGTCTCGCAATGGATTCAATATCGTACCGCCTTGACCATTTTCTGTTCCTGATCCGACATGCCGCCGTTCTGCTGCTGCTGGCCGGGCAAGCCGGCGAAACCGCCTGGGAAGGCCATGTTGATGTGTAGAACTTGAAGAGATTTGTGGGGGTGTGGAAGTTGGCAAGGTGGGAGGAAGTTGCGATGGCTGATAGGATTCGATGTTTCCCAGAGTCGCAGTTGCAGATATTTGACTTCGGCAGAAGATTCGCCGATGCAAGTATAGAATATGGAAGGAAGTACAGCAGATGAGGAAGCTGCGGCACATGTGCAAGACTGCGGCTATTAGGAAAGTCGGGTGCGGTGACGGTCATTACAACAACGGGCGACCAATGAGAGATACCCTCTTCCTGTCTCCGGATATGGTCACCAGAAACTTTTTGAAAGGCGAATCTGCGCCCATGCCCAAGCCAGCAACAGCGGACAGCTCAACACCTTTGTGAGCTGATACATTGCTTTGCAGTTGTATCATCATGGCTCATCCAGCACGGAGTTTGGCCCCATTCTTGAAAAGGGCGACGGCCCGTTCAATATCTCAGCTGCACCCGCCGTCGAGATCTTTATCATTTCTTACCTGTCGACATCACGAAACCCAGATACGCATGCGTAAAGAAGCCATCGGACAAAGGATACGAGATCTTGAGCTGTCGCGACGAAGGTTCAGTTGGAGTCCAGGCCTGCGCCACGGACATATCGAGCCGCCTCGACCTGGTGAAGAGTAAGAGCCCAAGCTGTTTGAGGGAATAAAAACACAGCAGACCTTCCAAGCTGACAATGACGATGGACAGACTTCATGTAACTTTTGTTGATAAAGACGGCGAAAAGTACTCGTTCGAGGTGTCGGAAGGAGACAATCTGCTGGACATTGCTCAGGCAAACGATCTCGAAATGGAAGGTAGGCATTCCATTCTATTCTGGTCAAATTTGCTCGGGCATAAGCTCACCAGTCCAATCTTGGGTTGGAATGCTAATTCTATTTCTAGGTGCCTGTGGCGGCTCCTGCGCCTGCTCGACGTGCCACGTCATCGTCGAATCTGAAGACATGTACGACAAGATGGAGGAGCCGGACGATGATGAGAACGACATGCTGGACTTGGCCTTTGGCCTGACCGAGACCAGTCGGCTCGGGTGTCAGGTCAAGATGAACAAGGATCTGGATGGGCTGGTGGTCAAGCTGCCGGCCATGACGAGGAATATGCAAGCCAGCGATTTTGGAGGTCAAAACCCGAAGCACCACTAACAAGCATGGCACGAACTCGGCTTCTGCTGGTCCGTATGTTCTGATCACGATGTCTCTCAGCGAGGCAGATTGGCATCAAAGACTTGGGTAGGATGTCTCGTCTGTGGCTGGTGACAGGTGTAGACAGAGGAAGAGGAAGAGCCCCCAGGCTCGATCCTGCCGGAAACTTGGCCTATGAAGACTTGCCGGAAGACGAGAATTTGATGGAAACGGATGTGACTGGATGTGATCTGATAGGACCTTCTCTAGTCCTGTCCATGTATACTACCGTAATGTGACACGAGATAGACTAGATATCATCTCAACTTCTAGCAGGCGGCGAGCTGGATGGCGTATACGACTCCAGCATGTACAGCACGCGAAAGGCACTTACTTGATCGAGGTAGCCCCCTTGGAACATAAAAAACCGTCGATATTGAATAGCATGCCTGAGACACATCCAAGTTGATTGCCAACTCTCCTACGCAGCATCCACCTCGGCGTCCTTCGTCTTCTTCTTCCCTCCAATCAACTCCAAAAAGCCCTCCTTACTGACCTCATTGACCTTCCTCTGCCGCTCTCCCATACCCACCGTCCCACGCCGCCTCTCGTCCCGCATGGCCTCCTCAGCCCGCTCATGCGCCGCCCGAAACGCATTAAACAGCTGAATCACACCCTTGGTCGCGATCCGCCGCAACCCCTTCTCCGTCTCAGCCACCTCCCCGGCCATCCCACGCTCAACCCCCAGCACATCGGTCGTCCGGCCCTTCTGCAGAGCACTGCGCTTCTCTGCTCGTAGCCTCGACCGAGCCTTGGCCTCGAGCTTCTCATTGGCCTGTTCGTGGCGGGCCTGAGATGCCTCGACGGATCGAGCCAGTACAGGGTCAGACCGTGTTGAGACAGGCAGTTTGGTCGATAAGATCTTGGATATTGACGTTGAGAAGGCGGTTGGGTCGTTGCGTTTGGATTTGGACTTGCCTTTGCCTTGGGCGGATTTTGTTGTTGCTTCTGCCTCTGAGTTGGACTCTGCTTCTGAGTCTGATTCCGAACCAGTGTCTGTGTCCGTGTTTGAGGCGTGCTGTTCTTCGTCGCCCGAGTCTTCCCCAGCTACATCTCCTGCATTCTGTTGTTGTTGTAGCTGTACCTGTAGCTGTTGTGATCTGCTATCTAGCTCGTCCTGGCTTGGACTGTCGTCATTAGAGCTCGAGTCAGACTCTGAAGACGACGTCTCCTCTTCGTCTGATTGTGCTTTTCGCTTTGTGGTCTTCTTTGACCGATTGGCTATTTTGACCTGTGTTTTGTCTGGTCGGTTGTTGGCTGGCTTCTGCTTGACCGGCTGTGGTGGCTCTTCGTCTGAGTCTGCAAGGTTGACGGGAGTGAAGCCAGTGTCCCTGTCTTCCTCCTCCTCCTCCGAAGAACTGTGGTATTCCTTCTGCTTTCTGGTTCGCTTTCTCGGTTTGCTCGTCCTGCCCTGCATCGCTTCTTCAAGCTTGCGCTTTTTGGCCGAGACGGGTGTTTGGCGTGACATGGCGTCAGGAATATTGTCGGCGGACTGTGGACACAGTGAAGACGTATCTTGCCCTGAGGATAAGCGAGGACTTTGGCTGTCGGTCTGCCAATTCTCGACGGAGAGAACGGGAAAAAAAGTTGCGGCCGGAAAAGTTGCCCGCTTATCGATACCGGCATTGATGCCTTGCAGCCTTGATTTGACTGACGGCGGCGGAATTTCCCCACACCAACTTCAACTTCACGTCCCGACTTGCAACCTCGACGGGAACGAAATTGAGTCTTCAGCTCCATCTTATACAGATCATGCGGTAGCAATTACATCGGCCATCTCAATAACACCCCCAGTCCTTCATCATGGTTCTCTCAGACCTGGGACGGCGGATTAACACGGCCGTCTCAGATCTCGCTCGAGCGCCGAATCTCGATGAAAAGGCCTTTGATTCCATGGTCAAGGAGATCTGCTCCGCGCTCCTCTCCGCCGACGTCAATGTCAAATTGGTCGGAAACCTCAGGAACTCGATCCGCAGCCAGGTCAAGTTCAAAGACCTCCCTCCCAACACGAACAACAACACCAAGCGACGACTCATCCAGCAGGCCGTTTTCGATCACTTGACCCACCTGGTCGATCCTCATGCCGAACCTTACAAGCCCAAGAAGGGCAAGTCGAATGTGATCATGTTTGTGGGACTACAGGGTGCGGGAAAGACGACCACATGCACAAAGTTGGCAAGATATTACCAGAGCCGAGGCTTCAAGGCCTGTCTCGTGTGCGCCGACACTTTCAGAGCGGGTGCATATGATCAGCTGAAGCAGAATGCTACCAAAGCCAAGATTCCCTACTATGGCTCTCTAACACAGACTGACCCGGCCGTGGTGGCCGCCGAAGGTGTCGCCCGGTTTCGAAAAGAGAAATTCGAGATCATCATTGTGGACACGTCTGGCCGACATCAGCAGGAAGCAGATTTGTTCGCCGAAATGGTCCAGGTGCAGACAGCAATCAAGCCCGACCAGACCATCATGGTGCTAGACGGCACTATCGGCCAAGCCGTCGAATCTCAGTCTCTGGCCTTCAAGCAGACGGCTGATTTTGGTGCCATCATCATCACTAAGACGGACGGTGGCGCGGCGGGAGGTGGTGCCATTTCGGCTGTCGCTGCCACCCACACTCCCATCATCTTCTTGGGTACCGGTGAACACATGATGGATCTGGAGCGATTCGAGCCCAAAGCGTTTATTTCCAAGTTGCTCGGCTACGGCGACATGACCGGCCTGATCGACCACATTCAATCCATTACTCGAGACTCGGCCGCCATGAAAGAGACGCAGAAACATCTGGCGGAAGGCATATTTACCCTCCGAGACATGAAAGAGCAAATCACCAATATTATGAAGATGGGTCCTCTGTCTAAAGTCGCTGGCATGATCCCGGGTCTGGGTGGCATGATGAGCGGTCTCTCTGATCAAGATGGCTCGGAGAAACTCAAGCGAATGATCTACATCTACGACAGCATGACTGCGAAAGAACTCGACTCGGATGGTAAGATATTGATCAACGAGCCCACTCGAATGACGCGTATTGCCTGTGGGTCAGGCACGAGTGTCCGAGAAGTCGAGGAACTCCTCACACAACACCGAGTCATGGCCGGTATTGCCAAGAACATGGGCCAGAACAAAGCCAACATGCAGCGAGCACAGAAGATGATGCAGGGCCCCAACAGCAAACAACAAGCGGCAGCCATGCAAAAGAGGATGCAGAGCATGGGCGGCGCTGGAAGAGGTGGCATGCCTGGAAATATGGGTGATATGATGAAGGCCATGCAGGCCATGGGCATGGGTGGTGGCGGCGGCGGAGGTGGAATGCCTGATATGTCGCAGCTGATGAACCAGATGGGAGGCATGGGTGGTTTGGCGAACATGTTTGGAGGTGGTGGGCGAGGACGAGGACGGTGATGCACGTCGTAGCCAGCTGCAGTTTGGGTTATTTTGAGTGCGGCCATTCAACCCTATCGCCCAGCAATTCCGGCAGAGTCCTACTTGCAATTTCTGCCGTGTGACATGATGCTGAAGAACTATGTTGCAAACAATGGCTCACCACGTGTGAGGTAAGAAACTGTGGGATTGAGAGTGTGACTGGCTGAAAGAGTGCCACCAGAGCATTGTTCAATTTACCAGAAAGCATTAGCCGGACCACGGAGTACTCGAGTATGCTGCAATCCAGGGGAAGGACATCAGCACAAGCCAGCTCCGAGTCCGAGTCGTTGCAAGCAGTCAGCCTGACGCGAAACAGTCAGAGACTCGGAGGCTTCAGAAAAAGCGGAATGAGAAGCACGTGCATGCCGAGGCAATGGAAGCATGGCAAAGCGGGATGCACATGGGGAACGCCTCGCGTGCAGTGAGAGAGCAAGAACGACAGTCACAGAATGAACCCTCCCGACGTGTCGGAGGGGAAACTCCACAGTGCAGTTCATGACGAAATCAATCATTTCCGGCCGCCTCGTATCAGACCTGTCTAAATAGCTACCTACCTAGGTATCCAGGTAGTAACCAGTGTACTGCCAAATATTCAATCCATGCCTACAGAGTAAATTATCCACAAATGCAAACCTTGACCTTGAATCGCTACACGGCTGGGCCTTCAGGCCTGTGTGTGAAAAGTACTCAGGTAGTTTGGTTGCAACCCTTAAAATATTTCCTCTTTTGAGCTAGTCTCGCTCTTCAAAGTTCAGGTCCGTTAGTGAATAGTGAATACAAAAGTATATTAGGTTATTTTTTAATCCTAAAATGCCCTACATATGTTGTAGTAACTAGTAGTCTTAGAGCTGCCCATGGTAGGTTGGTTTGTATGGAGAGTTATTTAAATCGTTATTAGCCCAGCGTGAGACGTTGTTCTGGAATTGTTGTGCCAGTGGCAGGATCTTGCCCCACGCCTTCTCCACATCCACGAGGTCATCAAGTGCAATGACTCGATCCTCCCACGTCTCGAGGTCGATCTTGCCGTCGATGAGGCCAATCTTGAGACCAGCAGGCTGTGCGGCCTCGCTACACACTCACATATCAACTTACGAAGTTTTGAAGTTGTGGTTCTTTGTGTAACGGCTGGGTCGTTGATGCAGGGAGTTTGGGTTAAATCGGAGGAATTTACCGGCCGCTCATTCTGTAGGTAGATCTAACCCATACTGCATACCCGATGTTCAATTCGTTAATGCAATTTCCAAGATTACTAGGTTGGAGGTACGAGGTTCTCGATGTTCATGCCTGATTGCCTGAATAGTCCATCAAAGCTTGGCCTAAGTTTTGGTCTTGTAATGACGTTACCGTTTGTTACTCCGGTCGTCCACCACCGATCGCTTTCGAATCTTCTGTATTGCACCTTGACCATCAATAGAAACCCTAGGCGTTGATTGTGCACAATCCATCGTCTCTCTACCTCATTTGAGGCCTTCCTCATCTTCATGGTACAATGGCCAACCCTCTGCGACCGTACTATGTGCCTCCGTCGATAGGTAAAGCGACTCAGCCAATTCCGAATGCGACGGCGGCAACGACCAATTCATCGTCGAGCTTCTCGTTTCCCGACCTCGACTACTCAGATTACATCCCAGAAACATCACCCTCAGTGACGGGGCAGGCCAAGACTTTGATCGACCGGGCACTATGGAAATACGCAAGTGTGATCATGGCCCAGCCATTCGAAGTGGCCAAACTCGTCCTACAAACTCGAGTGGCACAGGAAAGCGACGCTGACGACGTTTTCCACGACCGGAGCAGAATGAATCCCACTCAAGACTATGCGGAGGATGATGAAGATGATGAGCCCAACTATTTCGCATCTTCGACAGCCTTCGACCAGCCTACAAGTCGATCGCCGGATCGTGGCAGACGAGGTCGTCCACCGAGACAAGATCCATATCAGACACAGTCGCAGACGTCGCCAGACAGAATATCGCTAAAACACCCACACTCTCTCCTCGATGCCCTCTCGGCCATCTCCTCCAAAGACGGCGCCATGGCCATCTGGCGCGGGACCAATTCCACCTTCATCTACTCTGTTCTACTGCGCACCTGCGAGACTTTCTTCCGCAGCTTTTTCGCTGCTGTATTTGGAGTGGCAGAAAGTGAAATGGCCCTGTCTGGCAGCACAGCCATCTCCAACTCTACCATACTAACCTCTACCTCGCCCACCGCCACCGTCCTCATTGCCACGGCAGCAACGGCCGTCTCGGCTCTTCTCCTGGCACCCATCGATGCAGCCAGAACAAGGCTCATCCTCACAGCACCGTCTCAAGAGCCACGGTCTCTGCTAGCAATCGTGCGAACACTGTCCCCAGCATACCTCATCCCAAGACATCTAGTTCCAATCACCTTTCTCACATCCACCGTCCCTACCTTTATCGCAACATCTACCCCTCTTGTCCTCAAGTCTCAGATGGGCCTCGATCCCGCCATGAACCCTGCTTCTTGGTCCATCCTGACCTTCTTTGCCTCGGCATTTGACCTCAGCATCAAGTTTCCCCTCGAAACAGTCTTGCGGCGAGCACAGATTGCCACCTGGACAAGTCCAAACCTGTCTCCACCCACGTCGCAATCGAAAAGGAAAGCCATCAAGACCATCGTCCCTGTACCACAGTCGTACAGAGGCGTACTGCCAACCATGTGGGGCATCATCCGAGAAGAGGGCTACTCGGAAAGCCAAGCGGATCGCACCGCTGCGCTAATGGGCAAGGCGCCCAGACGGAAAAGAAGAGGTCAGGGAATTGAAGGCTTGTACAGGGGCTGGAGAGTAGGTTTGTGGGGACTCGTCGGCATCTGGGGCACGAGCTTCGTGGGAGGACTACAAAATGGCACAGAAGCCGCGAGTTCAACGCCTGGTATACATGGTGGGAAGTTTTAATGCATATTCGAATGGATGTGGACTGTACACTGGCCGTGGACTGAGAACAAGTCTGATTTTAGGGCTGCGAGCAAGGCGTTAGTTACAGGTACTGGTGGGTGGTTCATCGCTTCTCAAAACATTTCGTACTTGTCAATCAGAACGAGGGAAGACAGGGTGTTCGGGACTTGGTGTATCGAAAGCTTGCCCTGACATCTGTCTACTAGAGTGCTCTTTTGCGTTGTGCTGGTTTGGCACAAAGCCTCAGATAATAGGCGAAAGCGACTCAGCTCGGGAAATAAACCCCCTTCGTATACATGCAGAGATAAGGCATGAGGTATTTTCGCCTTGCGAACTCTCCTTGCACATGTGTGAACTGGAAATTTGCATTGCAATGGCACTCCGTTCCTATCGCCGGCCCACAAAATGATAACAGCCGCATATATTGTGTGAGGCTGCTAAGATATGTGCGGGATACAAAGCAACTATAACCGGTCCGCCTTACATGCAGCGGACTGATACTCTGATAATCTAATTGTTGGGCGCCGCTACCTTGTGCCTGTGACACCTTCTTATCGGGGTGGACACCCTCCGAGGCGCGGTACATGGCAGGGCATTCCGACTCCGTACACTATAGGATGTTAGGTCAGAATCATATCTGCAGCGAGGTCATAAGAGCGACATTCTTAAACATCTGCATTCCTACCCGAGGCAAGTCAGGCACGATCAGGCAAATTGAAGGCTTGATAAGAATGGTTACATTTAGGTCAGAAGAGGCTAAGCGCTCACGTCCTGTTACTGGCAGTACTTTCGTCTTGTTGAAGGAACCACTTGCCCAATAACTAGTTGCACTATCAGTGGCGTCGCGCCAGGCATTGCTTATTTCAGTGCTAAGCGGCGCAATAGCGTTGCATTTAGTCATGATTTGGCGCCTGATTAGTTGAAACCCAGGATCCCTCGGGCTAGGTCGGAAGTCTTCCAACGACAAGTTCTAGGTACGGATCTGGTAGTGGCGAATCCATTTCTACGCAAATGGAAGTCTATTTTTCCCCGCAGAAAATGGCCTCGACCTCGACCTCGACTCGTCCTTATCGTCCTCGCATTATCGGATGATACGGACCCACCAATTTAGTTACTGGATTTTTTCCTCATCAATTCCGAGCCAGCCATCCAGCAACAATATTTCGCCTCAATGTGAAGTATTGCAAATTGACCAACAAGAGTAATATGCTCCTCCTAGCAACGCGCTCCTAGCCATGAACGGGCCAATTCTCATGGCACGAGTCGAGCTCGACAGCTATGGCAGGGCGATCCAGAAGAATAGGTTCGATGGCACCTATTCGGCCGATTCGGTCGTCACCACGCTTTCTCTTGGTCTGGCATTGTACAACTCGCTTGAGATGATGCTCCTTATATCGACAACCTTCAAACGATGGAAAGGCTTGTACTTCTGGAGCATGGTGGTGTGCAACAACGCTGTCATTTTCTATACCCTCGGCCTGGTGCTTCTTTACTTCGAGCTATGTGTACGTTGGGTCACGCAACTTTTCAACGACGTTGGCTGGATTGCCATGCTTACCTCCCAGTCTCTCGTCCTCTACTCGCGGCTGGGTCTGATCCTGGAGGACGCTCGAATTCTCGCCGCCGTGAAGTGGATGATCATTTTCAACAGCATTGTACTCTGCCCCACTGTGGTAGTGCTTGAGTTGGGCAGTACCTACACGCACAAACCTCCGTTCGAAAAAGGATATTTCTATATCGAGCAGATTCAGGTCACCGTCTTCACCGTACAAGAGTTGATCCTCTCCGGTCTCTATGTTTGGAAGACCATCGCCTTCCTCAAAATCGTCTCGAGGAAGAACACGCGAATCATGGTCTGGCAGCTTTTCATCATCAACGTAATTATCATTGCAATGGATGTGAGTGATTCGATCTCCCTCCCCGCTTCCCTAATCTTCAGCGCGCTAACAAATCTCCAGATTGCCCTTATATCTCTCCAGTTCCTACATTATCAGCTATACCAAGAAGTCCTCAAAGCCTTCTTCTACAGCGTCAAGTTGAAACTTGAGCTGAGCATTTTGTCAAAGCTCGTCGATCTCGTTCACGGTGAACGAGCAAACGACAGATCTATGACCTTGGACGTTATCGATGCCAGCCCGCATTCTGGGAATTCGGATTCCCAGCGAGAAGCATCGGGCCCCATCTTCTTGGACAGCTCCATCAAGCAAAATGATAAAGACGCGATCCAAAATAACCTCAATAGCCTCGAGCGAGGTATGGACCTAGGGCCAATCTCTATCCAACCCGTTCAGCGTGCTTCAAGTTCTCAAGCCAGCAGCCAGGATATGACTCGTGTTTTCTCGAACCGGACAACCGCCACGGGAAGAACAACTGGTAGAGAGTCTGATATGTTGTATGCAGATTTCCTTCGCGACATGAGATGAAAAAGCGGATGTGGTCCTTTGAATTTTCGAACCCCATCAGAATCACCCACCAAGCCGTCACCCAACATTGCTTTACAATGTGCAACCACATCCTACGCCAGTCGATGAAGCAAGGCACAGCCATCGAAGAAGGTGTATCTTCCCAGTGTCATTGCTCGCCCCGTCCGAGGCGTGGTTCCCTGATCACCTCAGTTCCAAACAAGTCGACGCTAGCCAGGGATTTGAGGTTTTGTTGTGGCTGAGGCGCAGTGGCTGAAGCTATTTCTAACATGGAATATGCTGCACAAGTTACAAACGGCTTTGCTCTCAGAGGTCGCCAGACATAACGCCTCTTAACAACGTTCCCGCTTGAAAGTCGATTATTACTGTGAATTCACCGGCCACAGGAAAAGTCGAAGCAGATCCTACCAACTGAACGTCGAAAATCATGCCCTGAAGAAGCTGGCTCTCATTCCTGCCCTCCGCTAACAGTTCGGAGTTACGATGGTAAAAGGCAGAGTGTAATCGACCAAGTCGAAGGGGGTGGACGAAGCGATTGACATTGCTCTTGGGGCATTGGAAAAGGGGAAAAAGGGAACCCTGCAAACATTACCAACTGCACCCATTCGCTGCACCGTACGTAGCAAGGAACGCTTCTATCACTCACTCGATAAAGGGATGACACTAATAGGCTACACCAAGACTTTTGGTGTTTTGGGCCCTCATCGAACAACGACAAAAATCGCTCCGCAAGCACGTTCAGCATGGGTTACATTTTGATTATTGGGCTCAGCTGGGCAGGTGCCAGAAAACATGGCATTGCACTATGCAGTCGTATGGTTCCGCTCGTGGGAATGACAGCGACTGAACGTCCGACTCAAACCCCGACACTTCATATCTCTCGTTCTCGTGGATGAACAGTACTGCTATTATTATACTCAACTTGTAACCAGCCTACCCCTGATCTCATCAGACCTGACATCAGCGTCAGGTGGCATGTTAGTCTGCCCTAGTTATGAAGCACTACACTACTAGCATCGCACTACTGCACGTCACTCTCCCGTCTCGTGAGGATTGTGGATTGGAAGCCACGCTGTCGAAGGTGGGCGCTAACAAAGCTTTAGCTGGTTAATACCGGGTAATTACCTCTTGGCTTCCACATATAGGAACCTCAATTTGAATTCACTCTCGGCTTATACTTAGTTTAACGGATTAACCGCGTGGGGCAGCACGTATATTCCGTAGAGTGTCTTCCTTCGGTAGAAGACATCCTACAAAAAGCTTACATGATTGGTCAGTACGAACTTTATATGTGCTAGCCTTGGCGGACAGGCAGCCACCTATGGTAAGTACGTGTTCCTTGGATAAATCCTCCACCGGGAGGTTCGAGTTACTAGGGAATAGACGTACAAATAGTCAAATTGCTTACGTCCCACGACCCACCCATTTTACAGTTGTGGCCGGCGTGGCCGGGCTACGTAGCAGAGCTCAGCCAGAACTAGAAATATCTCCCGGGAGCTTATATGGGCAATCATGACCGGATCCAACAATCCGTATCTTGGCGGACCCGCTACCCTCTGCCCGAGCCAGCTATATTATTACTGTCGGCAGGCATGCTCTTACTTGAGGCCGCTGATTTCATTGTATCGGCCTAGGTAGGTGTTGCCGACCGATATGAAGGATCAAAAGCTCGACATCGCTGTCGCGGGTTTAGGGCGAATGGGGAAGATTCATGCTTTGAACCTCCTCAATCGGACTCCCAGAGCAAGGCTCGTCGCCGCCTTCACCCCAAATCACATCGAATTTTCGTGGGCTAAAGAGTTTCTGGAGCCGCACGGGGTCGTTTTATACAATGACTACAACGATATGGTACAGCATAGCGGCTTGGATGCCGTGATCATTGCAACGGTGACTGAAGTTCACGCCGAAGAGGCAATCAAGGCCATAGAAAACAACTTGCATGTTTTGTGCGAAAAACCGCTGTCCCGAGACATTGACACAGTCAGTACACCCTCTCGGTTAGCTAAATATTTTGCGATTACTTACTTTAGTACTACGTGTTGACCATCCCGAGTGACAGTGCCTCGAAGTTGTAGAATATGCCAAGCAGCGACCGCACCTCAAAGTGATGTGTGGCTTTTCCCGGCGATTCGACGACTCATATCAGGAGGCCTATAAGCAGATTCAGACGGGGGCGATCGGCGAACCGGCCATCATTCGATGCCAATCGTGCGACAAGCTCGACAAGTCCGATTTCTTCATCAAATACGCAGCCTCGTCAGGAGGCATCCTTGTCGACATGGCTATTCACGATATCGACCTCACCTTCTTTTTCTTGGGAGACGATGTGATTCCCAAATCCGTTTCTGCCCACGGCATCGTCGCAGTCCACACCGCGCTGGAGAAATACCACGACTACGACAACGCCGTGGGGATCGTGGAATTCTGGAATGGCAAACTCGCACACTACTTTTGTTCGAGAATCATGGCACATGGCCAGGAAGATACGGCGGAGATCATTGGGCCAACCGGAAAACTCGTGGTGAATGGCCAACTCCAGTCCAATCTGGTGAATCTTTACCACTCCGACGGTGTCACGAGGACGGTGCCGGCGTACTACTTTGACAGGTTTGAGATGGCATTTGTCAAGGAAGTCAACGTTTTTGCCGAGGCTTGCTTAGATGACAAGCCCTTGCCAATGAGATTTGAGACCGCTGCGAGGGCTGTTGGCATAGCACGTGCCTTGCAGGAAGCACTGGTTGATGGGAAGCGCATTTGCTTCGATGAAAATGGGACCAGGATCTAGGAGCTTCCCTTCCCACAGGGCCCATTCTTTATTCCTAAATTTTTGATCTGTTTCATCAATCAATGCGACGCAAACTTGCAATGGTCCAATGGAATCCTGTTGTTGTTGTGTAAATTATTGACATTGTTTTTCGTGCACAATCCCCGACGTGTTTGGTAGGTGAGCAAGAAGTACCTCGAGCGAATGTTGGATCTGAAAATACTCCTTACCCGGACGACAAGGCTTCCCGTACCTTTGCACGTTCTTGGATTATAAGTTTAAATCAAAATGTGCTAAGAAGAAATAAACTCAAAGGTCAAGCTTGCATCGGTCCCAGAAAGAAGTTTCAAATTGTTCAAAAGAGGAAACTTTTGGTTCGGGTCTGCAGGTGGATACATCGTTGCCTTTTTCTGCACCGAAAAGGTAGTTTCGCTGCGAAACTCTGCTGAAAAGGGATATTTTCTGGCCCGGTCGATGTGGGTACCCCCCGGTTCTCTGGTGCGGGGTGCCCACATTTTCGACGCTGACTTTCTGGGGCGCTCCTTTCTCCGGTCATTTTGCGCGACTACGGCATCGCTCACTCGTTATCCTTCGCTAAATCTTTTGGATTCTGTAACCAGCTTCACATAAAATCGATGCATAGAGTGTACAATTTCGAGCAAGTGCTTTGCGTGTCGTGATACAAGCTGTGGAAGAATGAGACCCTGTCAATATTGCAGATAAGTCTGACGTGGTCCCGTCATCTATCTGTCATATTAACTGTGGCTACAGAGAAGCACTTAAAATGTGGGCTACAGCTCCAGGGGTAGCTGCCACCGGCTAAGTTGGAGCAGGCAGTTATGATACTAAGGTCTGTCGCCGGTGCAAACATGACAACCGACCTTGCGATCGAAGTCGGAATAGAATCCGCTTCCGAAATTCGACGGCTTCGAGGCTGGGCATTGAGTTCTCAGGTACTGAGGTATGGCTTCCGGCAACGCGTAGGTTCGCTCGTATCTTGGGAGTACCAGATCTAACACTATTGTTGCAGCAAGCCTCACATACGTTATCGAAACAAGGAGCGAGAACTCAACGCCAATTCGCATCCCTGATCCGGAAGAGCATGATGACAGTGTCTCGGATAGAGGGACGGAAGCTGATGCTACCGCCAACGAAGACGATCCAGTTGAGGTGATGGGGTCAGGGCACCACAAGGCGCCGTTATCCACTACCCTTTCGGCACCAGATTCAGCAGATAATGACGTCTTCCAACCCGGTCATGGTGGACCTTTAGAATCCCACGATGAGGTCGTATCGGCTGCGACACGAGCAGTCTTAATGCGATATTTTATGCAAGAGCTCGCACCTTGGTTTGATCTTTGCGATTCACGACGACATTTCGCTCATCTGGTGCCACAACGAGCTCTGTATTCTCCCACTTTATTGAATGCTATTTGCACCGCATCTTCACGGCAACTCGTTCGTTTGAGAAAACTCCGAAACTGCAATGGATCCATAGAGTGGCAAGGCGAACATCTGAAAGAGATTGAAGAAGCCACGGCAATGCAGTTTCAGAATCAGTGCATAAAAGACTTGTTGAGACTAAGCACCGATCAATGCGAAATTCAAAATGAAGACCTGTTAGCTGCATCTGTCATCATGCGGACGGACGAAGAAATCAGTTGTCTGTTAGGAGACGAAGAGGAGGACAGGCAAATATTCCTCAGAGTCACAAGAGTCTTCATCAATGCGCAAATACCAGCCATGGGCCAAATAGTTCATGACCATCCCACATTCTACACCTTGCAGGAGGCGATGACACATGACACCCTCCACCTATCGACTCGAAGTGCCTCGCCCAACAGTCCGTACTATCAGCACTCATTAGCGGACCAGCCTGCAGCCACAGCCACGGTGAATAGCCATGAGACCAGCATATTTGCCCCCCGAGCAATACACATGGACGGACTCCGACAGGCCTGTTCTTGGATTGCTTTTCGACAAGAGCTGCAAGCTTCCTTTTTGAAGCAGCAGCCCTTCAATTTTCCATTGTCCCAATACAAGGCCTTCCGCAGCTGGTCGCCGGCAGAAGACACGGTCTGGGCGAATCGAATGGTTACTTTCTGTGCTGAAGTCTTGGAGTACGTGTACGGAAGCAGTGAGTGCCCACGCCGGGGTCCAAGAAGTGTTGAGAGATGGGAAGAGCTCCACACAGTTGAGGCCAGACTGAAGGAAAATCTGCCGGCCACATTCGAACCCATATACTATGACGAGATGGCTCATGAAGAAACAAAATTTGGGAAACTATGGTTCCTTGATCAGTGCCACGTCACCGGCGCTGCTTATATGGAGCTGGCAAGAATACTGCTGATAAGCACGGATCCAAATAGATCTGTCTTGGGCCCCGGAGCATGGTCGAGTTTGTGCCATATGGCAGCTCTGCTCAGATCTTCCACACTGAAGCTTTGTAGCATGGCCTTGAGCAATCGTTTTGCCCCACCAATCTTTCTTAACGCTTGTTCAGCGGTCGTGATGTGTGGAGAGCATTTCCACAATAGATCAGAGCAAGAGGCTTTGTTGTGGTTCCTGGAAAAGGTAGAGGTGGAGTGTGCCTACCCTACGGCAAAATATGGGGCGTATTTGTGGAAGGCCTGGAGGTTTGATCAAGCGACTGAAACAAATTGTCTATAGAGTAGCCAAGCCCTCACGTTTAACAGACTTAACGAATGGAAACGTGCAGATCGACTTTGGCTTTCGAGGAATCTAGCTTTGGCTTGGGACCCCCCTGCTTGTGACCACATAGGCACGACTCACGAGATGCAGGTAGATCAGCAGTACGTACCGGCTGGAGAACTTCAAGGATTCGATGTGGAGATTGTCAAGACTGGTCATCTGCAAGTAGGCACTGGCACCTGGAGCTTATCCCAACCAAGTTTGCACGATCATGATTTGGCGAAAAAGGTTCCAGATCCTCCGCATAGCCCTCTAATGGGTCTTCCGACGTTCTTTGCAGGTAAACTGTTAGGCAGCTCAATCTATCTTCCACCAGGATCCCAGGGTCGTAGATTTATTAGACCATCAATATCAACTGGATCGCCCACATTTCTGAAAGTAATAAATCTACATCCACGGTCTGGAGAAGGGTCGTCCCAAACATCAACTTTTAGGGACAAGAGCAACTGCATTTTCGACCTCGATGGCTTCTCCTCCAGCCAAGTCAGCTCCACGCTCAAGGTCGCCAGCCTTTTCCTCTCTTCTTGGTTCCTCTGTTCTTGGTTGCTCTATTCTTGGTGGCGGGTCTATCCCGACAATACTGCGACGCGCCAGGTCAGTCGGCTTGCGGTATGCCGGAAGAAAATTGAGAGCAAGAGGATATGTTTCCGCTGCCACGAGGAACTAATTTCAGCTGATTAATACTTCAACGTATTGAGTGAGAGAGGGAATCAGACGTACGATTACTGGAACCATCATGGCTGTGCCGGTGTTGTTGAAATGGTCTGCCGCCTTTCCTATCAACGGTGGCAGACACGCTCCGCCGATGACGCCTCCGACGATGAAGCCTGAGCCACGTTTGTAATGGCGGCCCAAGCCCCGAGTGCCAAGCGCGATGATGGTAGGGAAACAGATGGATTCAAAAAAGAAGGCCACAAACAACATCGCTGTTGAAGAAGAACTATGGTTAGTGACGGAAGCATTCGTCTTCATCTGCTGCATCATGACTTACCAATACCGGTGTTGTGACGGGTGCGGATCGAAGCAGCCAGGAAGATCAAAATCCCCGTGGCATAGACAAGGAAGATCAAGCGAGCCTTGGAAAACTTCATCAAGAGGGTTCCAGTAAATCTCCCAAGAGCAAACGCTCCCTGTGCGCCGGATAGCATTTTTGAACCCGTGGCACTTGATGTCCCTGGACGTGTCTCAACTGCGTAATTAATGAAATAACCAGCAATACCCACTGCCGGTGGTGTTAGAAGTCGAAACTTTTGTCCCATGGGGTTTTGGTACGTACCTTGAACACCCACGTAGCAGAACTGAGCAAACGTAGCATGGAATAGCCGATACTGCTTCCACAGGGGCCCACCGGACCCTTGAATTCCGTTTTCTATGTCCTGTAATTCCATATCCGCATCCGTGATCTCCGGGATGTCGGTCATGTAGAATGCGAACGCAAGGATGAAGACGAAGATCGCGATGGCGAGGTAGACCCATTGCACATTCTTCAGGGCCTGGACATTGTCGGAAGTATTCTTGAAAAACACGTAAGCTCCCATCACCGGGCTTGCGCAGCCTCCGATTGCGTTGAATGCTTGAGCAAAATTGATTCTCATCTCGGAGTATCGGGGAGGACCGCACGCTGCAATGTACGGATTGGCGGCTGTTTCCAAGGAGCCAAGACCACTTCCAATGATGAAGGTTGCTCCGCAGAAGCCTCCGAACGATCGGTATACACCTGCCGGCCACCTATGGTTGCTTTAGAATCCTCTTTTCAACGGTGTCGTTGTTTTTAAGAAAAAGAGGGGGCATTACATGCAGAGAGCTCCTATCCCGTACACGCAGAGTCCAAAGATAAAAACAGATTTGTAGCCCCATCTTCGAAGCATCCAGTTTGCGTAGCCAAGAGACGCAAAAGGATATGCCCTAGCGAGAGATTAGCAATTGTTAATGAGCTCCGTGTTCCACGAACGCAAAGTAAGCCGCTTGTAATCCTGACGATCTGGTCCTGGTGATTCCAAGTGTCTCCTGGAAATGTTTGTTCAGTGTGTCGAGTAATCCATAAGCAAATCCCTAGATGATGGGCCACGAGTTAGTCGACAACAATTCGAGTACGTTTCCCTTTGGCTGTTCAAAGACAAAGTGGGGGGCGGGGAGCAGGTTGCGTACCCAGAGGAAGAAAAGCGCTACCACAATCGAAAGAGGCCAAAGACTCTGGCGAAGGGTGAGGTGAACTGCTGAAGTCACATTATCGTTGCGACGAATGAATGGTGATTTCCGCGCGAAGAATGCTCTGAGACTCATGTTGGGCGGTAGATAGTTTGTCGCTATTTATCCGGTGACCTATACCGCGAGGCACACTGAGGATAAATTCAAGACAAAAAAGCATTGACTTAGAAGGAGATTGATATACTTATGCATTCAGCAAACCTTGTCCCCAGCTCCCCCGATCTTCCCCAGCTTTTACAGTTCACTTTCCTTGGTATGAAAATGAACTTATATTTCTACATGTGGATTTATTTCTTGTTCAGGACGAAGATGCGAGTTAAGATTCGTAGGATATTGCCCTATTAAGGTTTACCAGACCAAAAAGGGGTTAAGTCCCTTCAAGGCATTTCTTGGCGGTCTTGAAGAGGCAATTAAGGCGTCGACGCCGTGGGTTGATTCTAGACACATCACACTGGCAGTCCTGGGTCTCTCCGCCTTTGGCTCGCCTTGCCATACTGCCGGAAAGAAGTGCCTGAACAGGTGACAGAGAATTCACAAAGCGCCCTCCATTCCTCAGCCGAATGCTTCTCCATTCAGGAAGTACTGTATTTCCTGCCTTTGGGTCGTATTTCAGGCTATTGCTTTATGTCTATCCATTCCAAGCAGGTTGAGTAGCTCAAATGTAAGGGCTGGAGCCGGCGAAACGACGTTGTCAAGGGAAGGAAGCGCCTCAAATTCCGCTCTTTTGCTAAATGAGAGTTCGGCGGTTTTTCCTAAATTTGCGGATTTCTTGGGTCATATGCTTTGCAACCCTATCTGATCCGATACATGGAAGCAGTGTAATCGTGCATGTCTTAAGCCTCCCAGATAGCACAACGAATTTTTCTTTCCCGGAAGAGTCAAATGTTGGAAACAATCACGGTGGCAAGTTCACATTTAAATTAGTATTTCGATATACCAAGCGGTGTACGCATTATCGTTATCAAATATCATTAAGGCACAATTATCGGCGGACACCGAAGCCGCGACCTGCTTTCTGACGTTGCCTGCAAACCAAGGTGTAGATAATTCATATAATGTCAAACATACCTTCAGTTCGTTGGGGCATTATCAGTAAGAGCATCCGCCGAGCCAGTGTATCGTGTTGTTGACCAGCTCATAGGCACTGGTCTTGTATCGTCATGGTTTGTGGAGGATCTTGTGCTCTTCAGACCAGACGCTCCCGTCAAGCACATAATACAAGCCATCGGCTCTTCGTCATTAGAGAAAGGAAAAAATTTCGCGTTGAAGCATTGTCCTGACGAGCACCCTCAGATCTACGACAGCCATCGGAGCGTGTACGAGGACCCTGCCGTTGACGTTGTCTACATAGGAACTCCTCACGGATTCCACAAGAAGAATTGCTTAGAGGCAATTGCTGCAAAGAAACCGATTTTGTGTGAGAAGGCCTTTACTCTCAACACTCGAGAAGCTCAAGAGGTGTTCGAGGAAGCCGCGAAACATGATGTTTACGTTCATGAAGCAATGTGGCTTCGCCACCGCCCATTGGTGCAGGAACTACGAAGGCTCCTCCACGATGAAAACATCATCGGAGACGTCTTTCGCGTATTTTCAGATTTCGGACTCGATGTCGATATCCGTAGTCTTCCGCCAACGTCAAGATACAAAAATCCTTCACTGGGTGCGGGGTCAGCTCTCGATCTCGGGATTTATGCGTTAACGTGGGTGATCTTAACTTTAGACCCTGGGAGTCCTCGAGCGTCTGAAACCCCTCAGATCAAGGCCATGCAGAGTTTTCTAGATGGTATAGAAGTGACTACGAGTATTCTGGTCAGCTACCCATCTACAGGCAGACAAGGAATAGCCACATCGTCAACGATGGCATACGGGGACCCGCAGCTCGTTGCCCTTATACAAGGGACTGAAGGATTCATCGAAGTCCACGGAATCTGTCCTTCTGAGCCACTCTCGTTCACAGCATACCCGAAAAGCCATGGACAACCTGGGGGAAGAGTCATCAAGGGCAAAGGGCGATTGTACGAATTTCCACGTTTCGGCCACGGATATGTCTACGAAGCGGACAGCACTGCGTTCGATATTCTAGCAAGACGGAAGGAAAATAGCGTAATGCCTTGGTCGGAAACGTTGAGAGTGATGGCGATGTTAGATGAAGTCAGGAGGCAGGGTGGCACGGTCTATCCCGCTGACTTGTGAATTGTTAGTAGGTAGAAACCCAGGTGCGCGCTGCTATCAGAGGGCAAGAAGAGTGCTTAAGCTTTCGTACTGAAGAATCGCTGTAAAGGATAACTGAGGTACCAAAGTAGAAGCTCTTATTAAGCATAGCATCTCGCAATGCTAGCTGCTCACCGTCAGAGTCGCCAGTCCAGCCCCGGAACTGGCCACCATGACGGTCAAGACTCAAAAGAGCGCAAAACCCCATAGGAAATGGTGTAAGAAATGCAAAATCATAACCAAGAAGTGCAGCAATCCGATTCGAACAGCGGTCATAGAGCATGTTATTCGTAGCTGCAGATTCAGGTAACGTCAGTCTTATGGGGAGTGCACTGAAGGAAAAGGAGGCAATAGTATATTCACTAAGGTCTCTGTGTACTAAGACTTTCTGATCGTGAGTCGTAAGATTGCCGAAGCTGTTACTAATGTCAGGGACCCAGTACCTCTAGCAAAGCATGAGGCTTGGCGGAGCATCCGGCTGTGTAGCTGCAGTAGAGATTCAGGGATGGAGTCCGATGGCTTGTAATAGGCGATGCTCGCTTTTTGGGGAAACATGATACAGAAAACGCTAAGACGGTCATTTACAAGCTTTCCTCGAACAAACCCTCTTTGTGCATTTGTATTAGGTGGTTCTTTGACTCGGGAAGGCTACAACCACGATCTCGGGGAGCGAGGAGACACCTGCTTGGACTTTCCGTCATGAACGTGAGGTGACGGGATATAATCATTGTCCTCGTAAAAAGGTTGGCTACCTGAAGCGAAGATGGTACTTACTCGAGCAGACAAGCAGGGTGCAGCTTCTGTAGCTCTCCTTAGTTCTCATCCTGAGCCACCATGCAGTCCGTCGAATACAATACACACATGCCCCACATTCATCTCTTTGTCTGATGTACCAAGATGAGCAACATCATACCCGGCCCACACAGATCGAGTCGGCCTAGGCGGGAGAAACATGTTCTCCACAGTATCCGTTGCCAATGACGAGTAAAGGATCACCCAATGTAGTGATGACCGGCCCAAGTGCTTGCACACAGGTATCTGCGTCCGTGCCGGGATTGTTCGGGATGAAACACACTCCACTACCGGTCTGAACCCATCCCCAAACCCAACCACTGCCGCCTGGGTTTGTGAGAGCTGCAACACAACAATCATACGCCGAGTTTGTGGTAGTTTGATCAACATCCCGGTAAACCCCCGAACCCCCAGTGAAGCCTTGATTTGTAGGAGTATACAGATTTCCCATATTAACCGTAGCACATGCCGCGTAAACAGTGGTAGTGCTAGCAACGCTGGTCTCAGTTGCGGTTGCCGTGGTGGTGGTGGTACTAGTTTCAGTTGAGGTCGAAGTCGTCGTGACTGTCGTCGTTACCGAAGTAGTGGCAGATGGAACGGTTGTCGTTGTAGCAGTTGTAGTTGTGGTAGTGGTAACCGTGTTTCTACCTGTTGCTGTAACCGTTGCGGTTGTGGTCACAACGGTGGTCGAACATTTCCCTGAGGCGTAAGACACACAGTTAACACCCTTCGGATACTGTTTTTGATTGAGTGATGAGGCTGGTGAGTAGCCTGATTGCGGTCCGACGCTCAGATCGACGTCGATGTCGACGCCCCGCTTCACAGGACCAGCTGGACCATTATAGGTTGCGCCTGGTATAGATGATTGCAATGGAATGAACAGGTCCGGTGTTGGCACTGTCGAGGTTTGAGTAACTGAAGCTGTTGTGGTTGTGGTCTCTGTATCTGTCTCTGTCTCTGTCGTAGTTACTGTGGCCGTCGAAGTGTTTGTGATAGTTGCTGTGGAGACGCTTGTGGGACTGGAATTCATTAGACACACTCATTTTAATCATGCACATTGTTCTCACGCTGTGGATGTCGAAGTTGCCGTGACTGTGGCTGTAGACGTGACAGGTGGCGATGTCGTAGTTGTAGTAACCGTGCTTGTCAATGTCGAAGTGCAGGAAGAGTAGGATGTGGTCCAGCTTGTCTGGGTATTAGAAAGCCCATTTCCCCAACCATAACGCGTATAGCATCGGGAGGAAGCCTTCGAGGGATTTGACCTAGCAGAGTATGCTCGGGGTGGAGCTGCAGAGCTTACGACGGCAAGATATGCCACCACTGTTAAATAAAGATTGCTGAAATACATCACGAGGTGAAAACGAGTGACTCGGGTAAGATCTTGCTTGAAAACGAGCGTGGAATTGCACCGTTTAGGTACAAAGTGAGTACGGGATTGGTCCTAGGCCAAAGGAATCATATTGGAAATAGACCAGGCGGGCAAGACAGAGGCCTCTTTGTGTGTATTTGGGCTCAGCAGCATCTCCTGATGATGGACAATAAACCCAATTTCCCCTAATGCGATGCTTGGCATTCTGCAAGAAGTCTGCACACAAGTGTACGGCTCAAGCTCATGTGAGGCTTAGCTGACTATGGGTCCTGGTATAGCATAGTGTTATTGAAACGTGGAGTAATGCTAGGCGCAGAAGGGCGAAGAAGGGCGAAGGCTTCAACAGCGAGCGAACGCTGCAATGGACTTCCAGACTTTGTCTATGAGTGCATCTGGGTTCGAATTGTCTGCGCGGAACAACATGCCACTCGTCTTAGAGTGGTAGAGCTTAGTCGAGCAAAACGGTGGAATAACCAAAAGAGTGGTCAGTTTCAATTGAATTGTCAAGCTGTTGACCGTGAAGTTGTACCGCGCAAATTTATTGGTTGGTCAAATGGTCGATCTACGCGTTTTTAAGGTAGCATCTCCCACAGGTCTCAGCAGCCTCTTTGAGATCTGGTGGGTTGCGGGAGGGGGGTTGTTATGACGTTTTGTTAGACCTTTTAGGCCCTTAGCCGAAGCTGAAATCATTCGGTGCAGATCCACCCCTTGAAGCCATGATAGAATTGGAAGTGGCGTTGAAGTTCCAGTTCCATTTTCGTGTTCATTGATTGATTGATGTCATTATGCGTCCCAGCCGCCTAACGCAGCTATGCGCGGAGTGTCTAAGACTTCGGCATCCCGCCTATCGTCTTCCTTCCCTGCGCTTCCCTGTGTGAGCTTTTACTTGTATTCCTTGTCTTTTTCCACGGGATGTTGTGCTGTTTCCTTTGGTGGTAGTGGTTTCTTGTGTGCTTGTATCGCTGTGACTACAGCAACGATTGGCCGACACAAGAATTTGGCTTAGTACTAATTACTTCGAAGACTGGCCGGAACTGGTGTGGAACTCGAATTCACAGATCCCAATCTTGATGTGAATGGATATATCTCTTTTCCCGAGGACGTACCCTCCCCCACGACCGACTACTTCTAGGCTCCGTTTGCGAAAAGCCATAGGCCGAGCGAAGATCGATTTTGTACACGAAGTTGTTGTACTTGAAGGAGCACTCCATGTCATATTCGGTGGGTATCATGTCCATTTTCTTGCACACAATTTCTGTTAACAGTAGCCCATTGTCCACATCTATTGATTGGAGCGCAGCTTACCTCTATGTTATAGTTCTCGAAGAGCGTATGTCTGATGAAGTCGATCCGATTTTGGAAGTTCATGTGGTTATGAGTCATCTTAGAGGCGGCTCATGGAAGATCAAGTAAGGATCAGGTACTGTTTGTCCAGAATGTTTGTCCACAATGAGTTTGACATTTGAATAATATGATCATCTTTTCAAATCGATACCACAAAATCTTGACTTAAGCTGCACGTTCGGATATTTTACGCATGTAGTTCAAGCTATGTAGCATCTTAGCTATTGACATATGTTGACGTATCAGACATTCCCGACAGCAGTTAAAGAAACAACAATTGTTCAGAATGCCGAAGCAATATCTTAAGTAGCCAACCGATATCATAGCCAGAGTTTTGTCGAAGAAAACAAGGCAACACACTGCAAACATGATTTACTGCTACCCGTAGCTTGTTGAAATCGGGCAACAGGAAACCTTGCCAGGTATGACCTGGGGTGTGCCCCACTATTGCGCCTTCATGAACATGCGTGGACTCGCCGCCTCAAGCAGTGAAAGTTTCACCAACAACGGTCACCCGATTGCCCAATTCCGCGACATTTGCTGTTGCAATTATTCGAGTTTGAAAGCTGTGGTCTTTACATCATCCAACAACGACTCTCCAAAGCTACCATCGTAGCCATTCTCCGCCAGATACTGCCTAAACTTCGCATCCTCAATTTCAAGGTCACGATCGCGATTAGGGATCAATGTCCAAGAAATAACACCCCCCATTGCCGCGAAGGCTGCGCCGATTAAAAATACTGCCTGCACACCTTTTTGCTCATTGTCGAATGAATTCAGGATCGGCGTGAAAACCTGTGTGCCGATGGCAGCGACGGCTTTACCCATGGCCGCTGCAAGTCCAAGGAAATGCCCACGCAAAGGTGTTGGGAATGACTCGGCGCCGCATAGGAAAGTCGCCACACCGGGGCCCATTTCTCCTAGTCTGCTTGCGCCCGATGCGATCCATGAGCAAGCCTCCTATGAGACAGCCGGGAAGGTAGAAGCAATTAACGACTGTGCCATATCCGATATTCTCTTTCAGCGTGTTGTTGGGATTCAGTTGGCCGATGATGGTTGAGGAAAAGATGCCAAATGGGTATGTTACACTAAGTCTTTCGTCAGCCTTGACATTCACCACTTCCACGCATTTTGCACACTTACAAGTCGTACATGAACCAAGACATCGAAGTCCCAACCATTGGTACCCAATAACGCTCGAGTATGAGCATGTAAGGGATTTTCTTCTTGCGATACTGAGTAGACTCCACCATACGAATTCGAAAGAAGAACAAAAAGATTGGAAGAACGAAGCCAATTCCAAAACAAATCCTCCAGATACCTTCCGAAACACGTTCATTGTATGCAGCGAGCACGATTAAGGCGACGATGAAACCAGTGTCAATAGCAAAATCGGTTGCACTGGCGACCAGAAAGCCACGCCTGCGACGGACATTCTCTCCTTCGTCAGAAGCTTCAGCGCTACCCGTACCGCATACTGGATACTCGCCTGAAACTTGTTAGCAAAAGCGTGCTTGTGTAAAAGAAGCAATACTGACCTCCCGCGCCGAAGCCAGCAACACCTCTTGCAATGATCATCATCTGCAGCAGCATTAATGTGCAACACTTGGAGTACACACGTGGACATAACCGGCCCAAAACATTCCCTGCTGGCTCGTTCCGTGAGCAGCAGTTGCAAGAACCACACCCAACACCAAGAAAATGGTGGCGAAGACGATACCAGTTCGGCGACCAATTTTGTCGATGATGAAGCCGAAAGCAAGCATACCAAATATCTCGCCAATCAAGTATGCATTGGAGAGTCTTGTCTTGATGGTCTTCGACATAGCATCCTTATAGAGATCTGAGAAGAGCGGCTCCATATACCTACAGCATTCGTGTCAGTGTTGCTGTTTTCGTGGCCGCAAGAGCCATTATCACGCACCCGATGATCTGAGCATTGTAGCCATCACAGAAAAACGCAAGGCCCGAGACAAGAACGGTCACCACTGATGAAATTCGGGTGATCTTCGACACAATAATCTCTGATAAAACGGGACCATCTTGGATGTCACTGCCTGGAGTGCACTCTTTTTCGGTCTTGCTGTACCCGATAACGCCCTTGTCGTTGACCATTTTTGGCTTCCGGATCGTCGCTAAGCTTTTTTGAAGTCTTGTCAGCTCGTGGGCAAGACAAGCATTTTATGCTTCTCAGCCGCTATTCCCTGTTGTGGGTCCTCGAAATCAGCAAAGACCCGTTCTTAAACCATTACCACGCACGATATATAGCATAATCGACTTCGCTCCAGTCGTAATCCCACGTGGGCGTCAAAACATCTCTGTTCTTGAGCAGACTTTGCCTTCCGCCGGTATGGTACAGAACCAAATCTGACACCTTTGGCCGAGGAGTTCAAACACGTTCCATGGTGAGCGGTAGCCATTGGGCTGGCTCGAACGACAACTTTAGCTCGACCGTTGTTTCGGTCAACGACCCGAGCCTCTCTCTTCGACAAAGAGGTCCTGACAGGTCGTGATGTAGATCACTTGAGCACGTGGCTCCGCAGATAGGAGATGGGCTCTCTCGGAATTCTCCGTCAATCCAAATTTTGACCTCAAACTCCAGAGATTTTGAAATCATGTTTTTTTGGCTGCGGGCTAACACATTGAACCCAAATCAACATTAGTGTTCTCGGAAGTATTTCACTTCCACTCTAGTGCTTCCGCATATTTGCTGTTATTGGAATAAGAGCCCTGAAATTCCAGCTTGAGCATATCGATTCCGATAGAAGAAACAACCTAAAGGCGAGAAGACAGCGGATCTTTCAAGAAGCGCCGAGAATATCACAACAAAATGTCGGTTGACCAGGCGACCCAAGAATTTTTTAAGGAGAACGGATATGCCATCTTTCGGAATATCCTTGCACCAGGTGAAAAAGCCGACCTTCAAGCATGGGGCCAGGAGGTGCATGATTGGCCCACGGACGAGCAAAGTCCATGGATGCCCTATGAAGTATGCTAGTAGGGGATTATCTGCAAAGCACTTTGTCCTCACTCTTGAACAGGAAGTGAATGCGTCAGGCAAGCGTGTCCTATGCCGCACAGAAAATTTTGTGAATTACCATGCAGGGCTGAACGGAGTCCTGCGAGGCAAGAAACTCCTAAGTATTCTGGGCGATCTTGCTGGCGAAGAAATGGTCCTGTTCAAAGAAAAGATCAATTACAAGTTAGCAGGAAGTGGTTCGTTGACGATGGCTTGGATTTTCATTCGAAGATCTGACATGTTGAGCAGGTGGCTTTGCACCACACATCGATGCTGTCGCCTATACCCATATCAAGGACGTCAAACATTTGACAATCTTGCTTGCCGTAGACCTGACGAACTCGACCAACGGTGGCCTTGAGGTCGTCAACAGCAGCCATAATATGGATATCCCAGTCGGCAAGGATAATTGCCTGGAACCTGACTGGGTAGCAAAGCAAACCTGGATACCAGTGAACCTTGATCCTGGTGAGTCCGAAGACTGAACTTATACACAGCTAGATGGCGTGAAACTGACATAGCGGAGGTGACATTTTGGTTTTTGGTTCTTATCTTGCACACCGAAGCGGCTCAAATCGTAGCGATATTGATCGAAAGGCTCTGTATGCGACGTACAACCAAGCTACCGAAGGTGATATGCATGATGAGTACTATGCTCACCGTAAGGTTGTGTGGCCTCCAATGCAGCTGAGAAAGACCGGTCAGTCGTACGAGGAAGGAGCCCTCCGATATGGTTTCGGCAGTCCCATGCTGAGTGTCGATGCCGGCCAACAACTCAAGGTAAGCATACTTGTCGAACCTGCTCAGTTTTTGGTTTCAATTTGCTGACTTGAATTGTTACAGTTCCACGAGAATGGCGTTGGCAGCACGAATACCTCGACCAGGACCAAGAAGTCACCTCAAGCCATTGCAGCAGACCTGATCAACGTGATTGAAAGCCAGGGCGCTCGGGACTACATTGGTGAAAATGTATCACAAGTTGAACATATCCTTCAATGTGCGTATCTTGCCTCACAGGAGTCAGCTGATCCGGAAGTCATCGTTGCGGCTCTTCTACATGACATTGGCCAGATAATTCCAGAGAACGAGGCCGAGACAATTGCTGGACAAGTGCAATCGATGCACGTCAACCGCAGTGGCAGCTTGACCAACGGATCTGCTAAAGCAACGAATGGAGGGAGTGTGGGGCGCGTTACCCATGAAACCATTGGAGCTCGTTACCTTCAAGTTCTGGGTTTCCCTCAGAAAGTCACTGACTTGGTAGAAGCTCACGTCCCAGCCAAGCGCTATCTATGTGCCACCGAGCCAGGATACTACGGCGCATTGAGTGACGCCAGTAAACAGAGTCTTCAATTCCAAGGTGGACCCATGGCTCCACAAGAAGTCACGGAATGGGACAAGAGCCCTGTTGCGACTCAGAAAGTTCAGCTCAGACGTTGGGATGATGCCGCAAAAGTGGTAGGACTTGAAGTGCCAGGTCTTGAACATTATCGACCAATCATCGAGAGTGTACTGGGTTAGTCGCATATGCAATAGAGATGTTCTGAACCAATTGGAATATGCAAAAGTGAGTAGTCCTGTGGCGTTGCCAAAAAAAAGAGAGAGTTGGGAATGAGGAAGGAAACGAGAATCTGCGGTCGATTTGAGCGCACAAGCACGGGGGATTGTGCTCAGTTGTAGAATTGCAGTCAAAAGATACGCTCATTGCTCTCGAGGAGGATGAAAGGATGCCCTACTACTGTTTCTTTGATGGAGTGAATCTATTCCGCTTCCACCGATGGTTGCGCGGAAAAGCAGAGGGTAGGATAAGTATTGACTGACAACGAGGGAAGCGATGACCTTAAAAGTTCTTAGGTAATAGACAGGTGTGATTATTGGCTTCGGAGCGGATCTTTATTTGCCCCTGGGGGCCTTTGTTAGGGCCTTGTTAGGGCTCGGCCACGTGACCATCCATACTGTGATCAACTCGAACTTGCCAGGCAGCAACTTCGTGAAACTAAGTCTGATAGTCACTCTCTTCTCGACAAACACAGTACAGAACTTCTAGTTGGTGAACCATAAAAGTGCCTTTATGTCGGGCAATGCTAGATCGAACGCTTCCAGCCAAGGATGAGCAATACGCAGCAAGATGTCATCGCCGTTTGCGATGACGACGAAGATGACGATGACGCTGAGTCCTTTCTCAGCCTTGAAGTCTGCGACAAAATCTGCGACGAGTGTCAAAAGCTGGTCAGGTCTTTGCTCGCTGGCGACCCCGACATCTTCGAAGCCAGCTGGAAATACATGAGAATGTGCAATGCCTTTCGCTACAAACCGTCGAGACTATGGGCGTACACTAGTCATCATAGTAATCGACACGATTCATTATACGCATCGCGTATTGCGGGATGTTCTTTATGCACACTGCTGTTTGTGACTTGTGCGAACAGGTACGGGATGCAGCTTTCACCGCAGCCGTATTGTATTCTCGGACTCGATGAACCGGATCGCAGTCTTAAATTCTTTTTGTGCATCTACTATATCCCAACGTTGGAACTTGAAGACGAAGATTTCAACTTCAAGAGCCTGGACTCCTATCCTTTCAGGTTCTTCCGTAGGAATGGGGACGTCTCAGACTTTCGCTATTTCAAAAGTCTGCCGACATCTAGCCTTCTTTCACGATTTTCAGTTTTGAGAAGCCTAAAGTTGGCTGCTAATATCTTGCCTGGCTCTGAAGAAGCAATCGACCGTGCTCGTGAGTGGTATGAAGGATGTAAAGAAAAGCATCCTGCGTGCCGGCGGCGAATTGCTAGTTCACTTCCGAAGCGCGTGCTGGACCTTGCGCCAACAGCATCAGCCAGTGATATCGTCTTGTACGAATCGAAAAGTGAAAAGGCCGAATATGCCACATTGAGCTATTCGTGGGGGAAGTCATTACCACTGACTACGACAAACTTGAATATAGATCAACACCGTAGTGGTCTGTCAACGGAAGCGCTTCCTCAGACATTGCGAGACGCTGTGCGCATAGCTCGCTTACTCGGATTCCGATATCTCTGGATCGACGCTCTGTGCATCATTCAAGACAACACTGAAGACTGGGCAGTTCAAGCTGCTTTGATGACAGACATCTATGAGGGGTCCGCCCTGTGCATCTCAGCGCTTAGCGCCAAAGACTGCAATTCTGGCTTCCTGAAACTGCCAAACCTCTTGTCAAAGGTTGGAGTCTACCGCTACCCTGCCGAGAGCTCCGAATTTGGAGATATCTTCGTTGGCCGGGAGCCCTCTGGTAGATACGGGAACGTGGTTGAAAACTCACATCTCTGTACACGCGGCTGGACTTTCCAGGAAAGGCTGGTCTCACCTGCAAGTCTGCATTTCACAGATGAGGGCATGTTCTGGGAGTGCGCATCTCATTTCGATTCTGAAACCGGGTCGGGAACAACCCCATATTCGCCTTCCGATTGGAAGAATGCATGGACTGCCGCCAGGACCGGGGTGGCAACCGTTCGCCGAGAGCACTTGGGAGAAGGAAACCCACTCTCTCTCGAACGAGCAACTTTGCTACGAAACTGGAGGGATTTTGTGAGCGACTTTTCGGCTCGAGAGCTTACCAAAGGCACCGACAAGCTACCCGCCGTTGCTGGTATCGCCCGAACACTTGCCAACCAGGCCTCGTTAAGTTACGTGGCAGGATTATGGAAGAATGACTTCCTGTCTGGCCTGTTCTGGTTTCGACGACGAGACATGAGCACTTTGGCATTGCCGGATCAAGTCAGGGGTCCCAGCTGGAGCTGGGCATCTGTCGATGGGCGTATACATTACTTGTCCTATTTTGTTCGATACGTCAAGCCTGGGTTAGACCTGGAAATACTCAGATATGATGTCAAAGAGGTGCAAGAAGGCACGTTCGGTCAAGTCCTGTCCGGTTCATTCACGGCTCGGGGATGGCTCCAGCCTGTTATCCTCGACAGATCGAGGCCTACAAGTCGAGACGACCATCCACATTCCGCCACCCTAGTCGAAGGTATCCTTCCTGGTGTCTCGACCACGTGGGTGCTAGACCGACCCTCACAGTGGCCCGAGACTCTCTGCTCATGCTTCTGCCTTAGACTTGGAGTCTTCGATGAAGACCGTAGAGATTCCGTGGCTATGCTTCTCGTAGTCGCTACTGGCGCCCACACGAATGGGTTTCGACGCGTTGGTGTCGGTCATACACAGGCATGGGGAGATGAAGAGACTAATCGCGCAATTGACTATGACATATTCGTGGCCGGCAAACGCATGGAGTTGACTATGGTGTAATACAGTAGGATGGGAGAGCAATATTTAGGTGAAGCTCGCAGTTTTGCAGACATTGGGCGACTATCTGCAGTCTACCACAGCTTCTTTGTACTCAAGATCCATTTATGTACAAATGATACTTCAGTACTGTGGTGTTGTAATGCATGCAGAGGTTGTGATGAAGAACTAAACACAGTTTATAGCCCCACTAATCGCACCTTTCACAGCACACAGATTCTGCAGAGATCAGCTTAGCGCTTTTTCAAGTGCCTAACCATTGTCATTATGTACGATAGGATCGCTTGTTGGCCGAACAAGAACAGGTCGAGCCAGAGAGCGGTCTTTTCGGCAAGAACACGCATGTCTAAGAAAACTTCATCAACATAAGAGAGTAGAGTACGCTTTGAAACCATTCATACTGCCCAAATGATGATGATCGTTGAGATCAAGGTGTTTGGGCCAATCCGCCATGAATGCATGCTGGACAAGTGGGCTGAGGTCGAAACCAAGGAAGGCGGGAGCAAATGGAAATAAAAGCTCTGCGTCAGAGATTGTATGAGATACATGAAAAATGAATGGTTCCTTTGAAGGTACAGGAGTAGAAATTTATCTCGAGAATCAGACATTCTGGTCTTTTGGACACATGTACAACCAGCATCGTGCGAAAGGCAGAGCGGCTGTAGCTAGTGCTGCGAGTTTTGACAAGACACTGTAGTCATCACATTCCCGGACTTCTATACAATATGGGAAGAACAAGGATTTGGAAGAAAGAAGAAAGAGAGAAGACAAAGGCAGAAAAGGGCGATGTATTTGTACGAAGCAGTTCGGAGGCAGAATCTGCTCACCATGAACAGGCGCACGTACGAATTTTTCTTAATTAGGCAGAAGAGCCGATCGAGTTGCGTGGCGTTTCACAGTATAGAAGGGGCGCTCGATAAAACCCCCAAGTTTATCAATTGGTGCATGTTTATGGAAGGACCTCTCAGAGTAATAACCCGACTGTTCTTGCGGAAGCTCCAGCTTCCATTGTACGAGAAATTTGCCTTGCACGTTTCAAGCTTCGCGTCGAAAGACATGGTGCACGCCGGCAGGAACTATCTCCTGGAGGGGGCCTGCCTTTACAACTGACCGCTACCATTCGTACCTTCCTCGAGCAGTAAATAGTCGTACATATAACCGCGATTTTACAATAGTTTCTCTATTCTCTTCTTTTCTCTCTACAGCATCACCGCAGGATGATTTTGAAGAATAGGTGAAGCTTCTCGGTCTTCGGACTGGGTTGCGATGACCGGACTTCTATACTCTGAGGTATGCATCCCTTTGACGTTGTCAGCTTGCCAGCTCCTGCTCGCTCACACCAGCGCCGATTGAGTTCGGTGCAATAAATTTTTGGAACCTCCTCGGATGCCGTGGCCTTACACTCCGCCTTGTGCTTCTGACTACTTTTTCCACCGCTCATTTTGCCTGGGGCAAGTGTTCGGAGATGAAAGTCAACTTTGCCACAGCCGTCATAATCTCCTGTCTCTTTGCCCAAATCCAAAAAAAAAATGGTGCACCCCTTCCGCATACCTGTCAAGACGGCTCTGCTGCCCATGGTGCCCGACTTCTGGGCCAGGGAAGTCCAATATCGCAGAAATGTAAGTTTTCCTGACCCTAGTAGCAAAGGAGCCGTCGAATGGTTGACCCTTTTGAGCAGTGCCTATCATTTACCCGCCTCGTTCGAAAGATCATCCAATGATAGAACACATCCATCGAGCAGTACCCAGCGGGTTGCCCCATAAGAAAGACCATACGGGCAAGAGAGTGAAACATCAGACTTCAAGCACTTCAAGATATAATGTTGATGTGATGACCCAAAGATGGCGAATAATGAGTCTCATGTATGTGCAGCATTGGTAGCGTACATAGATAGTCTGCCAGCCCATAGGTGGAACCCGCATCCTGAGCACGTTGAGTACGTTTACGGAGGGCTACGCTGTCAAGTTGTCGAATGACGGCCAGATGGGCCTCGAGTGTGCGTAGTGCATTCAATCATTGGCAACATGCTTTTTGAAGTTCGTAGCAGGCTTGCAGCGCTACTGCCGCCGACTATTCCAGATCAGCGGTGGCCAGTTGCGCGAAGTTGTTCTCTTACGTCGTTGCTAAGATTAGTATCATCGTTGCCTCCCCTATCCTCGCTTTGCGTAAATGTAAGTAGAAGATCATCTCGTGTGATCCCTTTTTCTTCTCGCTAAAGGCTCCACTATGTTGCGCGTAACGATGCGCAATGTAAATTCTCGAGTTGCGTTGCGTTGCGTTGCGTCGTTGCACAGCTGGCCACCGCTGCGGCATAAGCGAAAAGTAAAGTTCCTTGCACCTAACAGCAGCGCAGACAAAGCGTCAACACCTGACGGTAAGGCTCAGCAGTTTTAGCTATGGTCAAAACACTGATGTAGAAGTTGTATGCTTTGTTTCTTATGCTGAATACTCCAAGGCGAGAAAATCTATAATGATGCTCTACTGCGGAGGGTAACGCCAAGGCTAGGCATCCCTATTGGTGAGACATTAATAGCAGTAACGTTTCGTTGGGCTCACTGGGTCAGGCTCTTTTAACAAGGCTGAAATTCCGATATGTTGAAATTATGTTTTTTGGCTGCGGCTGACCCAGTGAACCCCAGTGACCCATGGAGCCCAACTCGACGTTAAGCGTTTCGGAAACGTTTCCCCTCTTGCAGCCCCACAGTTTCTGCCTGGATATGGAATGTGTTGTTTCGTTCGTCTATCTCCTTCCCTCTGGCTTCATACGCATTTAGACGAAGTCGTTGTCATTAAATGCTCGCTTGCTAGTATGAGACTGCTCAACGCATATACATTGAAATTCAAGGAAATCTTCGACCCGGCGAAGGAAAGGTATGCAATACTATCCCATGTCTGGTCGGAAGACGAAGTGAGTTTCAAGGAATTCGAAGAGCCCGCCCCAGACACTGCTCGTAAATCTGGATATGAGAAGATCCTCAACGCTGCTCGGCTTGCAGCCTATGAGGGTTTCTCCTACATCTGGATAGACACTTGCTGCATCGACAAGAGTAGCAGCGCAGATCTCTCCGAGTCGATCAACTCAATGTATAAATGGTACCAGAGGCGCGAATCTGCTACGCATATCTGGCAGACACATGGTCCGAAAGTCACTTGGAAGATAGCCTTTGGTTTACTCGTGGGTGGACACTTCAAGAACTCATCGCTCCATCTAAGGTGGTTTTCATCTCGGCGAAGTGGGAACGCCTCGGCACGAAGCAAGACCTGGCACCTCGACTTTCGAAGATAACCGGCATTCCTGAGCACTTCCTCAGACAGCGTTTTGTTAGAAGAGAAGCCTCAGTAGCTCGGATAATGTCTTGGGCTGCCGGGCGCAAAACAACTCGGAGAGAAGACATAGCATACTGTCTGCTTGGGTTGTTGGACGTCAATATGCCGATTTTGTATGGTGAAGGTAACAAGGCTTTCTTCCGCCTATAGAAACATATTATGGAGGGCTCCCTTGACAAGTCGATACTTGCGTTCGAACCGCTCGAACAGCCTCCAAGCGACGATGAAGACCATCAAGACATCAGAGACTGGGCTTTTCTCGCCAGATCGCCAGTACAGTTCAAGAATTCAGGTCGGGTACATCTATTCGGGATGGGATCAGATCCGTTTGCGTTAACAAATGCTGGGTTGTAGATCAAGCTAAAGATGCGAGCGGCACGTAAGATGCCCCCCGATCTTATGGATTTTGCTACGGTCACTCAATACCAAGTCTATGAGGCGGTGTTGGGAAAGAATTCCTTGGGGAGTTTGTATGCGCCCGCAGACTCTGTCGACGACTCTGTTATAATATATCTTGTGAATGAACAAGGATATCCGAACCCGAAGCTGCGCTGGCCAGGGAAGCCGACCATCCGAAACATTGATAATGAAAAAGGCTGGACATGGAAAGAAGTCATCATCAATAACCCCTTCTCTTAAAAGCAGCTTGTGTGGAATTCCGAATTTCCACGTGGTAAACTCTTCCCTAAGGCCATGTTGCTACTTCTAGCAGATATAGGGGACGAAGAGAGCCAGCGAGGGTATTCCGTCGCTGTTGGCGAAACCACAGAGTTGATGAGTGATTTTGCACTGACATTTTCGGCATAGATGCGACCTTATCCGAGGAAATCTCACTAAACGGGTCTGACCAACGGTTGCTCCAAAATGCCAAAGACATGTGTGATTCGAGTGCAGAAGTGTTCTCAGTGTCTACAATTTGTTCCTCTCAAGCAGTAAATCTACTACTCTAAAGTAGACATCCATGGGTATATCTTGTGTGCCTCTACCAAAATTTGTATTTGGCTGACTGCTACTAGTAACATATATCGGACGATGAAGGATTACGGTCACGTCAAAGGTGAAATTGCGTTAGTCAGTCGAGTGCGGTGCTGCCTTTTCTTCTCTTTTCGTTCTTTAAGAACCGATGGCTCGATGTCATAATGAAAAGTCAAAGAGCCCCGATTTGTGTTTCATTTTGAGACGTTGAGCTTCAATGTCCCAATCGCCGTCAGCTTGATCTCTTAACCTTTGTTGGTGTATATGTACTCATGTACGTGTTTTCACGTAATACTGAGAAACAATCCAGCCTGTTGAATCAATCTCTAGCGGTCTTTTGTTTCCAATCTTCGCTCGTATCGAATGCCTTGAGCAGCATGTCCGGCTTGACAGGACTAAACCCGTAGGCAATCATTTTTAAATGCAACGAACTCGCACCATCGCCGTGTCCATCCCACAGGCCTCGATCGTTCTTCAACGGCACAGTTCCACCGCAGTCCTTCTCTACCACGGAATCCAAAAAGGTCTGTCTAACGACTGCCATGTCTCTCTCCTCCGGCTTCGTTTCGTCCATCAGCACATTCGCCAACCGCTTGCCTTTGGCCAGAGTAGCGTACTCCTCAGCCCACTCCGGCTCTACACCGAGGTTTTCGGCGCGCTCTCGAATGCGTGGGAGATACTTCTCGACTACTTCCTTCTTCAGCAGCGGGTAATCCCGTTGAGCCGCGCGTGCTGCCTCGTACGTGTTGTCGAGCCAGTCACGGAATACTCCCATAGCGGCTTGGATATTCGCGTTCGTCTTACTTGATGGATGATTCGCGGCACGGTGATACATGGTGTTTATGGTTTGGAACTGGTAGAGAAGAGAACGGTTCGAGACGAGCACAATGGTGCGCCTCGCTGTTTCTTCATCCTTGAACCCCATGCCGTGGAGTGTCGTTGATGGGTTATCATCGGTGTATAGATGCGAGTCGTTCCCACTCCTTGAGTTCCGCGATGTTTTCGCACCTTGAGATTGCACGTTGACCGCTGAACGTGAGACATCGGTGTCAAGCTGAGAATAAGGTTTTGCTCTCTTGGCAGTCGAGCTTGTTTTGGCGGAAGATTTGGCTGCGCGAGGCATTCTGCAGGGCGTCCTTGGGGCACCCTGGGGTCTGGTCTGAGCCCCTGATCATTGGCTGATCACGCTGATTGTCGAAAATCAACGGATAGTGCCAAGCTTACGTCCGGAAAGGAGGGCTTGGCATGCTTAACTTGATTAAGAGTTTGTTTCCCCGATCAGGGCTTAGCAAGGGACAGGACAAGGCGACTGCGGCGGGCAAGGGTCGGGCACGTCGGGCAAGCTTGAACAATTTTTCCAGTACTCCGTATTATTTCGTGGCTGATTTCAGGAAAGACAAAAGGGGCGTCACCATGCAGGCACCCGACGCTAATAGACACTAACCCAAACAAAGAAATTAGATGCCACATGGTTCTACCAGAGACTCGCGCTGGAATCTAGAGGTCTCTTGGAAAATTTCGGGTTGATGAGGCTCATGTCTGGGTCTAACCGGTGCGAGAAGAATGCTAGAAGATCGGAGCAGAGGTTGCTATTATTAGAGGCCAGGAGCTTGCAATCCCAAATTAGCTTTACCCCATGCCGACACGCGACCGTGTGTTTGCTCTTTCGGTCTGCTTTAGTTGGAGTGTCCATTTCAGAGGCAGAGTAATGCACTTCCGATGTGTCATTCATTCTGCCATAGTCAGCAGCTGCAGGGCGCCTTCAAAAAGGATACAAAAGTGAAGACGAAGGTTGATTGAGCAGTAAATCCCCTTGGACTCTTGCTCCGAACCGGTCTTCCACGCCTACTCCCTAACTTCAATACGAGTGATACGAATGTAAATGAGATGGCACTAGAACGCAGCCACCATGTGGTTAATCCATACCTGCATCCAGTGAACGTGCCCGCAATCAAGTCAAGCTGAGTTTTTAGGTAATACAGGAAGGACGGTGTGCTAACGGATGATCCCTGGCGATAGTGCGCGAGACTGAAACACGCAGGTGTTTAAGCACTTCATGGCTCTTTCACATGAACGTCGCTTCCGAAAGTCAAATTCACCGCGGCCGTTCACAGGTTGGCTACAATATTTGTCAAAATGCCTTGCCAACAGACCTAGGCTTTGTTGGCGTAAATGAGTCTTTCTTGCCCTTGTCGAAAACCGTGCTAAAGCAGATTACCCAGCTGCACTGATGGGCAGCTATTTTGCTAGAACCATGCTACCCTTTGACAAGGGAGAAGCAGGTGCCCACAGTCCCTCATCTCGTGGGAAGGTATAATATTGGTGATCGACCCTCACGGTCTTGGTTATTTTTCAGACACAAGAATCTTGAAATCTTGAAATCTTGAAATCTTCTTCGCTACAACAAAGAACACCACCAGAGTCAAAATGAAGACAGGCACATCTTTCCTCACTTGCATGCTCCTTACGGGCACAGCCTTCGCCGGCCAACCACTGGTATCGAAGCGATCACCACCAGCGCGATCACCACTTCTCGGCCGCCAGTACAGCTGCGGGTACGGCGAACAAGAATGCGGCACTGGCTGCATCCTCCTGACCGACACGTGCTGTCCTGACCTAGCAGGCGGATGCCCGATTGGCTCAGAGTGCCAGATGGGCGACAACGGCGAATACGGCTGCTGTGACATTGGCGAAACCTGCTCTGGCGACGGCGGAGTTATCATAACAGGCATCGGCGGCGTCGACACCGCCACCTACACCTACACAGACGAGTCGTCTGCCACCTATACTCCTCCACCAGCAGCAACTTCGGAGTGGACATACTCTTCGTACACCACCGACACATCCTCCTACAGCTACTCCCCATACAGCTACAGCTACTCGTCATACAGCTATTCTTCATACAGCTATTCCTCGTACAGTTACAGCTACGGCGGTGAGGCCAGCGGCACAAGCAGTGATATTACCCAAGCCACGTATGCTGGAGGACCAGACTCGACGGCGACGGACTCGACGTATTCTCCGTCTCAGTCGGTCGCTTCTTTCAGCTCGGAGGGAAGCGCTCAATTCCAAGTTGGCAGACACGGTGTTTTGGCAGCATCGGCAGCAGTCGGTGGCTTTGTGCTAGGCGCGATGTTGTTGCTGTAAGAGCAGCGAGGAAGTGGGGATGTTGGGCCGGTTCAATTTGTATTATTTCCCTTTTTTTTCTTTCAATGAATATACCCTTTTTTTCTTCTGGAAACTGGTGTTAGCTACGCAGTTTCGCAGAGTCTGACTTCACGACCTTGTTAGAATTGTTTTCATCAACGCGCTTCGTGTTAAAGTTCCGTCCTTCAAATGTAGTAGTCGATCCGCAACTAGCAGAGGGTCTCGTAAAAGCCCAAGTTTTGGACTGACGGCCGCTTACCTAATCGATGGTAGCTTTCCCCAGATTTCGGCAAGTCTCTCGCGATAAAAATACGACCTCGGCTTTTCTCACTTCTCGGGGCACGGCAATTCTCTCGGATATTGCCCTTCCTTCCCTCGACTTTTCCACGCCGGAGATGTAGCGACGGCCTCTCAGCAAGCACGCAGGGTGCTTTAATAGCCTAGTCGTCTATAGTCAAAAGCAAGAAGTCCAGAATGTCGAGCAGTTCCGGTTCCGGCACGGCTCCCCCGCCGCTGTCCAGCCTCCGGGTCGTTGAACTCGCTGGCCTCGCCCCGGGACCGTTCTGCGGCTTCCTGCTCTCGTCGTACGGAGCATCGGTGCTGCGCATCGACCGGCCCTCGACATCCGTCAGCTCCGACCTGCTCACCTCGTACAAATCCTCAATCGCACTCGACCTCAAATCGAAAGCTTCACATTCGCTGCTCCTCTCCCTCCTCTCCCGCGCCGATGTCCTGATCGACCCCTACCGGCCCGGGGTCCTGGAGAAACTCGGGCTCGACCCCGTCACAGTCCTACAGAAGCTCAACCCGCGCCTCATCACAGTGCGGCTGACCGGCTTCCGCCGCGACGGGAAATACAAAGACATGGCGGGCCACGACATCAACTACCTAGCCGTGAGCGGGGTGTTGTCGCTGCTAGGCGCCAAAGACACGCCCCCTCTGCCACCGGGGAATCTCCTCGCCGACTTCGCAGGCGGGGGCCACGTCGCATTCACCGGCGTGCTGCTCGCACTGATCCACCGCTCGCTCAGCGGCAAGGGCCAGGTCGTCGAAGCCAACATGGCCGACGGGGTGAACTACCTCGGCACGTTCCCACGGCTACTGCTCAACACGCCGATGTGGAGCGGGCCGCGCGGCACCAACAGCCTCGACGGCGGCGCGCCCTACTACGGCTGCTACGAATGCAGAGATCCCGGGCGCTACATGTCGGTCGGCGCGCTGGAGCCGCAGTTCTTCGCGGCCCTGCTGCGCGGGCTCCAGCTCACGGAGGACCAGCTGGTGCCGGAACGCGGCATGAGGCGCGACGACAAGCGCGCCTGGGAGCACATGCGGCTTGTCTTGACGGCGCGGTTCAAGACCAAGACTCGCCGCGAGTGGGAGGACATCTTTGATGGCACCGATGCGTGTTGTGTCCCCGTGCTGACGTTTGAGGACTTGAAGGAGCGCGACTACGATTTTCGCCCGATTGTCGGCTTGACGAAGAGTCCTGCGAAGCCTGTGGATGCTGCCTACGATGGCAACCATTTGAGGCCTAGCCATGGTGGCGAGAAGGTCTTGAAGGACTGGATGGGGTGGGAGAGGGGTCGCGATTGGGATGTGGCGGGGAATGGGGCTGCTGAAGCGCGGACGAAACAGACTGGAACAGGACGTAGTAAGCTGTAGTAAAAATACTGTTATGTAGCAGGACGTAGGAAAAAGGCAGCAACAACCTACAAAAAATTCAGAAAAGGATAGACTGACTGACTGGACGAAAGGCTGCGGATCCTGGGGACTTTACATAGAGCGGCAAATCCCGATCCCCTGCGAGATTCCTCTGCAGGGTTTTTGACCTACGCCTTCCCCCCTTGAATCTACGTATCTACATTTGTACATCCACTCATTTCCTAGTATTGGCATAGCTATGGTTAGCATAGCACACCAAGCTCACCGGGGAAGGGAAGAGGGGGGCTAAGTCGAACGAAATGAATGACGTTCCAAGCAGGAAGAACCGATAGAAAGTAACGACAATGAGATCGACCATCACTGTAGCCTGCAGGGCAACAGAATTCACTACCAGAGGCAAAAAACTATGCTCATGCATTCTCTAGATTTACCCCATGCCATGCCTAACCTACCAAATTGTGTATACATATCGACTACTATCTTCTTACCTATCTAATTTTATGTTAAAAAAATTTCACCACTCAGCCGACACCCCCGCCGCAGCAGCAAGATCATCCGCATTGACCAGCGCCACACCACTCCGCAGCAGCTGCACCCACACCGCGTTGCGCGTACTCAGCGGCCACGCGGGGGTATCCCAGTAGCGCGCACCGATGCCCTTTTCCGCAGCAACGGCCAGCTGAGCCTGCAGGGTCGCGAGCTGCTCGCTGGTCAGCGCCGTGCCGTTGACAGAGCCGATGTAGCGCGAGAACTGGGTTGATGCGATGGGGGAAATGCTCGATGTGATGTTTGATTGGGTTGAGTTGAGTAGCGCCAGGTCGGCGTCGTAGAAGTAGTCCCTACTTACGCTTTCCGAATTACTGTTACTGTTGCTGTTTTCATTATTGTCGGAGTTAATGTCGGAGCTAGAGTCAGAGCTGGGCGGGTTGACGACGAGCTCAAGAGGCGTGTTCCCCGTCCCAATCACGGTGACGGCGCCATAGCTGATGGTCCCGGTCGTGCTGTTGACGGTCGTGAGATAGCCTGCGGAGCGGAGCGGGTCGAGAGCACGCACGACGGCGGGGAACGTTTCGGTGCCGTTTGTTTTGACGTCGACCCAGAGGTACAGCGTTTGCTCGGGGGTTGTGTCGAAGACGCCGTTGTGGGTTGGCGTGTTGGCGCTTGGGACGAAGGGTGAGGCTGGGTTCTCACGCTGCAGGACTGATAGGATTGGCTGGATGTAGAGCGCGTCGAAGGTGCGGTTGGCTGTCAATGCGGATTCTTCGTGGCCTACGTGCAGCGTGTCGTTGTATAGCCAGACGTCTGCTTCCACGGAGATGCACCCGTATGAGAGCGCTGTGTAGAACGGGAGGTCCCGCCAGTAGTCGTTGTGTGAGTGGATTGCTTTCTGTGCAGGTTTTGAAGGTTAGTCAGTAGGACGATGATAGTGTTATTTCACACTACTAGTGGCAGTGGATGATAATGCACTGCGGGTTTCTGGGAGAAATCACCTTACCGGGATAATGCCTCGAGTGAGGTCGGTTGGGTACGTGTATAGATCGCTGCCGTGCGTGTTGTCAAGGATATTCTGTAGTGCACTTGATACGTCTGGGCCGCGGTCTTGCTGGGATTGCCTGCTATGAAGCCGTCCGAGCGGAATTGCTGTGGCTGAGAAAGAGTATGCCGCCAATATGACGGCTGCAAGTGTTTTGACCTGCATATCGACGTGTGCAATCAAACACTGTCTCGTGACGTTCCGAGCTTTAGTGATCTACTTTGCAATCCGAAGGGAAGACCGAGGGAGAGCATTATGAAGTGCGTTCTATATTTTCGTCAGGCCGGCTTGGAAATTCCATCTGGCTGACCAGGATTCCGCGCGTCATCCGACTCCAGTATGACGAGGTACTTTTCTATTGGGGCTTGAAGCGGACCGAAGCATCCTCGGCACGGTTCCTGACTAACAACCCACAACCCTGAGTCTCTCGTCGAGCCAATCGGCGTCGTCGGCCGCACACGTGCAAGTCCCAGCCTACTACTCGCTATTAACTCCTTTGGTCACCAGCGAGCGGATCCTGTTCATGCGTTGCTTTAACTCATTGATATTCTATCTATTTATCTACAGCTCAGTCTTTGCATTGCTGCCCAGCTGAAGGTCAATGGTCCAATCAGAACCGATCTTCACTGTAGGATTCTTGACAACCGCCCAAGCAGCCTTTCCGCCCACTGCAGCATGATACGAAAGACCAGCAGTTGTGCCAGCCTTGACACCTTCACCAGTGACTTTGACTTCTGTCTTTCCCTGCAGAGTTTTTGGAATGTTGACGATGATGATGCGCTCCACCGTAACGCCGTTCATCGTTTTCAGATAGGCAGCCTTCTTTTTACTGTCTTTGGTTTGGTAGTTGGCCGAGATGTCCTCGGACTTGAGAGCGCCATCTTCGACCTTGAACTTACGATGGATGAAGGCGCCGTGCTCGAATTCATATGTCTCGCCATCATCAATGTACAACTCTCCTTCCGCGCGGCCGTTCTTGTCGAGCACCACGACGAGAGTGTAGGGATCCCACTTCATCAGCCCACTTGACCGCCTGGGTCGGTCTTTTCTTGCGAAGATGTGTCCGCCTTGCATGAGAAGCGGAATCTTGTCCAATGGAGCTGCAATAGTGTGATGCTTTCCAGCACCTCGATATGTCTGGAAAGTGTTGTAATCATAGTAAGTTTCATCGTCAGACAAGTAGATGTCCACGGATTCGCTGCCTTCGGTGATCACTGGCTTGACCAGTAAGCCCGTAGAGCCAACGTAGAACTGGTCATCGATTGCAAAGCCAGCTTCATCTTGTGGGTGTACATAATACTGCGCGCGGATGATTGGAACACCACTAGTGGCTGCCTCGCGAAAAGCCGTGTACCACGAAGGCAATAGAGAATAGCGTAGTCTCAAAGCTTGGGTCATGATCTCGGTGTATGGTGGCCCGAGTAAATATGGTTCACGGCGCCGGGTATCAATGTGCGCATGACCCCGGTAGAAGGGGTAAAACGCACCGGCCTGGTACCAGCGTGTCTGCAACTCTTTCGACGGGTTGCCAAAGAAGCCACCCACATCCGCGCCTGCAAATGGAAAGCCAGCTACACCTTGGTTCAAGACCATGGGAATGCTCGCTGCCAAGTGAGACCAGCTCGCTTGATTATCGCCTGTCCACATTGCACCGATTCTCTGAGAGCCAGCGAAAAATGAGCGAGTCAATGCGAAGGGCCGCACTTGCTCGCCTTTAGCTCGGGAGATCAGCGCATGATGAGTGGCGTTGTGAAATGTCATGCCATTGATGTTGTGCACATCTCGGTGTTCCCAATTACCGTAGTGGATGTTGTCACGCGGCATTGTCACCTCGGGACCGTTGAATACTGAAGGCTCGTTCATGTCGTTCCATATGTGAACATTGGACTGGACTCCCTTCATTTTGTCGTACGCGAATAGCGACTTCCACCATTTTCGGGCAGCGGGATTGAAACAGTCGATCCAGTGCGACGAACCAGGCCAGCACCAGCCTTCGAAAATGTTGAAATCTTTGTTTTTGACAGCTAGATCCTTTGACTTGAGCTCCTCAACAACAGGATAGCCGGCCTTGTTCTTGATGTGAGGGTCGATGATGATGACCAGTTTCCGTTCATGCTCATCGAGCTGTTTCTCCATGCCGATGGGATTAGGAAAGGTGTCGTCATCCCAGGTGAAATATTGCTTCTCGTCTGTGTACTCGAGATCCAGCCAAATGACATCGTAAGGTATGTTGTGCTTGTCGAACTTCCGATCGACGTCCTTGACGTCCTCGTCACTGACATAGTTCCAGCGGCATTGATGATAGGCAAGTGCGAACATCTGAGGCATGGTCGTGTAGCCTGTCAGTTCGGCATATTTCTTGGAAAGGTCTTTCGGCGACGGGGAGAGCATGATGAAGACGTCCATCACGCCAGCCTCGGAAATCCAGTGTGTTTGAGTGTCAGTGTGGCCGCCCAGGCCCAAAGTGGTGCCTTGGTGTGATTTGACGATGTCGACCCAGGTCTCAGCAGCGTTAAGCCAGAAAATACCGACTGTGGCATCCTTGTTATGAGCCTGCATGAAAGGGATAGATCCGTACAGCGTCATTGGACTGTCGAGCTCGTACTCGAAGACGTCGGAATTGAAGAAGCGATATGGCTGGTCATAGTTTCCTTCTCCACCACGAGTCTGTTTCAGAGACAGCGGACCAGCGTGCTCAGGCAGGCCATAGACGTGCGAGAATCCTGGAAATGTGATGTCCATGGCTATACTCTCCGGCCCTTTCGGCTTGGAGTCCGTGTTCCCACCAAAAGCCTCCTCCCACCAGGTGCTTTCGTCTTCCTGTGGCACGGCCAGCTCTTCTTTCTTCTCGTCGTCTTTGCCCTCCTCTTTAGTCGGTCGCTCCACCTTCGGCCTCCAATGTTCCACATTCATGAAGCCTCGATCATTCAGGACGACTTGCTTTTTGTTGTTGGCGGAAAACTCCACAGCAAAGGGTGCATAGGTGATGGTCGCAGAGTACTGATTAGACGATCCCCACGTCACTGTCAAGGAAGTATCCTGCTTATCGACCTTTCCGAGCTTTTGATGTTGAAGACCCGCTCCAGTCAAAGCCCAATTCCCAGCTTCATTGTATCGCTCCTTGCGAGCCTTGCTGCCGTGGCGAAGCTCGATCTCGCCTCTCCGCCTCTTCTCCTCATCGATCTGTATTCGTGCACTGCCAGAGTCCAGAAAGGTGACAGTCAGAGGCAGTTTAACCTTTTCAGAATTGGAGATAGTCTTGAGGATGGTCCCATCAATCTGGCCATTTTTCACTTTGATCGAGTTGGGATCGAGCCGGTAGGGAGACACTTGTCGGCCCCTGGCAGTGATATCGTCTGCTAACGCATGATTCCGCTTGCAGAAGCCGGACTGATCACACCGCTTGAAATCGTGGTGCTTTACTCCCACCACTGATTAAGATTAGCTTGTATTCCTCTTGACGGGCTTTGGAGACAGACCTGCTGGTACCAAGCACAGAAGTAGCACCAGAATCAAACACAGCGACAGCCACAGTGGCTGCCGTCTCGAATTCCGGGCCATTTTGTTGATGAGTGTGTTTCCAGGACAGGCCACACCAGTCCTGTTCGAACGAGTTGCTGACAACACACGTATCCCCAAAATCTCCCCGTACCAAATTCCACCACACAAAAAGGTCGGCCGCTGACCGCATGCTTTCCCAATCGGGAGGGGACGCTAATAAGCTTTGGGACCTGCATGCAACATCGGCCAGGGCGTCTTGGGCCCCTAAGAGAACACGCTAAGGGTGTCGGGCACTGGCACTGCGGTTAATAGGGTCTCCCTCGCTGCCCCTCCAAGCACAAGTTCCCCACTGTGCCCACCGCATTGATATTTAGGTAATACTATTAATTAGCAGATCAAAATTTGTGTGCACAGTCAAAAAAGTCAAGACTTGATTTTATTTTCCAAAAGAAACGCACAAGATACTCCTTCAACATGAGTGCTAGTGAACGAACGTAAGCGTGCAATTCTTATCATGTTGTTGCTGTCACATACTAACACACACATCGCAGCTTCATCGCAGTCAAGCCAGATGGCGTCCAGCGAGGTCTCATCGGCGACATCGTGTCTCGATTCGAGAAGCGAGGCTTCAAGCTGGTCGCGGCCAAGCTGGTCAGCCCTGGGAAGGCTCACCTCGAGAAGCACTACGAGGAGCTGAAAGACAAGCCATTCTTCCCCAAGCTCGTCACCTGTATGTTCTCCAAAAGGCTTCTCACACCTCCATCGCGAGACCTTTTCTCCAATCTGACCAAAACTAATCATCCTTTTCTTGCAGACATGCTTTCTGGCCCAATCTTCGCCATGGTCTGGGAAGGACGAGATGCCTGCAAGACCGGTCGAGCCATTCTCGGTGCCACCAACCCTCTGAATTCTGCACCGGGCACAATCCGAGGAGACTACGCCATTGACACGGGCCGAAATGTCTGCCACGGCTCGGATGGAGTCGAGAGCGCCAAGAAGGAGATTGCCCTGTGGTTCAAGCCTGATGAACTCGCCGAATACACGAGTGCTCAATTTGATTGGATCTACGAGAAGCCATAGAGGCAATGACTGAGCCAATGAGAATAGAAACAGATCTGTCAGGTACCACATCTTGTATACTCGACCAGCGTTGGTTACCAGCTCTTGGGGCTTCACGAGGTTTTGGGACATGATGGATAGAGCAATGCCACTTAAGAGGCTAAACGAAGAAAATAAATAAATTTTATTATCTCCCAAGCTACCAAGTAGTTGTTGACTGTAGGGGTTCTTGGCGGGTTCTGGGTTCCAATTCCCATTCTCGCACTTTCTGCGTCTTGATAAGCACGCTTATTAGAGCTCAACTTGTGGATAGGATTGGTTGGATGCACGATTCCTTGAAATCTCTCGATGGTAAATACCTTCCTCGGTAGCATAGCCATCTCTTCGAGCTTATCATTGGTCTAAGCTAGCAGCAAGAATATGACGAGACAGCTCGTTCATGATGGCTGAAAGTGTGCTAATCTGAGCCGATTGCCTTTGTGCAAGACTGATGAATAGCCTGCAATTGGTTCACTTTGATAACAACAACTCCTTTCGTCGATGAATCCCCCTAGTCGTACGCTTCCTCCTCGGCCTCTTCAATCTCCTCCTCGTATTCCTCTCGCGCTTCCTCAGCCGCTTCTCGGTCGCTGCTCGACGCATCTGAATCAGCCGCCTCCCGTTGTGCTTCCTCGTAATCGTGTCTTGCTTCTTCCAGCGATTCTCGTTGTGACGATGACACGTCTGAGTTGTACTCAAGGGCTTGAGGATCTGACGGATCAGTCGGTGGTGGAGGAGCACCGTAACCTGCTGGAGGAGGAGCACCATAACCCGCTGAAGGAGGAGGAGCTCCATAGCCTGCAGGTGCTGCGGCATGGTGTTCTGCACTATATTAGCATTACGGGAGAGGCAGATGACGCTGGAAGAAGGAGCATCGAACTGCTCGTTGAAAAGAAGTCTAGCGTACGTACCATCGTCACTGCTGTCGTCAGCAAGAGCAGCTCCTGCCAGTCCACCGACCACAAGGCCTCCAGCTCCTGCAGCCAGCAGTGCACCTTTGTTGCTCTTCTCTTTCTTCGTCTCACCCCGTTCCAGTGCTTCAACCGGATAGCCATGACCGCCAGGATGGCTCACATCGGTGGATGGTGGATAGCCGTAACCTTGACCTGGACCTTGACCTTGATAGCCTTGATTGTAGCCATACGGAGCTCCTGGAGGCGGGCCGCCAAAAGATCGACTTTGATCCATGTGTGACATTGCAGGTGCTTCCCATTGCGTGCGGCCGGTCGCTTGTTCTAGATAGTAGTGTCGCTGGCTGTTTGGATCCCACTGTTGGATCCATCCCGGCGGGAGTTGAGGTCCCGAAGGAGGACCACCACCATACACATGCTGCTGAGGAGGCGGTCCGCCATATTGGTGCTGGCCTTCACCTTGATAATGCTGTTGACCGTATTGAGACTGATCGTAGGATTGCTGCTGAGGCGGCTGTTGGTAGTAGGAGTCGCTGGCACCGCGGGTGGCTTCCCCATCTGTGGCGTTAGAGGAAGACGAGCGAATGACTCAAAACGAGCTTACGACCAGCATTTCCTTCGCTCTTTTGTTCATCCTTTTGCTTGTCCTTATCCTTCTCCTTGTCTTTATCGCCCATCAAATCCTTGAAATCGTCAGCTAGCCCTTTCAGGCTTTTCAAGAACGACATGGTCGCGGCTGCTTGTGAAAGAAGTCAATCAAGACAAAACGTTCTCTCAAACTTAGTCTACGATAAGAAGCGGAAGGGAAAGAACACGAGATATATAATCCAGCAGCAAACCAGTGGTGGGGGTGCATGCCAGTAACAGTCACTAGCACACGGAAATCATGACACCTGAGCACGACTTGAACACAAACATTCTGGACTGCCTGCCACTGCTCGGGCTTTGTTTGAACGAGGGGCACCAGACATGTGCCAAGACCTGCATCATGAGGTTAAACCCGAGTGAAAGTGATATCGCCAAGAGAAAGGACGCGTAATTGCTGCATCCCGGCGCGCTTTCCGCTTGGTTGCTCGTGCAGTACAGCGCACAGAAATGATAATTGTGCCCTGCACCGTAGTACCACTCAAGAATCTGCTGCCGAAGTGCTGCTAAGTGAATCCATAGATGACTCTTGATTAAGCTTTCAGACACTAAGCATGAAGCCCGTTCGGCTCTTGTGGGGGCCCTTCCCGTTCCGTGCCGAGGCTGAAGCTCAACCTCAAGCTTTTTGTGCACCGAAGATCTTCAGTCTTGTTGGCACCGAAAAACCACCTATAACGACTGCATCTCCAATCAAGGCCCATCCCGCTACTCGTATTAAGGCCTTGCAGCCCTCCTGCTCTGATTTCTCCTCAGAGAAAGATTTTGCTGACTTCAGCGATCACTATATCGAATCCCTCTTTACATGCCTAATAATTTTCTTGATGTCAAATAAAGGAAAAGAAATAGAAAAAATGCAACAGCGATAGGGCTGAGCACTGACATGCCAAGGCTATCTCCGAGAGTGCTCAATGTTCAGTAGCTGCATCTTCGCTAGCCCATGTGGCATGAAGGCGAGAAAACAGAACTACTAGGTGTTGTGTTCAAGCTAATCCTTCTCTAGTTCGCGACGCCTCGAGAAATCCGACACTCACAACCTTTTGTTGTTATGCAAAAGTTGCATTATTCGTGACAAGATAGCCCAAGACTGCCACCTTTGTCTGATTCGAGTTTGGATTTACCGAAGCTATGATATATCCGTCTCGTAAGATCGAATATTTGTTGCCTCCTCCAATACTCAATTGCTATTGCGTAAGAGAGTCAGCACGATTTAATGGCATGTTTGAAGCAGTTTCTCGGATTATGTTATGACTCACAATTCGAGTGACTTGACTCTTTGGACTTCCAATGCCCACCTCGTTAATGACAAACCCAAACCCGTCATCTGTGAGGCCCCATGCTTGGATTACCGGAGCCTGAATGGTGCCATTTTGGTAGACCGATGGTGTAGCGATGCCTCCAGTAATGGTAGCGTTAATGACCGGTCCAGTCACGGTGCCGTTGACGATAGGTTCAGCGACAAGAACACCACCAGGTATTGCGATGGACGGTAGTGGTTTGCCCAAAGTGAGATGTGCACTGAACAGGTATGTCAACTCGAAAGGCAACGAAGGAGCAGCGTGTGTACTGATGCTGTACGCGGACGGAATGAAGAGGGTTTGCAATATGCAAAGCAAGGCCGGGAAGAGAGATAGCATGGTTGCTGAATCGGGCTTATCGAGTACACCCAGTTCTTGGATTGCAACCGACCTTTATCAACAACATCAATTTTGACATGGAGGACTTTTATATACATAGTTCGCAGTCTGTCACTTCTCGCCGATGTATTTACCGCCCCCAATATTGCCCTGGTCGTAGCGAAAGTCGGTAGTGCCATCTCGCTTCCCCAAAACGGAAGTCAATCACCACTTCGGGAGTGGTCTTTTCTCTCCGGGCTTAGCGTACTGGTACTCGGTCGCTGGCCTCCAACTGACTTTTTCTCGCCTTTGGACGCCTTGCTAGAAATCCATTTGCATTCCTTGTTTTCTCGCACAGTTTACCGATGAGACTGGAGATAGTGCACGGTAATCGTGTGCTAATGACGCCATGCCGAAGCTTACGCAGGGGAAGATCGATGTACTTTTGGGTTTTCAGAGACCAGTCATCAACACCAGTTTGTAGGCGTTTCTAAGTTAAGCGATACGGGCATTATATCAACGTCATTGCAGCTTCGCGCCCCCGGCTTGATTATGTATTCGTACGCAGCGTGAAAATTGAGCGACTGCGAGGTGCTGATTTTAACTTTCCCCCTTTACGTCCGTAAGTTCTGGTCTCGCAAAATAGCTTACCCCGAGTGTATGAACCGGTCAAAAGCAGTAGACTGAACTCGGCCGTGGACACTTTGGCTACAAATTCGCAACGAGATAGTTGGGAACTCCTCGTTGTCATCACTTTGGGCCACACTTTGAACTTAAATCGCAGTGTTTCGATGACAGCCGAGGTTGTTTCCTAAAACGACTGCCAAGGATTTTCACGATCGGATTATTTCAAGCCTAAACGCTTCCAGGCTTTATTGTTTCCCTCTCTTCTGTGACAATCCATGAAGAATACCAGAGTACGATAGGTATTGCATGAAAGAAGCATAAGATGAGATAAAGTCTAAGTCATCCTGAATAGACGAGCCACACAGACAGGTCGAGCCTATAGCAGCTTCCTCGGTCACTGCATGCGCCTTCCTCCCCAAAGATGACTCTTGGCTCAGGAACTGAGGAGGACATCTTCTCTTCGATCCCATGGTGCCGCAAGGTTCTTGATGACCCCGATTTCACTATTGAGCAGGCTCATCAAAGGATATATCACCCCGATAATGGGCTGAATAGGCTCACTGCGCACACACTGAAAACACCCGACACAATCGCCGGGTGGTGCTCCCTCTATCGCAAGGCGGAAACTTCAAACAGGTCAGCGAAGGACGAAACGCGAACTTTGCTAGCGCTCCGCGCTGGACTAGATGGGTACCCACATGTATGCCACGGTGGAATCACCGCAACTTTACTTGACGAGACCATGAGCACGCTTGTCAGTGTTTGTCGGGACTCACAAAATTTGCCGATCGACAACCTGACGGCGGAGCTCAAAGTGAAGTACGTTAAGCCAGTTCCGACGCCATCAGTGGTCTTGTTGCACGCAAAGGTTCGCGACATCCAAAAGGAGCGGAAGTACTTTGTTGATGCGGAACTGCTGGATTCGAACGGCACGGTGTTGGCGACTGGCGAGGCACTCTTCATTTGTTTGCCAAGTGGCAAGCTCTGAACCAAGTCGATCGGCCCATCCCAATAACTCACCGTTAAGTGATGAATCCTTGTTAGAATTGGGTTTTCAAGTCTCGGTGTAGAGAGGACAGTCTGGTGTCATGTTCAAAGCCTGAGGAGTGAGAGTCAAGAGCCGGCGCGCTCAAAGTGCTCTGGAAATTCTCATGATTGAGGTCTCAGGGATAGCCATATGGAAAGCCTTTGCCGGTCATCCTCACGCAGTAACCATTTAGGCAACACATCACTTCCCCCGTGTTGACTATCTTAGTACAGGGGCCATAGTTGTGTGGATCTTACGCAGGACGGCAGCAACGACTTCATTGTGTCTAGAAGAGATCCACAAGGCATGCAAAGATAGCTTTAGGGATCACTACCAGCTTCAATGGTACAAATAAGTAGTAATCACAACGGACTGTCGCAATCCTCGCAAAGTCCCGCGGAACAATGACGCTAGGGGCGCTGATACGCCTGAAATTCGCCTGGTGCCGTTTGAAACAGTTTTGCAGACCACGAATCTGTAACTTAAGGTGCTGAGAGCTTTGGATTCTCAACCGGCTTGCCTCACATTCCGATGTCGCCAAAATAATCGAGAAAGCGTGCAATCCCAATGGCTCTAGTCGGTGGGTCCAACAACGGTCTGGCACTAGGATAATTCTGGATGACCATTCTTTCCACTACACTCGAACGCTTCCTGCCCCCTTTGCACGAATTAGATCGGATGCGCTGACCGTGGGGTTTCGCTTCGCGATTACATATGATGCCAATCTCTCCAGCGATGGACCTCGCTAGTAGACCCAGGTTGGTGGGCTGAAGGATGCGATGCAAGGTATACTGCTGTGTGGAAAGATGGCTAAGCTCATGCATAGTATAGCTATCTAGGCGGACAGAGGATGTGTGGCATCCAATAAGGAAATGTTCACAATCCAGACGTGTCCAGCACGACCGTTAAGCAGGTTAAAGAAATGACCGCGTAAACCAGCCGCATCGCTACTTTCAGAGGCCATGCCCAGCACACCAGCCTGCTGCCTAGTTTAGTGAAAAAGAACAACTCCCTTCCCATCGATGAAAATCACACGCTTGATCTGGTCCAGATCAAACCAAAGCTTGCACTTCAGCTGCCGCCCAGTGATCTTGGTGCTTGCCTGGCCATTGCTTGATGAGATCTGAGAATTAATGGCTAGGGGGCCCGAGGACCTTTTCAACCTCCAACGCGACTTGCATCAACGCCTCATCCTTGAGCTTCGGCCCAACGAGTTGCACATGGCAAGGAGCGCCTTCAATGGCATCTGGATCATCTGAATTTGGCGTTAGTGCAGTTTTGATAAGGTTTAACGCTTAATACCCACAAGAAGGTTGATATTTCACATCCCTGATAAAAGCCGCGTCGGCTTGTTTGTCGGCACGGTCCGTCGGGATGATGCATGCTGGATACTGGTTTCTGTCAGTCCGGGTTTCAAAAATAATACACACGTCTTTCGAAGAACTTACGTCGAGAAGATTGATGATCGCAGTGTAGACTGGGACCCTGTAGAGTTCGTGAGGTTGTGCGCAGCTCTGATAACCGGGACAGAGCAGGGCGTCTATCTGGTTATCGAAAAATACCTTGTTGACTTGGGCAATAAATGCCTGTCGGGCAATATTAAGCTCGAAAACAGTATGGAGCGTTGGTTCCACAAAGTCTTCATCCGCTGGGTAGGACACAACGAGGGATTGAATCCTGGGCTCTCCAGATGCCTCGATGTATTGGAGGTGGGTTCGATCAGGGTCCAGGTTGAAGAAGCTAAACGTCGTGTCGGAGCCGCTAACTATCGACGGCATATCTTTGGCAACGTCGATGACAGTATGTCCTGCGGCTCGAAGCTTTTCTACAGCTGATTTAAGAGCCCTCAGCATCGGTGGATGGAGCGGGAGTTTAGGATCTTCAATTAAGAAGCCCAGGCGGAGGGTTTGCTTCGGTGGCGGTGGTGTCCAAGCAAGCCCTAATGCTGATTCGTCCATCCGGGTTCCCGGTGCATCGAGCACGACTCGCATCAGAAGCTCTGCGTCTCTTGCCGAATTCGTCAGAGGACCAGCACACGGTGCGATACCCGGAATACCTTGGCGAACAGGCGCCTTTTGGCCTTTATATGGCACACGCCCAACCGAAGGCTTAAATCCAAAAACGCCATTGCACAACGCCGGGATGCGAATCGAGCCGCCAATGTCAGTTCCAATACCGATAGGGGCACCTCGCATTGCCATCAAGGCTCCTTCACCGCCGCTGCTTCCTCCAGCGGTCAGATTAAGACTTGATGGGTTGAGCACCCGGCCGAAGATGTTGTTCTGCGAATCTGTAGTCATCAAGGTCTGTGGGATGTTCGTCTTTACATACAAAACAGCCCCGAGGTCCTGTAGCACTTGCACTAACACGGCATCTTCAGATGCCGGACCATGGTCAATGAAGGAGACAAAACCGATAGTGGTATCGATACCCTTGATATTGAACGAGTCCTTGACGCTGATAGGCAAGCCGTGGAGAGGACCGACTGGCTTCTTGGTTTGCGCTAGCTGCTCATCGAGTTGTCGAGCCCTTTCAAGAGCGTTATCGAAAAAAGTTTCGGTCAAACATGAGGTCAATTGCTGGGCAATCGCAGCTCGCTTGCAGAAGGCCAATGTGACTTGGTACGATGTCAGCCGTCCCGTAGCCAGCTGGGCAAGCAACTCGGTCGCATCATAATTCTCAGTGATATCTACTTCAGACTCTTCCAGGATGCCGCACTCTCGAGGGATGTTCCGCACGTTTATCTTTGCTGTCTCCGAGACTTTGTCTAAAATGTCTCGAGACATTCTCCACGGCTCGGGAATTTTAGCCGCGGCATTGCGACGTTTCTCTCCGACCTTTTCTTGCCATGTTTGTGCAGCCATTAAGTCTCGAGGTAAGAGATCGAGATTTTAATCTCGTAGAAATCCGCTATAACCAATAACTCTGTGACAAGATAGTTTCTTTTCACTGGAAGGGAGCATCTAGCAAAGGACACTGCCTCGATGGTGCTACTGCTTGATATCGGCGAGATCGGGTCTCAATGGCCGCCATCGCACATGTCCTATTACCGAGGAGGCAGAGTAAATCCATCTTAGGTGACCATTTCCGACGCCCAACTGGCTGATTGGAGATATCCGTACTGCTAATTGGCCGTTGATTATCTAATCTCGACCCTTGATAGCACAAGATTTCTGGCGAGGTCACCAACGTGATATCTCCATCACTTATGCTACACCGAAGTTACGATTGATAAAGAGGCAGCTGATCCTCGCAAGCAGCAGCCAGTCGACCTTACGAGGATTAGCCTGGCACGCGGGTTTGACGCAAAGCAAGTCCGACGACCGTCACATGTCGGCGCAGCCATTCGACGCCCAAGGCGCGCCAAAGTAAACTCGTATCTTTGCAGAGCCTCGACAACGACAACCCTAGAATCTATCAACTCTTTCGACCAAAACGGTTGAGCCTTTTTGCATTGAGAATCTCGTTCCAAGCTATGTCGATGCCATGCAGCAATTCCAGGCAACGGTGGCCGGACTGAAGGATCAGTGGCCTTGATCTGGCAAGCATCGTTTGCCTATGCAAGAGCTGCATAATTGTGCTACATACGTATTATGTATAATGTGATTTTGCCACCTTCGACTAAAAATTCCCGGAGTAGACTCATCCTGCAATAAACAGCTACGCTGTAGGATCGTGCCGGCGCGCCGAGGCTGGCTCCAACGCGAGCCGAGGATGAGCCAGGGGTGAGCTGCATTTTGGCTTTGCACTGGGCTGACATAATCGAATCCTCCGCAGCAGCTTTTGACCTCCACTATAATCATGGCGACCATAGACAACCTACTTTAGATGAAGCCTACTAAAGTTGCTTCTTGATGCATGGCGGCACTTTACACGATACGATGCGTGGACTGTTCTTCAACCTACGGTGTTGCAATCTGCTTGTCTTCTGCAGCTTGTACCTTTATTTAACTGTTGCAACAGGTGAACCCCCGCAACACCATCTCCAAAGCCAATATGGCGGGTCTAGGCGACCGAACGTTGTCTTCATCCTTACTGACGACCAAGATCTTCAAATGTCGTCGCTTGACTTCATGCCACACTTGCGAGAGCATCTTGTCGAAAAGGGTACTTCATTCCACAACCACTATTGTACTGTGGCTTTATGCTGTCCTAGCAGAGTGAGCCTGTGGACAGGGAAGCATGCGCACAACACGAATGTCACAGATGTCAACCCTCCTCATGGAGGATATCCAAAGTTCGTGTCGCAAGGCTTTAACGATGCATACCTGCCACTATGGTTGCAAGAGGCAGGCTACGACACGTACCACGTTGGCAAGCTCTTCAATGCCCACAGCACATCGAACTATAATAAGCCTTACCCACGTGGTTGGAATGCATCCGACTTCTTGCTCGACCCTTATACCTACGAGTACTTGAATGCGACCATGCAGCGGAACATTGACCACCTCGAAAGCCCGATTCATGAAGACCCTCGGAGTTATGAAGGGTACTATGTCACAGACGTGATAGCTGAGAAGTCGTATGCTTTTCTTTACGAGGCGATAGCGCAGAGATACGATGAGAACGGCAGTGGAAGACCGTTCTTCCTGACAATAGCACCAACAGCTCCTCACAGCAATGTTCACATCAACACCGACTTGAGCGGGGGACATGGCGGGAAATACAAAGAGAACACAGCTGTACAATCTCCGCCAATCGCTGCCAAACGACACGAGCACCTGTTCTCAGAGATTGTCGTGCCTCGAACTCCGGACTTCAACCCCGATGAGAACAACACTGTATCTTGGCTCAAAACTCTACCTAAACAGAATCAAACGAATGTCGACTCCAATGATCACTTTTACAGACAGCGGCTTCGTGCTCTGCAAGCTGTTGATGAAATGATACCGAGGATCGTGGATATACTTCACAACGCAGGGATTCTGGAGGAGACTTACATCATCTACACCACAGACAACGGCTACCACATCGGCCAGCATAGGCTGCAACCAGGAAAGCAATGCGCTTACGAGACAGACATCAATGTGCCAATGGTTGTAAGGGGCCCTGGTATCAGCCAACGCGTAGTGGACAAGAGTGTCAGTTCCCACGTAGATTTAGCGAGCACCTTTCTCAGTATTGCTGGGATCGACGCTATCGACGCCGCTCACAGGTATAGCTTAGATGGCCAAGCAATGGCCTTTTCCACTCCAGGTGGGAACCTTCTACGGCATTCCTACGACTACTGCAGCTCTGACAACGATCCATCAGCTCACCAGCGGATGGAAGCGACAAAAGGGCGACCCATCTGCCTCGAGCTCTCCGAGCTAGAAGCTCGTCGTATATACCGTGAACCAACACTGTCCAGCGCCAAAGAGAGCGATAATTTCGAACACATCAACGTAGAGATGTGGGGGATAATCATGCCCGAAGGCAAGTACGGCACCATCCTGTACCCGAACCACACATACAAAGCGCTCCGAATCATTTCGCCGAACAACCACTACAATCTGCTCTATGTGGTATGGTGCACGAACGAGCACGAGCTCTACGACCTTAACCGCGACCCTTATGCGCTCGACAATCTGTTCGTCTCAAAGAACCTCTCAACGACCTACATCGACGTCTGGCAGCAGACGCGAGAAGGCCAGGCGACGCGTGGACGCAAAGCGACGCTAGAGCATGTTGTACACAGACTCGATGCATTGATGGTCGTGCTGAAAACGTGCAAGGGTAGGCAGTGCACGCATCCGTGGGAGTCGCTGTATAGCGGAGACGACTATTCAGTGCGCAGCTTGCTTGATGCGTTGGCGGTACGGTATGATGATTTCTACGCCGAGAAGGCTCCGAGAATGCGCTTCGAGCGTTGCGAGGAGGCGTACATACCTGACGCGGAGGGGGGAGTGTGGAACGGTGCAGAGCAGTTCGACATGTGGCCGATCTTAACTTAAGCATTAGTGTATTTGCCACAATAGTTGTATACGCTAGCTTCCAAACCCTTAAGGCATGATGGGCTTTTATCCGGTTCGGTGAAAGTGAACGACACCGCAACTCAGATCGAAGAAAGGTTTTTGGTATAAAAAAGTGCAAAACAATCAACAGCAGGGATTCGCTGGTGGTCACCCACCCAACTACTAACCTGTCGGCAGGCTGCTTAAGTTACCGGTGATCGAACGGGAACCGCTGCTCTCAGCCTCCTTTGGTCGATTGCGAAAGACAGTATCAGACATGCAAATTATATACAAACTGATAGGGCGTCGAGCTACCTGCTGTTTGCTCCGTGATCGGCCCCGGCTAAAATGTGTATGGAGCAGGATCCATAACCTCGGCTCGATTTCTTGGCAAGACAGGGTTGTTATGATGATATGTTTACCCTCCGCCCCTGAATGCAAGAGCTCACGTATTGACAATTTTCTTTCTTCTGCAACATGTAAACACCGTCCGAGAGGAGACTGGGCTGTTCTAATTCTACAGGGATCGAAAGCGAAGGCAGGCAAGAAGACCACCAACACCTCAGATAGGCAGGAAATCGGGTCGGCACAACTTATTGTAAAGTTCTTGAAAATCTCGCTGACTACTCTATTCTTGCTTTGGCCCATGAAAGTGAGGAGATCGTGTGCTGTCGAAATCATGGCGCCCTCCGACAAGTCCGCCCAAACTGGCTCTTCAGACGAGGCAGCAAGTACGGTCGCTGCTGAACTCGCGCACTTTCGATCGGTTCCGCTCGCAGTGCCAACGATCAATGATTCGGCATTTAGCCCCGTAGCCCTGTCCCGCAAGATACCCAGATCAAGCCGGGCCCACACACTCATGGCCGAGACTTTCAACACAACGTCAACGATGCCACATCTGCTTTCCTTCTTTCGCACACACCGCTCTCCGGGGACTTCGTCGGAAAACACTGCTTCTCCGGAAGTTGAGATGCGGCGGTTCTACGCCTTCGGATCTGGTCTGAATGCGCATGATGACTTGCTGCATGGCGGGGTGATCGCGTGCTTGCTTGATAGCACTATGGGTAACGTTGCGCATCTTGCTGCGAGAGAAATGGGTGGAGGAGGTGCGAACGTGTTTACTGCTCAGTTGAATGTGCGGTACAAGGCGCCGGTGCGGACGCCGGGGACGGTGCTGGTACGAGCATGGGTGAGAGAAGTTGTGGGTGATAAGAGAAAGATATGGATTGAGGGCTGCGTTGAGAGCGGCGAGTGGTCTGAAAGGAATGGGGGTGGTACGTTGGTTCATGCGAGCGCAGAAGGTTTGTGGATCAGGGCAAAACGTGGCGGGTTGAGGTTGTAAGGAAATGGTAAGTGTTGCTCACTCGGTCTTCATTGCTTGAACACAGTGTAGGATGGCAATGTGAAATTCTCGTTCGAACAGTGACCTGTAGAGGGCCCGTCTTCAACATGACTGTCTCAGTTCAGCACATTTCGGCTGCTAGCGTCAAGGGAACTACCCTCACCCAAAGACCAAGGTCATGATCGCAAGGAAGTGTTACTCATAATTAATACTCCGGGGACATGAGTCATCCACATCCTTAAGCCCAGATTGGCATGAAAGATCCGCTCCAAATTCGCCACGCGTGGCAGCGTCAGCAAGAATGTGCTATCCGAAATTGTGCAAAGGTATTGTCACACCCGCCTTTACCGATCGTTTTTTCAAGAAGCCTTGACAAATCAATTTTTCGCTCCAAGTGGTGCACAAGGCTTCGGATCATGTTGCTGGTTGACGCAGGTGGTTGAGCAATCTGATGTAAACCGGGCGCTAAACTGGATAATTCATACCTAGTCGTCATTGCATTGACGTATAACCTCGTCCATTCCAGTGTGCATCCTGGAAATAATGTAATCAGTGAGATGAAAATGGAACAACAGCAACTTTGTTTTGCTTCTGCTAGAAATGTTCGACTATCCTTGATCTGTTAGAAGAGCTAACATTGTGAGCTTGATGACGAAGGTGCAAATCTACAACAATATCGAAGGCCCAACTCCAGTCTTACCCTGTTACGCCCTTCCTATACTCGGCCACCAGACCGCAATTTAATACTAGCCCGTTCCTGTGGTGGCGACGGAGCCGCAGCAGGCGTTTCTATCCGATCGTCTCCCTACTCAATTGGCAAATGGGCTTCATTCGAGTGATCGCTACAAATGATGAGACCGTCAGCGTCTCTTTTGGTGAACAAATTTTGCTTCAAACCCCGCAGTAGACAGTCTTTAGCAGACCATCTGTTCCTGGCAAGGGGCTCAAGCATATGTACAAGGATGCAGATCACTTCATCGTCATCTTCGTCTTTCAACTTGTCATCGAGCGCTTTGAACCAGGTCTTAATCCACGGTTCCCACTTCTCCAGCGTATCATCCTGTCCTGGTTTCGGAGCCTTCGGCACGTCCGGAATGCGATATATCCATTCGAAGACAATGACACCCAGGGACCAGACATCGACTAAGGGACCATAAGAGTCACTGATACCTGGGAAGACTTCCGGCGCCGTATACTTGAGTGTGCCACAGAAAGTCGTAAGTAAATTGCTATCGCTTGAGATTTTGGCAAAGCCAAAGTCTGTAATAACAACCTTGAACAGTGGGAAGGTCTCGACTAGGAGGTTCTCGGGCTTGAGGTCGCGATGGACAACACGATTAGCGTGGAGGTGGCTGAGACCGTCAAGGATCTGTCCAAAGGCAGAGATATATTTGCCCTCGTCGACGAAGCGAGCGTTCGCGATGTTGCCATGCGGATAAAACGCCATGATCATCATAGGCTCTGGCGTTTCGCGAAACTCAAACACTTGCATCACATTGGCCTGCTCAACGATGAGAGTCATCCTCGAAGCGTATACATCCATGGCACACTTACATGAGGGTGGTCTCTTATAATAGTAAACTCTTTCCGTATCGTTCTGAGCCATTCAGGGTCAATCTGGTCGAGTTTCCTCTTGTTCTTGTTGGCCGGGGGTTTGAATATCTTGGCAGCAAAGAAATTACCATCGCGCACTCTGATAAGGCTGTAAACTTCACCAAAGGTGCCATGCCCAATCTTTTGGTCCCTGTAGTAGATCGGTCTCTCACCAGGAGTGGGAAATTCACTGGCGACTTGCGTCGTGGGATCGCTATCCAAGCCAAGACCCTCTACGACTGGAACATCCTCTTTGCACTTCTTGGCGAATGCTTGCAATTTTTCAACATAGCGGGGGTCTGCCGCTTCATGGTTTGGAAATTCGATCTTGATGATAAGGCGGCCTGAATGGATAGTGATCCTCCCGAAACGATTTTGGGTGCCAGGAGCGTAAGCCAGGATCCACGTCTCCTTCCTCCGCACTTCCTTTTGGTTCTGCCCACTGTAGCCGACGGCAGTACCATGGGTGGAGTAATGATCGTGTAGCCATATTTGAAGATCGTCGTCCGTTGCTATGGTGTACTGCCTTGCGCTGACTCCTTTCGTCCCCCGATGACCTAGGAGAATGTGAGATGAAATCGAGTTGGTACCGGCTTGAATAGCGTGAATTGGGTATTTCATAAGTTCACTAAATGTCAAAACGAGGTGGTCGACGGCCCTAGTTTCTTCTTCTTCGTCTTCGTCAAGCTGTAGGTCTTCAGCGGGAGTGATCTCTCGGCTGCTAATGGTGGGATGTTCGGCGACACCTCCTACTACCGAATGTAACCATCTGCGATTCTGTGGTAGTTTGAAGGCACTACTTGCAAAGTTCCTCCGATCCCAGGCAGTCAGGACAGCGAAAATGTCCTGATCGGATGTGGTATAAGGCATTGACTGATAGGCCGAAGTAGTAGGTATGAACGGTTACAACGATTGAACGATACACAGGAGAACACAGGACTGGTACGGTGGGATAATCCATGGTTGATCATATTCGTAGCCCTTAATAGTCAAGTCACTCTTTTGATTGGCTGAAACCACGGCCACGTCTTCTGCATTAACAGTAAAGGTGGTAAGGCAATGCAATATGAGAGGTTCAACACCTGGTGGTTGCCTTGAAACACGCGATGAGTCAACAAGTGGGGAACAGTGGGGCCAATCATCAAGTCCTTCAGCGCCTCTGACGATGTGATATCGGTCTTGTGGAAGGTGTGATGAATACTTACCCAAGGAGGTTCCTCCATCTTGGTAAAACTTGGATTAGGTGGATTAGTTATTTACTAAGGTAGATTCCGGCGAAATCTTATAGTAAGTGCATAGCCCCGCCGGGAATCCAATTTAGGCGTCCACTGGCGTCACGGATATACCCGTTAGCCTTATATGAAGCTATCCCACATAATATACTGGGAACTCCCGCCCCAATACTACACCACTACACGTTCAAGTTTCCTACCTCAACATGACATGGACTCTTCTAGTGACTCTTTAATTGATGATCTAGCTGCTAGGTCTACCGTCACGCAATATGGCGATATTAGGTGTGCTACGATTGATCACCTACACTCTTTGTTCGCGGTTGGTTTGCTAATGGCTGCCGATTGAGTCTAGTATCGTTGACATCCCAGACCACTTGACCTTGTCCGAATCACAGCGGATTGCAATTGCCAAAAAAGCGGGGTATTCTATTCACCTAGACACACCCGACACGTTCAGAGCTGATGGTCTGGTCCCTTTAGGCAACGCGAAAGTGCAACCATCCATGATGCCCTCGTTGCGAGACTGCAGTGCGTGCAAGCGTCCTCAATCCCTCGTTCCTGTACTTTACTGACACTACGGTGGCATAGGTCCATTACCCCCCCGCTGGACGAAGAGGAGGTGAACGAAGAATCTCGCTTGCTCGAAGCCCAGGCCCGCAAGGAGCTGGAGTCCGAGGGCTGTCCTCCGTGTTACCCATCCCATCTAGAAGTACCACTCCGAAACCCGCCTCAGAAATACGAGCGGATCATAAGGTATTGGGAATCATTCTCACGGACTGACGATCTCGTGCTTTGTTCTCAATTGGCAGGCTGGCAGAAGTTTCGTGCCTTTCAATCAAGGGTCCGACGTCAGGTGCCAACACGACCCTTCGACGAGTATATAAGCACTGTTTGTGACCGCAGGCAAAGGCATAACCTGGATGGTGACGTCCGTCTACGACTAGAACCAAAGCAACAGACTCAGCGGGAGAATTGGGTGGAGTTTCAAAATTACCATCTTCACCGTCTGGAGCGGTTTGAGCAGAAGCGAGACGGCCTAGAAAAGCAACTGGACGAGGCTCAGAGAAAAATCAGCAATTTGGATGGTGGAATTTCAAAACGCGCAGCCGAGGATGCAAAAGCTGTTCGCCACCTCCTTGAGGATGCCAAACGGAATTTGGAACGGCACAAGCATTTCTTAGAATGGATTGAGCAGGAGCGCCAGGCATTGGACCCAATTTGTCAAACACCCCTCCAAGAAGACTTCCGACTGAAACCACCACAGCGGACCTCCACTCGTAAACATCAGAACCGTCAGACGAGGAAGCCGACGACTTCTGCCGTCTCTGGCAAGGCCAGAGTCTCAAAAGCCAAGCAGAGGAAGCGGAAATCGCAGACCCCGCTTCCAATTCCAGAACTCGAAACTGCTATCCCGCACTCTGTGTCCATTCAACAGAACAACATCCCACCGGCACCAAAGCGTCCAAAACCAAAGCCTCGACGGACCAGAGAAGTAACACCACTCCCTAACCTTCGTCCGCGGAGGGAGTCGAAAGCAAACCGGCCTACCACAGCCAGCGCGAAAGCGCCAGGCCAAAAACGGTCCAATCGCCGTCCCCGCCCACAACAGCGGGAGCTAACACCTGAGAATGTTGTTACCCGGTATGGACGGGTATCAACACCACCAGTAAGATGGGCTGAATGAAGCTACAAGTTCCGAGCGAGGAGAGTTATTGATCTGCTCAATGCATGATGGCCATTCTAGGTTCATGGTCACAACAATATTCCAGCGACAAGCCTGCTTTGACAATTCTTGAAATTGTGAACTTCAGAGTTTTCGACTCACCTCCGGTCAATTCTGAGATAGACTAATGTACGAGCTCACAGCACGTTGTGAAGTGTAATGTATGCATTTGTTGATGATCAAAGATGAAAAGACAAAAATCGCAGTTTATAGCCCCACAGATTGCACCTTCCACAACGTGCTGCTCGGTAACTTTAAGGAACTGTCTAGAGTCGCTTGTGCCCAACGCCACAGCATACTTTAACTAGCGCAGGCCTGGGATATGCATGTGACAATAACCGGAAAGCCTTCCGGAGAGGCCCATGTCTGGCCATAGAGTTTCGCCTCTAAATAGAATGGACACGAGCTGTCAACCTCGATATAGGTGTCGCCGTCGCAAGATAGCCTGAACGAAAACTCCAAAAGAGCCACTGAAGCCACAGAGCTACAAAACTTTCGCGTTTTTTTACACGGGTGCCGAATTGGAGCGATCCAAAGACTCGCCCCCTTCGTTTGGAGTTCGTGCGACCGCTTCGTGACCTGAGGTTGTCGTTTGCAGCTATTTTTGGAGTTCAAAATCGGGAACAGAATGTACACTCTCGAAGGGGTATGTCTACGACGTTGCGCCCGAAAGTAAGCCGAGTTAATGTAATCGAGCGCCTCTAGATCCTGTGTCCTGCATGCTCGCTACGAGCAGAGATTAATGGTCGAGACTGAAGCTTGTTAAGCGGGACCGGTAGCTTTCTTCAAGCACGACTCAAACTATTGAGCATTTTGTCGCACCTGCCCAATGGAAATTTCAAATAGTAGCAACCATGTGAGGCTGCGTTCGTTTCGCTTGATACTGACGCAGTATCGGACGTCAGTATCTAATTTTGGTGGAGGTGTTCGTTTCAGCGTCCGTTACTGACCAGTAACTGACTCGTCCAACTACGCTATCAATATAGCTTTGGTAACGGCGTAAAGTGGCTTGAAGGCGAGGTGTTAATTGGCGTAGAGATACCCACAGCTGTCAGTACTGTCTTGATCACTTTTCAAACCAACAAGCTGCTGATCCGCCGCGTTTTGAAAGGCTTAAAGACGTCGTTATATTGTCGCAAAACCGATGAATTAAGGCTGCGTTCGTTTCGTCGTCAGTAACAGACGTCCGTTACTGGAAGCTAGAAAGACGGCGCGGATCAGTAGCTTGATGGATTCAAAAGTGCTCAGGACAGTACTGACGATAGTGGATCAATAAACACCAATTACTTGAGTTATTATCAGCCACTTTACGCCGTTTATAGCTTATATTGGTAGCGTTACTGGACGGGTCCGTTACTGATCAGTAACGGACGGCGAGACGAACAGTCCCACCAAAATAAGGTACTAACGTCCGTTACTGAATCAGTACTGGGCGAAACGAACGCAGCCTAAGACGAAATAGCTACGCGCCCGATATTTCCAGGTAAACCAAGGTAATACTAGCCCCGACGACGTTTATCTTCATTACAGCGGTAAGCAGCAGCAGCCCACGATATCTTCGCTATCTTCCTATTCCTCTATTAACGGTGACGGCGACGGCGAGGGCTGCGACATAATAGCCACAGCGTGTGTATACACCAAGAGATGAGTTACTACGATGCCTACAGTCAATTGGCTATAGCTAATCCACTGTAATCCACTACGCCAGCAAGACGCCAGCAAGAATTATACCCACTTTTGATCCACCAACTTCAGTAACGGGCCGATACTGACGGTGACACGAATGCAGCCTAAGCCGTTTCCGGAATACCGGCAGCAACGTATTCATCAGACAAGAACAACAGTGTGGGTTCACATGAGGAGTTCGAGGAGCCGAAGTTGGTGATCTCCAACCAGGCGTCGGATGTTTCTTTAGCCAGATCCAACTAAGCTGATCCCGCCTGAGAGTACGCCACCGACTACCTGTACTTCGCACTGCCACGAATAGCAAAGTGGCTAGAGCGCATACCAATATGTAAGGTATGAGGCAGATGTAAAGCAAGCGGCATATATCACAGACGACAGCTATCACCATGACAGCGACCAGTGATAGTTTCGTTGTCCTTTCTCACTGCTCATCCTCAATGGTCGTCCCTATCGAAGCCGTTGTCATTGTTCGAGTCCTTATCACTGTTGAACAGGAAGGCATCATTTGGCCCCAAAGAGAGAGTTCTCATTAAACTGCCACCGCTGTAAAAGTAGAAATTAGTGTTTTCGTGAGGTGAGTTATCACATTTTTAAAAGTCGTTGCTACGGCAACCTGAAACCCTCCACCACAATCACGTGAACTTCTCTTTACAAAGTGGTGTTGAAATTCACCCAAAAATTTTCTCGTAATATTACAATCAAGGCCATTTTAAGTAATCGCTCCTTCTCATGTTGTCGAATGCATATGAGGCCAGTGGAAAGCTACCTGAGGTAGTGCACATACGCGGTGAGGTTCGACGCTTCCAAATGAACCAGAAGAATGCACACATGCATCAGCACGCACTCTTTAAGAGGCGGTCTTCCCTGTCTTGTTTCGCAGTAAATACATCAGATACTTCCAATGGAGTACGGTTGCTTGTCAGCATCAGCAGTATCGGCACTTCCAGCGCAGCAGTCGGTTTGGCTCGACGATTGGTTGGAATCGACTTCACGTGCCTCTGTTAATACGTCGACTCTCGCATTGCAACGCCGAGATGTACAAATAGCAGACCTGAAGCGCAAGCTCCGGCATATGGAAGACGAGACACCTAGAGCCAAGCGGTCGCGCATCAATATTCTACAGACACCGTCATCCACACTCAGAATCGACAGTAGCACGAATTACGTTGCACCGCAAGATGCCTGTTCCTCCGCCTCATCAAGAGCTGCGACGTCGCGCAGCTCGAGCCCGACTAAACGACAACGTGATCATGCTATACAGTTCAGCAGCCCTGTTCTAGAGTTTCTACCATTAGAGGAAGCTTCCAAGTGGAAGCACAGCCGGCAGGCAAACGACACTCCCCTGCTCATGGCACTGCTCAGTCACCTTGAAGACAGCGAACCTCCTGGGTTCGACCGGAGCTTCGAACAAGACCTGAAAGACATAATGAAAGAGGTAGGCAGATGCAAAGCCCGTAATGCAAACGAGGAAACGTGGAGTGACTACGTGGTCTTTCCGACACTCAAGTTGGCCAGGAGGAGGTCAAGACATGGAAATTCTATTGACATCATCAACGTGTGAGGGTTTACTTTTACTCTCGTCTCATGAACATTTATTAATTCTTGACACAGCAAGACGATCGATGTCTATCCTTCCGACCTCCTTCCTACCAGCGCGTTGAGCGACAAGACAGTGAAGAAGAGGGTTGATTATTCAATAGGACTGGAAGTCGCAGGCCGTCATGATCTATCCACCATCCTTATACAGTCTGAACACAACACACTCGCACAAAGCGACCACGATCTTGTTCTAGACCGTGCTCTTTGCTCACATCTGGAAATCAAAGCATGTGCAGATTTCAGTGGTGCAAAGTCTCAGCTGAAGACCTGGACCGCGTCGGGGTTCCGAAAGTTGGAAAGGTTGTGGAGGAACGCGCAAACCACTCTTCCGTCATCGCCCTTGAGGCTTGCTTCTCTACCATTGTGGCATTGGGAGACTGACAAAGTTCACCCGTGGCTAGCCATCATGGATATACAAGAAGATAAGATATATTTCTTAGAGGAGGACACGTTTTTCATTAACCAAAGGGATCTTGGCTCGCTGGAAAGAGTGGTTCAAAAGATGGCGACCGTCATGAAGGGGTCATGACCATTATCTTCCGTGGTTCAGAGAGCTAATTGGGAGGCGCGACTTGAACGAGGCTGATTCAAATCCTGATTGAGACTGATGATTAGAGGGGAAATTCAAAGACAAGGTTACCCCGACGATGTTGAACTCGGTTTGCGAACTTGTCGGCCGACAGTGAAGCGATCATTTGACGGTCATGGAAAGCACGAGACTTTGTCAAGCACTTTGAACTTTCCTGAGGGTTTTCGAGGTATGTCATGATCCGCGACGAGCTCTTACCAGATCTAAGTGCCTTCGCCCGTTGGCACGGTCTTAATGTCTTCGCAAGCCATCTTAAGCACTGGCTTATCTCCCGAAAAGGCACGCCCGTGGCCACAGCGTGTGGGTCAGAGGGTTCCTGAAGGTCCGTTGAGCCAGACGAACATGTTTTTGGTACCGCAGTGACTATCAGACCAGGAGTTTTCTTGAGATACCGGTAAGTGCGCATACTTGACATTCAGCAGATCGAAGGCATTCCCTCATCTTGATGAGGAATTTATTGTGCACTACCGTGGGACCCAATAGGGCTCTGAGTTTCCATTTAATGCCACGACCCACACAGTAGAAGGATGAAAGCCATACAGCTTTCAACATGCCCAATGTGACAGTTCGATATATAGCTCAGCGTGTTCTGACAATAGCATCGAACAAGCATGACTGATTGAGCAAGAGACACAGCCCTCTAGCCCAAAGCTGGCGAATGATGCATATAAAAGGTATCCGAATGATCATCCACCGTCAATATCACTGCATTACGCAGGTCCAACATGCTATGGTGAGTACGAGGTCGATGCATAGGTTGGAGACAAGTTGCTCTCACAATAACTAAAAGTTATCATTTTTAGACACGTTCGTATAGCGGTCCCTGATTGGGTTTAGGCCCAAAGGCTCATTATTAAGCTCGTATCAAGTTGGATTAAACATATGCTAATGCTAGCGGTGCAAAAGCTTAACAATTAGCCTGTTTTTTAGATTTTAGGCTCCGTATCCACTCACGATTGCGCCTTCCGAAAAAAACTTCCACCCCGTTTCAAACAATGCATCCCGTCGACATGCCTCCATGTACGATGATATAGTCGAGGGAAAAAATGATCGAAATACGCCATGAGGTATCTTCGGAGAGGTCTACTACAGCTGGGCCACCGTTGGCCAATTTCCAACGTGTACCGAACATTTGAGCATGGCCTCAACTGCAGTCGATATCGTCTTTCTTTCTGGAGAGGCCAGTCTTCTCAAGCTCCGTCTACAATCAAGACTGCCTCAACCCTGTCCCGCTTCGATAGGGTAATCGCACGGACGCCAACAAAATTCCTCCGAACGCGGATGCAGGCTCTGAAGACTGCTCCTTTGACACATATCATGTCGTTCCTCCTCCTGCACGAGATCACCGCCATTGTGCCGCTTTTTGGGCTCGCTGGGGCATTTCACTACTACCAGTGGCTGCCCCCCTACTTTGCTGAAGGAGAATGGGTCCTGAGAGGAGTTACACTTTTTGGAAACTACTTCCGGCGCAAAGGTTGGATCACCTCCTCAGATACCTCCCGTGCCAAGGACGCAGCTGAAGAAGGCAGAGCAGAAGAAATTGAGCAAGAGGGGAGCAAACGCAGGGCTACCATGGGGAGATGGTGGAGTAGAGGGGAAGGCGGAACACGACTCGTCATCGAATTCGCAACTGCTTATGCCGTTGTCAAGGCTTTGCTACCTCTACGAATTGTGGTCAGTGTCTGGGGTGCTCCTTGGTTTGCTAGGTGGACCATCATTCCGCTGCAGAATGTGTTCAAAAAGATATTCGGCCGAAAACCACACGTCAAGAACATTGCAAACCAGGGCAAGACTGCGTGAATTTGATCCCATGAATTTGTGTCACTTCCAGCCAGCTTCGAGCAGCACCCAGTCCATCTATACCAGACCATTCTATGACTGCAATCATTCGCACTCAGTTGTATGGTCGAAAGTTTTTGACACTGCTGAACATGGTCACTTTTGACTGCGAGCGCACTCTTATTTGGGATGCATCATGGTGTTGTAGGCCATCTCGAACTAGATAAAGTTAGTCGTTTCCACGGCTTGACACGGTCGACCACTCACATCCTCATCAGTCGCACAGACAAGCGTCTTCTTCGGGCCATGCTCACCAATCACACTCACCATTTGCCCTTCGACGTCCGCATTCTTGCTGTCATCCACGGTGAAGCCAAGACAGGCAACCCTGTTAACCACCATCTTCCGGAGCATTGCACTCCTTTCACCGATTCCACCTGCAAAGACCAGCGCGTCCACCTCCCCTTCAAGCTTGACATAGTAACTCCCAACAAATCCCACAATTCGGTCAACGAAAATATTGAGGGCTAACTCACACTGTCGTGATGCTCCATCTTGGGCGATCTGGGAGAAATCGCTCGTCCCTGCGACAGCTTTCCAGCCTGACTGCTTGTTCAAGATTTCTTCTGCTGTCGAAATGTGCAGGTCTTTGGTACTGCTCGGTGAGAGCTTGCTCGCATTAGAAGTATAATGGAAAATTAAGGCTGGGTCAACGTCCCCACTCCTAGATCCGCCAGGCAGCCCTGACACCGGTGTAAGTCCCATAGTGGTGTCGATGCTCTTGCCGTGTTTGATAGCGCAGGCAGACGCACCACTTCCGAGGTGCAACGCAATGAGACTCGTGTCCTCCAGAGGCTTTTCGAGATGCTCGGCAACAGTCCTCGCAATGTATGAATAGCTTATGCCATGGAACCCATACTTACGCAGCCCCTTCTCCCTGGCTATCGACTGATCGATCATGTACGAAGTGACATAATCTGGCATGGTATGATGGAACGCACTGTCGAAACAGGCGACATTGGTCACGCCTGGTAGATGCTCTTGGCATGCTATCATGAGGTCGACAGCCGGTTTGTTGTGCCTGGTCGATTCTTAGCTCGGTTCCTAACATCACGATGGTCACGTACAACGGGGCGAGGTCCTCCAACGCCTCGATTTTACGAAAGGTCTCTTTTGTGATTAGCTGGTCTTCCTGGAAATCACCTCCCTGTACAACACGGTGGCAAGCGTAGTGGATGTCCTCTCTGCTTCTGACCTCCTTCACGCTCTCGTCACTGAGGAAGGCTTCCAACACCCTTTTGAAGGCCTCTTTGTGATCTCTAATGTCGTCGACATCTTCCTTCTCTTTCTGTGTTACCGACAACGAGTATTTCAGTTGCGCAGGCTGTGCGTTGATGTTAGAGATCTCGGCCCTGGCCAAGCTTCGGAGCTCTTTCGTTTTGCCATAAGCATACAACGTTGTCTTCAGCGACGAACTTCCTGCATTGATGGAGAGAATTACTGTCGACATTATCACCGCGTTTCGCACATGTCCTTGTGACACCGGCAATCTCTCCTTGATATTTATTGTTGTTGGGTATCACGCAAATACTATCACACCACATGGAGGCTGGCCGTTACGCATCCATGTACTGATCCCTCCATAACGTGACGTCGATGCAACCATAACCGCGGCGGGCCCCGGAAACTGCGCACGTCGAAAGTTTTGAGGCTTAAACGAGGCCCTATTGGTTTGTGGGGTGCCGAAACGGGTAACCACCAAACTCCTCACCAATCAGGAGCCGGCTCTGCTTCCTAGATATCCGGGAGTCCACTCTACTGCCCACTGGACTAGCAGTACGAACAACCTACATCCATCCAACGTCATGCCACCTGTCGGTGAGTCTTTCACGGTCTCCAGTCCTCATTGTACATATTTGTTGGGTCGTCATCTTTTGTCAAGTGTCTCCCGAACGCCAGCCAGCTCACGAACCTCAGTTTCTCCCACCACCTGCTGCTGTACGCCAACATGCCTGGAGAAGTTATTGATCGTCCCAATCCACAACCTCTGCCATCTCAGGTTCCTGAGGATGTGGCCGAGAAGCTGCTTGTCAAACTTGACAAGCCAAAACTCGACGAAGATACCAACAAAGCACTGCAAAAGTTTCGACGAGCTGCCAACTACATCGCCGCAGCCATGATCTTTCTACAAGACAATGCATTGGTCAAGCGTGATCTTGCGTTCGATGATATCAAGCCTCGACTTCTAGGTCATTGGGGAACATGCCCAGGTCTTACGCTGGTGTACTCTCACCTCAACCTCCTCATCAAGAAGCATGACCTTGACATGATATATGTTGTTGGCCCTGGCCATGGCGCACCGGCCATTTTGGCAAATCTATGGCTTGAAGATTCTCTCTCAAAGTTCTACCCAGAGTACACCCGAGACGCAAACGGTCTCGGAAAGTTGATTAGTGGATTCAGCACCACCGGGGGCTTTCCTAGTCATATCAATGCTGAGACTCCAGGATCCATTCACGAAGGTGGTGAACTGGGATATGCGCTGTCCGTGTCCTTTGGTGCTGTCATGGACAATCCGGATAAGATTGTTGCCTGCATCGTCGGAGACGGAGAGTCGGAGACTGGGCCTACGGCGACTGCATGGCACAGTTATAAATACATTGACGCGGCCGAATCTGGCGCAGTGCTGCCGATCGTCCATGTGAATGGCTTCAAAATCAGCGAACGTACCATCTATGGCTGTATGGATGATAAGGAGATCGCAACTCTGTTCACCGGGTACGGCTACCAACCACGCGTTGTCGACGATCTCCAGGATATCGATGCAGATTTGAACAATTCCATGGAGTGGGCACTGGGCGAAATTCGGCGCATTCAAAAGGCGGCAAGGAGCGGAAACCCAATTACGAAACCGCGCTGGCCTGTTCTGATATTGCGCACGCCGAAAGGCTGGTCTGGTCCGAAAAAGGTGCGCGGAGAATTTGTCGAAGGTTCATTTAGAGCACACCAAGTGCCTCTGCCTGCGGCCAAGTCGGATCATGAAGAGCTAAAGCAACTTCAAGAGTGGCTCACATCTTACAAGCCAGATGAGTTGTTTGACGCAGATGGCGCTCCCACGAAGCAGATCTTGGAAATCATCCCCGACAAGCTAGAGCGTCGTCTTGGCCAGAAGCCGGAATCTTACAGAGCCTACCATGGTCTCAATCCCGTTGACTGGCGAGCCCATGCCGTCGAGAAAGCTACCTCAGAGTCATGCATGCAACGAGTAGGCTACCTCCTCGAAGATGTTGTCAAGGCGAATCCGAAGACTTTCCGTATCTTTTCACCTGACGAGTTCGAGTCAAACAAGCTGGGCAAAGTCTTTGACAGCACGAATCGGAATTTCCAATGGGACCAATTCAGCAACGCTCGTGGTGGTCGCGTAATTGAGACACTCTCTGAACATCAATGTCAAGGTTTCCTTCAAGGATACACCATCACTGGCCGCGTTGGCCTGTTTCCGTCCTACGAGGCCTTCCTAGGCATTGTACACACCATGATGGTGCAGTACAGCAAGTTCAACAAAATGGCGCGTGAGACCACGTGGCATGGTGATGTTGCGTCGATCAACTACCTGGAGACGTCGACTTGGACTCGGCAAGAGCACAATGGCTTCTCACACCAAAACCCGTCGTTCATTGGCGCGGTGCTCAATCTCAAACCATCGGCAGCTCGTGTCTACCTGCCGCCTGACGCCAATTGCTTCCTCTCCACCATGGCGCACTGCCTCCAGTCCAAGAACTACGTCAATCTCATGGTTGGTTCCAAACAGCCCTCGGCCGTCTTCCTCTCGGCAGACGAGGCCGAAAACCACTGTCGAGCAGGTGGCAGCATCTGGCCGTCGTTCTCTACCGACAAAGGCCTAGATCCGGACGTCGTTCTCGTCGGCATTGGCGCCGAGCTGACCTTCGAAGTCATCGCAGCTGCAGCCCTGCTTCGTGAGAAAGCGCCCGATCTGCGAGTGCGCGTGGTCAACGTGACTGACCTCATGATCCTCGAGGCTTCTTCGACACACCCACACGGCCTGTCGAAGGAAGCCTTCACCTGCTTGTTTACCGACGATCGGCCTGTTCACTTCAACTACCACGGCTATGCGCAGGAGCTGAAGGGTCTGCTCTTCGACCGACCAAACCTAGACCGCATGTCAATTGCCAGCTATATGGAGGAGGGAAGCACGACCACGCCGTTCAACATGCTCATGCTCAACCAGACGAGTAGATACCATGTGGCCATTGCAGCTGTGAAAGGCGCTGCGAAGAGGAATGAGAAGGTACAGGTTAGGCTGCATGAATTGGTCAGTCAACTCAATGGCAAGATCAAGGATATCCAGGACTACATTGTGAAGGAGAAGACTGATCCCGAGTTCTTGAATGATGTAGCGAATCTGACGATCGATAGTTCTTCGCTGTCGGAGGGTTGAAACTGTTGTACGTGTGCTGGGTGGGTAATGAAGAGTCCATAATGGTACACAGGCGCATCGTACAGGATTTCGGACGGAGAGAGGTTCAAACACGTGTGGAACAGGACCAAACGGTCATTCGATAGGCTTGATAGAGAAAGGCATCTGTCAAAAGGGACTCTGATTCTGTGCTCTTTCGGATTCCTAGTCTGGATCCTGCTGTTGTAGTTTCTATTGCATTTTTCCCGAGTCGGATGTGTGAACCGCTTCAGATTACCTAGGTATTGTCAATTGCCGCGAATCTCACACCCAGAGTGAAACATCAAGGAGGCAAAATTGGCAGGTCACGATTGTCACAACACTGACTTTCCTCGTTGTGGCAGTCGGAAGCTCAAAACCCACCTATGAGGCAATCATTCCTTCAGAGACTTACCGACGATCGATTGTCTCAAATTTTGTTGAGATTTCGCACGAAACGCTAACTGCCTCAGGCATCAATATCCAAGGACCCGGTTCAAGTTTGTGTGCTCCTCCTCCGATGGTCGCACAAGGATGGCATGCGTGTGGCACATGAGATTACCAACCTTCTGAGAGATCGTGAAAGGTTAAGGCGTACAGATCGCTCGTCGTGCTCCACGGTAGTGATTTCGAGGTTGAAACTCGCACTTTTGACATGTTGTTCAACGTCGGAACACTCACTTTCATTGGCTGATGCGCAGGACGGCGATCAGTAAAATCAGGCACCGATGATGCCAATGTGGGGCGTCTCGCCCGATAATTTTTCCACCTTGTGGGTGCTGCACTGTTAGGTAGGTGTGGAAGGTTCAGGGTGCGACTAAGGACAGTTTATCGATAAATTGACGTCATCAGAATTCCATGGGCGGAATGGAATGTTCAGAGCGACAGCAATGCTTCGAACAGACAGTAAGCATGCAAGTGACAGTGTCGAGCAGCAACGGGCCAGAGCAAAGTGATGTGAAGTATTTGACAGGCAGCACCAGTAGCAGCCAGTAAATAGTAGCCGGTGCTTGCAGTGTGGAGTGGATGCCCGTGCCAACCACTTCCGACCAGTAGATTCTTTAGGCTTCTAGCAGGTTCTGCACAAAAACTTCACCCCACTGGCTTATTGTATATTATCCTTCTGTCCAAGGTCGCTCTTTCCTCTTCGACACTGCATCACCACACACACAATTAACATTCTGCCATTGTGTAGAAGACATCTGAAATTGTCTTCTTCTTTTTGCGATACACAATAATTCATTCAGAAATCATCTAAATTCCTAATTCCACATCGCCAACATGGCACCAGCCATCGGTATTGATTTGGGTACCACGTACTCGTGCGTGGGCATCTTTCGAGATGACCGCATCGAAATCATTGCCAATGACCAGGGCAACCGAACGACGCCGTCCTTTGTCGCCTTCACAGACACCGAGCGGCTGATTGGAGACTCGGCAAAGAACCAAGTCGCCATGAACCCTGCCAACACAGTCTTTGATGCGAAGCGACTGATCGGTCGAAAATTCGCCGACCCTGAGGTGCAGGCAGACATGAAGCACTTCCCCTTCAAGGTCATCGACAAGGCTGGCAAGCCAGCCATTCAGGTCGAGTTCAAGGGCGAACAGAAAACATTCACACCCGAAGAGATCTCGTCCATGGTCCTGACCAAGATGAGAGAAACCGCAGAGTCATATCTTGGTGGCACCGTCAACAACGCTGTCGTCACAGTCCCAGCATATTTCAATGACTCCCAGAGACAGGCCACCAAGGATGCCGGTCTCATCGCCGGCCTGAACGTGCTCCGAATCATCAATGAGCCCACTGCCGCTGCCATCGCATACGGCCTCGACAAGAAGACTGAGGGAGAGCGAAACGTGCTCATCTTTGACTTGGGTGGTGGCACTTTCGATGTCTCGCTCTTGACCATTGAGGAGGGTATCTTCGAGGTCAAGTCCACTGCTGGTGACACTCACTTGGGTGGTGAAGACTTTGACAACAGACTGGTTAACCATTTCGTTGCTGAATTTAAGAGGAAGCACCGCAAGGACCTGTCTGGAAATGCCCGAGCTCTCCGACGTCTCCGAACTGCTTGTGAGCGAGCCAAGCGAACTCTGTCCTCCTCCGCTCAGACCTCCATCGAAATCGACTCCCTGTATGAGGGTATCGATTTCTACACCTCCATCACCCGAGCCCGATTCGAGGAATTGTGCCAGGACCTCTTCCGATCCACCATGGAGCCAGTCGAGCGTGTCCTCCGAGATGCCAAGATCGACAAGTCCTCTGTGAACGAGATCGTCTTGGTCGGTGGATCCACCCGTATTCCCAAGATCCAGAAACTTGTGTCCGACTTCTTCAACGGCAAGGAGCCCAACAAGTCAATCAACCCTGACGAGGCCGTCGCCTACGGTGCTGCTGTCCAGGCCGCCATCTTGTCCGGTGACACCTCATCCAAATCCACCAACGAGATCTTGCTCTTGGACGTTGCCCCATTGTCTCTCGGTATCGAGACCGCTGGTGGTGTCATGACTCCTCTCATCAAGCGAAACACCACCATCCCCACCAAGAAGTCAGAGACCTTCTCAACATTCTCAGACAACCAGCCAGGTGTGCTCATCCAAGTCTTCGAAGGTGAGCGAGCCCGCACCAAGGACAACAACCTGCTCGGCAAGTTTGAGCTGTCTGGCATCCCACCTGCACCCCGAGGTGTTCCCCAGATTGAGGTCACCTTCGATGTTGATGCCAACGGTATCATGAACGTCTCTGCTCTCGAGAAGGGCACCGGCAAGACCAACAAGATTGTCATCACCAACGACAAAGGCCGTCTGTCCAAGGAGGAGATCGAGCGCATGTTGGCTGAGGCCGAGAAGTACAAGGCTGAAGATGAGGCTGAAGCTGGCCGTATCTCTGCCAAGAACGGTCTTGAGTCCTATGCCTACTCGCTCAAGAACACCCTCTCCGACTCCAAGGTCGACGAGAAGATTGGTGCTGACGACAAAGAGAAGCTCAACGCCAAGATCTCTGAGATCATCAACTGGGTCGACGAGAACCAACAAGCTACCAAGGACGAGTACGAGTCTCAACAGAAGGAGCTCGAAAGCGTTGCCAATCCCATCATGATGAAGATGTACGGCGCTGGCGCTGACGGAGCTGGAATGCCGGGCTCGATGCCGCAAGGAGCTGGCTTCGGTGGAGCTCCAGGTGGTGCTAGCCGAGGCGATGACGGCCCTACCGTCGAAGAGGTTGACTAAACTTGTTCAACAGCTTGAACACTCTTAGATAGACGATTTCACAGGATTGGCGATGGCGTTTCTGTCCAAAAATGATTGATTCCATGAGATGATACCAATAGCACGAGCATCGGATACAATGTGGCTACATTACGTTGGCACATAGCTTCATTCGAATGATAATTGCAAAGTTTAGAAATATTTCTCTATCCCACTGCCCAAGTCTTCTGACAGTAAATAATCTTGTTCATTCTCTGCACTACTCCTGTCCACTTATTCAATGCACCCAAGTGACCTTTGTTTGCACCTACACAATCAAAGGACTCGCACAATGGCTCATTGAACTTTTTGTCCCCAAATATCAGATCAGCAGGTGTTGGGCACTGTCCACTGGCTAATGATAATAAGATTGTTGGCGCACTGGAGAATGCGCAAGTTGGTAAGCCATCGCACTCAGCCTCGTAAGCAGCCTCGTACGGAGCCTCGTACGGAGCCTCGCCTCACCTTCCTATCCTGTCTACTCACCTCAACCCCGTTCTGCCCAGGGTCCCAGAGTGTTCCACCATGACCCGCCAACGTCCACTCGTCCGTTCTGGACATCGGCCCTCGACAAGCCCATTCTCCGGAGAAGTATAAAAGCTAGAGACCTGGGTATGATAAACCAATAGCAGAGTACTCTCCGGAATGCAGGCTTCCTGGAAACTGTGGGGTGGGCATCTGGTCACGGTATCCGTCCGGCGTCAGCTGGGCAAGAGGGTTGTGACGAGCTCTAATACACCGAAGTGTAATAATCTCAGCAGCTGTGACTTAAGCTGATCCCCCCGTATTCTCTGCGTAGCGAACACTTCTTCGGTGGATGGTCGAGGTGTTTTTTTTCTAGAACGACGAGATAGTGGAACATCGATCGCCACATCTATTACTTTCAGAGCCTGCCTGGACCGGTTTCTGGAACCCGGGCTGCTGCTGCCTTACGAGAGGCTAGGTCAAAGTCCTACGGGAACTGCCGGGCCACGTAATGTTATGTTATATGCTGATGATCACCACTGGAGATGGGCTTCTCTATGTCATCATTTTCATTCCGATATCCCGGGCTGCTTTGTGTATCTTCTTCATATGGTGGTTGTCGACAGCCCATCAACTCTCGAAAAAGGTGTGGGTTCTGCATAGCTCTCAGACACTGAGCTGCGATGATCACGAGGCAATTTCGCAACCCCACGATTGAGCTTTGCCCTCAGCTCAGCTCTTGGACCCATGAGATGCTATGGCAACACCGTGTAAGGAAAGCAAAAACACCATCCGACTAAGCATGATACCATGTTGGGTGCGATGGATGCCCTCTCGAGACATCAATGGTCAGGTTGGCGGTCGAATGAAGCAAATCCACGGGGTTTGAGTGGTGGCTGTGGGAAGCGTCAAATTTAATTCGGCCTACGCCACCCACCATTGGTACACCATTCGACAATTCGTGCTACTACCTATTTGTCTTTGTTGGCCACGACATCTGTGGCTCATTATTCCGCCGCAGATCGTCAAAGCCTGTTCCTGAACAATGAACATTTTAATCACCACAGCTGCGTCGAGCTGATGAAACACACCTCTCCGTGAGCCCTGGGGGCAAAACTGCGTTGATAAAAATAGTCAAGGTCAAGGACATAAACTGAACAGACTTGATTTTCTTTCAGTATTCGAGAACTCATTCCTCAGAACGATAGTTTACGTAGTGCCCGACTCAGCTTCGATATGAACTGAACACTTTGATGATCTTTCCAAGGGTTTTCGATGGTTACCCACTGCCAGCCGATTCGTTGGGTCGTTCCCCACTACCGGTTGATGCGCCTGGCTGTTGAGGCTGCTGCACAGGTGCCGTCGGCTGCACAATGGTTCTCTCCTTCGTCGTACTCGGGTTCCTGAAGTCGTCTGAGCCGTTGTAGCCAATTGCGCATATAAGTGCGCCCTCGTGATTCAACATGGGATTTTTGAAGAAGAAAGTTCCGCTGGCTGGGAAGTAAAACCCCTGCTGACCGGCAATGTCGTTCACGAGCTCTTTTTGCAGCTGCGACAGGTTGTCCAGCGCAATATCATAGCACCTTCGCAAGTACTCGCCGTAGCTGTTCAGGGTCTGCTGCTGCAGGTCGAAATTAGCGCTGGAAACTGGTTTCTCTGTCGTGACTTCGATCTGGAGCCCACCATCACTGACAGCTTGCAATTTGAGTTTCATGCTCCAGGTTGCAGAGAAATCGAGCCTGATATATTTTGATTAGCGAACTGTGTGTGTGTGTATAAGCAAGCTCTACAGCCCGCTTCCAGTCCACTTACGTGTCGTCGTCGGAAAGGAGATTCTTGTTAGAATAGTACAGTCTCACATGCGATTTCCCCGAAATATCAATCTCAGAGCTACCCGGAGTCCAGGAAAGCTTATTCTCGCAGTCGCCTTGATCCAATTCAGCATGGTTTCAGCCCATTGGAAGCTATCGTACTTACATCCAATCTGGCCCCAGGTCTCGATAGCCCACCCAAGGTCTTGGTGGTCCCACATGTTGCCCATTCCCGGTTGATCAGAGTTGTAGACACTACCGAATGTCCATTCATTGGCTTTGCTGGTGGGTTTGAAGTCGAAATAGGCGTCGTCAGCATCAGGGTGATCTGAATTGTAGCCGACTCGACAGTCACAGTTCCTGCACAAAAGGATTAAAATTTTAATCGACAGCTTTTTGGCCCGGTGTTTTGCGCAATACGTACCAGCTGTAACTAAAGGTGAAAGGTTCCGTCACCCACCACAACTTGTTCTCCAGGTTTTTCACGCGGGGTTCCATCGCCTTGTTAATCTTTCGAAGCTTTTTAAAAAGATAGCCCTGAAGAAACGTTTGTTTCGACATGGCGAAATTGCCAAAGTCCATCGAAGCAGGGTCGCTACCTGCATCGAGCCGACCATCAGTCCAGTTGCCGTTAGGCGCCAGAGTCAAATCCTGTGGAGCAGGGAGAGGATGATTGTCTGTCATTTCCAGATAGCAAAGATAATTCAGCCTCGCATTTCCGGTCAGACCCAGGTCGGCCGGTTTACCGTTATCGGTCCATGGATAGGTCTGTAGCCGAAGGGCCGTCGGCTGAAAGGTTGCAGGGTGCTCGTTTTCTGTTGTAAAGTCAACAATATGCTCAAAGACATCTGACGTCCACTTTGTTCAGTGTTCACTCACTGATTAGATCAACGTTTTCGCTCTTGACGGCATATCCTATAGTGTTGAGAGCATAGGTGAAAAGATCTTCCAACATGTTGTTGAGAATATCAGAACATCTGTTCCGTACGTTCTCGTTCCAATTGTTCTTCCAATCAACGCCGACGAGGGTACTCCGCCCAAAATCGATTCGGCTACTCCCGGCTATAGCTCATTTAGATATTGATTATACGAGAACGCGCCTTACATACCTTGAACCGTGACAAGCAGCCTAGTCACAGAATACTGACCTGGAGGCTGGGATTCGACCTTCTTCTTGTAGACCGGGTCGTCCGTCGATAATGTGTCATAAGCTTAATAGGTTAGAAGGGCTCTGAGACCGGTCCGAGGCCAGGTGTCTTACTGAGTTCGACCGGAACCATGAGATTCCAGCCAGCGAGGTTGCATTCGACGTATTCAGGCTTCGCGCCTCGCCTCATAGTAGCTGTCTGTATCTATCCAGTCCGCGTCAATGTGAGGATACCATGATCAGAGATAATAAGAACGAACCTTCAGCTTCCCTGAATTGAACTTCATCGAATACAGGATCTGGTTCTGACTGCTGGGCTCCCATTTGACTTGAACGTTGGGAGGACTCAAGAATGCGTTCTCTATACCCCCCGTCCATTCCCCAAGATTGAAGGTGTAACCTTCCTTCATCTCCTTGTCATCTTCGTGGGCACGCCATAAGTTTTTAATGCCAGTATTTATCATATGCCTAAAATTGAGGCATTAGCGCTTCGCGAAACGGAGCGATGACCAGTTCAATACTCACTGTGTGACAGCAACAACTTGATCCCATTTACCGACCTGGGAGTGTAAATATTGGCTCTAAAGTGTCTGCGATGAAATTATCAACCTACCGATGTTTTGGTTACACGATCAGTCATGGTGATAGATCACTCGGTCTTTTGGGAATGATGAGGAGTTGTCTTTCTTGAAATTCACGCTCGGAATCTTGTTTCAACCATCGATCGGTTGGGGGTGCTTATGGTACTTATCACTTTCCGCTCCGTCAAGGCCCAAGATGAATAAAGATGCGGGCGAGCAATTTTCTTTACTTTTCCTCCACTCTTTGCGTCCGAAAAAATCGTGTCGATGGTCCGAAGAGTTTGTTCATCAATCCACATATCGAGTTACGTTTGGTCTGTTCGTATCCACAATGGATCGAATCATGCAGCATGGCGTATATTCGAGAACATGAAAATTCTACGAACAGCAAGGTGTGCTCAAGTGTTCTCAGAGAAAGCGATGGCTTACTATGGATTGTAGGCAGCGTTGTGGCGTTCTTTGTTGTTCTTGCACGAAATTGCAATGCAGTCTGCAACCTGATCAGCTCGAATTACCGGCATGTTCAAGATTCCTCCATCAGCTCTTGACTATAAAATGAGCCTGACATGAACCTTTCCTGCATATCTAGTCGGCCAACAGGGCAAAGGCTCGCTTTTCAATGGCTGCGTGTGCCGCCCTTCATCTGCTGTTGTTCAGCTGCGCCCAGTTTTTGACTGTAGCTGAAGAGCGCCACGGCACCGTCAAGTGGTCTTCCTAGAGTGGTGCAGGTCCAGATTGGAGTAGCGTAAGCTCTCAGCGAACAGCCGTGTGATCTTTATCAGCATCATCATTGGGTAGGATATAGGCAAGCGTTCTGGAAGCATGGTATTCTTTACAAAACGGCCAAATGCTTTGAAAGAAGCAAGTAAGGGGGGAAAGAGAAGCAGGGCCGTGCTTGCATGGGTAAATGCTTCGTGTCTCTCCAGCTGAATTCCAAGGTTCTAGGCGTGCGGTCTGGCGATGGTCTCTCGTGATGTTCGTCACAATACGGGACGTTTTGTCCGGATTCCTGGAGCGCGGCCAGATGTCTGACAAAAGAAGATTAGACTCTGATCAGAAGGAGTCAATTAGGCTTCGTCACTGGCGAAGAAGTCCGTACAAATCATGGACTGCAGCGTGGTTTCGAATCACTTCAAGCCATCAGCACATCACCAGTCTAAAACTGCTGAGAAATTATCGATTAAGTGCAGAAACGTACGCCACCGTCTGCATCGATGGCATGAGATCACGTGTGCCAATTGATTTCGTAGAGACCAATGACCACAGCCCTTGAAATGTTAGGTCCGCAGCTCCAGAGATTAGAGCTGATCACTCCTCAGCGGTTGATCGGGCTGCGCTCGGAATCGGACAAGTGTAGCTCGTTAGAGGCTAGCATCTCCGTGACGGTTTGTCCCAGCTGTTACCTGATACTGTCAAATCCTCACTATAAATGGAAAAAGTTTCTTTCCTGGACAAACCTTTCCCCACCTCGGCTTCAAGGTCTGATTACGGTTTAGCCTCTTGGACACCTTTAGCTTTCCGCCCGGGCCGCCTTTCGGAAATCTAGAACGTCAGAACGCTACTGCAATCGAACACAGCTGAAATGCAAGTCAAATTGCAAGCTGTGGCTTGGGGTCTTTGGTTTCAACTATGGCTAAGGTGTAAGGCGTTGGAGCACTGTTCTTGGTATGTTAGATACCCCGATCTCCTGCAGATGTGAGAACTCGGGCAATGAGTTAGCGCTTTGCACACCTGTGTGTGTATTGTGCTAGCTTTGGGGAATACGCGTAATATTACGCACCGCTCACCGTTCAAGTGTTGACTTGGCCAAATTTTGCATACAGAATACAACCTGAATACCTAGGTATATTACCTAGGTATGTTTTCTGATCACAATATTCCAGGTTCCTCCAGTGCACAGCGCCCAAGATTTTCCAGTCTAGTGATTGCGCTAGTTCACTTGCTGAGCTCTATCACCCGAATCACCCCTTCCTGATCTCCCTGGCATCACGTACGACAATCCTCTAGTACCACGAATACGCAGAGACGTGGATGTGTACGTGCAATGCAGCTACAGCCATCGTAACTGCAGCTTGCAGGAAAGAAACCCGTAATACAATGAGAGTTGTGTTTGTTTGCTCCGTGCAGATGGAACATAAAACCTGGACAATTCCGAGCCCGATGAGGCAGTATTCCGCAGAGAACCACCGCACATTCATCCTAAGCAGATCAAGATGGCTTCAGCACAATGCGACTCCGAGCTGATGACAAATTACATCGCTGCAGTGCCTGTGCCTGGGGGTAGTCATTTTACAACATGTCTAGATCCTGAGACTAAGGCACCTGTGGTATTTGCGTTGAGCAATGATGAATTTCCCAAATTGCAGATGATTAAAGTGCGACAGACCCAAGATATACTTGATTGCACTGATTAGCCCATAGCAAGACGCCAATGGCCTTCGTAAGCTCGTTGATCTTACGACTATCCTTCAAATACCATCGGCAACTCCAATTCAATGTTTCGAAGCGCGACAAGGAACTGATCTCAAAGTCTACTTGGTTATCGCTACTAAGTACGATAATTCTACATCCAACTTGCTGGTTGTAAAGCCATTTGATATCACACTGGCACCTACTTTGTCGCTTTTGCCTGTGCAAACCATTGGCAAAGTTCATCGTTTATTCATGGTCAGTACATATCGTGTCATCAAGCATGAAACTTATGCAGCGCCAGACCGATCCGAGTCGCTCCGCTGGCTACCCCACAGTGTACGGAGCACATCAACCAATCGGGAGCTTAGCGAACAGCAGCGATATAACACGCATCACCGTAGACCTGCCTTCGAGCAGGTGGTCGACTTCGAGGAAACAAGAATTGCCTGCCAATGCAGACAAGATCTACTCGATCGCTCCTGCTAGAACCAAGTTTGGAGATGGATTGTTTGTGCTGTGCAAGATCAAAGGTGTTCAGTAAGTATCAACGGTACTATCCACCAAGTGGCACAAGATCTGATTGCATCACCACAGGAACCCAACCATCTTGGCCACTTTCTTCCAAATAGAGGACGGCGACCCCAACTGGTACACTGTTCAATTGAAATGTCCTTTAGGTAAGCTTCCTCCTCCACGAGCAGTGAGTATATTTTCACGATTGTAGGGGCAACCTCTCTGGCTGTTGTTACGGATGAATCAGGTCGTTCGGCCTTGTTGGTGACGAGTCCACAGGGTCTCTGGTATTTCACTCCACAGAAAGCGACAAACAAAGAGTCGAATGCCCAGCTGGTAACAGCAGATCCACTAGTCCAAAATGCCACTGACATTGTTGTCACACAAGACCGCGACGTTATGACGATTTGGACGTCCAATCAGAAAGGACAGTTGAGCTACATCACAACATTCGCATCCACCATAGACAGTGCTCAATTGGTGCCTGTGCAACTGCTTGAAGAAGGTCGCGCAACCGCGTTCTCCATGTGCATTGCTAAGCCCGACCTTCCGGCAGGGAGAGATGCCGTGTGGCAGGCGATCATTGCTAATAATGACGCGGGGAATTTAACGCTACTGCAGCAACATCGGGATACTGGCATCTGGCGGCAGGAACCCTATGTCGTATCCTACGCGAAGAAGAATGTAAAGGTGGAAAGCTACACTATCTCAATCCACGTCACAACTGCAGCCAAAAAGAACTTGAGCAATGGTCAAATACTAATCAAATCATCGGCGGCGGCGACGGCCATGGTCAACGGCAAAGCAATCTTTCTCAGTCCGCAGGGCTCATGGATCACAGCGGACCAAGCAGGAGAGATCAATTTGATCATTCCGACAGCTTCAATATCTGGACAAGCGCTGACGCTTGCGCAAGCTCGCAGTTCTGACGGAACCGATTTAGCTTTTGCCGAGACGGTCTTCGATCCTAGCCGTAAGGTTCTGCAGGCTATGGGAGCTTTGACCACCGTTCAAGGATTGAAGGACGCTAAGACCAAAGACCAAAAGCCTTTGTGGCAGGCGGCAGACATGCCTTCCGACGATGATCTTAAGACTGCAGCACAATGCTTCCAAGCCATGCACGAAGCAACAAAATCCTTGCCAGCTGACGGCAAGATGGTCAAAAAAGCCGCTAGAGAAGCAGTGAGCAGCGTGCAAGGCTTGAAAAAGACGACGGACGTAATGGCGGGTGACGTGCTCGGAACCATTGGCAACTATTTGATGGAAGGATTCCACTGGGTGAAGCAGCGCTTGTCAGATGCTGTTGACTGGTTGGTTCAAAGAGCAGGTAAGTTTGTCTAAACATAACTAGACATCGACCTCTGACCTGTCGTAGGCGAGGTGTGGGAATTCACTTGCAAGATCGGCAATAAAATCAAGACGTTCGTACTCGATTGTCTCGAGAAAATAGGCGAAGCAGCGTCATGGGTACGTTTCCATACAAAATGGCCTCTACAAAGCTGACCAGACCTTGCAGATATTTGAAAAAATAAAATTGGGATGGGAAAAACTCAAAGAACTTGCTGGCTTCTTGTTCGGATGGTCTGACATCCTTGAGACTAAGAACAGCATCAAAGCAGTCTTGAATGCGGGACTAGATCTCGGAGCCGAGAAACTTGACAGCTTCGTGCCAAAAATCGATGGGTTTGTGCATCAGAGAGCCCAATCCTGAAAGGTTCGCTAATTGAGGCAGATTTTTTACTGATGTGCAAGGTCAAATAGTCAAAGCGCTCAGTCCTCCGTCCGCATCGATAAGTGGCAAGTCTGGAGACGTTTCTTCTCCTGGTGTATCAAAGGACATACAATCTAGCACTAGTTTCAAGTGGGCTGGCGAAAGACTCAAAAATGGCGGCTCCGGAAGTGATGCTGTGGTGCATTCGGATAGTAAGATCTCCTGAATGCATGCAATTGAGTATCAAGATACTGATCATTTACCTAGATCCGAATGACAAGCAAGCGGAGGATTCATGGTCGCGGGACTTCAAGCCCCTTCTTGACAGTATCGAGAGTGCAGCTAGACAAACGGGAGATGATATCGCCAAGTTGTTCGAAAAATCTGGTAATGTATCCACTGACGACCTTCTCTCGGCCGGTAGCAACTTTCTCGTGAATGTGTTAGAGGTCGTCAAGCAGTTCACGATAACTTTGACGAAGTCGGTGCGCCGCTTGATCAAGCTCCTGAAAGATGTTGGTAACAAGAGGTTAGTCATACTCAAATATCATGCGATTCCGAGCGCTAATGCCTAATCACAGGATTGACCTTTGGATCTTCTCAGACCTCTACGAAGGGTTGACCGGAAACCCGCTGACATTGTTCGATGCCGTCTCGCTGGTGGTTGCAATTCCGACCTGTATCATGATCAAAGCTGTGACCAAAGCGAAGCCACCGAATTTCGCCGATATGGATTCCAAACTTTTGGGACAGCTTGTGAGCAACGACGACACTGTGGAAGTTCAAAAAAGCGTCGATTGGAATACGTTCACCTCCGGCATGGCGTTGGGTGTTGTCGCAATCAAGGGCATCTTTGGTCTCATCAAGTTGGCCTATAGGGCAGTCACTTCGGGCGCTGATGCTGCGTTGGCGACATTCAGTCCCGGCAAGACCATGAAAGTCATCAGCATTGGCCTCGACGTTCTTGGTATCATCAATGCTCTACCAGGTAATGAGAAATTGCCAGCCCCGGCGCTCAGGAATTGGATCTCAGCCTTGAGCCTGATTCGCGCATCGACGAATGCGTTAGGGCTGATCATACCTGAAAATCCTGTGATGGAGAAGGTCGAAATCTGTATAGAATTCGTCACAACACTTGCGATCTTCGGGTTATACCATGCGGTATACTACTACGAGTTGAACGACCCGTGGCCGGACAAAGACGACGCCACAACCACTCTATGTGTGATCGGAAATGGTCTCAATGCCATTGCGGGTATTGGATCTTTTGTAGCTAATATGGGAAAGCTTGAAGCACCTCCCATGACTGCAATCGGCGTCGTCGTCATGACTGTGGGTACGTACGGCCTCATGGCGATGGAGGGGTTCGTGTTCGCGAGACAGTACGAAAAGCGGAAGCTGACACGAACGATTACACCGTCAGTGTGAATTTGCCAATTGGGATCGCTTATGTAGCTCTGAGATTGCTTTTGGATTGTTGCGCTTCTGGCGCAGTCATGGTCTTGTACACATAGTATTGACCTCCATCTCTCTGATCCATGCACCTAAAAAAGTTGCCGATGTGGTAATGTGTTAACGTGTCAGTGCGAAGGGCAGGTAAGCCCAGCAAAACGTCTTGATTTAGCTGAATGTATCGAAGCATCTTCGCACAGAAAGCTGACCTAAGTCACAACAACGTTCGATATTCGTGTGAGAATAGTTCACAACTGCGAACAAAGTCCCCCGAGGGACACACGTGGCGAGATTGAGCAGAAGTTAGTGTCAAAGGCGGGAACTCCAACGAATAAGAAGGAAAATGCATTTACGTTTCCGCAACTTTAGTCGATGTTGTTTCTTTCTTGTCCGGCTCCAACAACTACAATTCCCTAATACGTATGCTTGCGCCGAACACGAAGCAGAGGAGTCTTCGCCTTGGCATGGTGTACAGATTTTTGTCCTCGCCTCGATTGTGAGGGTGAGGGTGAGAGTTGTGCACATCGATGAGCTGTAACTCATGCGCTAGTCCCGAATTGCCTCAACTCTCTGGCTGTCTTCTTCCGAGGAAAGGCTCGCATTCATTGGCCGGCCAGTGTTTCGCATGTCAACGCCTGGGTGAGTAGCATTCGTGTTGCATGATGCCACGAGCGCAGTTTTAAGCTTCAAGCCCCCGACGGCTGCTCAGCGAGGACCCGTCTCGGTGCATTGCAGGTGTGGCTCACTCTCGAAGATGTGGCGTTAAGCCAGAGCGGCCTCGCCCCAGAGCGTGAGGTCGATGCGCATTTTCTGCATCTTGGCGCATCATCACAATGGAAAAAGATGTCAGCAGTATGAAGTTGGCAAACAGACTGGATGTCACTGAATATTGATCTTAGCATAAGAGAAATGGTTTTGACAGTAGTAAGTAGATAGACCAAGGCAATATGAGACTCTTTTAACGGAAGTGACATGGTTGAAAAGGGCCTCTTTTCTACAAGGGTTGAAAATAATATAATGCTGTGAGGCCCATCACGCCATGCTTTTTGACCCCTGCGGCACTGGCAAGTGCGACTGCTAGCGCGTTGGTATTCAAATAGCCGTCCCCGTCATTTCATAGACTTAGAGAATGAGCTACCACGAATATACGCTTGCTTTGAACCTTGATCCCTGCGTGCTGCCAGTGCGGTGCCTCCTCTTAGGCGCCACCATGAATTCCACTAAATTGGGTGTCATGCCTCCCCTCCCCCCTCCCCCCTCCCCCAAGGACCAGGACTAACCACAACTCTTTAAGCACTGCAAATGAAAGGTCGAATCCACTGAGAGTGTTGGAAATGCTCACCTTCACTTTCACCTTCACTCTGTTAGTAGTTTATTTCTCAGTCTTGGCGCTGTGTGTTCTTAAAACGCACGCACCTGCGACTGAGATGTAGTTTTCTTTTTAGTCATCGATTAGTTTTCCCTTCATCAGTTCCAACTGGTTATGAGCGATTTCTATTAGTGGCCCTGATAAGAGAATTCAATTTCGCCTCCGAAGTTATGGTCCAAGCAATCTCCTCTCATGCATGGACCTTCCCAAAGCCTTCCTCTCGGTCTGACGCCCCAAAACCAAGTCTCTTACGTAACCACACAGGTAGGTTTGTTATGGACTGTGCTGTTGAGTCGAGAAGCTCACTCTGCTGCGAAGGTTGTGCGAGCGGAAGAAAAAATGCTGGCTCTCGTTTGTGGTGAGAGCTGTGAGTAGGGTGGTTTGGCGGCGTTTTGGGCTGCGCCTCGAGCTAAATACCCGAAACTAAGAGACCGTCGTGAATTAGTACGAAAAGAACAGCGCTAGGGGTTGCGGCTCTCCTTTTCTACTGATTTTGCCTTAATTAAGGGAGCCAGCTTACCTACTGTGAAGGAAAGCACGCCTGATCTGAATAGCTCGTAGGAAGAACAGTGATGACGCGCAGTGAGTGCGTACGCCAGCAACAACTCACACCCTCACAAAGGTCGCAGCCAGCGTAATCGTCAACTTCAAAGGTGAACCGTGATGCTAAATTTAGCTGCGCGCACAACTGCAAAACGAAAGCTGCGTGCAAAATAGCTGTATTCTTGATCTCGTAACTGTCTTCTGTGTTGCTTGATGATTGCAAAGATCATCGTCTATGTACGGGGTCTATATGACATCTGGGGGAACCTGCCATAATTGAATTCGATCAACTGGGAGGAAGTTACGATGGTCTCTCTATTAAGTACCACCACAAAACTCCCCAGCAAATGTTTTCCGAAAAGGTCGAATTCACTGAATTGGGTCATGATGCACTTCACAAGCACCATAACCAAAGGACACCTGAGATATAATAATGTGTCAGTCTGCGAACGATACGATCATTTTACTTGACATGCCAGTAGTTGAAGCTCCAAATTTCAGGAGACTTCCAGGCTATATTTGTCCAAAAAGGCATTGTCACGGCCTCTTTCAGCATGGAGGGTTATCTTTGAGGAGATTGCTTTGTTCACCAAGCTATAGGGCGACTTTTGTACAAGGCTCGACTCCACGAGACAATGAATTATATCTCGTGTATCTACCCTGCATATATGAAGAGACGGGTTTTCTTTCGTTTGCTAATCCGTCCTCCCAGCCATCAAAAGCTATCTCATCTCCCGTCTGTCCGTTTATTCTATCTCAAGTATTTCCGCGCGCTTCAGCAACCATGCAACTCAAGACAACCGCTCTTCTCCTTGGGCTTTCCGCCGTCTCTACCATTGTCTCTGCCGCTGCCGTCACGACCGACATGCAAATGGAATTCTGCAACGAACCGGAATTCAAAGGCCCGTGTGTCAAGGATCCGATTTCTCGCGGCAAATGCAGGTTGATTCCCGACTCCAACGCCAAGGGTGACACAGGAAGTAGCCTTAGAGTAAGTCCGGATTTTCTTTCCTCCTCCCCCTTTTTTTAGGATCTGTCTTGTTTCTCTTTCTTTGCTGCTTCGTTCACGGAGAGAAGTTTGTTTCTTGCCAATCGTCCAATGGGGAGTCCACTCGATCGCATATAACTATACCGGACCACCTTCGCTAACTTTTTCAATTTTAAAATAGTATCTACCATCGACGGCGGATCTCCACTGCGAACTTTTCTACGACACCGGATGCAAAGACTCGTGGTCCGGCGGTCTGGGTATGCTCGCCGGTCCTAAAGGTGGCACCATCCTCGGCGATTCGACTGATATCTATCGGGCTTATAAGTGCACCTAAAAGGGTGGAACCAGGGGGAAAAGGGGTGGCTCAAATGTAGGCCGTTCAAAGGTAGGGAATTGTGATGTGTTTTAAGTCGCGTAGACCAGAGTCGTTTCGAAAAGTCCTGATGTTCAAGTAAAATGCTCTGTTGAGGTGGACCCCAGGAGCAAATAGACTGGGTTCTCACGTAAAAACATTTGATGTACTAATCGGATGCTTTCTGTAAAGTGGCAATCGAATAATGAGCACGACTAAGTCGGAATTTGGATTTTTGAGGCTATTCCAACTCGGTGCGAATTTAAGCTATTCAGTAAGTCGGAAGCGAATCATCAATGACTGACAGCAAACGTAGAGTATGCATTCGGGAGGGTACGGGAAGACAACTGGCATACCCCTGTTGAGGTGTATCTCGCATTATGTGATGAACTTGCAATTGACCATGTCAGGAGTGTTGAAAGGTGTGTATTTACCTTGAGGAGTGCTCCGATATTACTTCTATCATTTCTCGTTTCATTTCATCAGTCCGTGAAATTATGTTGCTGGATGTTGACCACTCTCCGAGCGAAAACATAATGCCGAATTTGTGCCGATTGGACCCGAGGCAGGTAGAAATATCAAAAGTCGAGGAGATGCTGTGTTGATGTGCCAGCTTAACAGTCTTCCAGCAGAGCAGCATTCGACAGGGATCAGATATGGAAACTCTACAAGAGGCGCCCCGGACTAGCACATTTGTGTCTGTGGAAGAGCATCAGTCGACCACACCAGCGTCGTTCCATTCTGGACCAACCGTCCTACACTACTACAGCGACCGATGTAAACTCATTGTCCTTGAAGATGAACTTCCCTTGGCCCCGCCATTGGCAGATCTTGTGTCCAAAACTTCGCAGCCTGCGCATACGAACGAGACTGGCGAAGCTGCGACCACAAACGGTACTCAATCTTCACAGAAGACAGTCGAGAACATTGATATCTGGGTGACTTCTGAGTAGGCTCCTCCCCCATGGCAATTGTGCGGACTAGTACTGACCTGTTGCAGTAAGCTCCTCCTCTATTCTACCACTCACTCGACGGGGCTGGCAATCTCGTATCGGTCAATTGCGATTCATGCCATCCAGTCACATCCCACACCCTCAGCCTCGGAACCGCAATCCCAGGCATTGTACATGCAGCTGATTCCTTCGCTATCGACGTCGCCCAACGATGAGGATGAACCTCCGGACACAGTCTCTCTTACCATCATCCCCACAGCCTCTGCGGCTCCTCCCGTCACAGCCCCTACCGACAACAGTGATGATGCACTTCAGTCCGAGGACCAACCCGAGCTTACACCCGTGGAAGCACTCTACAAAGCACTTAGCGACTGCTCAGACCTACATCCTGATCCCACGGAAGAAGAGGATGTAGAAGGTGGTGGACTGAGCAGATTGATGGCTGCTGGACTTGCCATGCCAGGCACAACTGACGGGAGCCTGCCGCCTGCAATGCCAGGAAGCGGAGGATGGATCACGGCAGAAAACATGCACGAATTCATTGATGAGGATGGCAATTTCATTCAAGATGATGATGACGAGGCACATAACGAAGAAGAGCAAGAGCCAGCAGATGGCCAGCAGCTGGGTCCGGGTGCTGGCATTGTTCGGTCAGCACCGGACGACGAGAATCAAGATGGGCAAGGTGATGATAATAAGTGGCAGCGGACATCGTGAGAATGGGTTCGAGCACAAAGGAGGCAGGTTGTCACGGTTTCGCATCTCCCGGGCGGGCAACTGTTTCAGGAAAGACGCGCGGTTAGTTGCACAGGAACGGGCAACACTGTACTAGACATGTTATGGGTTTCGGGGAAAACGAATCACTCCCTCAATCGAGGTATGGTCAACGGAGCGCGGCGCGGCATGAGCCAAAAAAAAAGGGGCATGATATGTTCAGGTAGGTCGGCCAGGCAAGTCGAAATCGTTCCTTTTTTTCCTACACATCAATCATCCTTGTGACTTTATATCGTCCAAATTGCTTTGTAGATTGCCACCAAGCAGCCATTCTGACCAGAGCGCAAACAAAACCTTTTTCGGGGGGTTGAAAATTGGAGTCACCAGTCGAATAGTGATTTGTTCTCACTTTGCTGGACCTCCCTTCTCGCCTGCTGCGACGACCGGCATAACCTCATTCAAAGCCACGCCAGCCTCGGCGTCAGCAGCAAGGCCAATGTCATCTGATGCTTGCGTGGGTTTAGCAGCCTCAGCAATGTGGGCAGCAACCATCTCCGATGCCGAGGGCTGCAGTTCCGTCTTCGTGCTGTTACCGCGGATCGGCTTTGAGGTGGGTTGGACTGTTGCATTGCCCGAATCGGAGTCCATATCGAAGTGTTTCTCTCGATGAGAGGCCTTTTGCAATCATCAACTTGAGTTTTTCTCTCTCTCTCCACCCACGACTTTTTAGCTAATCTCCACTTCGAGGAGTTCTGGTAGTAGTATCTCTCGATAGTCGAATAGAATCCGGGCGTGTGCTCCCTTTTTCTTTTTAGCTAATCTTCGGGAATATCGAGGTTATCTCGAACTAGACTTCAAACAACACAGGAACAAGATCCTTAATCACAAAGTTATATCTTTAAGTAACTAAGAAAATAACTAAAGGAAAAACTACTAGACCCCTTCTCCTCTACTTCAATCGGCTTTGTTCCTCGTATTAACCCCATTCAAAAATTACTTGCAAGGGAACTCATCGAGTTACGAATAAAAATGTCTGGGCTGACGAGGTTTCAATCAAAAATGGCGTTCATGCACCCTTGACTTGATTCCTGGTAGATTCCCCGCGATTCCCCAATGGTGGCCTCCGCATTTTGCTATCGGCTAACACCTTTGGCCGCCCTTGACTTGCCAGTGCCGATCACTCGTTCCTTTCTCCATTAATATTGTATTAATATTGGAGTGCTGCATCTGGTTGGCTGAATACTTAGGTACGACACGACGCTGGGAAGAAATACGAGTTCCACTGTGCAATATATATCCATATACATCACTGCTTATAGACAAGGCTTTCATGGGGGAGTACTACAACTTGCCAGTACGCCGAACGGATAAATGGGACACATATCGAATGTTCTCTACTAGTGCCTAAATGATGAGGGTTTGTTGGGTTTCCAATTTTCCTACCCTACGCAACTTGACTTAAGTGGGCTTTTTATTACAACATAATCTAGTGAGGAATATCCCAAGGTTCGAGTCTGTTCATGTCGTACAAGTGAGGAGGACGCCTTTCAGGGGTTTGGCAGATTTTTGAATTTCTGCTTTCTGCGCACATCATCCCTGACTCTAGAGTTCTCATCTGCCTGATCTCTTCTTTTACCGGCTCGGAGCGGTGGTCAGTCTGCCACCGGTGCCCCCGCTAGGCGGGAGAGGGGGGTTCTTCATGATTGCGAAGCTGCACGGTGTTTTTCGATACCCCAGTCGACTTCTCGATGGGACCCTCCTCATGCATGAAATGTGAATGCGAAAACGTGCTGAGCTGGCGACGTTTGACCTTCCGGCCAGGAGAATCCTTCATGCTATTCGCATAACCTCAGATCGAGACTTCTCCCCGGCCGTCTTTGCTCAGCTTAGATGATTTCACATCACTGTCGAAAAGCTAGATGCCATTCGTGTTGTGTCACTGATACTTCTGTCGGAAAGCTAGACTGTCCATACCCAGGACTTTTCAGCACCTGTCTTCGCCATTTCTTGTTGCTTCGGGCTGCAAGATGGACTCATCATGCCTATGCAGTGACACGTGAGTCAGCACACAATTGGATGGGATGTTTTGGTTTCATTTCCATCCTGGCGAATATCACTCATCCTCCTTCCTGACTATCGACGTGCATTTCGTCCTCCTCCTCCACCTTCACGCCAATATTGTTTGCCCTCAGAAACTCTTTTGCTTCTTCAAGAACTTGTGCTTTCAGCGCTTCGCTTGTCGAGTCCTTGGCTCGAGCATTCAACCAGCTGCTGTCCAGTGGTCCTCCACCCTCCCGGCGACTGGACTGGTTCTCATTCATCGAAGCAGCACGGTCAGCATCGTATCTAGTGCCCTTGTTGATCAATCCGGCCTCTTCTAGGGCATAAACCTGCCGCCGCAGTCGCACAGAAATAGATGATAATGTGTTGTAATATGCGCTGGTAGTTTTCTCGAATTTGGCTTTGACGTCGCTCGATTTCCGGTTCGGCTGGTCGTAGTGATCGTTTGAGAGAAGTCCGATGGCACTTGAGGCCAGCTTGAGTACTTGCGAGATGTCATGGTCGATGGTATTTAGATCTTTGATGCGCTCTTCGGGTGTCACCTCACTTGCTGCGGCGTCAAGCTTTTCGCCATTCTCAGACATGCTGAGGATATGGGTCATTTGAGTTATTCATACTCAACTTGAAGTATTACGACTGCAGCAATTCAAAGTCCGCAGAATTAGGCCAACCCGAATTGGGCTAGCCCCGAGACAAAGTCGGCAGCGCGTGGTCGGTCGTAGCCTCGTCGTCCTCACTCCCATGTCTTCATTTCTTCATATTGAAGTTGTCTATCGAAAGGGTATTATTGGACTAGTCAATGATCGTTGCGCCGCCATGCGCGATGCTTTATATCTTTATCCGAATCACATAATAATGATATAGGCCTAATGTCGACGAATATTCCGCCCCCAAGCCCTGCAGGGGTGCGAAGCGCGAGCACTGGACCCAATGGCCCTCTGCCAACACCAACATCTACTGCCGTTGTAAATGGTGTCGCTCCGGCAGCCGGCGCATCAGCGACGACCACGACAAGTACCAATGCTCCCTTATCTCAACAAAATCTTAATCAGATTGTAAGTGCGCTTATATCCCGTACCTACCTCATGAATTGCTTTTTGTTGCCAAACTTGTCCCTGCCTGGTAAGATTGCTTGTCCTGCATAGGAAGCAGCGACCCAGCAATCGGCAAAGGGAAAGCGCTGGATTCGCATAGGAAGCAGTAGCCTAGCAATCGGGTAAGAGTAAGCACGGGTCCATTTCGCCTGTATATGATGCGCTCTGGTAAGGAAACTCACATCAAACTCTGAATTGTACTATTCAGTCGTCCAACAGAAGTCGATTGAGGCTTGTAGCTTAGCGTTCGAGAAGATGGAAGAGAGCACAAGGTTACTATTTGGCGGAGGTGGAAGAGTTCGTCTCTGTTTTTGCAGTCGCTCCTCCTGCTGAAAGGATCAAACTTGCTAACATTCACTCTCTTGCTCAGGTCATAGACTATCTCAATAAGAAGGGTTACACCAGATCGGAAGCCGTTCTCCGGGCGGAATCATCGAATCAAGCAATACCAGCTGATCTTGAACCACGACCAAAGGAGACTGGACCGCCCAAGTACCTCGAGGCCTACACCAGGTTCGAACAGTGGACGCGAGACGCTCTCGACGTCTACAAGCATGAAGTTCAACGACTGCTATGGCCCTTCTTTGTCTACTCCTTCCTCGGTCTGGTCGACCACTTTTACACAAAAGAAGCACGAGCCTTTTGGATCAAATTCCACGAACAATTCGTGTCAGTGCATGAACATGACCTACGACGTCTGGAACATACTCTGTTGCCCGAGCATCAAGAAGTAAACGGCATTGCCAAGACGTACAAGGAGAACCGGTACCGGCTACCCATCACTAATGCTAGTTTTCAATATCTGATGCAGTTTCTGGAAAGCTTGCCTAATGCGTGGTACAAACTCTTCATCCAGATCATTGAAAAGCACATGGACATTCGACAGGTGGCTCGTACCTCAGATGACAAGTTCTCCTTCGAGGCGATCTTGCGACGGGGACAGGAAGATCAGGTGGCCGAGGACGAAGGTATTCCTGGTCACCGGCCCGGAAACGCAATTTCATCGACAGATCCCAACGTGGGAAACACGCTAGCCGCACTCAAGCTAGGAAAGCTACCTCCTGAAAAAGAACTCGAAGAGGATGTGAGAGGCGACTTGACTGATCTTGACCTTGAAGCTCCGGCACCGGTGGGAGAAGCTACCTTGGTTGAGACCCACGACCGCGTCAACATCAAGCAGGAAGAAGACGACGAAGGCCCGACGAGAAATGACATCCCGTACCCTGTCTCGACAGCTCGTGATGTGGCAATGGAAGTACAAAAGATCCGCGAGAACCGAGACCGTCTCAAATTAGAAGGCAGAACGGGGGGCGTCGGGCCTGGGCTCAGTTGCGTGATGTACACTTTTCACAACACCAAAGATCATGTGACGTGCCTGGAGTTTTCCGGTGACAACAGTCTCGTTGCTGCTGGCACAGATATGTCTTACATACGAGTGTGGTCCATGGAAGGAACACAGATTGGTGTTGATGATGCCGGCAAGCCAGTCAATTCGAAACGACTTATCGGCCATGCTGGACCAGTCTACAGTCTCTCGTTTGCCCCCTCGACTGTGCAGCCTCCAGGCCAGCAGGCGGAAACCAGTCCTCAATGGTTGCTGTCATCTTCCGCTGACGGCACCATCCGACTGTGGAACCTGACCATGTGGCAATGCATGGTCATTTACAAAGGACATGTAGGGCCGGTATGGGACGTCAAGTTCTCTCCTTTTGGGACATATTTCATCAGCGCAGGAATGGACAAAACTGCTCGGCTATGGATCACAAGCAAAGCGTCTCCTCGCCGTTTCTTTGTTGGTCATGACGACGATGTCGATGTCGTGGCGTGGCATCCAAACACCGCCTACGTCTTTACTGCTAGCTGTGACAAAACCGTCCGAATGTGGTCGGTATCCAATGGTGCGCCGGTGCGAATGTTTACAGGGCACAATTCACCGATTACTGCTCTCGCTTGCAGTCGCAATGGCAAATTACTGGCAAGTGGCGACGACTCGGGCAATATTTTGCTCTGGGACCTCGCGCCTGGAAAGCTGCTGAAACAGCTCCGAGGCCATGGCAAAGGTGGCATCTGGTCTCTGTCGTGGAGTGTCGAATCCACAGTCCTCGTGTCTGGCGGAGCAGATCAGACAGTCAGAGTGTGGGATGTGAACTTGCCGGCCAAAGAAGGGGCAACAGTCAAACCCGGCGAAGGAGGCAAACCGGATGGTGCAGCTGCCGCAACTGCTGTTGCGCCTCCCGCTGGTGCCGCAAAGAAGAAAGGAAAGGGGCCATCTGTCTCGGCCGATCAGATCTCGGCTTTCTTGACCAAGAAGACTCCTGTTCAATACGTGGCCATGACCAACATGAACTTGATCATCGCGGGAGGGTCATTCCTCCCCGAGAACTACGTGTCTTGAGGTAGCCAGGTTTACATCTCTTCTCGCGAATTATTTTGCATCACAACGGTTTAGATTTACGGGTTTGGAGGGAGTTGTGGAAGGACTAGCTCAGGCTAAAAAATCCATCTGGAGATGCCTTTCATGCGGTGCGCAATTACAGGACTTTAGGTGACTTGGGAAAATTGAACGAAGAGCTTCTATTCTTCTTCCACATGTGTCAACCACCAGGGTGGATTCTTTCATATCTTAGATAGGTTTTAGGACTATTATTGCTCCCATGACTAGAGGCTTGCACTACTGGCTTGGCTTGGCACGCTCGGCAGGCATTCCCGTTTGGGGCTTTCCTCACTAGGGTTTTAGCGTGATAGCGACCCAACCGACCGCTGTCAGCTGTTCCCTCTCCAACGTATACTGGTAATGCCGCAGCATGGCAGTCGGAGCTCCAGGAAATGTCCTTTGGTAGCACCGATGGTGACCCTACAGACTTTGAAGGGACGTACCCAGTCCCGGGCGTGCTTCCGGTGACCAACAACAAACCTCGCAAAGCTCCTCGCACCGATGCCAGCACCGCAGCACAGGCGGCCGGCGTTCGAGCCTTTACTGCTCAGGCTATAGCTTTCTACTTTCGAGCCCCGGTCAAGAGCTTCTTCCGTACGCGGCTCGATTACTTGGCCTATGCCAGGAACCTGCAGCAACAGAATGCGGCACTAGCAAGCGACGCTCTGTCCCGCCGGTTGTCATGGCTGCGTTCCACCACTCCAGGCGTCATAGCCTCTGCCATTCGATATTACGGATGGAAAGTCATACCGGAACAGATTCTGCCTCCATTGGTTGCCAACATGAGCGTCGGTGCTGTGTTGTACGCAAGCTACCTGCAGATTCTAGGCGTCCTCCACGAGGAGAGCAGCAAATCATCGAAACGAGTCTTTCCTCCCCCCTCCCCAACAGAGACAGTAGCTGCTGGCTTTCTTGCTGGAAGCATTCAGTCTGTGATTGCTGCCCCTCTTGACGCGATTCAGGTCCGCTACGAACGATACGATCCTACCTTAGACACGGGCAAAGGTGGCAGCGGCCATCCTCAGAGCATGTGGGGGTTTGGAAAGAACAAGCTGCACGAGATAGGAGCAAGAGGCATATTTGCTGGATATGGCCTGTCTTTCCTGAAGGACAGCTTTGGCTCGGCAGTCTTTTTCAGCACCTTTGAATTCGTCAAAGCTCAAGGGTTCTACGCTTTCCTCCGCTGGTACTACGGCTCTCTCCATCAAGACACGGTCGATGCTTTGGTTCAACGACGACCTCCTCGGAGTCGGGCAGGCAATGGCCCTGATCGTGACAGGCTGTCGACTGTGCATGGTACGAGTTCGTCCAGAAGTCCCGATGTACAAGCGATCAAACCTCATTATGCCATCGAGCCCGCCTTCCTGTTTCTTGGCGGTGTCAGTGCCTCGGTCGCGCAGTCAGCGGTCATTTATCCCCTCCACCACGTCCAAGTCGAGCATTGGCAGCATCTCGAAGAGCTCGATGAAGAAGCCAAACGACTCCGTCACACTCGGCGACAAGTAGGCCAGCCGAGATGGCGCATGCTTCGCTATTATTACCGAGCCTACGAGGAGACGTGGAACTCCTGTGTTCAAGCCGCTGGTCGAGAGACGGGGGGGAATGTGAGGACATGGCTGTACAGAGGTTTCATCTGGAACACTTTTCGTCAGCTACCGAGCACGAGCGCCGGCCTCATCATCTTTGAGCTTGTTCGCCGCAAGTACGGATTGGCTTCAGATGAGGTGCGCATTTCTTCCAAGGCAGGCCACTATGACATTCTGGTCGACTGAGGCGCTGGCGGCACACCACTCCAATTCCAGTTCTTTGCTTTGCATGCCGTTTGCCTTTATTTGACTTCCTTTCAATCGTCCAAATTCCATTGATTATTCAGTTTGAGAGTTGGATGCTGCTAGACTGTTTATTCCTTCGTGGCTTGCAATCGTGTGTCCTTCCTCGCTCAACAACATCATGAGCAGGGATGTGGGCTGCTTCTCCTACTGGTCATGCTATATAAACGAGCACGCGTCGCTGATTGGTTCCAAGGCCCGGGTAAAAAGGTGGGAGCTATCTAGATCCAGAAGGTGCAAATCTTTAGGCAGAGCACCGCAGAGCGATACTGTGAGATATTATCGTGATTATCTTATCGGCTATCGGCGCCACATTGCTTGAGTACTCAATGAAACGTGCTGTGGAACTATACTTGGAATTCGTCCAGTATTTGGTAGGAGTAGAAGTTTATAGCCCACTTTGACTGGAGCCAAATCACCAAAGACCTGCGTGGACCTGGAGATTTCCTTCGGCCTAAACCGCGCCGAACATTCAAGTCTAATTTTCTACCAATCCGCGTGGCAGAAACTGAGACTACTTCGCTCGGTCGAAGCTTAGCCCCCATCTCAATCATCCTTTTTTATCCATCGCGCAGTCCTGGCATGAAATCATTTTAAGGCCGACTGGACCGATGCGCGTTGAGATGGAGGCTGATGGCTGTCTATCTCAGAGGCGCAGGCAAATTCTTCCCTCCATGAAAGACTGAGCTTGAGCTCCCTTTACCCTTGCACGACCTTTTCTATTCAGTATATTGTGCTCGAGCGTGAATATTGATCTTACAATTGTGACACATGATAATGATAATGATGATGAGGCTCGGAAGATTCGAGTTCGCTGCGTTGGCAGCGCTGGCAGCTCTAGCACAAGCGCAGGATGTCGAATTCTTCTACACCGATACCGTCGACCTTTGCGCGATTCATGGCGCCTCGATGCAAGCAAACGAACAGACCACACACGGAGGAGTATGTGCGTATAGGAACGACGTGGCACGTATCTACGGCTGTCCTGCTGTATGTAGATCGACACCAGCTCTCAAATGTCGGCTTTTGGGTGTGATTACTGACGTTGCATAGCCGGACCCAACCTGCTGGACGTGGTACGAAGATTGCTCCGACTCGAATCAGGGTCAGACAGTCTGCAATCGAGATGGTACGGTGTGGTGCTGCAATGCTGTAGCCGGGGAGACATGCACCACGACGCAGGGTCAAATCAACGTCTGCATCAGCAATTTCACATCTCCAAATTCTGGCGTCAGCATCGAAGACGCAAATCAAGTCTACCTCAACGCACTCGGCGTGAGCAACGTGACAGCCATATCCCAAACAGCCGACCCTACTCCATTCTCCACACGAGATCTTGCTGGGAGCACAGCGGCCGCATCCTCCACACAGACATCCACATCCACATCCTCTTCATCATCGTCGTCTTCCGCGCATCCGACTTCCTCTGGCGCTTCGGCGAGTGCCACCGCAAGCTCGTCCAGGACAGGCACAGCCAGCGGATCTTCAGCCACAAGCGGAGCAGCGGCTCCTTCGAAGAGCTCTAGCTCCGGACTCTCTGGAGGCGCAATAGCCGGGATCGTGATAGGCGCACTTGCCGGGATAGCGATCATAGCAGGAGCTTTCTATATCCTCGGTCGGCGCAGGAGAAGCAAGCCGTCCCCAACGGCGCCCGAGTCAGCGTACACGAGCAATGCCAACGACACTCAAGGCGAAAAGACTTCTTATTATGGCAGTCAGCCGCCGGTGAACGAGCTCGCCAGCGATGGTCATACCCGCGCCGAAATGCCTACTACTAGTAGTAGCACACACCCCAGTTCCCCACCGCCTGTGCGGCATGAAATGGCCTAGCCGTTCTCAAAACACACACAAAATTTGATTCAACTACTAATAGGATAAATTATTCATCTCAAATTCTTTTACTTACTTTCCTAATACCACTAACTAATCTTCTAACCCCCTTCCCGCGGGGTCTGCCTCAACTCCAACTCCCCAAGTTCATTTTGGAAATTTTCATTCGGAGAGAAACATCCAATGTACTAATGGTAATGTCTCTCAGCCACCACTGATTGCCAAATTTTCAAAGTCTGTGGTACCTTACAGCAAGACCGACTGGCGACGGCTCTGGTGCTGCCATTCCAAAGCCCGGTCACTTGTGACCAACAAAACAAAGGTATTTGTCGCCGCCGGGGGGTTTAACTTCTTGATAATAATCGTTTTTTGAGTGACAAAAGGTAAATTGGGACTTTGCAAATGCCATTTCGAATCTGCTTTGCAGTCTGAGGTCGAAATCCAAACTATGTCCACGGACGAATTTGCTTTTTGCAGCAACCTAGAAACCCGATATCCCATCCAGATTCTCATGCATGAAGGTACAAGAGCCTCTCAACAACAACTTGGAAGTTCAACATAGGGTAAAGGTAAACGCAAATTTTGGCTATCCTCGACCGATGAATGACTCCGACTCCTTCCGAATTCTACACTACACTACACTACCTACCTAGCGAATGCACCCTTGTCATTTTTGCTGAAACTTGAAAGTCTCGTCAGGAGAGAGCGGCTGCGCTGTACTCCAGATTTCTCAGCTTGAGTCGCTATAGTCGAGACTTTTCTGACATGAAAGCAAACGAGCACAGCATTTGACAGAGCCGAGCGAGTCAAAGTTGAGCCTCAAGTTCTACGCAATGGTGTAATATGGACGACTTGGAGTTGCCATGGTAGGCTGCTGTGTGTTGCTTGGTCTCACATCTTATACAGTACTTGGCCAGCACAGCTCTTTTTCCAAGAATGTACCTCGGAGACGGCTCATCCACTGTCGCGTCCAAAATGATGCTGGGCTTAACCTCGCTTTCCTTTTTCCGACAGCTCTGAGCTTGGCTGTACGTCAGTCATCCAATGCGCCGAATGTGAAAGTCAAGAACGGCACGGATACAGGGTTTCACCAAGAAGTCTACAATCAAGATCTCTTCCTCGGGATTCCGTTCGCTCAACCTCCATTGCGAGATTTGAGGTTTCGATTACCGGTGCCACTGGGCGAGACATGGACAGACCCCCGAAAATGCAACCGAATGCTATCCCTTGTGTGGTCGGATACGGCATGGGTCGAGCTTTCCTCCCGACGAGCATGCGCTGCCAGGTGTAACGGGGCGACGATATTGGCTACGAGGTCGCCGAGGGCTATCTAGCGCTGAATGGTATTAGGCCAACAGGACGTGAAGGGGAGCGGTTGCCGGTTGGAGTTTGGATTTCATGTAGTAAAGTGTCTCTCTCGCCTTGCGCCGCATGGTCCGGATCTTCTCAAGCGATCATTCGAGATTTGGCCCAGCGCTGACGTTGAACAGGGTGGCGCGTACACCACGGGCGACACGGCTGACAAGCCTTACAATGTGAATGTGACTTTTTTTCATTGTCCAAAATTCAGTCGGAATTGGGAAACCCATCATTGCGGTGTCTGTGGCGGACAGGATCGGCGCTTGGGGCTTCCTCGACTCTGCCGAGATCAGAGACGCCGGAGTGTCGAATAATATCGGGATGCACGACCAGCGACTTGCACTGCATTTGGGTCTAAGAGAATATTGCGGCGTTCGGTGGGACCCCTCGAAAGTCACACTGGATCGGCAGGGCATTTGAAGGTTGTCCAAGAGCTCCCGCTTGTGCCGATACATGGTGCGGGGGTCATTTAGGGCTTGTTTCAAGTAAACGCCAAGAAGATGTCTCGGCGTTCTGCTAGCTCCAAAGATCTGTTTGCCTTCAACCAAAGGTCCTCGTAAATAAGTTGGACACATTGAAATGATAACGCTCCGTTTAAATTGATCCTACAAGCTATTAAGTTGAGATTTATATCTGAAATTTCTTGCAAATGTAATTTAGGCTGTCTTTTACTATATAGTAAAAGTTGAAGTGTTCCAGACCACGAGTAAGTAAGAAGCAGCTGTTCCTACAGGGTGGGTGTCCAACTTATTTTGAGAGGACCGTGCTGAGGTAATAGGGAAATGGAACATCGACGCTTCCGTTCAGGGAGTCTCCCGATTAAGCTGCCAGCACCAGAGTGTGCCTAATTGCCAGTTCTGAGTAGCGCGAAAAGTGGAGAAATATTGATGCGCCGGGGCGAAGCGTTCGAGGTCAAGGCTTGTAGTGATTCGTCGGCAAGTCCCCCACTAGCGTGACTTTTGGTCAAAACCCTGAAGCACGCGCAACACAGCCGCTTCGCACCGTGACTTTTTGATCATAAGTAGATATATCCTCATCGAGCATGCTCATGATACCTTGCCGTGAGGCAGCCTACGCGTCCGCAGTAGAGCCGTCCGCCATGCTGGCCCCTTGCGGATTTGCTGGCTACAGTCGACCACTTCTAAACAATGTTCTATGGTGAGAAGCTCAATCGCTGCGGCCACCATCTTATAAGGTAATGCATCATGCGGCTTCTACGGCTTGATACAGAAAACGACCTAGTCCTGACTGAGGACCTGCCCAAACCTCCAGGACCGTACGGCATTCTCTCGCACACATGGGGAGCGAAAGAGCAAGAACTCACATTCAGCGACTTTGATGAAGAGACGGGCAAGATCAACAAGGGTCAGCACAAGGATGGATACGCGAAGGCGCTCTTCTGCGCCGAGAAGTCTCGCGTTCATGGACTTGAATACTGTTGGGTAGACACGTGCTGCATCAACAAATCCAGCAGCGCGGAGCTCAGCGAGGCTATCGTTTCTATGTACAGATGGTATCAGCAGGCGGCGAGGTGCTATGTATACATGTCAGATGTGTCATTGAGGTCTGAAGACGACCTGTTGCGAGAATATGAATGGCAATCGCAGTTTCAGAGCAGTAGGTGGTTCACGCGCGGCTGGACTCTGCAAGAGCTTATTGCGCCAAGTGTTGTAGATTTCTATTCGAGGGAAAAGGTTTGGCTGGGCGACAAGACCACACTGGAGGTCGAGATTCATCGGATCACAAACGTGCCTGTGGAAGCCATTCGAGGAAATGTACATAAGTTTGATATTGAGGAGCGACTATCCTGGGCCAGCAAACGCAGGACAACACGTGAAGAGGATGCCGTGTACTGTCTTTCAGGACTTGTCGACGTTTGTATGCAGCCACTCTACGGCGAGGAGGGTCATCGAGCATATCGTCGACTTCAGCAAGCGATTCAAGCATCTATCGCACCAAGACCACGGCCAGAAGATGTACATCTACCAACTGGAGAGACACAAAGCTCTACGAGTGGTAATGTGTTCGGGCACGCCTATCCGAGTAACTCGTGCCGCTCCAACGCTGCACAGGAGGATGAGGATTTCAAAGGTAGGCAGGCTTATCAGATTGTAGATACTGTCTCTTATCTTGGTCAGGTCTCCTCAAATCTCTGTCGTATCCTGAGATGGAGTATCGACATCATGCCGTTGATGATGTGCAAGACGATACGTGCAAATGGCTGCTCGATCATGAGCACTATCATACATGGAAGCGTGAAGCTGACACAACTGATATACTAATGGTCTGCGGTAAACCAGGATCTGGAAAGTCCACAGCGATGAAAAGAGCTTACAGCATCGCAAGAAACGAAGCTCGCGTCAACGAGGTAGTGGTCGCATTCTTCTTTAATGCCCGAGGCGTCGCAATGGAGATCAAACTGGAAGGCTTCTTCCGCTCAGTGCTTCATCAACTGCTACAAAGTTCTAGAGTTAGCAGAGACGAGGCGTTAAAGGCTTGGAAGCGTAAGTCGAGCTCGACAAGGTCTGGCTGGGAATGGACCGCAAATGAACTTCAGAAAATGTTCCTGGCATGTATGTTGGGCTCGACTGTTAGTATCACAATGTTCGTTGACGCGCTCGACGAGTGTGAATCAACGCTCGCGGCATGCAATCTTATGGACCTCCTATCTAAATTGAAGGAACCTCTTGACATCGGCGAACATAAGTCGCGGCCGAGGATTTGCATCTCCAGACGCCATTACCCAAACGTCGGCACATCCCAACCATTGCAGATCGTCGTTGAAAGAGTGAACGAGGCAGACATTATGAAATACGTCGACAGTTCCTTGCAGACGCCGAATGGCGATTTCCATGGCCTTTCACAGAGGATCACATCTCGTTCGCAAGGCATATTTCTATGGGCTTTTCTTGCCATTCAAAAGGTCAAAGAGGCTCGAGACAATGGCGAACCGCCTAACAGGCTTCAAGAAATTATCGATCTTGTGCCTCAGCGTTTGGAAGAATTATTCCAGAATCTCGTGAACTCTATACCACGAGAGGAACACGAGCGCTGCAAGCTCATGATATGGTGGGTGCTTTACGCGAAGCGCTCTCTTTCCCTCTCCGAACTTTGCGATGCTCTGGCATTTAGACAGAGATATTCAACGTATCAGCAATATCGAGATTCGGGTAATTTTATTCGGCCTGCAGAAATGAGGAAACTGCTTGCTACGAGTACACGAGGCCTTGTCGAGGCTGTGGAAATTGACAAGCCCAGGTATACTCGTTTCCAAGCGCAGGCATCTTATTGTGTGCAATTCATCCACGAATCGGTTCGAGAATACATCCTGCACCAACAAACTGCCACTGCTCACAGCAGCTTCATCTCGATGTGGTATGAGATCGGCGCTGCAAACAATGTCCTCGCCCTTTCGTGTCTCAATTATATCAAGGCGGTGTGCGTCGATACGGGAGCCATGGAGTCCATAGTCGAACGCTGGACAGCTAGGCGCTACATAAGTTTAACAGAACATATGCGGGACTGGTGTTTCCTGGACTATGCGATTAGGTTCGGCTTCGAGCATGCCGAGCTAGCAGAAGCTCATCACTTTCCACAATCACATATCTTCGAAAGCACCGCAAGTGCATCCTGTGAGACTGCCGTTTCCTCGTGGTGGGAATCTTTCACAAGTATCTTCAGCAAAATCCACCTGGACTGGTATTCGTGGCAAGGGAAAAGCCGTCATTCAAGTTGGAGCAAATTCATTACTGCTCCACTGGCGTTTGCATGTGCTTTCAACCTTGATTCCCAGGTCCCCTGCCTTGTGACACGCCTTCGAACTTCCATGAAACGACTGGATCTATCGAGAGCATTGTGTGTGACTGCAACTACGGGGAATGAGAAGAGCCTTCTTCTACTCTTGCAGGCAGGCGCCGATATCGACTACAACGAACCGTCGTTCGGAAGTCCATTGGACCTATCACTTGCTTCCAAGCGAGATGACCTCGTCCCAATTTTATTGAGACATGGAGCCAAAGTACACAAGGGTGATCGAAAGTGCAGTCCACTTGTCGCTGCGACAGCGTATGCCTCCCTGGATAGCCTACACCTTCTGCTAAGCCATGGAGCCGCAGTCGCTGAGTGCGGATCCAGCAATCCCAATGGAAGCAAGTCTGCGGAAATCTTGGGCACTCACGCATTGGCTGCCGCCATAGGAAGAGATATTGCCTTCATGGAAACACTACTTGCTGTGGCCGAACGTCAACGGCTTCCTTTTCAATATTACATGACAGCACATCTCCTGACTGTCTCATCAGACAAAGCTCAACACGCGCAACTCCTCGAGTCAACAATTGCGAGACAATTTAATGGTCTTCGGACGATCCGCTTCAGCCTGAAAACTTTGACTACCAAAACTCTGCAAATAGATATGTACGCAGAGGCTTCGATTCTCGATCTGAAAGAGTTGATACAGATCAGGGAAGGTCCTCCACCTGACCAGGTCTTTCTCTCAGACGGTTCGCGAATCCTTCGCGACGAATACACACTCTCCGACTACAATATTCAAAGAAACGGCATTATCCATATGTTGTTGAAAATGCGCTGGGGCGGTCTGCCCGGAGGCTAAAGGGCTGGTGCACGACTAGATGCACAACGTCTTGAAGCACAAGCACTCACTCAGCGCATAGCAGAACGCACCGTCCAGCCAAGGAGCTGAACAGGTGCTTGAGCACCGCTTGAGGTGCACGCAGTGTCTGCAGAATCAGGGGCCTCTTTGCCGATGTCCAGGATCTGCTCCTATCAATTTGTTCGATAGAACTTGCGTGCCAGCCGCCCTCGTCCGCAACCTTTCTGTCACGTACCGCGAGTCGAAGCGCAGCTCCCCGTGCACGATCTTCAGGCTGCACCATAAGCGAATTCGCCCATCGTTTGCTTCCGGCAGTCGCCTCGGGACTTGGCTACATAGCAACGTGGACTAAGCCTTGGGCACATCAGTAGCAGCAGTGTCCAGCTGCACCAAACTGTGTTCGACAGAGCGATCCTCCGGCTTGCTCTCCGCTAGCGGATGCTCGATGCTGCAGCGGTCCTTTAGCGTTCTCTGTATTATAGCATCGGTGTTTCAGGCATACGTAATACGTAGTTCGCGCATGTGTTTGATCTTTGAACATGAAGATCAGCATTCTTCCTCGACTATAGCTGCGAACTCTTGGCATTTTCATATTTACATCGTCATAATAGAAGCCTTTGACTGTGCAGGTGTATTATAGGTCTTGCCCACCCAAAAAAGTCCGCGTCCACTCTTCAGAGGCATGTTTCAAAAACGTCCAGAATAACGCCGATCGAACGGTGTTTGATTGTTTTCTTGATTGGATACAACTATGATTCGGCTTCTAAAGCGCTGTACTGCTTCCTGATCGGAGGTATCTACTAACCTTGTATTAGCATCTGCTTATCTGCTTATTATCGGGCGTCTCCGATGGAATTTTGGAGCCTCACGCTTTTGCCGTCTTGCTTTAGGTAGGCGTTTGTCTACATCATTATTTCTACCGGTAATGCTTCCCGAGGAGTCCGAGCTCAACTGTCACGCCGTTCGAAGCGAAATATCTTGCAAATGACGAACATGAGCAACCCAGAGGAATTCGTCTCCAGACTGCTTTCCGTCACAGAGCATGCCATTGTTCCGCTTACCCGCACCCAAGTCTCTTGCGGCAACAAGCTGTTTGGTGCCGCAATCCTCTCGCGGTCGACCCTGGAGCCTATTACGGTCGCGACCAACAACGAGAGCGCCTCTCCGCTCTTGCACGGCGAGATCAATTGCATCCAGCAATTCTTCGCCGGTCCCAAGGAAGGGCGGCCCGAGACAAAAGACTGCATCTTCTTTGCCACGCACGAGCCTTGTAGTCTATGCCTGAGCGGCATCACGTGGAGCGGGTTTAACGAGTTCTACTACCTCTTCACCTACGAAGACAGCCGAGATCTGTTTGCTATCCCCTATGACATCGACATCTTGCAAGCCGTCTACCAAGTTCCATCCTCGAATGACACGACTGAGTCTTTAGCCGCCAAACCACTGTACAACCGGACGAATAAGTTCTTCAAGGCAAAGTCCGTTGCGGAAGTCGCGGCTTCGCTAGACGATGAGGCAAAGCGGGAGCATTGGACAAAAGAGATCATGCGTGTAAAGGCCATGTATTCGACATTGTCTGATACGTATCAAAAGGGGAAAGCGGATGGACGGGAGACAGCTAGCTTTTTCCAATGAGCCTCTTCAGCCTCGAGATGACATGTATGCCGGCACCGCACGAATTCAATCATTATCCGTTCCTCAAGGCAGTCTCAATCATTTTCGTTACTGCCGCCGTGATTTAGAAGTGCCTTTTTAGCGAGCGAGCACATGAAGACTGCACAGATTTGGTAAGCGACATACAACGGAACAGTCGGATAAGGCGATCTCCCGAGCTATGCGAAAGCTCGTTCATAAGCACGGAAGGACGAGTTTATGATTTCGTGAGTTGGTTTTTCTAAGTTCTGGCGACGTGTTAATTCATTATGAATCCAACAAACACAATGGTGTAGAATTTCTTATTCTCTGCGATGTTAATTTGTCTATAAGACCAGAATCTCTGCGATTAAAAAACTCACGGCAAGAATTACCTAAGAATGAGAGCCCTGATGAGATAAAGGTAAAACAGCGAGTATAACTTCGAACCTCGACGGTCTCGGCTATGCTATTAATCCGTTTAAGGGCCAGCCGCGGTTCTATACCTAAATTAGCGAGCTGATAAAGGAGATATAGGCTCGGCTTTATCTTCGACCGGCGACTTAAACGGCTATAGTTTACGAGAATACAAGGACTGGGCCTGCCCATGATGTCGTCAAAGAGAGGTGGTGTCGGTATAGATTATTTCCTTCGATGCGAATGCCACTAGCCGGCTGGAGCCTGGAGGTCGATGACTTTAGAGCTGAGGCGATTACGTACATAAATTCTGTGTGGGAGCTGTGGGGGAAGTAAAGCTGAACGCGCTAGATAGTATATAGTCCACGTCAAACAATAGGTAACAGGTTCCTCGTACCCAATACTTGAACAAAGGCTGCTGGCGAGATTCCTGCCTTGCGTCGGCTAGGTAATATACAAGGCTGAAGCGGCTGACTCGCTTACCAACTTGTCAGCTTTCTATCCAAGTGTATAATGTGAGAATGCCTCACCAACGAGATGAGCGTTTTGAGTCTCGATTGCAAATGCTTATCGGCAGAATGAATCGCATGCTATGAGGTGCCCAGGGCCGGTCAGCAATGGAATATGTATTATAGTATTATACTAAATAATATAGTTCTTGCATCGTATAAAAATACCCTGTTTCCGTCATAGCTCAGCTAGTAGCTGTGGCAATGTCATCCTAAGACGCTCTGAAATGAGATCATTGAGGTCAGTGACTCGAAATGCCGCTTCTTTGGCGCTCCGAGCGGAGCCACTGTTTCTTCAACTCATATGTCTTCTTCCATCCTGGATACCAGGAAGGACATTGTGCGATACCTTCGGGACCCAGCTTAGCCATGATCTCTTCATCCTCTGGAAATTCACGAACTGCTAAGTCCGTATCATTACTTGAATAAGAAAGCTTGTCGCAGCAGCTTGCAGAAGCAGAACCTGATTCTACCATTTGTCGTTTATTGGCTTGACCCATCGATTCTGTCTCGCTCTCTTTGGCTCTGCGTCTCTTCTTTGGACTGCGGCTACGCGAAGCAGCGATTTTGGCTTGAAATGCGGAAACGTCATCAATCTCCTCTTCCACCCATTCGTGCCCATTTTCTGCAATCTTGCAAACTAACGCTTTTCGTTTGACGTTGGGTTTGGCCCAAAAGGTGGCCAGAAAAGGAAAGATGGCCCATGCGAAATGTGCAAATAGGAAATGCTCTTTACAATTGAAGGGCAACTGGACTTCCATGTTGTGGTACAGTGGAGCCAGATCAACCGTGGGCAGCAGCATGTGCACGACGAACGTTGACTTTTCTTTTGGATACAAGACGAACCTGCGTTCATCAAAGGCTTGGTGTATGTCGGCTCTTAAGAGCACAAGGTTGTTCAGGTCGTCGATTAGATGGTCTGGGTCGAGAGTGAGATCTAGATTATAACGTCCCATTTGGTTAAGGCGGTACCAGTGACTTTCATGCCGTGGCACCAGGTGAGCAGCCTCTGTCCCTGTAATATGACCAGAAATTCGGCAGGTCTGGTCTCGCACTCGAACGGCTGCACTTGTCATGGATTGTGCAGCAGTCCAGGGAGTTCTTTGAGTAGAACGTTCCGGTTTCCATTGGGGAGGCAAGCTAACAGGGAACTGCCAGTCGGTGAAGCATGCAACTACTGGCCATCGATATGGTGTGCTTGGAGCGTTTCGATTGTGATCGGTGGCTTATGTGCAGACAATCAGTGCTAACGAATCAGGAGAAAGATGGCCTGGGTACTTACCTGGTGGAGGCATGTGGAAGTAGTAATCCCCCGCTCGAAGAAGGTCATCCGGTTGAGCTATGATGGCATCACCACCTCTTGTCGTGGCTAAATAGCCTCCAGGACGATTACCGGCTACGATAGCGCAGGCATCGAGCACAAGGCCGAAGTTGATCGCTCCTTCTGGATGATCCCAAGCGTAGAGGGTAAACAAATCCTGATCCAAATCATCATAGCCTGGATGCTTGATTTTGACAATGTGCAGAGGAGAGTCTCTCAAGAACGAGCAGTGAGCGGGTACAGAGGGTCCAAAGGGGCCGCATGGACCTCGGACTTTGAGTGGGTCCTTTAGAATAGGTGAGGAATTCATGTCGCTTGACATTCAATGTTTGTTAAGGAAGCAAAATTGAGAGAGACATCAGGCGAACAACGTGAACTAATGTATAGATGCAGCGCCTTGAAGGCATGTCGAGCGCTTGCACTTGCCGTGACATGAAACAGAGGACACAACTTCCTAGGTTGTGAAGTGAGATATTATTATCAAAGTTACGGGGTTCGAAAGGTGTCAATGCTGCACTTTCCTACACTTGGCATGTGACTTGGCGAGCTTAGCGTATGGTTTGCACCCAACGGCCGGGTGTCTACCTCGAGACAGGCAGTCTCACTTCGGTCGAACTATGCATCATGACTCGTGTCAAGGTTTAGGCTCGCCGCACAGTGCGGGAGTCCGATCACATACTGCACATTTCGGAATGGCTCTTCATACCGAATGATCAATTTCCGAGGTCGTGGGAGATGACCACTACCACTGAGTTTCATCGATGACAATCCCCGCTTTACCCTTTTTCTTCCCACTGTGAGCTAGTTCAATCATCTTCGGCGCATCATGTAGCGAATCAAACAGAGTCATCTCGACCTTGATGCCCGCATTGCCGACCATTTGGAGCATCTCCTGACGCTGCTCCTCGCCCGCCACTAGACTCCTGACGACCCTGATATCCCTGAAGACCAGCTCCTGAAACGGGATATTCACGATCTCAGGCTGACTGATCTGCACCATCGTGCCGTGCATCTTTGTGACTGCACAGGCTAGCGGGGCAGCAGTCTCGTGCTCAGATAGGTTGATGGTAGCGTCGGCGCCCTCGCCTCGTGTGAGGGAGCTGACGTGCTGCACGATTTCGTCGTTGCCTTCGCGTGCCTCGAGTACCTGAGAAGCCCCTGCGGTCTTGCACAGCTCGAGGGCCTTCGTCCCGTGCGTCGATCGCGATCACGTTGATCCCTTCGTACTCTGCCATTTGGATCCCGAGGTGGCCTAGCCCGCCACCTGCCCCAACGATGGCTAGCCAGTCGCCTCGTTTGGCACCACTGACGATAATGGCGCGGGAGATCGCCACGCCGGCGCATGCGAGCGGCGCGGCGTCGGCGAGTGAGACGGAGTCTGGGACATGGCATGAAGTACGTGAGTCGGCGATGTGGTAGTCCTGACCATGGGTTAGTTGGCTTTCAAGTGTAGTGGAAGGAGGGTAAATGTCGAAAGCAATATGTCGTGTATGCCTCACTTACCGCGAACGCTCCCTGTGCACCGAACACCCCAATCATCCCGTCTGTGTTGGGGCAGTACTGGTGCCAGTTGGCAGTCGTTACATCAGACATTAGTAGACATTTCTCACTACTAGTACTAGTACTACCAGCAACTTGAAGACCACTGTTAATTGCCATTCGCCACTTGCAATTTTGCCAATACTACTTGCTATTTACAATCATCCCCATCATCATCAATAGCAAGCCTGCATTGCAAAAAAAACCCGAGATGGATGATAGATGTTCCTACTTTTACAACTAACACAGCTCTCACACCGCGCCCTTAGGAATCCCACTCATAACGCGATCCCCCTTCTTGAAATTCGGTCCAACCTGCACAACCGTTCCCGTCCCTTCCTTCATGCGACGCGGTCTGCGGCAGTTTCGCCTGCAGGAACGCGCCATCAAGCACCATACTATCGGTATGGCACACAGCGACGCGACAGCGGTCTTGATCAGCAAATCGTAGTCTCCGATGCCCCTGGGATCTGGTGCCGGTATCATGTTGATTGCCCATGGTTTGTGGAACTCGACCACCTGCACGGCGGTCATTTCGGAGGGAAGATCTTGATCTTGATCTTGGACTTGGACTTCACTGTCCATCCTGTCTGTCTGTCTTTGTAACTGCCCTGTCAGACTGTAGAGAAGCTGAGCCACGAGCCACGAGCCGAGCCAAGTGATGAAAGTACCTAACCATTCCGTAGTATTGCGTCACGTAAAATGGTAGGTTACCTGTGGAAGGCGCGATCACAGTGGGGTTATAAACTGCGTTTCTGTCTTTTCATCTTTGATCATCAACACTACATACATTACACTTCACACCACCTTACCTCGTTTGCCTTTGTCACAGAGGTCGTACGCTGAAGGTGAATCACATGCGACTTCAGGAATAAGGCAGCGAATACAAGGTATCAAACACCCGAAGGGGATATCTGAAGTAAGCGATAAGACTCCATTCTCGATAGGATCTCTGGGAACTGTGGAATTGTAAGATTGATGATGACGATTGATTACGTTGAGGGAGTCCCCCCGGCCAGGGCTGGCCAGCTGCGCAGCAGAGCAACTCACAGCTGCGATTTTGGCTGATGCGCAGCGCTGCGCGCAGCAAAAACGGAGCTTTAAAGTAGGCTAAATCCTCATTTCCGATATTATTCCGCCTATCGATAGATACCCACGTGATATCTTATCTTATCGTCGTCGTTATCGACGATGAGGTCAGCGACTGGTAGCGACACTATAAGAGGCGACAACATGTATACGCTCACGTGACTCTGCTGTGCAGCGCTGCGCAGCAACTCAACTCAAATTTCCGGCGAGCTGGCCAGCCCTGAGGGGGACTCCTTCTCCGCACAAGGTCAACTGAGAGCAGTACGGAGTAGTGGTCCCTCCATTCCATTGGCAACCTTAGTAATACCCTGAAAACGGTGGACGTGAAATTCCAATACAGGGGCCCGAGAATCAGCCACATTCGAGTACATAGTGGTTCTATACTAGCGATCGGCTCACTGGTGCCCGACAGGATTTTCAATTGATACAGCAAGAGCAATGAATGACGATATCAGCGAGATCCAGCTAACAGAATCCGAATAGTATGGGGTTGGAATACAGTAAGGAGTGAGAAAGATACATTTTATTCTAAACCACCTGATGGCTGAGGACGGACCGCGACCGCCGCAGCTTGTGAGGAATTTGTCGTCCGCTGCTTTCAGATTCAGACATTCATGCTATCTAGCGACTTGTGTAACCACCATTTGCGAACAGAGTCTACATATCATTAGCATGTAATCTTCATTACTTGAGAGTTCTGCGTACCTGCCCATTGAACCACGCGCCTTCAGTGCACAGGAACTTGAAGATGGGAGCTATGTCCTCAATGTCGGTCAGTCGGCCACCAATGGCATTGCTCTTGTGATAGGCGACCGCTTCAGGCGTTTCTTGGCCGTAGAAGAACGCTGCAGAAGATTAGTCAAACCAATATTCAAGGTGAAGTGCGGAGGGCAAGTGCATACGAGTGTCCATGGGGCCTGGAGCGACAGCATTGACGGCGATTCCGCGATCCATCAACTCCTTGCTCAATCCCTTGGTAAACCATTCCACCGGTGCCTTGCTGCCCTGATAGCTTGTGTAAAACCCAGTGTAGGCGGCCAGCAGGCTCGTGACGGTGTTGATGATCTTGCCGCCGTCCTTGACTCGCTTGCCTGCTTCTTGAGTGATGAAGAAGGCCGATTTGGAGTTGACAGCAAACATCTTATCATACTCGGCTTCTGAAATGGTCGTCATTGGTTTCTTGAGAACCATACCTACCGTGTTAATGACGATGTCAATCTTGCCAAAGTCTGCTTCAACGTCGTCGAAAAGGGTCTTGATATTGGAGACGGAAGTCAAGTCGGCTTGATAGAGCTTGATCTTGATATTGCTGTTTTTAGACTGAAGCTCGGACAGGAGCTTTTCTGCCGGCTCTTTGGAGGATGCAGAATTGTAGTGTAGGGCTAGATTGCAGCCATCGGCAGCGAATTGCCTAGCGACGAGGGCACCCAGGTTCTTACCTCCTCCTGTGATAAGGGCAGTTTTACCGGAGAGTGACATGGTTGAGGTGATGCTTGAAGTTTTGCGTCCCTGTGAGTGGATCTCTGGCGAGGAGGCATCTCGAGAGCCTCACGTCAAGGGCGGGCATGGTTTAAATATACTGACAACTGTGAGGAGTAGACTCTGCAAAGCCAAAGCAAAAGCAATGCGTCAGCTGAAGCAATATCCGGAAGAGGCAAGGCTTGTTTTTCATCGAACAGTATATTGTGCTTGAGTACGATATGCTTTAACGTCAAGCAGACCGCATCTCGAGTTTGACATTGGTATAATGACTCGCGGGTTGCTGAAAAAGAGGAACCAGATCTAGACCAAAACAAGAAAATGCGTCTCGCCTTGGCATATTCTGATTTAGTACTGCTTCGCTACAATATAAGCATTTCGAGCATTTCTATCTGCTGAAGGCAGCTCTGATACTTGACCTGGAGCAATTTGAGTACCGTGCGAAAGCCATGACAAAATAATGGATGAATGACAGCGGTCGCGCATTCCCAGTAGGGTAAATGCGTGCCTAGCGTGCTTCCTCAGTGTCAAACCCTCGAAGGGGAGCACTTCGTAACTCTGTACTGGTTTCGCGGGACCCGGCTCTGCAGTCTTTTAAGTTCAAGCTCTGCTCCGAGTCGGGCTGTATTGTGGAGTTGGAGCTATTCCCCAAAACTAGGACCTACAGAGATTCTGCGGCGTGTTGAAGCCTGGCCAACAACAGGCTGTCAAAGACATACCAACAGCTGTCTACTGCTAAGCTTGAGATGTCCCCCCTCTTTGCAGGTCTTCCGTGTCTAGTCTTCCGTAACGCTCGCAAACTTCTCGCTCATATTCTGCAGTAATTGATCGTACTTCTTCGACACCTCATCTTCCTTGTCCGGGAGCTCAAATTTCATGCTGCGAAGACCGTGCTGGATTTCGGACGTCGCTTCTCGAATCTTGGCCCAGCTCAGACCAGTCTGAACGGCATTCTGAGACTCGTCATGGAACTGCATAAAGGCCTTCATCATGTATTCAGTCTTCCACAGTGGACAAAACTGATCGTAATCGCTGTAGCCATTTTGTTGCAGGAAATCGTCCTTCAACATGGCCGCCACGTCGAGCACAATCTTGTCCGAGTCGCCGAGGGCGGATTTGCCGACTAGCTGCACGACCTGATCCAGTTCTTCCGAGTTGGTAAGCAGCGCCCTGATTTTATTTCGCAGCTTGGGGAACTCTGGATGATCTTGCTGATAGAATTTGTCGAGCACGTTGGTGTACTTGCTGTACGACACGGAGGTGTTGATCGAGGGAAAGTGTTTACGTTGAGCGAGTTTCTTGTCAAGACCCCAAAAGACTTGCACGATGTTGAGGGTGGACGATGTGACAGGATCAGAGAAGTCACCGCCTGGTGGCGAGACAGCACCGACAATTGAAATACTGCCGGTTCGTTCGGGTGAGCCCAGTGATGTGGAGTTGCCGGCTCGTTCATAGAAAGAGGCCAGCTTGGCTCCAAGATAGGCAGGGAAACCCTGATCGGCCGGCATTTCTCCCAAACGACCCGAAATTTCTCGCAACGCCTCAGCCCAGCGCGAGGAAGAATCGGCCATCATGGCTACTGCTTTGCCTTGATCTCTGAAGTATTCGGCGACAGTAATTCCGGTGTAAATGGAGGCCTCTCGGGCAGCCACAGGCATGTTGGAAGTGTTGGCAATCAGGCAGGTTCGTTTCATGATAGGCTCTTTTCTCCCGTCAATGGTGATTGAAAGCTCAGGGAAGTCCATCAAGACTTCAGCCATTTCGTTTCCTCGTTCACCACACTTGACATGAATTAGCATCCCATGCTGATTAGGCAGAAGGGTAGGAACTTACGCCGACGTAAACAATAATATCGCTGTTTGAGAACTTTGACACGGACTGAGAGATAACAGTCTTACCACAGCCAAAAGCTCCGGGGATACAGACGGTACCACCCTGGACTGAGGGGAAGAGCGCATCGAGCACACGCTGACCGACGATGAACGGAGAATCGGCCTGCAGCCGCTCACTGACGGGTCGAGGAACACGGACGGGCCAGGACTGCATCATAGGATATTCTGTCTCCTTCCCGTTGAATTCGACCGTCAGCAAGGGCTCAGCGACGGTGTACTCGCCTTTCGGAGCGATCTTCTTGATGGTACCTCGTGCTCGGGGTGGCATGAGCACTCTGTGTTCGTTTAATAGCGAGTTCTCTTCGACCTTGCCCCACACATCACCACCAGTAATGTGGTCTCCCACTTTCATGGCCGGCGTGAACTTCCATTTCTTATCTCGATCCAGGGCAGGAACAGCGATACCTCTGGGGATGTAAATGCTATCGGTCTCTCCTGCGATCTTCTTCAACGGTCGTTGGATACCATCGTATATTGTTTCCATCAGACCTGGACCGAGCTCGACGGAGAGAGGTTTTCCCGTGCGCAGGACTGGATCGCCGACCGTGACACCAGCTGTAGGGATGTTAGCTCATGCGCAGTCGACGATGGAGCGAGGGGGAGCGGCGACATACCGGTCTCCTCGTAGACTTGAATGGTAGCTTTATCTGCCTCTATTCGGATAACCTCACCCACGAGCTCATCGTAGCCGACCTTGCAGAGCTCGTACATAGCTACACCGATCATGTTTTCGGCCACAATGACGGGGCCGGAGACCGAAAAGACGGAGCCATCTTGCTAGTGACAGGTCAATAGCTGTTGAGCTGGTGCAGGGCAGGGCAGACATAGGAAGAGGAAGAGGAGCTCTGGCTCGAGCAGTTTCCAAACATACCTTGTCGGTGATGTCGCTCTCCTTGGCGGCAGGCATCTTGAGTCGAATTGTTCGGACCTTGGAATGGGGAGCGGCTAATGGTTGAGGGAAAGCAAAGAAGGAAATCTCGGGGTAACGAAAGTCGTCGACACCTTCGTCGGAGAAAGCTAGTGCTGCCGCTACGAAATTTAGATCCGATATCTCGTCAATTGATTTTTGGGTTATGACTTCCAGCAAGTTTGAGCTTGATCTGTTGAGTAAATGAGGACGAGGACGAGGAGGATGACGACGGGTGTGAGTATTGAGACCAATTCGGCTCATTCAGTAATAGGCAGCTTTTTATTGTGGCATCATACTACCACGACTTATCAAACTGGCCGGTTGGGCAGTTGCCAGAGCCCTCACACACACGCGGTAGGCGCGATGCAGCGATGCATGCACGGGTTGAGGATTATAACAATATTATTATCTCTACACAATCTAATTGCTATTATTATTATTGCTCCATGGCTGCCTTAGGTAGGTAGGCAAATTTCCAAAAACGGCCGCTGTCATGGCCACGTTGGTGTGTCGACTGACACCTCACTAACCCGTCATACCCCTTGCCTCGGTGCGCACCATTCTTCAAATCGGGCAGGTTGTCCTCACATTTGGCACTTGGCCCCTGTCTAACAGCTATGTAACTTGAGCAGCTCCTGGTGAGGGCCTTGCTAATCTCTCAGACTCATTCAACTTGGAGATGACTTCATCGTGCTAATATTAATAGCGGACAGCGGTATGCTGATAGAGCACGGGAAGGAGCATCAATTGTACCTGTTGCTGTGACTCGTCATTATCGAGCAAAATGGTACAATACGCTGCGGTTTCGTTGTGCACTTCGTCCAGACTATAAGTCGCCTATCTTGGCCAGCTGCGCACACGCCAGCACGCCAGCGTGAACCAGTGAGGACACTGAGAACACTTCCAAGTAGAAGAGACCGATTTGTGTTTTTAATTAGGCGGCAAGAATGTGATGTCCTGTTCCATTCACGGTTTCAGACTGGACGTGTCACGAGCCACCTTATTAGTCCGCCCAAATCCGAGTTGGAAGCCTGGAGCGTTAGTAGCGTGTAATATTAGCAGCTGATTGTCACTGATAGCCCACGCCTGTTTGAGGGTCGCTAAGCCCAATCCACGGATGATGGGTGTTTGCGTATCTAGGTACAAATTATTATTACAAGCCACGTGCAAGACGACTGCCCCTCGTATGGCATCTATCTTCGAAAGAGAACTTATAGCACAATCCTACTTTCGAGAGGATAGCTACTTCCGCTAAAGGTTGAGGCTATTGATAAGTAGTGGAAGGAAGCCAACCGCAGTGCCAGTATTAATACTTGGTACTCCGAGTCAAGGGGAGCCCGTGACCTGACGGGTGCTGGGTCCACCCTCAGCAGCAGAGAGTTTGGCCCAGCCAAGCCCAAGCACAAGCCCAATCGTCACTGAGCGTGGGCTGCTGGGTCCTGCACCGTCCTGCACTAGGCCTGATGTGATGCAGTCGGTCGGAGTTGGAGCAACGCATCATCAAGTCACGACTGACCTCCGTCCACCGTAGGCCGGGCCAGAGAGACAGACCTACCACCACCACACTACTCAACTCTCTCCATGTGCTACTCCTACCGATACAACCCATTTTCTTTATCGCTAGCAACCCATACGTCAATCTCTCACACTCTCACGCTTTCAACACACTTCTTGAACTCGATAAGCAAGCCAGGAGCGGCGCTTGTCAGAGACGCAGCATTGGGCCACCTCATAGAGCACGACACTTCGATAGTCACGTATTCACGGTATAGGGAGACTGTATCTAGCCACGACTGACGACGAATCTCGTGGGGGAGTCAGAGCTTGTCTGCAGAGATTGGAAGCCAACACCAATTTGCCCCCCGTCGCCAATCCCATCGCTTCGCAGAGCGTGGCGGGCAATCGACGACTTCCAGATTGACTTGGACCATCAAGGCGGCTTTGCCGCCTCTACGAACTGGCCTCTCACGAACTCACCTCCCCACCCCTGATCACTTCCGACGGCCCATCCACCTCGACGTCCTCCCTCCCTCCTTTGAACACTGAACCCATTTCCCACCCTCCTCCTTCTCGTGATCGAAACCAGACCATCCACCCACCACCTCCCAGGCAGCCATCGAACTCAACGTCGGCGTCTATCGCACTTCACCAAGAGTTGGGAACATCGCTGAGGAGAAGGAGACGTTCATCCAGCTCGTCCCCTGACTCTCTGCTAGATAAGGACGAGTTGGGCGTGGCTGCTCGACCCCGTCATCCCAACAAACGCAGGCGTCTCCACCAACCCACTATGCGATCCGGCGAACCTGGGAGGAACTTTGTTTCGAACGGGTACTCGGCCAACACAAATGTCCACGCGGCCAGAAAGGCCGCTGTATCGGTGAATGGACACTCCCCATCTCTCAATGGTTCGGCCCAGAGCCTCAAGAATGGCACACACAAGCGACGTGGTCCTCGGACACCCTCATACCGTGGTCATAATAGGGAAGAGCTGACGCGCATTCTGATACAAGGTCTCAAAGACATGGGTTACGAACTGTCAGCCAGCACCTTATCCTCTGAAAGTGGCTATGAGCTGGAAAGTGCTGAGGTTGCAAGCTTTAGAGCCGCCATCTTAGCTGGACGCTGGTCGGAAGCCGAACGGATATTGTCCGGCTCTCAATCGCCTGACGAGGGAGCGGCATCTGCTTCCGGCGGCCGTCAAGGTCTGGTCTTGGCTGAGAATGCCAGCGTGATTCAGATGCGTTTTGCCATCCGCCAACAAAGGTTCATCGAGCTCCTCATCTCGAGAGACCTCCTTTCGGCCTTGAAAGTCCTTCGAGAAGAGCTGACCCCACTCCACTATGACACGTACCAACTTCACACCTTGTCCGGCCTCTTGATGTGTACACAAAAGGAACTGGAAGCCCAATTACGCTGGCCCGACGATCCGGTGGATGCAAGGCAAAGTCTGCTCGAAGATCTCACCAGGTCAATTGCCCCCTCGCACATGATTCGAGACCATAGACTGGCCGAGCTGTTAGATCAAGTCAAGGCTGCACAGATCAATCAATGCCTCTACCACAACACCTCGGTGCCGCCTTCGTTGTATTCAGACCATTTGTGTAACCAAGAGGATTTCCCCTCCAAGACGTGGATGATCCTCGAAGAGCATTCCGGAGAAGTCTACTGTGTGGCCTTCTCGCCAGATGGCAAATGGCTTGCCACGGCAGGTGAGGATCGGACGTGTATCATCTACGATGCCATCAACTTTCGAGTCGTTCAGAAGCTCCAGCAGCATGATGCCTCCATCACCCACCTGGCCTGGAGCCCCGACAGTAAGAAGATTCTGACCGCAGCCGAAGAGGCTCGAGCCCGAGTGTGGGATGCGCAGACAGGAAAGCTCATTCTTGCCATCGAGCATCACAACGAGGAACGACGATCAGTGACTTCAGGAGCCTGGAAACCAGACTCCATGTCATTGGTAACCTGCTGCCATGACAAGGACACTAAGATGTGCCTGTGGTCCCTGGCTGCAACCGACCCGTCAATACCGGTACACACCTGGAGTGGAGAGTTTCGAGTTGCCGATGTTGCCATTACGCCAGATGGTCAAAGACTTCGTAAGTAAGGCCCCCCTATTTACCATGCCTATTCCTTAACAAGACTAGTGTGTAATGACATGGACTCCTTGCTCGTTGTTTACGATCTCAACACCTACCGGGAAGAGTTCAGGGTCAAGCTCTCTTCCAAAATTACCTCCATCACACCTAGCCGAGACAGCCGACTGGTGCTGGTCAATATTGCCGAAGGAGAGGTGCAAATGATCGACATCGAGGATCGCTATCCCGTGCGCAAATTCAAGGGACTGAACCAAGGCAGAAATATCATTCGCAGTTGCTTCGGTGGTGCAGCCGAGAATTTTGTACTGAGCGGCAGCAAAGGTAGGCCGGAACCTATCGTGATCTCAAGGTTAACGACTAATGTCTTACAGACGGCGCGATTTATATCTGGCACAAAGAAAATTCGGCTCTCATCGAGACCCTGCGTGGCCACGGCAAGGGATCAAAGAGTGAGCTTTGCGTGACCAGCGTTTCTTGGAATCCCAGAGATCCTGGGATGTTTGCATCGGGCGGCGACGATAGAAAGGTTCGGATATGGACAAATGCCGTGACGGATGAATCAAGCCTGGTATTTGACCCACGCATACGGCATCCTGACCTGGCAAGGACAAGCGCCATACGGTCAACGAGTAACTTGTGAACAGGGAGAGGCCATAGCCTTTCTGGCGTTGAGTGACTTTATATGGGATACAGAGGGGTGGCATTTGGTATAGAACTTGGGCCTGTCGAGTATCCGCCCAGCGGGAAGCATTTAGGATTCGTAGATAGTCGTCCGCAGCCACTTCAGCCTGGCCAGAGCCCGAGACGAGGTCAGCAGCTACAAACACCACTTCTTCGTGAGTCTCTTTACCTCATTTGGTCCATTGCCATCACGCCCTAGCTGAAACTCCTAGATCTCACGCAATGCTCCCTCTACTAGTCGAACTTGCCGATAAGCACCTGCCGACCTGGAAATTACGACCACATTTAGCTGCGCTTGTTGGCCTAGATGACGTTCCAACGCGCCCTCTTCCGCTGTGGACTTGGGTCCAGCGTCTTTGACAGCATAGCATGGCGCGTGTCATTCGTGCCAGGGGGTCCTATTGACCTTAAGGTTCATTGATATGTTTGTTTGTCCCAGTTGCCATTTTGGATTCAAAAGGCAAATACGATGAGCCAGTTTTGGCTGGGTTCGCGGTCAGGCAGCTTTTGGTGTCCCGCCGACATCCAGGTTAGCGCATGTTGGAAAGTCATATCCCTGCTGCAACTTGAGCTCGACTACCTAGAATGGTTGTTTCACGATGTTGTACTCAACTTTTCCGGTGGTTCAAGGACAATATCTGTCTGGATGATCGTCGGAACGTTCCGTTTTTGGTCGATGGCAGTTGTTACATCTCGGTACTACTGGCGCCGAGATTTCTAAAACTCTAAAAAGGGCAAGTATGCTAGGGGCTTTCTCCAAACCCCCACCCCCACAAGTATTTTCCGACAACTCGAGATGTTACAATTCTACGGTAGTGACTGTTGCGTCAAGATCGACAGGAGCATGTCGAACATGAGCAGGTTGCAAGGGACCGAACATAGTGTGCTTAGAGTCTTCAAGCATTTCTGACATGTTCCTCCTATTGGATGGTTCTGTGGCGAAGATGGGGCGAGTCATGATGCTCCCTCCACATCGCTGGTCCTACGAACTAGATGTTTTCGTTGCTTGCACCTTCGTACTAACTCAACTTCAAGATTAACACATTTGCCATCTCGACGGTAACATGGGGTCTGTCAGCATGGCAGACCGTACAATTGAATGGCAGACAAGCGCTTTGGACATTGTGGTGATCATAGATGACAACCGTTGTGCTCGCCTTCGCTCAGTCTGTCCGCACGGCTCAACAGCAACGGAGGCTCCAGGTCTCCTATTTGACAGCTCTGACCTTCCGCTGACAAGCATTCGCTTTGCAGGCGGAGGGAACACTGCAGACAAGACAGCAAAAAGTCTGATAGGAACTTATGCATCAACAAGACTTGTATATCAAAGTCACGAATCTCAAGCTTATGAGCAGTATGAAGAATTCATCGTTCATAGTGTTGATGAAGTTACAAGTCTCTTGGTATCGACTCATTATGTCGTTTACAAGAACATTCCCGTCCTCCGATCATTTGTGAAGGTACGAAACCAGTCTTCGTCAGCTGATGTGATTATCACGCAGCTCTCCTCTTTCGCCATAGGAGGAATCACGAGGAGCTCAAAGGCATGGTTTCACGACTACACTGTCCAGACGGCAACCAACAGCTGGTTCCGAGAGTGTCAGTGGCGCGAGCAAAGCTTGCCCGATCTCGGTATTGACAACGACGGGGTCTTAGAGCTGCATGAGGGACATTCTGGGTCTCTAGCTACATTCGGTCTCTCGAATCACGGCTCCTTTTCGTCTGGCTCACATTTGCCGATGGGTCTGCTGAAGCGAGGCGATCGTGGCGATACCTGGCTTTGGCAGATTGAGCACAACGGCTCGTGGAGGTGGGAGATCGGAGACTTCAGAGATAGCATTTACCTGGCTGCTGGTGGACCGACAGCGGTGGACCACGATTGCAAAATTGTACTCGCGCCCGGGGAGACCTTCACTAGTGCACCGGTGGCGTGCTGTCATGTGCATGACAATGTTGAAGCCGCTTTCGCTGCTTTGACAAGCTACCGACGAGCAATCCGACGCCCGCATCCTGACAACGACGATTTGCCTATCATCTTCAACGATTATATGAACTGCTTAATGGGAGATCCAGATGAAGATAAGATCAAAGAGTTGGTTGAGCCTGTGGCGAAGTCAGGAGCTGAATACTTTGTGATTGATGCTGGATGGTATGCTGACGACAGCAACTGGTGGGATGATGTCGGTCTGTGGGAGCCGTCCAAGAAGAGATTCCCATCTGGTTTCAAAAACTTGCTTGACATGATAAAGGCAGCAGGACTTACACCTGGGCTATGGGTGGAGCCTGAAGTGGTGGGTGTTCGATCCGTCGTCGCCAAGCAGTTGCCAGACGAAGCTTTCTTCCACGAGAACGGTGTTCGTGTGCAAGAACGCGGCCGCTACCAGTTGGACTACCGTCATCCAGAAGTCATCGCTAGGATGGATTCTGTGGTTAAGAAGCTGGTAGTGGACTATGGTGCAGGGTACTTCAAATTCGACTATAACATTGAGGTCATCCAAGGGACAGACGTTGGGGCAACATCACCCGGCGCAGCGCACATGGCACATCAACGCGCGTATCTCAAATGGGTTCGAAGCTTGTTGGACCGCTACCCGGGACTGGTGATTGAGAGTTGCTCGAGTGGTGCGCAGCGCATGGAGTATGCAATGCTCTCCGTCCATCCACTGCAATCGACGAGTGATCAACAGGACCCGCTACTATACGCTGCTATTGCCGCTGCCGTGCCGACTGCTGTCACGCCTGAGCAAAGTGCGACGTGGGCTTATCCTCAACCAGAGTGGGACGACGAGAAGAACGCATTCACCGTGGTGAACAGTCTCTTGGGCCGCGTTCACCTCAGTGGTCGCCTAGACCGCCTCAACAGCCGCCAGTACGAGCTGATTGTCGAGGGTATGCAAGTCTACAAAGCCATTCGAGCAGACTTAAAGAGTGCTTTTCCGGTCTGGCCGCTCGGTTTGCCCAAGTGGCACGATGGCTGGGTATGCCTGGGCATGCAAATACAGCAGAATCGCATGTATGTGTCGGTTTGGCGAAGACATGGCAACAATGACGCGGACATTCCGCTGCCCCAACTGAAGACCTACACTGAAGTGAAAGTCAAGCTGTTGTATCCTGCTCAGTTCGACTCGGAGCACGCATGGCACACACAGACCTCTTTGCTTCGTGTCAAGCTCCCAAGCACTCCTTGTGCGCGTCTTTATGAGCTTGCGGCATCTGCATGAGGCTAGCTAAGTATCATTGCGGACATCTTCCTTCTGGATCGCATTTAGGGAATATAGCTTTGTGACACTGGACTGCCTAGCTTAGTACCTCTCTTCTGCACAGATACACATTCAAAAGGACCAGGAGTTCTGAGTAAGTAGATCATCCAGAATTGGGCTACCCGGCCCGGGTTCCAGGTGAACGTCAAGTTGATGTCGACTCGGAGTACTCCGTGCTTCTAACACAGGAGATTCCGCTAAGACGTGTTAAACTTTATAGATCGGCTGAACGTCCGAAGTCCCCCGTCCCGTCTGGCTGGCCACGTGCCCGCCAAACCCGACGTTTCACGAAAAGGGGAATGAAGGTCTGAATTGAGTGACGAGCCGATCGGCTTGCTTTGTGGCGACACTTTCCATTCCTGCCCAAAGTAGTAGGCTTACTCGTTGTAAAAGGAGTAGAGAAGATCCCGTGATCCTCCGCACTATCTACGCCCAGTGTCTTAGTGCACCGCACCGCGCGGGACGGGAATCCGCGTTACCCACCCCCACACTGAATTTCCGGGCTGCTCGATAGGTCCAGGTAGGATTTGCGTTGCAGAAGCCGCACCGAGCTTCCATCTCGAAAGCGCTCCATGCACTCCAGATGTTTTAGCTCCACGAAATCCGCGAAAAGGCGGGAAACGCTTTCGCAACCTCGTGGTAGAGCTGGAGAAAACGCGGAGTGGGCACCTGACAAGATATAAAACCCCTTTGCTGATCACTTCGATCTACTCAGTGGCCATGCAAATCCGTCAAGACTCGAAACCACTTTTCTCGGCGTATTTGCTTTTTTCCCTCTTCATTGAGGCTGGAAATAGTTAATCTGAAAGTGGTGGCCTTTTTTGCGACAGAGCTCCTCCTCAAATATGGAGGAGAAAGATCCTGTTCAGACGACGACGCACGCTGAGGGACTGGGCGACACCAAGTCCAGCCAAGGCAAAGAGGGACGCTTCGACATTGGCAAGGGACGTTCACTTGGGAAACAGGGCGGATGGGAAGCAACTGTGGAGGATGCTCGTGCTGCCAACGCCCACGAGCACTCCCTTGGAGTCCGTCAGGCTCTCCGCGCATACCCGTGGGCTGTTTTCTGGTCCCTTCTTGTGTCTATGTCGATCATCATGGAAGGCTATGACACCATTCTGATCGGCTCGTTGTATGCGTACCCAACGTACGCCCGAAAGTTTGGTCAACTCAACCCCGCCACCCAGAACTACCAGATCCCGGCAAAGTGGCAGAGCGCCATGGGTAGCGGACCTCAGGCAGGATCTTTCGTTGGTGCACTGGCCAATGGAATTCTTGTCCCTCGCTTCGGCTATAAGCCTGTCTTCCTGGGTGGGATGATCCTCATGATCGCATTCGTGTTTGTCTCTTTCTTTGGCATGAGTGTTGAGCTTCAGGCAGCCGGCCAAATTCTGTGCGGGTAAGTGGTGCTGCTCTGTTGCAGCTTCCTCGATTGAAATGACCTCTACAAGCTGCCCCTCTAGACAATCTAGTTGAGCTCTGCTGACCACCACGCTAGTATCCCGTGGGGTATCTTTGCGACAATCGGACCGGCGTATTCCTCAGAGCTATGCCCCCTACCGCTTCGACCGTATCTCACAGCTTATACCAACATGTGCTTCGCTACTGGTCAGCTCATTGGAGCAGGCGTGCTACAGAGCTTCATTGACCGCACAGATCAGTGGGCATGGCGAATCCCCTTCGCGCTGCAGTGGATGTGGCCACCCTTTCTCCTAGTCGGAGCAGTCTTGATGCCCGAATCCCCTTGGCATCTTGTCCGCAAAGGGAACTATGAAGATGCCGAGAAAAACGTTCTTCGTTTGATGGCTGACCACGAAAAATCGCATGCACGGCCGCTCGTTGCCATGATGATCCACACAAACAATATCGAGACGGAAATCTCATCCGGCACTTCCTACCTTGACTGTTTCCGTCGGAACGATCTTCGACGAACAGAGATTGCCTGCGTCACTTTCTTGGGTCAGATCACGTGTGGAGCTCAGTTTGCGTACTCGGCAACATACTTCTTCCAACAAGCAGGCCTTAGTCCTGATGACTCGTACAAGCTTAATTTGGGAGGAACAGCCATAGCCTTCTGTGGGACGATCGTATCATGGTTCCTCCTCAGGCGCATTGGTCGTCGGACTTTGTACATGTCTGGTATGGCAGGCATGTGCACTTGGTTGTTCATCATTGGATGTCTTGCTATCAACACCAAGCTAGAGTCGGCAAAATGGGCACAGGCCGCGCTGTGCATCATTTGGCTTCTGACATTCTCCCTAACCGTTGGACCAGTCGGCTGGGCTATTCCGCCAGAAGTTAGCTCAACGCGCCTGAGATCGAAGACCGTGGTGCTTGCTCGAAACACCTATTACCTCGCACAGATTTGTGCTAACATCATAGAACCATACATGGTGAATCCAACTGCGTGGAACTGGTCCGGCAAGACTGGATTTTTCTGGTGCGGAACCGCATTTCTCACTCTTGTCTGGGCCTTCTTCCGGCTGCCCGAAACCCGTGGACGGAGTTACGAGGAGTTGGATATCATGTTCGCGGCCAAATTGCCGACCCGGAAGTTCAAGAAATATCACGTCGACGCCTATGACGAGCACACCGATGTGGCACGCCGGGTGAGCCAAGTTTAAGCACTGCGTATCATCTTCTCCTGTCTTGCTTAGTTTCGCATTTCGTAATGTAGTCCTGAATGCAATAATCATATCGGACTTGAATTGCACTTTTGAGTTGCTTACCAAGCGGATAAGAGCACAATGTGCCACTTGGATCTTTATGAACACGACAGTCCGATGTAAAGGTGTGCTTGTCAAGTTCGATATGACTTCGCCATTTGTCACTCTCACTGATGGGGCGGACCGTCAGGCTGTTCGTACTGCCCATGTCGTCGGAAAGCTTCAAACACAATTGAGTGGTATTAACCGCTTCGTGACATCGTCTTGATTGCCTCATCCAGACATTGAATGTACCTCTCAGTAATGGTCCACATGCTGGCGCACTCAATCAGAACGGTCATTCCTTCCTGAAGCACCTGAAGTGGTGCCTCTGGCGCACAAAGATCGGGGACGCCTTCAAGGTGAAGTCGTAGGGTACCATGACGAATATGATGCTGTACTAGCTCATCATCCATGGGCCGATCTAACTGTAATTGACTTGGCATTCTCGAGTGGCCCCGATGTCGAATATCCTCTGGAAGCTTGTCACCTTGGAGGCCTATTAGAACAGTTTGCGTTGATGGAGCAGATACATCTCCTTGTGGCGTTTCGCCAGATGCAGATGTGCGAATGGTTCTATCAACGCTCGTTGGGGTGCCACCAGTCTGACTAATTGCAGCCGGCGAACAGGGCTGGCACTGCCTTGCGCAGGTGGCGTATGCCCACAGCACAACTGTGGCTAGATAAACGACAAATGGCTGCATGAAAGAATCGGACGCGTACCGCCGGACATGCCAAAATGCGGCACCTGCATGAATCAGTGCCAGCCTTGCCTTGTGTTTATCGTCACGAACCCAGGCCAGTGCCGTTTCTCTGGAAGCATCTAAGCCAAAGTTATCGACGCCGTGAAGAGTGTGTGGTAGGATACAACTTGATTCAAGCCCATTAAAGTCGTGCAGATACCCCAACAAAGCTTTGTAGGGCGTCAAGATTAGCAACCTTGACAGATGTAGAGATAGAAAGACCGGGCTTTCATAGCCACCAGCTTTGGCCGAGATACCGAGTGCTTCCCAATGAAGAACGTCCAGACAGTCACAACACGTGTCTCGCCATTTCGTGAACGCATCATCTGCATTGAGGTAGTAATGGATGCCTTTGCTTGACGGATCAGATTGTGATCTTGATGCTTCGCGGCGGAGTATTGGATGCAAAGATTCACCAAGATATTCTTCTGCAGACCACAGTCGCTGAATTAGCATATGAATGATAACCCCAGTACTAAAAGGAGACAACAAATCGGACAGCTCAAGCGAGGTCCAAAGCGCCCGGGGCAAATGTGTTGCATTGGGTCGAGACTTTTCTTCGTTGTGAAATTGCGCGGGATCCGCGATAGACAGATCCTTGCGTTTCACACATTTTAGCCATTCCTGGGACGTCTCTGCCTGCCACATCTTCTCCGAACTAGGCATTAACAACGTGAGCTGCTGGGTCTTCAGACGCGGATATACGCTCCTCGTAAATGCCATGCTGGCTTCGACAACCTCCGAGGTACTGTCAGCATCAAACATCTAAAAGACGTTGCGATCGGACATACCCAAACGAAAAGTCCTGTCCGTCTCCTTGTTTCTCGAAAGCGCCAGGCAATCCAGGCTTGCTCGACATCCTGGCCAGGCTGGAATGCTCCGATGCGGGTGTCTTCGCTGAGAATTCGTAAACGCAGGCAAGAATTACACATTATGCGAAGAGCAATATCACCACACTCCACATGCGCTTGTTGTCGACTCGAGCACAATCCAACAGCGCACAAAGCACGAGCCTGTAGAAATGGAAGGGAGTCAGACGTCTCTCCGAGATCAACCTAAGCTGTTAGTGAGTGAGGGCGCTCGAACGATAGCGCTGTCAACGTTACCTCTTGGAGAAGAATCTCATGTAACACCCATGATAACCACTCACCGTAAGCTGTTGTTTTCGTTGTTCCCGCACTCCTTGCACCAAGTGAAGCGGTTGCCAGACATAGAGCCCAACCCCAGTTTGGCAGACCAAGTAGGGACGGGTCTAGGAAAGGGTAGACGCTATGAAAGCCCTGGAAGTATAAGTGGATGAAATACTCCCAGCATTGTGTACCCATGAGTTCATCGCTGTACGCTACGTATTGGTTGCCGCTTACCCTTCGGCTTTGAATACTGCCAATCTTGGTCACTATATCATTGCGCAAATCTTCGGACAGACGGAAGTAGGTCCCAATACTTGTCAAGGTAGAACGTATATACTCCTGTAGAGCCAAATGCCACGGTAAGTCCAAATTCCAAGGCTCGTTAATACGAGAAGCGCTGGTTCTGATGGGATTTGCTTCTAGACGGTGGGGCTTCCTGTCTGATTGACTAGATCTTGCCCCAGCACCATCGGCATAGAGTTTGTTCTTGGAATACCTTTCTCTGGGTTCATGTGGACTGCCTGTACTTGAACTGGGAACACCCATGTTCATTGACGAGATCAAAGCAGAATAGCGGTCGTGTTGCAGTACCAAGTCATCTGGCTGGTGCTGTGTTGAAGTAGCTTGTGCTGTCAAATTTGAACCACCGGGGTCAAATGCCTTAGTTCTACTAGGTGATTGATCGTGGCCTGATTCAGGAGTATAATCCACAACAGAGGCAGTGTCAACGGCGAAATTCGAAGTTTGCAGCAGCAGCCAGTTTGGTGATTGATGTGATTGGCTATACATAGTAGAATCTTGCTGGACCGTTCCGTCCGGGGTAGGCTGTTCTGACACAGCTCCAATCGCCTGTAGTGAGTGACCGGGTGCTAGAAAAGGCGGACCGTCATTCTGATTCAAATCCTGTGTTGGCTGATTTGTCGTCGGAGTAGCTTGCTCGAAGTTGGGAAAATCGGGCACATTTACAGCACTGGATGCGGTTTCAGCTGGTGGAATCGTCCGTCTCCGCTTCTGCCGAGGTCTATACCAACATTCGAGTTCTCTAGCTGTACAAAAGTCGCATGGCTTGTTGCCGGAGCATTTAACACGTGCCTCTGCACAGGCGTAACAGCTCCGGCACAAAGTACCTGGCTCGGAAGTGGACTTCTTCGAATCAGAATCATGACTAAGCTCGTGACGATTCGCCGCATCTCTTGGAGCTACATCTTAGTAGGAAAAGAACGAAAATGGGCATGAAAGACTTGCAACTTACTTGCGAGCAAATGATTTGGCACAGACCTTACACTTGAACGGTTTCTCCCTTTTGTGGACTGAAGCATGCCTTCTAAGATGCTCGGCTCGAGAAAATGTTCGATCGCAGATTGAACATTTCACTGGTCTTGTTCTGTACTCATCCGCCATGGCCCAGTGTGTGAGATAGGAAGTCGAGAATTCGTCGGTTAGTGTCCTCTAATCCTGAGCTCGTGGCTTGATCTCAGCCTGCAAATTGGGATTACACGCCCCAAACGACGTCTGCGCGGATCCAACTAGAGATTAAATGTAGCCAGTGCTTTCCAGTGCTTTTCGCGCCGTCGACAATAATTTGAGGGCATCTGATATGATGAGCTGGAACCCTTCGACATGATAGAGCTTGAAAGAGCAATGGTGTATTCGAAAAGTCCCTAAGCAAATATCGACTTGGATTAATACCTTAGGCATAGCAGTCCCCAGGTGCTGCCAGCCCTGGAGGGCAATCGAAACTCAAAAGCGGACCGATATTTAACCGCTGATGGAGCCGTACCATTCCCCATGCGTGCCACGGCGTGCCCATGGCGGATTCAAGTTGCTGCAAAGTGATTACCAAGGCGTCGCGATTCTGATGGGATTTATTCGACCACTACTATATTGCCACGTACAATGGAAGCTATTGCCTCTGCGTGGAAGGCGCGATTGCGGGGGTCATAACAGCCTGCGCTTTATCTCCTTAGCTTGATCATTCCATCGCCACATCAGCATATGTGCCTATCTCAATTGTCTCAGAATACTATCACAAATCAAACTTTACATGAGGTCGATCGCCACCCCTAGTTGATGGCGTCGATCTACTCACCTACAAAGAACCTATAACTACCTCGTAGTCCATCGCACTGCACATCTATCAAACGGACCTTAACATCCATAAGCCATCGGACAAACCAAAGAATCTAGTTCATCCTGGAAGCACTAGTAATGCCAAAACATCCAGCTAAAACACAACACTCCATCGAAGGTGGTGCATCTTCGATTTCTGGACCCCACACTCTCGGACATGTTTGCGATCCAAACTTGACGTGCATCCTTCCTATGGAGCTCACCTCTGGTGCAAAAAGGACATTTTCTTGATGTTGTCGGAGGTGAAGGGCACATTTTGTCTCGATCTCATCAAGCGCCGTAGAACACCTGCGTCATACCGGAACGCCTCCCGTGAGCTGCTGTCGCTCGATTCAGATGGAGGCGCGGATGTGGACCATCTCCACCCTAGTTTGAGAGATGTGCTTTATGGGGCCCCTAAATTAATGAGCCCCCTGATCCAGCTTTGCCAAGCGAGGCTGAAGGCGCCACGCCTAACCAATGCAGCGCGTACTGAAACTGGGGGCCTTCTGGTTAATAGAATCATGAACCTATACATGAAATGGCTTTCTTTCAGGCGAAGATTGTCCAAGTTGACTCTCAACATACCCGCTGCGCTCACACCCATTTTCGCTTTTAAGTTGGGATCACGACTTCGTCGCTTTTGTCCAGATACAACAGTCGACTGAATTTTGGGCTATATCTACGTTACAAAATAGCGACGCGAGGCTGTCGTCTTGCTCCACGTGCTGAGTGATGTCTCAAGCGTGTGCCGCATTCGATTTCACTCTTGGTGGTAGAGTTGCTAATGCTGATTTTGAAGCCGAGACCTCAAATACAAGAGTCTGGTCCGTAAGCACACAAGAACCTCATCAGATCACGTACGGACCCATTTACGCCGGAGGACATTCCAATAATGTGCTTGGCAATGTATATGTATCGCACTACCATACATATCCTTTGGCGATGAAGCGGGCGACACGTCTTGGCTTGTATGCCCATCGGACAGAGAGAATCTTGCAACGCCCTTGGGCAGTCCCATTACTTTTCACTATTCAGCGTGAAGCTGCCATAAGGAGGTCCTCACACACGTCAGAGAAATCTTATCACTTCCGGCTGTCTCTTCTCGGAAGGTATATCCTGCATCTCGGCTTTTGCCTTGAGTCACAGGGTGACCTTCGACTCTATCGACCCAAGTTGCATTTCGTGGTGCCCGATAGTGATCCCCTGATGACAGCATGTAAGCAAGGCGACGTGTCCAGAATTCGACTATTGATCGATCGGAGGGCTGCTGGGCTTAACAACGTAACTCAAGACGAAGGTTCAGCACTCTACTATGCTATAGAAAACCATCATGAAGCTGCCGTGCTCGAACTACTGTCACACGGCGCCAATGTCAACCAGTGTTTCGGATCGCAGCAGACAAGCCCGCTGGCGTACGCACTCTCCAACAGAAACGAGAACATCGTCCGCATGCTCATTCGCTATGGAGCTGACTTGGATTTTGTCAACAGACTAGGATGGTCGCTCTTGCAGTATCTGTGGATCCATGAGAGCACGCCACAACCATCTTGTCTTGATTTCCTGATCTTGCTCCAGTCTGCCAATCCCGATATCACAAATCTGGCTGATCACGATCATGTAGATGCAGATGGGTGGACTCTGTTGGATCGTGTGGCTTGCATGGGCACGTCAGATGAGGTAATTTTTATGCTACAGCAGGGCGCCGACGTCCACTGGAAGAACACGTATGATTGGAATGCGCTGTTCGAAGCAGTTTACGGCAACAAACTGGATAACGTCCAGGTGCTGCTGCCGCATTTTCCTGACTTTCACGACATGCGCGACGTCCGAGGCTGGACTCTGCTTCACGTCGCCGCAGAGGGAGGCCACGATGAAATCACACGCTTCCTGCTCAAACAGGGCATGGACTGGCAGGCAAGAAGCTGGCCGTATGAAGCCGATCTGCCCGAATGCTTGGTCGGACTTGCCTGTACACCAGCAGATGCGGCCAGATCACAGAGTAAGATGAGGGAACTGGCCTATCTCGCCATCGTGCGAGAAGTGTGCGACACGTCGAATCCGGAGGCTGGAACGAGCGCAATTGAAGATGCCATCGGTGTGCGGCTGGAATGAGATTTCCAAGATATGCCTCTCAGAGGCTTCCGACTTTCGAATGTCGTGCCGACTTCTCTCAAGGGACTACTGCTTGATGCAGCAATATGTCGTGGAATATTTCTGTCGTGGGATGTATAGGGAGATTATATCAGACAAGAGGTGACAGGCAACACTTTATCCTAAGGCATACGATACGATCAGCTTCCAAGGGTGGATTATTGATTTGCGGAGAAGACTATGCGGCATGAATGCAATACCTGAACCAGCACAATAGGATGATGCTTAGCATCTATCGCCATTTCAAGTTAGTTTCCCTGGCCTCGAACCTGCTCTCTACCCCTCTGGGATGAACGACGGAACATCATGGTCTGGTTGGCCGTCCTCTTGTCGCCCGTCCATTATTCATAGAAGCGTGTTCGGGAGGACATTATTCATGTGCTTGCTAACGCATTTAGGCGGGTCCAATTTCTTATTCGGCTTACTGGCTCTTGTCTGGGGAACTTCTTTGACTATCACAGAGATCCTTTGTGCCAGCATCTAGAAGCCACCAGCTAGTCAGTTCGTGCAACCACTTGAGCAATGGCCGTTCAAGAGGCAACACGATATGATTATCAGCCTTCTTCCTCCACTGCAAAGTTCGACTGAAAAACGTCGTTCGGTCGCCCTGCTTATACAGCCCGATGATCAGTCGACCTTCAATCGGTGGGTTTCCAGGTGGTAAAACGAATGCAAAGGCAACCTGACTCGGCTCGCGATGGACGACTTGATAACCTCCATTCACGATATCTCCATCAACGAAATCTAGTTGTTGGATAAATTTAGGGTCGAAGGTCTTGCTTGCACCCTCCTGTGATCTGAACATAAGCTTTAGAATCCAAGCTTGAGGTAGCTTCAAGAAGCGAGTCATGGTAAATCTGAGGTATGCATTGAGAAGTTGGTCGGCTGCGCCTTCGTTGTCAAAAGGTAGCATCGAAGTCGGTATTGATAAATGAGCCTCATCATGCATGATCTTCAAGTCCGACGGATCATTTAACAACTCGTCAGGAATGAATGCTGATTGAGGTCTCATGGACGGGTCATCCTCGCCTGGGTTCAGAAAGCTGAGTTGTGCTCTTTGGTCTACCTTTTGAGCAAGGCTGTGATGCCACCGCAAGGTATAGATAAATGCGGAGCCACCCAGGACCGCGACGCTGCCAAGAAGAGCGTACATATTTATACCCTTGAAAGTTGACTCTAGAAGCACTCAAAATTCTCCCTCGTAAGTTCGTGACGATGGATGCTACCCAGCTCCCCTATGAGTTGATGTAGATGGACCTTGATCGCTAAGATTTGTCAAGTGAAATTGACAGACAGAGACTACGATGGACACCAAGACATGGTTGAAGATGGATGAACTAGGTCGTGGTACGACTCGAAGGTCCTCGAAGTGGTGTGCGTTCATCATGGTGCCGGAAGCTTTGTCGTGTTCGTATGCTCGGTCCAAAAATAGTCCGCTGCCAAGGTTTGCGCGAAATCCACGTCGTCCCTACATCCACGTTTAGTTACACAAGTCAGGATCCGCTGCAAAGATATCACATTATTGGAAATCCTTGCGACTTTCCCTGTGAATGACCATGATTGCGGATAGCATTGACAAGTGCAATTATGTAGTAATGCTCAAGAAAGGAAGGCTTTGAGGCGGACAAGCAAGATTGCAGATCAAACTCCTAGTGCCCTACGTGAACGACGTTGAGAAATGTCTGTAAATATCTTAACCGTCCAGCAACGCGAAAACCCGACAAGCGAATGCAATGAGCTTCACAGATCATCCCTATGGTTTTGACTCTGCCTTCGGCTCTGTGAGTCAGCGCAAATTCTGAACGTCCATCTGAGCGCGACATGACCGCTCCTTCGCATTTGCGTGAGCGTTCACAAGCCAAGAGCAAATTCGTAGCGAAGCAAGTCAGCCATCAGCCGAACATGAAGCTAGTTGGAGAGCTGTACCGTCACGTATAGCGACTATCTCATACAGGGTCAATGGATGTGATCACCTGGTTATGATCATTCTGCTCATTGTGCACAATTGTGCATGCAGGAGAGACTTCTGTGTCGACTCAAGTGTGCGTGCCGCTATCACGAAGCTCAGTATCCTCAAAATATCGAGGTTCAGCTCCCGGGAACTACCTAGGTACGCAGCGCACCGGGCGCTTGGCGAGTGCTAGCGCTATTCCCCATTATTCAGCAGCCCCGCAAAAGCCCAAGCTTTGGCTGGAAGTCGAGAACAATTTTCCAACACGCGATTCTACATTGTATCACAGAGATGCGTCTAGCTGAAGGTTTGGCTGTCGCTTGACACACTTGTCCCATCCGGAAAACGGGCGTCTCGTCAGCCCAGAAAACAACCGACCGCGTCACAGCGTCCAGACTGGTTGTTGATGCTCAGCTGTGCTAATAAGCTGCAGAACCGAGAGTCAACTTTGGCGAAACCCGCTTGCAGGGCGCAAGAATTGCTGACAATGAGGAAAGTATGATGCACGAGCATGCAGGTTTCATACCGCCTCTGCCGAAACAGGGTTCGGCCCAACCTGGCAAATCGTGTTCTTGCGGGTATAAAGTATTGATGAGAACTCACTCCATGCCATCCAGGGACTTTCGAACTCCCCAACTGATACAAACAGAAACCATCACTAACAGACACATACACTCTTATTTTATCCAACTTCCATTTGAAAACGCACTGAACAAGATGACGTGGCCGTCCAAGATACAAATTCTCGTCGAGAACCGCCAGAACAAAGGCACCAATCCAAACACAACCGTTCAGCTTCCCAACAACGGTCAGCTCTACAATTTCGAAGACCTGGAACGCAACCCCAAGTACACACCAATCTTGGCTACACATCTTACGCAGAACACTGAACGCCTTTCAGTCGCCATATCTGGTGGTGCGTTGAGAGGAGGAATTGGTGCCGGTGTTATTGAAACGGGCAAGCCGCTAGACATCACCGCGGGTGGAGGGCCAGTCGATATTGGCAAATGGTCTGCGATGGCGAACAAACATCAATAGTCTCTATGAGAGCAGTGGACTCTTGTCAGTCGAACATGGAAAGTGATTCTTGACGGTATTTTGGTGGATAGTACCTAGGTACCTAATGAAGTCAATAATCCCACTTGTTGTCCTTTCACACATGACTTCTCCGTGAGTTAAAGAGCGTGGTGGTCGATTTCCGAGGTCTATATTGACGTGGAAATATATCCCCCAGCCAGAGCCTCTAATTAAGCTACCTAGTGTGGAAGGCGCGATTGCAGTGGGGTATAATAGCTTTTCATCTTGATGACAACAACAACATAATACATTACAACTTCACACTAGGTAGCCCCGACTCGTATCCGCGGAGGTACCGAGCCCGTGCCGTGCGTCTGTAGTACGGAGTCTTCAATTATCCAATAGCTGTCATTATTTGCACGGTGCACGCACAACCCTTTCGGTAGGGTTGCGCTCTACGGCGACACACAACCTCCTACTACGCATCATCCCTATTCATTGTGTTTGCGCTTAGAGCAGACGAGCGCGTTCACACGTGAGCAGCTACTTAATCAAATACCCATTTTACAACAGAGAATTTGGTCTAGATCTGACCACTCGCTTACTCTCTCATATGTTCAACTTTGCCAGAGCAAAAGACATGAAATGATCCTGATGCGCATCGGGATTGGTCGATTGAGCGCCATGGACCCCACATAGATTACATGAGGTGATGAGGACATTCGAGAGTCTTCCTTTCTCATCGGATGAGGGAGGCTTCCGAATATCTCCTGTCACTATTCCAAGGTTGTTACATTCGGATAGGTGTAATCGTGGTGTAATAGAGAAGGACACTTTTTACCACAAGCTTGGCGCTCAGAATGGCTTCAACCCTCTGAAACGAATATCTCTTGTTTAGATACGAGTTTCTCTACGTCGATAGGAAACCTCGACAAACGGACGACAGGGGATTACTAACAACTCACCAAATTAGTCGCCATACGAGGAGCCCAATTGTTGCTTTTATATTGATATTATCAGAAGTCGAACCGTGTCTGTACAAGATACCTAAATTGTAGCCATTTGAAGTGGGTGCTCATTTCGAGTGCCAAGCCCTTTAGCCTTCCAACAGGACGGCCATTTCCTGGGAGGAAAGCGCTCCGTACTTCGTACTCCGTCATAGAGGTTGTGCTTGCGTGTGGTGCCCACGGTGCCCAAGCAAGCCTCAGGCTCCTACTATTATTATTATTGCGCCCCGTGGTGTTGCGTATCTCATCATCCGCTGAACGTCGAGATTAACATTCTGCCTATTCTTTACATTCCGTTTGAAGTGCGTTCGACTACTTCTATCGGGTTCTACGCCCTGCAGGTCGATTCAGTTATATATTCCTTGCCGTGCAGCAAACTCTTGTGTTTCGCATTCCACCAACTTATCACGACTGCGCCCCTACGATGGCGGCACCGCCCTCGGGCTATTCGTACGATCTCCTCAGTGGCAGATGAAGCGCAGGTTCGCTAATCAGTGCAGAATTAACGTCAATGACCCACAGTTGATCTCCCTGGTCAACAAGTTACAGGATGTGTTTGCGACGGTGGGCGTATGTTGCCCTGTGGCAGAATCCATGCAGCCAGCGAATACTGACACAAAAGAACAGGTTCAAAATCCGATAGATCTGCCCCAGATTGTGGTGGTCGGTTCGCAATCCAGTGGCAAGAGCTCGGTTCTGGAGAATATCGTGGGAAGAGACTTTCTTCCTCGAGGTTCCGGGATCGTCACCCGAAGACCGCTCGTCCTACAGTTGATCAACCGACCGGCTCCCGCGAAACTTCAGACAAATGGAGTGGATGAGAAACAGCTGGCGAACGGAAGCGATGCCCAAGCCAATGTCGACGAATGGGGCGAGTTCCTGCATATTCCCGGTCAGAAGTTCTACGACTTTAACAAAATCAGAGACGAAATCGTGAAGGAAACAGAAGCCAAGGCAGGGCGAAATGTCGGGATTTCGCCGGCCCCCATCAACTTGCGCATATATTCTCCCAACGTCCTGACCCTCACCCTGGTCGATTTGCCAGGCTTAACCAAGGTTCCGGTGGGAGATCAACCACGAGACATTGAGCGACAGATCAAAGAGATGGTGCTCAAACAGATACAAAAGCCGAATGCAATCATTCTGGCCGTCACTGCTGCAAATGTCGATCTGGCCAACTCGGACGGCCTCAAGTTGGCCCGAGAGGTCGATCCCGAGGGACAGCGGACAATCGGCGTGCTCACAAAGATCGATCTCATGGACACAGGCACCGACGTGGTGGACATCCTTGCTGGCCGAATCATTCCGCTACGACTCGGCTACGTTCCGGTGGTCAATCGAGGCCAAAGAGATATCGAGAATAAGAAGAGGATCGATCTGGCCCTCAAGGCCGAGAAAGAGTTTTTTGAAAACCATCCCTCATACCGGAACAAGGCCTCGTATTGCGGTACTCCCTATCTGGCCCGCAAACTCAATTTGATCCTGATGATGCACATTAAGCAGACGCTGCCGGATATCAAGACGAGAATCAGCAATGCTTTACAAAAGTATCAGCTCGAGCTGGACCAGTTAGGCGCCGGAGATCTGCTGGGGAATAGTGCTAACATCGTACTGAACATTATCACCGAGTTCTCCAACGAATACAGAACCGTCCTCGAAGGTCAAAGTCAGGAATTGTCGAGCAACGAGCTCTCCGGCGGCGCTCGAATATCCTTTGTCTTCCACGAGCTCTACTCGAACGGTATCAAAGCCATCGACCCATTCGAGCAAGTCAAGGACATCGACATCCGAACCATTCTGTACAACTCTTCCGGTTCGTCGCCTGCCTTGTTCGTCGGCACAACCGCCTTTGAACTGATTGTGAAGCAACAAATCAAGCGTCTAGAAGACCCGTCTTTGAAGTGCGTCTCGTTGGTCTTCGACGAGCTTGTCCGCATCCTCACCCAGCTCCTGACCAAGCCCTTCTTCAGGCGGTATCCTCAGCTCAAAGAGAAGTTTCACACTGTCGTCATAGCATTCTTCAAAAGAGCCATGGAGCCAACCAACAAACTAGTCAAGGACCTTGTCGCCATGGAAGCATGCTACATCAACACCGGCCATCCCGACTTTCTCAATGGCCACCGTGCCATGGCGATTGTCAACGACCGACACAATGCCAACAAGCCCACGCAGGTCGACCCGAAGACCGGCAAACCCCTCCCACCCTCCGTCCCTCCCCGTTCAAGCTCGCCTTCACTACCCACCGACGGCAGTGAGACTAACTCGGGCTTCTTCGGCTCATTCTTCGCTTCCAAAAACAAGAAGAAGATGGCTGCCATGGAACCTCCTCCAGCAACTCTCAAAGCTTCGGGGACGCTCTCGGAGCGCGAGAACCAGGAAGTGGAAGTTATCAAACTCCTCATCAACTCCTACTTTAACATTACCAGACGGACGATGATTGACATGGTGCCCAAAGCAATCATGTTAACACTCGTACAATTCAGCAAAGATGAGATGCAGAGACATTTACTGGAACAGTTGTATCGAGCCACAGAACTTGACGAACTGTTGAAAGAAAGTGAATACACAGTGCGAAGAAGGAAAGAATGCGTGCAGATGGTGGATAGCCTTAGTCGGGCAAGCGAAATTGTCAGCCAAGTGCAGTAAGGGAGTGGCTTCGATCCGACCATGCGGCTCGATTGGAGGCTACGTCGAAAGCAACACCCGGAAACTACAAAAGCCAACACGTTGTCTGGAGTGGCACCAACAAGGTGACACTCTGTAATACTGATGTATGTGTGTGGTTGATCTGGCCAGGGCCTGGTGGGTGATGGTGGTTTTGGCTGTATGTGGTTGCTGCAAAGCATGCACAACATGTTTGATTGTTCGCATTGGTTGCGCAACTATCCCTCCTAGTTTGGAGTTCTGGAGCTGCTAAATACAGGGTGATGTTCTCTTTACCAAGCATGCAACTTGAATGGGAGGAACCGCAGAAATGACTAGATAGAGCGGCAGAAGACGTGACGTTGAGAAGGAAGTCAATGAGATTTTCCAAGGCAATTACAATTATTACCTCGTCGTCTCTTCATATTGCGCCTGGTGGGCATGTACACCACGTATCTCCCTCCACGAGTTTCTGTTTCAACCGTGTCATCTCGGTGGCGGATATATTCAATACTCTAGGCAATTTTGACATCACCCGGGAGGAGTTTCAATGATGCAGCGGCATGACCGTAGATTCGAAAGGCATCACTTCCAGAGTACTATCCACCATTCACGCAAAGTGATGTTGAAGGAAGCGTGGTTCAAGAATGCACAATATCGATCCCCAAAACACCGTTTAGCAGGATCTGTTGACCTAAATTGGAACTAGGACCCTGTCTTCACGTCTCGTGCTGACTGGCGCTAGACTTTAAACCGAACAAGCCAGAACCCTAACCCTTCTGGACGAGGGACACCCGGACACCTCATCCCAATACGAGCCTCCCAAGCCTTGCCTGAACCCCACCTCATGAGCGCTGCATCGCCGTGACGCAGGGACAATCTTTCATCCCCACAAGCTCAGAAGAGCTGACGATTTCTCCAACGAGAAATTTGGATGCATATCACATCACGTCCCCTCGTGTCGATGGTCTTTGATTGAGTACAAATTTTGTATTTACACCTCTTGAACTTTCGAGAATCAAGTATTTACGACGGCTTGAAGTAGAATTGTACCTGCTTCAGCTGTTTTCTCACCGGCTTTGGCCCGTGCTATGGTTCACAACAAACTATATCCATCCCACAAACGCTTCATCTGAGTCGGGCCACAGTGATCAGTGCTACCACGCAGACAAGAGAGATGGGGTTGCATCACCTCTCACGTCCACCGGACGACAAGATCACCACCTTACTGGCCAACCTTACTCCCTCTTCTACCTACTTCTCCCTCGAGTTCTTTCCGCCCAAGACCCAAGCTGGCTTCACCAATTTACAGGCTCGGTTGGCTCGTATGACCACGGCATTCCGCCCTCTGTTCGTCACAGTGACTTGGGGTGCCGGAGGAAGTACAGCAACAAAATCGTTGGAGCTCGCTGAGATATGTCAGAGACAACTCGGCGTCCCCACAGTGCTGCATTTGACCTGCACCAATATGAACCAGACGCTTATTGACGAAGCTTTGGAGGAGTGCCGAGAGGTAGGCATAAGGAACATTCTAGCCTTGAGAGGTGATCCGCCGCGAGAAGAATACAAAGATCCCGTCTCTGATTCAAGTCCGAAGCAGTCGCAGGCCGACGAGGAGGAGTTCGTTTGGGCAATAGATCTGGTGCGATATATTCGCAGGAAATACGGCGACTATTTCTGCGTTGGCGTCGCTGGCTATCCGGAGGGACACGCTGATGAGTCGCATCCCGAAGCTGGGAAGCAAAATGTCGAGCATGATCTACCCTACCTGGCGCAAAAAACCAAGGCCGGAGCAGACTTCATCATGACCCAGTTGACATACGATGCGGATGCTTATCGAGCTTACGAAGATCGACTGCGGAATTATGTCGATACTGAGAGTAACGAGAAGATGTTCGAGGATATACCCATCATCCCTGGCCTGATGCCGATCCAGAGCTACCAAATCGTGCGAAGAATAACGAAACTTAGTCATGCTAAACTGCCCGAGGACATTGCTGCAAGGATAGAGGCCGTCAAAAACGACGACGAAGAAGTCAAAAGGGTGGGTGTGGATATACTGAGCGAGCTGGTGGAGAAAATCAGAGACATGCCACAACCCGAAGGCCTGCCTCGAGGTTTGCATTTCTACACCCTGAATTTGGAGAAGAGCGTTGCTTTCATCCTGGAACGGTGCAAGCTCCTGCCATCCCTTAGCGAATCTGAGACCAGCTCGTCAGAAGACAGTGATGTAGCTGTAGAAGGGACCGATTTACCTACCGGTGGCTACTTCGGGAACAAAACGGCGAAGCAATTCAAGAGACGAGCTTCGAGTGTGAATGCTCAGCCACATAATCGAGTCATTGTGGAGATGGCGAAGGCCAAAGTGTTGTCTGAAGGCAAGTCCGACGGGCAGAACGTCATACCTTCGATCACAATACGACACTCTGCACAAGAAGCAGGCTCTGGAATTCCTGCCTCCAAACAGACTAGGACACAAAATCTGTTGATCAGCGAGGGTCAGGGCTCACTGGGTCGAGAAGCGACGTGGGACGACTTCCCCAATGGGCGCTGGGGCCCGTCGCATTCACCTGCATTCGGTGAGATTGATGGTTATGGCCCAAGCCTGAAAGTCGGTCCCATCACCGCGCGCCGGCTGTGGGGTCACCCGAAGACTCCAGGCGACATTACAGCCCTATTTCGGATGCACGTGACAGGCGAGTTGCATGCTGTGCCGTGGTCCGACGACATTGATGCAGATGGCCCATCAAACACTGGCGAAGGTGCTCTCAGAGCGGAAACAGATCACATCCGGAATGAACTGCTCGGCCTGATCGAGAAAAAGGGTTACTGGACCGTTGCCTCGCAGCCGGCCCTCGATGGCGTCAGAAGTGACGATCCCACCTTCGGCTGGGGCCCAAAGGGTGAGGGCTTTGTCTTTCAGAAAGCATTCGTAGAGTTCTTCTGTCCTGGTGAGAAATGGCCAGCTGTTCGTCGGAAATTGATCGACAGTCCAGACACCGACATTAGTTGGATGGCTGTCGATGCCGAAGGCAGGTTTGAAAGTACAGATACCAATTCATCCGTCTCGTCTACGCCAGTCAACGGTGCCAGCTCCAAGCGGACGCCCGGCACGTCTGGCGTCAATGCTGTCACATGGGGCGTGTTCAGGGGCAAGGAGATTGTCACACCTACCATCATCGAAGCCGAGAGTTTCAGAGCTTGGGGTGAAGAAGCTTTCGGTATTTGGGGAGAGTGGAGGAGGTGTTTCCCACGAGGAAGCGAAGAGGAGCAGTGTCTCGAGCAATGCAGAACAAACGTTGTTCTTGTAAATGTAGTGGGTCAGAAGTACATCGGTGAGGACAGCCGATTGCTGTGGGAACTTCTGTTGGAGGAGTAATCAAAGGTTCAGGTCTTGAATCAAACACTCCGACATTGCGGTAGCGTTGAGCGCGTTGATGTTGCTACCAAGCCAGTGCGCAAGCTTCCCTGAGGTGCAGGCGATGTCTTGTTCACATCTTATTTGCAATTATTCAACCTTATCAAAGCTTCTCAACAAAACACACGCACCCTAGAGCCGATACCAGTCCTCTTGTGAAAGCCATCCGAGATTACGTAGGGTGAACGTGATATGCGTTTACTCGTCTCGTGCCAGTTAGGTGAATGAAATTGTTCTCCAACAAGGTCGGATAAAGTGATCCGGCTTAGTGGGCGCCACCTCCGCGTCCGAACCATTTTGGGACTAGAGCTACTAGCAACTCGATTCTGTAGCCCAGTACACTAACGCCCACAACTCAATGCATCAAAGTTGTGATGTCGTCAGCAAGGCAGGTGCTATGGAGAATGTAACCTCGCACTGCATCAGAATCACCATGGCATAATTCTTGCCATGGTGGCGGCAGCCGTAATAAATGTCTGCGTTTGCAGCAAACCCTCTTTGGGATGTGCTATTTTGCTTGTGCTTTTACTCGTTATATTTTCCTTCTGGACAGTGGACGAAGACTCGCACGACACGGCTTCGATGCTTTCAACGGTGTTTGCACTGCTAGCATGCAGCTTAACTGGGATTCTCGGTCATCATTCTGAGAGCTGGTACGGCACAGATCATCACCGTAGCCCGACAGGTTGGTTGAGTGAGGCCGTGACGAGCTCGGTGAACCCAGCAAGCTCGTCCGTCGCAATAACAGCTAGCTCAACGACTACGGTCAGCTCGTCAGGCGCTACTTATACAAATCCAATCTTGGAGAAGTATGGCGCCGATCCGTGGGTGGTTCGTCATGGGGACTACTATTACATGACCTCCAGCACCAACGACAACGTTACCATCCTACGAAGCGATACTCTCACGTACGTCAGGTTGCGTGTTTCTGGCTGACCATGCGCTGACTTGATTCTAGAGACTGGAATTCAGCTGATGTGAAGCTCGCTTTTGAGCCACCGGAAAACACGTCTTACACCTACGACAACTGGGCACCTGAGCTTCATTACTTTGAGGCATACCAGAAATGGTACATCATCTACACTGCAGATGTAGATCCAGACGAACCCTCGCCTCAACAAGACATGCTGTGTGATTTCAATTGCCCGGCTGTGAATCACAGAATGTTCGTCCTTGAAAGCTCTGGTCCTGATCCGTGGGAGAGCGAGTATACTTACAAAGCCGAGCTGGATACGTATGATCAATTTGCGATTGATGGGACTTACTTCCAGCATGCCGGCAAGCTTTATCACGTCTACAGTTGCTGGTACACAAATCAGACAAGCTGGCCAGCCATGTTATGCATCACTGAGAGTAAGTACGATATTCATAGTCAAAGCGATATGAACACTACCTGCCTGAATCTCCATTGACCTACCTATATTGTCAATGTACTGACAGTTTCTCTTAGTGTCCAACCCATGGACTGTGGCCTCTCCTCTCGCAGTCCGTCAAATCATCTCCAAACCCGACGAGCCATGGGAAAAGACACCCTACGGGCGAACAGTGAACGTCCGTCTCTCGACTAATGAAGGCCCCGAACAGCTGACCAACCCAATCACGAACCAAACCTTCATCATCTATTCGGCTGGCCGCTCGGACAACAGGAACTACTGCCTCGGCCTCTTGGAACTCACCGGCGACGATCCATTATCGATCGGCTCTTGGTACAAGAACACGGCAGGCTGCGTCTTTTACGAGAACGATGAAGAGCAAGTCTATGGCGTTGGGCATGCAAGTTTCGTGCAGAGTCCTGATGGGACGCAGTGGTGGATCGTATACCACGGCATGGTAAACTACATCGACGGCTGGTCGGCACGGCAGATCAGGACGCAGGAGTTCACCTGGGACCAGGAGACGGGATGGCCAGTGTTTCCGCGGCCGGGTGTTGGACCGTACGATGTGCCCAGTGGGCAGTAGTGGTATAGCTCGTCAGGTCCACATGTATGGATGGCAAGCCTACTTCGTAGTGTTTCTGAGACAAGAGGAAGCGATCGTGGTGAGCAGAATTCAAAGCTCCAAATGCGCATACGTCTCAACCGCAATCGTGGTAGTTGCGTTCCTACAATCGGCAATTCAGTCTATCGTATTCCATGACTAAATGGGATGCAGAAATTGTCCTCGAGAGAAACAATCACAGAAGCTCCAGCAAAATCAAAGGATCGATTGTTTGGCCTCTCTCACCACCCGAAGGTTGCATTTTGGTTCATTTCGCGACAAAACAGATCCTCGAAATGAACCAAAATGCAACCTAATTAAGACCTAACTCTTTCTTCTCTTCTCTCCGAGTCGCCCTTCGAAACTTGAATGCTGCCCTCCCTCGTCAAAACTACACTTCTTTGCTGCTATCAAGTTCACTCTGCATATCGCGTTTCAAATCCAAAATATCTGAGCCCCGGCCGCAAACTTCCCGGACGTCGTCGTCAATTGTATTAACGGTAGGTGGTATTATCGGAGATGGCGACTTAACCTGCGTACCTAGGCAGGTCTGCATGAATGGAGATGAGCAGCTGCCCACCTGCGATACAAAGGTCCTCAGGTAGGTAGGAATACGTGATGAGTATCATTACAGTTCAGGCCCCGCCAGGCACCTGCATCATCTGGGTCAGGCAAACTTGTGATTGAGATGGAGTGTGGTTCACTGCGTTCCCTGAGTGAGCCACAGTCCCTCCCTCCCAGACTCGAGAAAAGCAAGCGTGTGCTTCGGTCGTGGTCATTTATTGGAATCTGCTCGAGCTCTAGAGTGACGAGTCTAGCTTAGGTCCAGCTTCTAATACTTCGTATATATATCTCATCGAGATTCAGCCTTCAAGCATCAGAGTATCGCGTCTATACGGATTTGCTGTATGTACCTGCACTCATAACCTGTAACTTTGGCAAAACGTAGATGTAATTGTAGATATGAGTGTCTCCACGCCTCGCAAATTGACTGACCTTCTCGTACGCTCGGCAAAAAAGCAAGCGATATCCAATGCTCGCTAGCCAAAGTAGTCCAAAATGATAGACCTAAGACAAATCCAAGCGAAGTTTACAAGCTTCCCTGATCCGGTTGTTTCTCAGTGTGTTTTCCAAAGATTCCGCCTCGTCTTTCTGTCCCGTTTTTATAATAATACTGTGCCTCTCTTTCCTTGGTTGGATTACGGTATACTACCGCGCCCGTGTGCGGGCTTCATCATCAGCCACAGTACCACTGCCAGGATCAATACCAGCGAGTGGTGGTATTGATGCAGGCACAGCCGTCGTCGTAGAATCTTGTTGCGTAGACATACTAGTCATTGGCATGTCTGTAGGTTTAGGTTTAGGAGTAGGGGTATCGGTAGGCTTAGGGATAGAGTTATTAGCAGTATCAGGGTTAGGTGCAGACGTAGTCGTGGGCATAGGCAGAGGCACCGGGCTAGGGTTATTAGAAGTAGGAGTATGGCTAGAGTTGGGAACTGGCTTTTTGTGTGTCTCGTTGAGCTTGCTGCTGTCGCCATTGCCGGGACTGGAGCTGGAGCTGGAACTCGTCCTACTGGCCAGCTCTTCGCGGAGCACTTTCTCACGCTGCGCAAGGACTAGATCTCGCATGCTTGGCTTGTTGTTACGGGTGCCATTATCATTGCCGTTGCCGTTGCCGTTACCGATAACATTGCTGTGGGTATAGGTGTGGGAGTGGGTGTCGCGGTTGTTGCCGGTGTCGTGGCTATAGCGTACGACTGGCTGTGCTGGAGGAGTCGTAGGATCTGGATGTGGATATGGAGGTGGTTGAGGATACGGCTGTGCAGACGCTGGACTTGACGGAACTGCTGTCGGCGACGAGCGGAAGGAATACTTCCCTGAGGAGTACTGGACTTGCGCCGCATCATACCGTAGAGAAGGCGTCCTGTTCAAAGACGCATAATCGAGGATGGGGCTCGTTGAGTTTCGATGAGCATCTCGACTTGAGTGCGTAGGGGTAACATTCGAGTTTGACCAGGGACTACTCTTCGTACAGTCACTTGTATTTGTTGCTAGTTTGGATCGTTTCTCGTCACAACTACCAGCGTCCCTTGGGGCTGCTCCGTAATACTGCAACATATCCTCTCGCAACCACTCGTCTCTTTCTCGTCGTCGCTGCGCTCTGCCACTCTCTTTCATCTCGCCGCTAATCCTGCCTGCGGCCGCTTCATCGCCAGATCCGGAAGATGTGATTTTGTTGCCTCGGCCAGCTCGCCACGCTGATCGTCGAGCTATGTAGTCCTGCTGCCGTTCCCGGATTCCGCGATTTCGTTCTCGGCGTTCCGTTATTGCGGCGATGGGTGGGAGGGACATTATGTATGCAATGGTGCGGCGGACCGGGCAGCGGTCTTCCGTGCTTGCGTAGTGCTCGGGACAGGTCCAGCGGTAGAGGAGGAATATTGTCGTCATCAGTATGGGAATGCCTAGTGATATGGCAATTGATAGGATTACTGGGAGACCCAGAGCGCGAGAGTCGTGCGATGCGGAGGAGGCTGGTGCTGCAGAGGTTGATGAGGAGGAAGCAATTGGGACCGCCACAGACTCGGAAGCTGTTACTGTCGTTTCCCAGGTTGTCGTTGCGGTGTGGTGCATCGTTGAGATTGAGCCATGGCTTGACGCTTTGCTCAATGTCGACTTCGAGCTGGAGATCGAACTAGTTGTGCTGGTCGCTAGAGTTGATCTCGACTTTGAAGGCTGGAGGTACTCGGTTGAGGTCGTGGTAGGGGTCGCTGAATCATCGCCAGTCAGATCAAGCTCAATTATCATGGTAGTACTGGACAGCGTCATTGTGGTTAAGTACAGCTGTGGAGACTGTGTACCGGGCGGCGGCACATCTGTGGCTCGAATGGGGTCTGACATACTTGGTGAAGATTCTCGTTGAGAGGGTGTTGGGGTTGCGCTTAATAGCGACGTGTAACTCTGGATGCCGTTCGTTAGCGAGGCACAAGAACTTCTTCTGAAGATCGATTCTTGAGATGAGAATGCTTTGTAGGTGGTGTCTTGCAAGTGCACTGATGTCGACGTCGTCGAGGAAAATGTGGTTAGATACAGAGATGATTTTCTAGAATGGTAGGATTGAATCTGGCAATCGACACGAAGATAGGTTTCGGTTTTATGATATGACAAACGATCCAGACACGAAGGCTATGCCGCACTTTGCCGAACAGTGCAATCGGCAGAACCGCAGAACCTCGACGGTGGCAGCAATGCTCAGAGAGAAAAAGTCGCACTTACCAAAGTCGACATCTGCGCCTGCGAGAATTGGCTCTGGCTCTGCGATGAGGGTAACGTGGGATAAAGCGAGTAACTAGTCGTCGGCACTGGCATCACAGTCTCGGGGAATGTGGTAATTGTTATCATCGTGGAGTCGGCCTCTGTTAAGGGTATTGTTTTGGCTGTTGTAATGGCACTGGCGGCAGTGAAAGTGGCGGGAGTAAGTATCACGACAGACACGTTGAGTGAAGTAGACCTAGATGTGAAGACAGAGGACGTACCGATATTGCTGCTTGTTGTGACTTTCACAGTGGTCGGAGGTGTTGGCACTCCAGTGGACTCGGCCGATGAAGTTGATGCCAACGGCAAAGCCGTTGTCGATCTGGAGTTGAGAGTCGTCGGACTTGTACTTGACTCTTGAAGAGTTCCATCCTGGTATGCCGATGCCGATGCCGACGCCGACGCCGAAGAACTTGCCTGAGACTGTGCAGGGTATAGAGTGGTCGCAGACTTTGAGGATGCCTTCAACGATTAGCCTGTATCGAGTCGGAGGACATGTTGAGGTGGGGGAAACCACTTACTGTTGGTTGAGGAAAGAACGGTGGCAGGATCGGTTGGTTCGTGGATATAGGGCTTGAGGTAGCAACAGAAATTGATATGAAGCTGGCAGTAGGTGTAGTGACCTGTGATATCGATACATCCATCCCCGTCTCGCCCAGAGGACTCTTCGTTACCGTATTCCAGTCGAGAGAGCCAACTGTTGTGGTCACGGTGATGGTAGTAGTGCTACGGGAACGTGTCGATTTCAGCCAAGGTGGTTCGCCGTTAGGGTCACTGCCGGGAGAGTTAAGTAGTTGAGGCCACACCTTCTGAACATAGGAAGCCAGAGTCGTCTCTGGCAGGCTCTCATCCTGTTCCAGCATTTTGTTGAAGCCAGCTGTGAAGCCACATCCTGGACGACATAAATGAGGTTCTGCTGGGCATGGACTGTGAGAGAAGGAAATGCAGGTCAGGCGCACGAAGACGAATACAAACCAAGGTGTTGCGTTTGTGCGATGGAAGTCATTGCCAGACAGATCCTGTTTCAGGTCGACATAGCAATACCCTTTCATGCTGGAAAATTTGTCAGTAATTTTGATGGGGAACTTTCGCTGCACTGTGCAAGTCCGCGGCAAGATGAGAACTGTAGCAAAGACGAAACATCGAGTGCTTCCTGAACAGGGCCAGAGGGTCGAATATCACTTCATTACGTAGCGTCATCGCTGCCAACTACACCAAGAGAGCGCTCTCCAGCAAAGAAGAAATCAGTCTAGCATGCACCTTGCCTTGCTCCTCGAACGCCAGGATGTGCCTACCAGAGATGGCAACGACTGAATTGCTTCACCTGCTGATGACCTGTAACGTGTCATCCCCAGCTCGGTGGGACAAGATTTCCACAGCCCTCCAGAAGAAATATATTCCAGGAGATGGTAAATAGAGGAATGGACTAGCAGCAGCCACCGGCCGCTCCGCTCTGGACGCCTTGACCTTGGCCGACCTGGACGGTGGGCTTGTTGTTGACCGTGGTGGTGCCCATGCGCTCCTTGATTTGACGGGCCATGGTGAGGAAAGCCTGTTCGACATTCGACGCGTTCTTGGCCGAAGTCTCGAGGAAGGGGATCCCCAGGCTGTCTGCGAATTCCTACTCATTGTCAGTCTCACCCGGGCCGGTGGCCAGTCGGAATCGAAGGACTCACCTTCGCCACCGTATATTCTACCACCTTCTTGTCCGACATATCGCTCTTGTTTCCCACCAGCAACTTGTTAACTCCTTCAGTGGCATATCGGTCGATCTCCTGCAGCCACTGTTTCACATTGTTGAACGAGTCCATGTCGGTGACATCGTAGACAACGCAGATGCCGTGTGCGCCGCGGTAGTAGGAAGAGGTGATGGTTCGGAACCGTTCCTGACCAGCGGTATCCCACTGAAACCGGTTAGTCTAGCACATGCGAGCCCATGGGCAGACTTCGTTGTAGCCTACAATCTGCAACTTCACCGTCTTTCCATCGAGTTCGATTGTCCGGATTTTCTGTCCCAACAAATCAGCATTGACCCAGAGAAGAATTGAATGGTGACACAACGTACGAAATCAACACCAATGGTTGAGATGTAAGACTCGGTGTAGGTATCGTCGGCAAATCTCAACAGCAGGCAGGATTTTCCCACTCCAGAGTCTCCGATAAGCAGAAGCTTGAAGAGGTAATCGTATCTGGGGCACCTCTGTTAGCCTGTCCCAACATCCCGTCCAGTGATATCTGTCTCGGCCATGCTTGCGCCGCCGTCAACAGGGTCGGCATTAGGAGACTCTGTAGTAAATCGTCAATTAACCAGGTCAGACCGAAAGGACGATTTCATTCATCCCATTCATATGATCCAGGGACTTACCACTCTGGCTGCATTTTTATGGTCTCTTGTGTATGACAGGGTTCGGATTCAGCTGTGACAACTAGTAGAGAGGCAAAAAGCAAATTCGATCAAGGAGAGTCGTTGAAATTGGCGGTCGTGTTGAACAAGCGGAACATGGCAAAGAAGACGGCAGGATGACGAGAATCGCCAACAAGGCTGCCACATCACGAGGCTGTCCATATCTCACAGCCTGGGCGTGACCAAGGGCTCACAGGGCTTGGCCAGGCACGCCAGGGTCACGCACTAGAGTGGGGTGAGTGGGCCACCACTAGTAAGCTAAGCCGAGTGGCCCAACTTGTGACAGCCGTTTCTTGGCACTCTGTGGCGCACGAAAAGCCCGAGTGCAGTGTGCCGAGTCAACGAGCCTGCTGTGGTATCTCAGGGTTGGACGTTACCTAATCACGACTTGTATATAACCTATCCGAGCCTATCCACACAATGGTCGCTTTCCAAACAAATTGTCCATGCGCTAATCATAGGGCGTCTAAGATGGGGAACTCATCGTAAATCTGCGCTGCAGCTCATTCGCAGGCGACCGAGTTTCGTCAACTGCCTAGTGCATTTCCAAGCCCAACTTGAAAGCGCCTAAATCCACGTTAATCCCAATCCGACGGATTCAATACCACCTAGGTAATTCTCGCGCTTAATTATGACGGATTACCCTAGACTGGTCATCAGCACCCCTAACCCAGTCATTCGAACAGACCTACGGAAGGACTTTGATTGGTCCTCCTGTGCCCTTCTTTCAGGCCACAGAATGACACGCTCACTTGAGCTGTGCCTTCTTAAGGTGGGACCCCGCATGTTCCGACGAAACGCGCCTTAGTGTACAAGTGCAGCCTGTGAAGTCAAGAAAAAACGTCGTAAATAATGTCTAAAACGAAACGGGGGAATCCTTCCTTCGTGGCGAAGGCGACAGACCTGGCTGTCTCCCAGCCATCGTCGTCGAGCAACATCAACAAGGTCGGTCCGGATGTGCTTGCGCGCATCCAAAATTGCCTGCGGAGAGCCACACATCCTGAAACGCCAGAAGCAGAAGCTCAGACAGCGTTACGCATGTCCAGGCGACTGATGGAACGATACAATGTGTCTCAGGCGGATTTAATTGCGGCAGAAATAGACTCTCAGCAACCATCAAGTCGAGGAGGGCAGTCAACGGTCAGTGTTACAAAGGTTGAAGCCAAACCCAAGAATATTACTCCGGCATGGTTGAATCGGGTCGCAGCTGCTCTATCGGATGAACTCGATGGAGAAATTTCTTTCGAGACCCTAAAGAAGGCTATTGACGCCGCGGCTCGGACCGCCAAACCAAGCGTGAAAGTCAAGGATAGGAGTTGGATGGAAGACATTACCGAAGTGTGCGGCTCGGGCTTTTGTAGATTTCTCTATGGACAACAAATCGATCACGATTCTCTCGTGTCACATATCGTTGATGCCATGGGTAACGCTGAACCTAGTCAAGCAGTCAGAGGAGAAACATGGTCGGATGATCTAGGACAGGCCATCAATGCTTTTTTCGACTGCAAGTACTACACAGTATCCCATCGACGTTCCCGAGATTGGGTTTTCTATGGGATAGCCGTCAATACTGTGGCAGCAGCGATGGCTTTCGAGATGGTATTTAACCTCATCGAGAGCTGGGCTCTCCTCGTGAGCGGCGACAAGGCAAGTTACCGTCTTGGTGTAGTAAATGGATTGTGGAATATCGCTATGAAGGAAAAGGAAAGTGAGCTGCAGAGGGCACGGGCACAGGAGACAGTGAACCTTGCTGCCACAGAGCAGGCGAGGACAGCAGCAGGGCATACGCCAAACAATCAATCCATGAACGATGCAATATCTTCGGAGAGTCAGCCGGAGCAACGGGGAAGTTCTCCTAGCTTAACTCATGTTGACGTGCAGGTGAAGGTTGAGGACATAGATGAGGCGAAGTGCAAGGCCGCACCAACGTCTCTTTTGCCTTCCGAGCGAGTACTCGATGACAAGTCGTCCACCATGGCGACTCATAATGTTAACTTAGGTGCCTCTAACTCGGCAGATGACATTGGTGCCACTGATGACTTAATGGACGGCATTGATGACACCGGTAACGACGATAACGATGAATGGTGGACATTTGGTCTAGCAAGCACTTTCGATGTTGAAGACGAGAAGCCTATTGATCTGAAAGCAGACTTGGATGAAGAATTACAACGTCACCAGCCAGGGCAACCGCTTACAAAGTCGATACCTTCACCAACGTCCTCAAATGACCCCGAGGTTGACTTCGATCGTGCTCAACGGCAGACTGACAAGGAATCGGGAATGCTCTGGCGAGACGCTGGTATGCTTACATTGTATCGCAAAAACGCTACAAAGATAGCCGAAGATTATCTCAAAGAGAAGGGCACGACGCTGACAAAGGGTCGCAAGCGGAACGCTCAGGCTCGCGACCTGCAAGCGTACCGGCAAGGGGAGGAAGACAGTAAAAAGATAGATGTAAAAAGGCGGAGGATTCAAGACAAAAATTCAAACAGCCCCTAAATCACAAAGAATACGATCATGTACTTCGACATGGTTTTTCAAACAAGGCTCGCCATGAGTCGGCAGCTATCGGTTCTCCAAAATCCGCGAGACGGCCCGGCGCTAGAAGTGATCATCGCAAAAAGGGGCCCCACAAACCCACAGAATCGAGTATGCGCTGGTATCGTTCGTTGATGCTGACAGCAAAGCCCACGCATCCATCCTCGATAAACGATGGTGAGGCTCACCCACCTGAAAGAGAGCCGGGGGGTGAGCAAAAGCGGCCCCACCCGAGACCCTAAGCAGCGGTGAGCTCGATGGACAGCCCCCCCCCCCCCCCTCTTGGGATCTTAGGGCAAGTAAAAACCACATCTCGGTGGGGGCTTCAACACTTGAGGTCCGTTGATGGGCGTAGTGTAATACTACATAGCTCTCTATCCAGAGCCTGCTGTGATGTTTTCCGGCGCTTTGTGATCGATGTAATAGCTCAAGGCCAGGCCACTTAGGCGACCATACCCAACAATAACGGCTAACATCTGATCTACATCCAAAATCGATGTTCTTTCACTCTTTCACACCTTAGCCAGATTGATAAAGCCCCGCAGGAATTAGACCTGGCACAGTGGCACAGGTTACACTGCTTGGCACACGATAGCGCCTATCGCTACGAACTCCTCCGAAGAGTGCGATATTCCAGTAGCATGTTGTTTGTGCACCTCGAAGAGACCCAAGATAAATACAATTCCATCAATCTGAGGATCCATATAACATTAACTGCAATGGAAGAATGTTAGCGACGGGATCGACAGGTTAGACAGTGGCATGCAGATTAGTATCACACTCATGCAACAAATTACACGCCGAGGCATTCCCAGAATTTAGGGAGCGAGTAATGATGGCTGTGGGAATGTGTATGACCCTGAACACCTGCATCCATTTGAAGCCAACGTTATAGAGGGGGTGACATTTGTTCTAATGAGACTGCTATCAGTAATAACATGCAGTTCTTGGAGGGGAAGTCCCTAGGGGAAAGGGGCCCTGTGGGTGTAGTTGAGCTGTTTTGTGATGAACATTGCTGCTACCACGTGTGGTTCCAGATGGCAGGAGCGAAGAACATGGTACGGCACGTACGGCATTGGCCTAGGGGTGGAGGACGCGAGAGAGCGCTGTTGAAAACGCTGATGATTCTACTAGCTAGCGGCTAAAGACGTATTAGCCGTCAGCAGAAAGCCTTTTTACAGATACATTTTAATAAGAGCCGACGTGGCCGACTAATTCAATATGCTTATTAGCCCATAAGCCGTATAACCCTACTTCGTACGAAGTACCTAGGTAACCTATTAGCTAAGTTCGTAAAATAGGCGTGCCGGCGCAACTAGGTTGAGCGAGGATGAGCCTAGGGAGAGCTAGAGCGGCCTCACCCGCAGTTTTCAATCTTGGCCTTCATTCCCCACGCCGTGACATTACATCGGCCATCACCAGCAACCACACTCTCCCCGGCTGCCTTGCGTTCTCGACTTCCGCGATGCTCATCCGTGAACAGCATATGGAACAACCGCGGTAAGTTAATGCTAGGAGCAAACCTATCCATAATTTCCAAGGTGGAACGAGAATGGTCTTTTCATTTCCCCTTACGTTTCCGTACTACCGGCCTACGGAAGAGCTTCCTGCTCCACTTCCATCTGTTGCAGAGATACGTGCATCAGAACGAATATTACCGACACAACGAGAGACCCGTCGTATCGTTCGTGTTGGAGACCACTCCGTCGTCAAGTACGGGAGGCGATGTCGATCTGATTGAAGGCGAGAATCTGCTCTTTGTATGACAGAGCTGCAATGTCTCTGTTCCAGAAGTCTATGCTCTCTTTCACGATGAGGCAACACATTCCAACTACATCATCATGCAATTCATCTCTGGACAATCCCTAGCATCTCTGTGGGAGTCTCTTGATAGAACATCGAAGGATAGCATCGCACTGAGGCTGAGGAACGCTTTCGATGAGCTGCGCCAGGTACCAGGACACGATTAATACGGCAAACTGGGCAAGCGTCCTTACTTTGACGAGATTTTCATGTCCTTGGAGGCTGAAACATATAAAACAATCTGTGGCCCTTTCGCCACCGAAAGCGAAATGATAGATGCCATTGTGTATCGATACATCCACGAAGGCCGATACCATCAGAGGGGCGAGTATTTGCGACGGGCATTGCCGCAAGTGCTTCATGGTGAAGGTCCTGTTTTCACACATGGAGATCTCCAGAGAAAGAACGTCATTGTCAAAGAAGATGGCGCTCTCTTCATCATTGACTGGGAGGCTGCTGCGTTTTATCCAAAATACGACGAGTACTACACTGCAATGGCTGCGTTTGGTTGCTATAAAGATGATTGGCATGTCTGGGTAGGCAGGATTTTCGATGAATACGTCGCCGAATCCGGTTGGCTTGAGACTATTCGCTTTGAGCTCCTCTAAGAGAGAAAAAGAACAGATCAATACGTACAGGCTATTCGTACGAGCCTGTGAACAGGTCAACCAACAAAGCCTCTACGGCATTAGCAACCCCGTCAACAATCAACATATTTCAGAATACGCCAAACACCATCATCATGCACCCACCATCCTATGCACGCTCTAACCATCATCTCCAGCAATCTCATGTCATTGAGCGGTCCAACAGAGTCCCTGGCAGATCTGGACTAGCCTTTGGAGGTCATTCTTCCGAACCGTACCGATTTTTTGTTTGCCCTTCCCCCCAAGCGAGGCTGCGGGATCAATCGCATTCTTGACTTCGAGTTCCATTCCCTTTTAGATGTCCCCCTATAACATAAATTCGCACTCCTACGGCTAAGACCTCTCCATCAGACAATGTCTTGGTATCACCCGTGCTAACCCAGATTGCATGATGGGTCCCTTGGGGCACCTTCATAGATGCCTCAGTATACTTCGTAAGTGCCGCTACTCATTGGGCAAGACTGGTTGGATGAGACTCGATTTTTCCGCGAGGCAATTTTACTATGCTCTGCACTGAATGCTGTGCGGATCTGATAGCTTCTGCGTGCCGTGGCAGGGAATGATAGTCTAGTTTTACATTTCTGATGCAAGTTTGGTCTAAAGTCCGGAGCTGAGTATCTTCATGTCTTATAGGCAAAGCTATCCCCTTGTAACCACGAAAGCTGACCCCCAGCCAAGCTGAGGATGGCACCGGAGGTGTTAGTGAGACCTGCTCATCGTTTCATCGCCTTTGCTTATTCGCCTATTCTCAAGCGCTGATACAAACCATTGTCGAGGCCTAATGGCCGGCATGGCCGTGATTGACGTGACAGGCCAGGTCTGAAGGCCTCATGTCTATACTCAGATGACTTGTTAAATGAAGGATCCTTCTCGTCGCGTCCAGCCCAGACATAGGTTGAGCTCAAGCTGGAACTTACTCAGGCAAGCAGGTTGGCAATGTCTCAGTCCTCATGACATTCGATCGGCAGCGAAAGTCAGACCGAGGTCGACCAAAGGTGCATTTCAGCGCAGAAATTAGCAATGGCGCTGGTTCAACAACAGATAGTCCTTGCTTGCTGCAAGACGCCCGGTGGCGGCGGAGGATTAACCGCTCGAGCAAGTCACTTCTTTAACAGGGATGGCAAGTGATGACTTCTATGTCTCCGCTTTTGTCAAGATACCTGTCTAGCCGGTCATTTGATGTGTTCTGCGAAGGTAGCAGAGCACTCTAGCTCTAAGTTTGGTCTTCCTTAATGCTCCTTGTCTAGGCGTATCCGTGTGCTGTGAGCCACTCCAACAGAACAGCTTCGTCCCGCTCTTTGTAACTAGAATTCGCCTCGATGTGGTCACAAGCCTGTGCCAGGCTGCGTTCGAAACCCGCCGTGTCCTTGTCCTTGAAGAATGCCTTGATCTCGCGTTCCACCTCGAGGCTGGAATACTGGTTCATAGCAAGTCTGAACCATCTATCCAGCACCAACGGCGGACAGTCTCGCAGCTTTTTCAACTTGCCATCCCATTCCGATTGAATGAACTTCCACGCCTCCAACCTAGTGTAGTTGTTGCTCGCCACCGCCGACGGTCCATTATGACAGTCTTGGACAGGCACCTCGGCAGAGACGACAAACTCAAGCAGATCTCGCGCAAGTTCGACATCCTTCGTCTTGCCCATGGCCACCAGACACACCTCCTTGCCATCCACAGACTGTGTCTGTCGGAACTCGTCTTTGATCGTTTCGTACTCTTCTTTGCCCCCGTTTCCCACGGCCATATTGAATACGGTGGCGCGAAGATTTTGATTGATTGCTTTTTTATCACCACCTTTCCAGGAATCGAATTTCTGCTTGCCTGTCTTAACGATGCCGTCGTGGCCAGCGTTAGCAGCCATGGCCAAAAGCAACTTGCGCAATTGACCAGTAAGGTAGTCTTCGTCGGCAGGAAACTCCCAGCCAATCTTCTCTGCCGCCGGTGTGCACAGCTCCAAAGTGAATTTCTTCAACCCTTGAGATATCTTTTGGTTATCGGAGAACACTGCTCTGGCCTTCGCAAGGGAACTCTGTATCTGGGCCCATACAACATAGGCTTGCTCCTGCTGGAATCCTTGCACCAACGACAGCAATGCTGGTGTGGTCGCATCTCCAGAGATAGCTAAAGCGGCAGCATCTCCAATGACACCCACCCGGTCTTCAACCGAGAGTTTCTCTCGAGCAGCACCCAATTTGATCAGCCTCTGAGGTGGGTAGTTTGTGCGGTAGAAGCCATTCTGGTCGGCATTGATCTTGTAAAATTCGTCGTCAATGTCTCTCATTGTGTCTTCCTTTTGCTGCAGGGCACTGTGTATTATCTTGGCTGGCTCTCCCGTCTTTAGCCCAACTGGAACCCACCACAACGTCTCATCCTCTTCCGCCTTGGCATCACCTGACTTCAAGAAGCGCGATTGTCGCAGGGAAATCTGGCCCGGTTCCTCAGCAACAGTTACCACAGGGAAGCCGATTTGTCTGATCCAGGGGTCCATAAAGGTCTTGACGTCTTGCCCTGAAGCTCCACTGAGCGCTAGCCAGAGGTCGTTCGTCGTGGCATTTCCGTACGCATGAGCTTTCAGATAGTTGCTTACGCCCTTCAAGAACACCTCGTTAGTGAGATGACTGCTAATCATGCGGATGACAGAGCTGCCTTTCCGGTAAGAGATCGTATCGAAGATCTGGTCAATGTCTAATGCGCTCTTGACTGGAACCTCAATGGGATGCGACGATCGCAAAGAGTCTAAGTTCAGGGCTGTTTGATAAGAATCAGCCTAGTTCACGGTCAGCATGGTTTGAAGTACCTCTTGTCATTTTACGTACCACGAATGTGCTCCAGACCTTCCATTCAGGATGCAGATGATCGATGGCAAACCATCCAACCCAGGTTGCGAAGCCTTCGTTGAGCCACAGCTCGGCCCACCAATCCATGGTTACAAGGTTACCGAACCACTGATGCGCAAGTTCATGAGCCACTACGTAAGCAACTCGTTGCCTATATCGCGCGTCGGATTTTTCTTCATCGAAGAGAACTGCTGTCGTACGGTAAGTGACCAAGCCCCAGTTCTCCATAGCACCCATAGCAAATTCGTGGACTGCCAGAAGGTCGGATTTGGGCAACGGATAGTCAATGTCGAAGACCTCTGAGAAGTAGTCAAGAATTTTGTGTGCGTGGTCAAGTGCATAACGTCCCTGTTCCTCGAGACCGCGGGTAGTGTATACCCGCACAGGTAAATTCTTGCCGTTGTACTTGCGCTGGGTGTGGGCCTCGACGTAGGTAAAGTCACCAAAGGCCCATGCGTAAAGGTACGTGCTCATGACGGGCGACTTTTCGAACGCGACCTTCTTCAGACCCGGCTTGGTGCCTTTCGAAGTTTCCTTCTCGGGCATGTTGCTGAGCGCCACGAGGTCCTCCGGTATTTCGATCTCAAACTCAAACGATGCTTTGAGGTTGGGCTCATCGAAACAAGGGAAGGCGCCACGAGCGTCACAGGCCTCAAACTGAGTGCTGAACATGTAGTGATTCTCGCTGTCCTTTGGCGTACCCGCAGCGGCCTTGACTACGGGTTTGTACTTTGCTCGATAGAAACCGGCCATCTTGTCGTTCATGCACCCTTGGAAACCAATGCAAAACGTGGCTTCACCAGACTTGATTTTGTCAGACAGCTTGATAGTTGCACGCTGCTTCTTCTCGTCATAGGCAACATCTTTCATGGACACTATCGAGCATCAGCTGTGAGACCACTGACGGAACTCGAAACGTACCATTGCCTACTGATACATCAGTAATCTTGATGTCCTTGGCATTCAAAACAATCTCGTCCGTCTCCTTACGGACGTCGGATGCAATATTGACAATTCCATCGTAGTTCCATGCTCCCGAAAATTGAAGATTAGAAAGCGACAGATTATAGTTCAATGGCTTGATACTTTAGCGAGGTCAGCTTGATCACTGTATTCTCTGGGGTCATCGTACTAGTCAGGTAACACATCCCGGTCGGAGGCCATGGTTGCTTGTCTGTGAAAAGAACAGTGTCGAGCCTGGATATTGATCCTGAAAGTGTTTCGAGGGCGAGACAATCGAGGCTTGATAAAAGCAAGACTAAATTCAAGAGATCGGGTGTATCCAGCTTGGTGTGTGCCTAAATGTAATGCTGGGAGTCTAAATCCGAATGTTCCCATCAGAAAGGGCGAGCACGAACCTGTGATGGGGCAATGTGCGGCATTTCCAGATGCCATTGTTCGGTTTGTCCCATTGGATCTAGTTCGCTACGGTTATTCTAGCAGAGCAAAAACGCGGAAACTCAAAAGTTTAGTTACTCCGTACTTAGTAGGGACGCCCAGAAGGATGCCTGAAACTGGTTCTCCTGCAAAAGAGGGATCTTCGATTGCGAGAAAAGAGAATCAGGGGTTTAAAGCTTGGGCAACGGTAGCGATAGCTTGGTGTCTGCTGGAAATCAGGTAACACTCGACAGCCATGGCCTCATCAAGAATGTGCAATAGTCTTCACTACGAGAAGCCTGTCAGTCACGCGAATCAAGACTGCTCGGCTCGAGCTTGCAAGCTTCCATTGTCAGGCACGACAAGGATCGCGATTAGTTTGAAGAGCTGTAACGCAGACAACAGATCTTTGTCATGCAGTCTATCGTCTTAATAATAATTCCTCCTAAACAGAGGGTGAACTCGAGACTTTCAAGCTTCGGATTAAACTGATATTTATGGTGTAAGGTCGTCAAGTGACCTTGGACACAGCAGCTCTCGTGCAGCGGCATCCGGTTCGCCTGGGACGGGGATTTTGCTTGAGCCCTAAGGCTGGAGTGCACAGATAATTTTATTTTGGCGGAGCACTAAGCCTTCTCGGCCGCTAAGACACGAACAACACTTCGGGGTTCCTGCTTATCTAATCGTGCCTAGCTCCCGGTAGGTATCCAGTAATAATCGTTTTGTTTCGGTTGCGCAGTAGCCTACACAAAGGCCCTAAGGCGTAATTTCTGCCTATCGATAGGCTCATGGTCCCTGTCGATTTTTTGGAGGCTATCCTCTTCTGCTTCCCGCGGTGATGTCTAGGAAGAGGCTCAGCAGCAAAGATGGCCCAAACAGTGAAGCGGTGGGCGATCGGGAGGATGAAACTCAAGGTCAAGAAACCAACTTTGAGGTGACACGAACTTGGGACGATCTCGAGGAGATCGATGGAAACATCACTGTCGCTACCGCGTCGGAGGCAGAGAAGAGGAAGAGGTAGGCGGAGATGTAACCTCTTCTGGGTCGATCGACACTGACAGGTTCTCCAGACTGCTGAAAGATACCACACCTCTGCAACGAGGTATCATCCGCCATCTAATCCTGATCGTGGATATGTCAGCGTCGATGAACGAGAAGGACCTCAGGCCGACGCGGTACCTCCTGACCATTCTCTACACCATCGCCTTTATTCGAGAGTACTTTGAGCAGAATCCTATCTCTCAATTGGGCATCATTGCTATGCGTGATGGCGTTGCGGAGCCTATCAGTGACATGTCGGGGAACCCCATCGAACACATTAAAGCCGTTCAAAAGCAAAGAGAAAAGGGCGAGGCAGGTGGTCAGCCATCTTTAGAGAATGCGCTCGAGATGGCCCGGGCAGCGTTATTTCATGCTCCTAGTCATGGTACTCGCGAGATTCTCTTGATTATGGGTGCACTGCACAGCGTTGACCCCGGAGACGTTCACCGAACCATCGACAGCCTTGTGGCCGACCGAATCCAGGCTAAAGTCATTGGCTTGGCTGCACAAATGGCGATTTGTCACGAATTGGTTAGCAAGACTAATCATGGCGACACCAGCGGCTACAACATAGTACTGCATGAAGGTCACTTTCGAGAGCTCATGATGGCAGTCACCACTCCTCCCACCACTTTTGACCAGGCCCAAAGTGCCTCGAGCCTGCTGATGATGGGCTTCCCTTCTCGCACTATAGACGAGCATGCTTCACTCTGCGCCTGCCATTCACGACCGTGTCGAGAAGGCTATCTGTGCTCAAGATGTAGCACAAAGGTTTGTGGTCTTCCTTCAGAATGCCCGGCTTGTGGTCTGACGCTGATCCTTTCTACACACCTTGCCCGATCATACCATCATCTGTTCCCACTGGTGAATTGGGTCGAGGTGCCCTGGTCAGATTCATGGAGGAGCAAGGAATGCTTTGCATGCCAACGCCCCTTTCCTGAGGTGCCGGCCAAAGAGCTTTGGTACGAAAAGGACGGTAGTGAGACCGTCAGTAGTCGGTACGAATGTACCTTTTGTCACAAGCATTTCTGTATTGAGTGCGACCTTTTCGCTCACGAGGTTGTGCACAATTGCCCGGGATGTCAAAGCGGCGGAGCAGTGGCGGGCCTAATGGGAGAGATTGAGATAGAGGGCAAACAAGTCAATGGAACCGTTGACGACGATATGCATGTTGATACATGAGCCATGGTGCAGGACTGGTACTTTTCATCACTGCCGGATGTCAAGCTAACCCCGAACCTGTGGCATATATTATGTTCCTCCGGCTGGAGGACAGCTCAACGCCATCAATGCCAAACCTACATCGATCCTGTGATGACTACCTCAAGGCAATATGCCCTCAAAGCTCGTCATTGGAGTCACCTTCGCTGCCGTCTTCAAATCCTTCGGCTGGCACCTCACGGATAGGATCTTTGGCACCAATCTCGTCAACACCTTTCTCCAACGCTCCGAGGAACTTTTCACTTCGCTCCTTGTCACCCTGGAACAAGTGGTCTGCCACCATGCGTCTTGGTGTGCTGGCCATCCAGTCGAACAGACTGAAATCTGAGAACTCATCACTTTTGAATATTTCCAGCACCTCGACTTCTTCCTCATCACTCAAATTTTCGATGAAATGGCCCATATTCTTCGGCACAATGCCTACGTCACCCGCCTCGTAGTCAAATGTTCGTGCATTGCCCTCGCTAGCGAAGACCGTCACACGGGCACGGCCTCGGATGAAGAACGACCACTCGTCAGCTGTCGGATGCCAGTGCATTTCACGCATAGCATTTGGTTGCAAAACCAGATGGGCGGCTGCCACTGTTTTGGAGAGTGGGAAAGTGGTCTTGGAGTCAGCGATTCGGACAGTGCCACCTGTCGTGTTCACTGGTTCTTGCTGCAGAAGACGGTGAGTGAACTGAAGCTTGGACTGTTTAATCCCCTTTCTGGGATCCAAGGTAGGACGTTCTTGATCGATAGAGCCTGGCGATGAGCCTTGAAAGATGTACTTTTCGGATTTAGGCAAGGTTTCAAAGACTTCAGGTGACAAACGGAAGTTTTCAGCTATGACGGACTTGGGAGTGTGCGCTGCAATGCCAAAATCAGTATAAAGGTACGTCGAAAGCGCGGGCCATCGAGCTGGTCGTGGTGAAGACGCGATGCCTGATAGTTATTGGAAAAATGCTGGACTTACCAAGCCAATCTGTCAGGAGGAAAGTAGAATCTTCGGAGAAATGGCCGTCATCGAAGATAAGTAGAAACTCGGTCCCGTTCGGGGCCAGGCCTTGGATAGAATGCGGGTGGCCCGCAGGGAAATACCACAGGTCGCCCTTTTCGAGGTCGTCCACAAAATTGCCACCTTCGGTATCGAGAGCGGTGATTCGGCATTTTCCTTCTAGCACATATGCCCACTCGGCTTGGATGTGCCAGTGCAGTTCACGAATGACACCTTCGTCGAGCCGCATGTTGACGCCTGCAAGCTCGATGCTACTCGGGAGCTCTCGAATCGTAGTCTGTCGCGTCCAACCACCTTCCTGAAGACCAAACATTAATACTGACAAACAGTAAACCCCGGACAAATTCGCACAACTCACCTCAATTCTGATATGGCTGTCCGCAAAACTCCAACGCATGTTCTTCAGGACGCCATGGTCCGTGCTAGGCGGCCGGACCAGATCAGGACTCTGCCGGCTCCGCATCTTGTTCCATGGTCCCAGGACAGAAGCTCCGAGCCCATTTCTGTAAGGGAGCGGATCTAGTTCATCGCCCTCAGCGTCGACCTTGTGGTCATACTTGTCAGTGTAGTCCGGGGCATATGGATTGCGAAGCTTGGCTGGTGCTGCATCGTCACTCAAAGGCCGCTGCTTAGCCCAATATGGGTGTGGCGAAGCCGAAATGAGTTCTGACAAAGTCAGTAGACAGAGAGCGGAAGCTTGAAGGAGCTTCATTTTGAGCCTGGCTGCGCGATGAATGCTGGGTGAGAGGTCGAGATGACGGCGATGGACAGTTTTAGAGAAAAGTTATTAGCTTGCATCGACGTTATATAATGATCGCGCTCTTCATGTCAATCGCGCCGCGTGTAGAGCTAGTTCACGTTTTACTCAAGTCATCATTAATAATCATGTCATTGGCTCGGGTTCTCGGGGTGGAGAACCGAAATGTTGGAATCACGACATTGGAGTCGCTAGAACGTTTTGCCGACCTGTTGTAGGCGTGGCAGAAGGGGAATGTCGGCTAAATGTTTAGCTAGCATTTGGCCCATCTGAGTTCCACAGAAAGCTTGAAGCTGCAAAACCAGTTACTGATCGAGGCAAGTTTTTGTCTTTGGCAGAATGATCAATCACTTGGCTTTGTAGAGACGACATCTGCGTGAAGTAGCTTTTGTTCGTCTTTGTACCTGATTCTTCGGATTGTAACGCAACACAACAATCCAGCATGAGCACCAACACGAACAAAAGTTACGGCACCGCCAACAGTGACCAGAGTTCCAATCCTGGCGGAACCTCGTTGACGCGAGACGCAAATAGCAACAGCAACGCCAACGAACGGGATTCTTTGTTGCCAAAGAAGAATGATTCTCGAGGCGACTTCGACATCCGCGCACATGCCATGGCGAACGTGTCCCGTCGTCACGCGGACTTAGTCCTCCTCTTCACCTACATAACCACTGGTCTGCTCGACAGCACTGCGACTGCGGTATGGGGCAGTTTCGTGTCAATGCAAACGGGCAACACGGTCTACGTCGGACTGGGTCTGGCCAATCCCACCGCCTCAAGCCGCTGGATCAAGTCCGGCACGTCCATCCTCTCCTTCTGCTTTGGGTCCTTTGTGTTCGCTCGCTTCCACCGCGCCTTCTCGGTCCGTCGCCGCTGGGTCCTCGTTGTATCGGTCTTTATCCAAACGCTGTTCGTCATCGCCGCCGCTCTTATCGTCACTCTAACCCAGGACGACCACAGTCACAGCGACAACCCTGGAAACTCCAAGTCGGTTCACTGGCAAGTTATGGTGCCTATCGCCCTTGTGGCCTTCCAGAGCGCCGGCCAAGCCGTGGTCAGCCGAGCACTGAAATTCAACGCGCTGACAAGTGTCGTGCTGACTAGCATCTACTGCGACTTGTTCATGGATGCGAGGCTGTTTGCTGGACTGACTGAGAACGTCGAGCGCAACCAGCGTACGGCGGCACCCTTGTTGTTGCTCGCTGGCGCTGTGATGGGAGGGGCCTGGTCGCGCTCGCCTATTGGGATACAGGGCGCGTTGTGGACGGCTGCTGTGCTTAAGCTTGTTGCGATGATCACCTGGATGCTCTGGCCTGATGAGAAAGAGGGAGAGAATTAATGCTCCGCAACTGCATCGAGAAATGATGAGTTCTTCGGCTGCTGCGCACCAGGATGCAACTGGCTGTTCGTTACATAGACGATCTGGTTCAGAAGTCAAACACAAGAGTGCATTCAAAATACCAGTCATGTACAAGTGGCCTAGTCCAAACTAGTGCGACAGTCACTCCAGCCTTCCCTAACCATCTGACTCTCCAGAACAGAGCTTGAATCGTAGAGCGGTTCAAGAATTGGATCAAAGTCCAGTCTACACACACTTCAAATCCAGCTCGGCGCATCTCAAATCAATACATGATTTTTGAATGGCAGATCTGCTATAGCTCTCAACAAAGAGCGAGCCTATGGCTCGAAAGTTCGGAAGCGTCCTTTAGCAGATTTCAAATAACTCCGTGGAGCCTACTGAAGCGATCCAAGTTCTTCAAGTTGGGTGCGAGCGCTACACACATTGGACCGACGACTTAACAATTTGTGACCTTAGCTTTATTTTGTGTGGCTAACGAATGCGCTATTGGTGGGATTTGGTAAATCGCTTCTTTGGAACCAACATGCTATATGTGCTGAACCTCTTACCGGCAGACTCAGTCGTCTTTCACCGTCGTAGTATTGGTCGCCGAACGGGCCACTCACCCATTGAAGTCCGTCGGATGCTAATCCTAAGCAGGTTCTGATCGAAAGACGTTGTTCTTCAAATTTCTGTCAACGCTTGAACAGGTAGTATGTACCTAGGTATGTAGGTATCCAGGTTAGGGTTCGAGAAGCTTGACAATCACGCTCCGACAATATTCGGATCCTGTTTCATCCCCGCCCTAATCGGTCGCTCGAACCTAGCCTTACGGTCTCCCACCCAATCAATGTATGCGATTCGGATGATGACAAGGCTACACTCTATCCTATTCACGGTTCTCCGAGCTCGTCCGAGCTTCTTTCGGCGGCCACTCCGCGTTTCTTCGGGCCTCATACTTCACAGACGTGCGCTGATGCAATGGCTGATTTTGGCTTTCAACGCCCACTATCTCGATGATATATGAGGAGGGGCCTGCCCGGGCCACTGCTTCATGCTATTTAACTGTTCATTTTCATTTTGTTTGACAAGAGGAGTGATCAATTGAAATTCGCAGATCCTGAAAAACATGTCTCGCGTCCAAATCCCAAAGGCCACGCCAGCTGGCAACATCGAGCTGGCAGGCATCCTCTACAAAGCCCAAGATGAGTCTGCCAAGGGTCCAGCATTGATCGTCGTACACCCAGGTGGCGGCGTCAAAGAACAAACTGCCAACCTCTATGCCGGAAAGTTGAATGCAAAAGGATTCACAACGATATGTTTCGATGCCTCGCACCAAGGCGAGTCGGGCGGCGAACCTCACTTCCTCGAAGACGCAAACGCACGCGTCTCTGATGTCTGGGCTGTCATTGACTATCTCGAGAATTTAACTTACGTCGATCCAGAAAAGATTGCTGTGCTCGGAATTTGTGCTGGAGGCGGCTATGCCGTGGCCGCTGCTAAACTCGATCATCGTCTGAAAGCTGTTGCGACGGTCAGCATGGTCAATATAGGCGACAGTTTTCGAAAAGGATGGTACGGCGATGGAGATCCTCACAAAGCCGCTGAAGCGTTGGATCAGATCGCTCCTCTGTTACGAGCAGAGAAGGAGGGTGCGGCTCCAACCTATGCACCGTATGTGCCAACCGAGTTAGATGATAAGACGCCATCCGACCTCCAACAGGCACACGACTATTACCTAACACCACGGTGTCAGCATCCGAATGCACAGAATAAATTCCTGGCAAGCAGTACACGGCTGGTTATGGGATTCGATGCCCCGCATCTTTGTGATGTGCTGTTGACCCAGCCAGTCATGGTCATTGTAGGTGAGAAGGCGGAGAGTAGGTGGCATACGGAGAGACTGGTGGAGTTAATGGGAGGTGTGAAAGAGAAGATTGTGGTGCCTGGTGGAACACACATGGATTTCTACGACAAGCCTGATTATGTGGATCCGAGTGTTGAAAATGTAACGAAGTTCATGGAAGCTGTTTTAGTATAATTCGACAAATGGAAGAACTTTGAAGCAAATTCTTTGCTTCGAAGCTTCGCCGTAAAATCGTGAAGCAAAGCATAGGTGAGGGCAATCGAATCATGTCTGATCTTCAGTTTTGCCTGTCCGATAGTGTCCTGCCTCGGGAAAAGCGACTCACTCTTAGCATGTCGGATAAAGTATTTGGGGTTGCGCCTCCGGCTGCTACGAATGAGTTCGCACTGACAGTCTTTCCGGCAATGAGGTGCTTGCGCACAAGTAGTTTGAAAGACTCAACTTAAGACTGTGCCTTCATTTGTTATCCTTTGTCTTGTTTGCATTCCTGTTTGTTTAGACAGCATGCTTGATTGCAAACATTTTACCAGCCCGGACTATTTTGCCACGCACATCAACTGGTCCCTCTCAGACCTCCTCTTGTTTATCATTCCCAGGTACTTCGGCTTAGTTAGCACTTGGCTACGCTCACCCCATCCAAGTAGGTGAGAGGGACGGCATAATGACCAATCGGAGAGTCCGCGGATCGTGCCAAAGGCCTTCAGGATTTCCATGCGTAAGACATCATTGTGAGAGGCTATAAAGACGTCGCGGACGACAATATGATCTTGATATCTTCCACCGACAAACCGCAAGGCTAGCTCAAACAACTGTTCACCCCGGATTTGGCCCAGCTGCCGAGACAAACTCTGAGATGACCACGCCAAGCCCCGCAGAGCTCCTGACCCAACTTAAGGCCTTCAACTCCGATACGTCCGTTCAGGTCTCCGAGGTTGACCCACTGCTACGCCAAGAGCTTCACAAGGCAGCCAACAAGGTGGTCCGCGACTTTGAGGATCCTGCAACTGCAGCATTTCGTCTGACCATTGGTCAAGCTACGCAGGCAGCTGCCCTCAGAGTTGCTCTCGATATCAACCTCTTCCCGTTGCTGGCCAAAGATGGTGCACCGCAAAGCCTTTCGGTCCTAGCAGAGGGCACCTCGACGGATGCGACTCTGCTTGCACGCATCCTTCGGGGCTTAGCGACTTTCGGCATGATCATTGAGCATGACGATGGAAAGTACGGTATCTCGCGCTCATGCGCCACCCTTGGAAATGAAGACTTTGCAAAAGCCGCGAACAAAATTATTGGCCTCATTGGATCATTATGCGATGCAGTTCCGATGTTGATTCAGGAGAATGGTCGAACCAATCCCAAGGACAGGTTGAATGGCGCTGCACAGAAGGCATTAAATGCCCCTGGCAAAGAGCTGTTCGAACTCCTGGCAGCCATGGGTCCTGAGGTGGTCAAGGCTTTCTCAATTTTCTTAAGTGCGGCCGCCAAAGATAGTGCTAAGATACACGAGGTATACCCTGTCCAGCAACAACTGATCGAAGGGTTTGACGTCAACAAGAACGAAGTTTTCTGGGTCGACGTTGGAGGTGGCTTCGGTCAGTATACCTACGATTTGGAGCAGACATTTTCTACGCTGCCTGGAGGATCTGTAGTGCAAGACGTGGAGGCAGTCATTGCTCAAGCAGAGGCTAGAGGTATGGACAAGAACTTGGAATTTGCCGCACATGACTTTTTCACTGAACAGCCTATCAAAGGTACGTACGTGTATTTGTGTGTGGCCTCAACAATTTAAGGCAGTTTGACGCTCATATTGACCCCTCCAGGCGCTCGAGCATATTACTTCCGCCAATGCTTTCACAACTGGCAAGACGAGAATTGCAAAGTCATGTTGGAACGCACAGCCGAAGCAATGCAGCCGGGGTACTCACGCCTGCTGATCCATGACATCGTTATGCCCGAAAGAGATGCCGGTGCATGGGAAGTTATGATGGACTGGCTAATGATGGCCGCATATTCGACCCTCGAAAGGTCTAAAGAACAGTGGACAGCTCTTGTAGAGTCTGCTGGGTTAAAGATCAACAAGGTCTACTCCAGCCCCACATCAGCGGAGAGTGTGATTGAGATCATTCGTGACGTCGATGGTTTGTGATGCACGACGAGAAAGTACATGCTTTTGATACTTCACTATCTTGACAGCATATCGCCCTTTTGTCTCCCCACTCAATCTCATGTCAAACAGCCGGAGGCGTAATGAATTCTGAAACTTTGAAACAAAGACTACCGTCACTCAGAAAAGATGAATAAACACACTCATGTTATCGAAGAATGGGACTGGTCTCAAGCGCTTTTGAGCGGATTGCGACTCATGTGGAGTGCAATTCTTCACAGCGTGAAACCACGACAACGAGCCCCTGACAACGATATAACAAATCACTTGCAAGTCGATACCTTATCACTGTTATCCAATTCGGTAATGCACTTGTGGAGACCCGTTTTCACAAAGTGAGGTTGGACGCCAATTGCACTTCCGGGAGGACTTGCAGTCCGTGCTTTGCCACATATATATTACTTCAGCAGGGATCATACGCACATTATTGCTTCTTCCCCATCGGTTCAATCTCAATGCTGGCAGCATATTAGACTTTACCATCACCGAGAATGGCCAATTTCGTGAACCTCCCTCCAGAACTCTATGACCTAGTGTTCAGCTATCTCAGAGACGACAAGCACATCCTGGCGCAAGTCTTCCTGACGTGCCGTGCCTTCAAAGAAGCTGTAACGCCAATCCTATATGAGAGCTTCGGCTTAAGCGACCATTGGGCAAGGGACAACGAGGACCTCAGAAGTCTCATCTCGTTTCTCAGGACCATCCTCACACGGCCTGATCTTGCACAGCATGTCAATACCGTCACTGCCGGTTTCCTTACATCAGGTTCAAACTGCATCCGGAAAATGGAAAAGGGCCTGAAGGAAAAGGACCAAGAAGATATTGACAAGTTAAGATCTACTTTTTTTGAGAGTTCTACAAAGGAAATAGCGAAAAAATGGAAATACGGCTATCAGTCCAGAAGGATACACGAAGTGTTCAGTGTGCTTCTATGCTCCTTGCCGAACATCCGGTCTATGTTCAACAAAGCCTTGAGTAGCACAATCCTTTTTGAATCAATGACGAGCATTATTTCCCAACTCCGGACCGACATAGGCAAAAATACGCTCGCGATGGGACTTCCTTTCTTGCAATTGCAGTCAATCAGAACGCATATGTATTCTGGTCGCGATGGTGTCATAGGCGCAGAATTATACCACTTTCTCTCCCTGCCAAAAATCAGGGACATTGAAATTATCGGTTGCAATTATCTGCAGAAGTCGTCCCACAAAAGACCCTGGGACCTCGAAAGTCACTCATCTACTGTAGAGAGGCTTTCATTTCATCATTTTGCGATAAGCGATCCAGAAATTACGGCAATACTACATAAGTGTGCTCATCTGAAAGAGTTTCACTTCACCTTTCTGCGAACATGGGGAACCTTCGAAAGACTATACATGACTCCCATGCAACTCCTGCGAGCTTTGAGAGGCCATGAGAGTTCGCTAGAAACCTTACAAATAAACATTGATTATCATGTACTAGGAGACGATTTCCAGCACAAAGAAGGTGGACTTGGGAGTACCATCCGAACTTTTTCGAAATTGCGAAAATGCATGTTTTCATTCTGGGTTCTGTTCGGCGTTCGATGCGAGTCTCGGCACGACTTTGCCCCTATAAGAGGGGTTGACCATTCTGACGATGGTACCTTGCCTAACGCCTCAAATTTCTCGACTGTCGTACTCGACGAGGTTCTACCTGAATCGCTGGAAGAACTGACAATCGTTGGATGTGACATGCGGATCTTTGGAAAACTGGATGATCTAACCAGATCTCAACACCAGGGAAGACTCAAGCATATTAGACGTATCAATTCCGCGTTCGATCCCATATGCGCAAGAATAGATTATCCGGGGAATATTGAGAAGTCAGGAATGTGTTTTCACCACATCGAGGATCATAATTGTTCTATCTATGATGGTGAAAACAGTATTTTCCAAGGTAGACTGCGATGCCAATGTGAGTCTGATTTTCGAGATCTCCACAATAATCAGCCCTACGTCGCACGAAGGTGAAGTACAAGAGAACGAGTCAGCAGTGTCGACATGGCAGATAGCTTGAGATGATCCATTCAATACCATTGTGCCTCATGTCTGCAGCACTTAATAAAGTGCCGGTTTTGTGAAACGGGATCCAAGCTCAGCGGCAGGCACTCCCTAACATCCCTCTGTAGAATCGTGACACTCACGGCGCTTGGTTTCCAAAACACATCTACCTTTCTTGACATGCTCACATACCCTGAGAGCACATAGCACTCTTGCAGTGAGTTTTGAATATGAAGGAAAGAAATTCGGTGGGGACGCAGTGAGTGGGCCTCTACGTTGCACGTGCTCGGGAAACTAGGTTTGCACTTGTCACCACTCTTCGTACGGGATGATTCTGCTTTCGCATTGACTGTCCGATATATAGATCATGCCGGACAAAGTATTCATCACCTACAATCACCCAAATGATCTCAAAGAAGCTGCCAATCGTCGCCGAGTTGCATCTTATATTGCGGGTCATCTCCGCAACAGATCCGCACCATCAACCGGGCGACTTGCAGAGATTCATCCTCAACAGATCAGAAGACTGGCCCCGGCTCCTGATCAGCATAATTCTAACCAATCACGCCGGCTAGTATTTGTGCCCCAGTCCTCGAGACATGGATCGATCCCACGAGATCGCCTGGGCGTGCGAGAAACCCCCTTCAACGTCTTCCCAACAATACACGGCAATGCAGCAATAGATGCCATCGACCACTGTACGTGTTTCTCTTCACCAACTGCCTCATCTCACACGCGCAGATCTTCAGTCATATGCTCCAGCTCACCTTCTTCGGCCAGAGCTTGTGGCTGTCAAAGATGGCGATAGACTGATTCATCAACATTTTCGGTACGCCTTGCAGCAACCCGTCATGTTTGAATCAATCCTTGCGCTCGCTTACTCCAATCTTACGATTATGACCCTATCAGAGCACAATTTAGATAGGAGACCAAGACAGCACTACGGCCAAGCCATATCACTGCTACGAAAAGCGCTAGCTGAGGGCGACGTATCAGACGCTGTCATATTTGCCATCATGTCGTTAATGGCCATCAATTACTTATGGAATGACATGCAAGCATTTCAGTCTAACTTAAGCGGCCTTAGACAGATTATTGTTCTTCGTGGCGGGTTGGACGCGTTGGCATGGCCAGCTCTGCTCAAACCTGGTATTCTGAGCCTCGAATCATTCTGGGCTTACCTCCGCTGTCAGAGCCATCTATCAGACCAGTATGCGCTGCCAGCTGTGATAGTTGAGGAGCCAAAAGTTTTGGAACTTGACATCGATACACTCATATCGCATCTACCCATCGGCTTTCGCATGCTTGCAGAGCAGCGCCGTCTAGGTGCCGGGCTAATCCAGATAATCCAAAGAGAAGCCAACTTTGAATCTTCTATAGCGCATGGACTTCCAACGGCCTTTTTCAATCATGATGGCGTCAGAAAATTTGCTCATCTCAAGACACGACACGGCACCGAGGTCACCATTGCTTCCAATCTTCAAACATGCGAGGCGCTAGCTCGACTACTTGCAAGTCATAATCTTAATCCTTTGGAAATCGTATGCGCTGTCGGCATATTCATCAACTCACTTTGCCTTACGCGAGGTGAACAGCTAAGTCCAATCTATCTAGCGCAGGTGCGGTATCACACAAAGCAACTCTCCGATTACACATTGAGCGATGATGATCCTGCAGCGAGAGACCTTTTGACGTGGACTATTTTCAACGTAGCTTCGACCATGGCGCCAAGTAGAGTCAGTAGACTGACTAATGGCTATCACAACGACATGAGGCTTGCACTCATCCTCAAGGTCATCGATCACTTCTCAACTTGGACTTGGGAAGAGATAGAGTCGCTGTTACGGCGCTTCATCTGCAGTGATTCCTGCGCCACTGCTTACAAGAATGTTTGGGAAATTGGAATCCAACACCTACGCCAGCAGGAGATTAGCCAAAACTGCTACCAGAACCTAGCTGGGTTATGACCTATACAAGCACGTAGCCTCCAGTGGTGGAGGATACTCTCCTCCAGATTGGCTGGAGGTTCAGAAGTCGAAGCGAGCGACGAAATGTTTCGTCTATAACGTGTGTTTCTCAGTGGAAGTCATCAACGCGGAGCTCAAGCACTAACAATGGCCACCAGAGAGACGAGTGCGCGGCCCGAGCCTTGGAGTCAAGTGCGACAATTCATTTCGTAGCGACTAATCCGATGCTTCAAGGTAAGACCAAAGATCAGATTCGCTACTTGTATGTCACCTCGTATTTTTGCACCATGACCAGCTTTGAATCAGTACAGACCCAATTAGTCGATCTTCACCAGCCAAAAAGATTAGAACACCCTTGTCTCTGTCTTTGTCTCAGAATGTCCAGGCTTTCGACAGACGAAGACTAGCAGCTTGGCTACGCTGAACATTGCTTCAAAGATTCATAAGCACAAGTTGCATTCGTCAGCATCTACACAACAGACTTGTGCAAAATGCGGCGGTCTTTCATTCCATTTCAAGCGACCAGAATCAGGCCAGCCGTTCTAGTGGCTTTCAACACGACCTCAACTTGCTGCCGATTGGCTAAAGTCATTTCCTAATTGGTCTTAGCTTATCCCTGGAGTGCTGGTTCCGTCGACGGTTGCGAGGTTTAAGGTCAACATCCAAGTCATTTTGGGCACTTGCTGACAGGGTCTATGCTTCGCAAGCAAGTCATAAAGAAAGAAATTCAATAACAAACGTCATCTTGAGTAGAACCTGACTAATGTAGAGCTCGCGCTGTGAATCGGCTTAACTATGCGGACCAGAAGTATAAAAGCATACGTGGCCCAGCTCAAGCATGGCTACAGAATTTCCATATCTTTTATCAACCACCAGCGTAACGGCAACTTCTAGATAAACCCGATCGAAAGACTACCACCAGTAATCATGAGCAAAACTGCAGACTCAAAGGGAGACTTCCCCCTCGCAGGCGTCGCACAGGACGGCTACAACAAAGACGGGCGAGCGACAGCGACATGTTTCTGCGGTGCCGTCCAGCTCGAGTTTGTAAGTTACACCTCCATCCCGCAGCATCTGCCTCCCTCACCCAAATTTTCAACCCTTGACCCCTTACCCCCTTGCAAGGTGACAAAGCAGTAGACATCCATTACACATGACACTAAACACTAAACACTAACACTTCGTGTAACAGCCAACCAAAGCACCAGGCTTCATCGACAGCTTCATCTGCCACTGCTCCGACGACCGCAAGATCACCGCATCAATGTACGCGTCCAACTTCGTCGTCGACGACACCTACCTCAAGCACCTTCGCGGAAAGGAAAACCTGACACAGTACGGCCAATCCAAGACCATCGGCACAGGCAACACCATGACCAACTCGTTTTGCAAAACATGCGGCACCCTCATGTACCGCGTCAGCTCGGGGTTGCCGGGTTTCAGCGTGCTGCGCATCGGGACGGTCGATGATTTCAGCTTGCATGAGAACGAGCTCAAGCCGCAGGTGGAGCAATTTGTTGAAAGGCGCGTGGGCTGGTTGGAGAGTGTCAAGGACGTTAGGCAGCATCGCGGGGAGAGTCATGATTTCTAATATCAAGCTTGGAATAAGTCTCTGCTTGGAATTGGGTCCGCTTCCAGCTGCTTCTTGGTAAGTGGAGAGAACCTGCTCGATACATTTGAGGAAGAAACTTGAATGCATTGAGAAGTTCGCTTAGCCGGAGCACAGCTCAAGGACGCTTAGTTAAGCTGAAAATGAAGAAGCTATTTGAGTCTAAATATAACTGCATTGTGTGAATGCTGGTAGCATTAATGAAAGCTCGCAGCTTGCTTTTGGTAGGACTATACACGTGAGATATGTTCAAAGTAACATCAGTCTACAACCTGCAGCATGGAATACGCCTTGTGCGAGATGGCCTTTCGGACAGTGCTCATCGGGTCCATCTTCTGTTTCGTCTTGATAATTACCGTGGCTTCCGCATCGCCTTCCCCTTCAGGCTTGCTCTCGACTTCCTCCTCAACGAGCTCCACCTCAGCTTCAGGGTCCTCGAAGGCGCCGTTGTCGAGGAACACCTTCAACATCCCCGGGCTGTAGCCACTTACCAATGCCGTGCCCTCCTCGGCAGCAGTCACCGGCTTGGGTGCGGTGGGGTCGCCCAGCCCAGTCACCCCGGCGTGTCCACCAGCCAGATTCCAGAAAACCAGCTTGGGCATTTCGTAGCCGTATGTTTCGAATTTGCTCTTGATGCGCTCGTAGCTGGTGGTCCACTCGTCAGCCGGGCCGGACGCTGCAGCGTCGAACTGCATATCGCTGAAGATGAAGATTTGCTTGACCATGTCTTCTTGCTTGATGTTGTGTTTGCGCGCCATGGGCAGGATGAGCTGCTCGAACACGGCGACGAAGTCAGTGTTCATGTCCCATTCACTGCTTTCCAGGTTGTGGACCTTCTCCTGTAAGGTCGCTCCGGTGACGGCGTGGATCTGTGGTTCTGCAGAGAAGGTGATGAAGCTGCCGCCGAAGGGCGGGGCGGTGATTTCCGCCAGCAGCAGCGCCAGTCCGATCGACGTGTCCATGGGCGTGGTGCCGTCGGACAGTCTAGGGGACGTCATGCTGAGGCTCACGTCGGCCACGGCGATGCTGTTTTCGAGCGTTCCCGAGTCCTTCAGCCGCTGCACGAGTGCGTTCCACTGGCCGTCAACCACCTGGGCGTTGAGCTCGGCCATCTTGGCATCGGTTCTTGCTTTCGCACCCGCGTCCTTCGTCAATGTTCTAGGTTTACTCTGCGCCGCGCGTACTGCTGACACCAGCTCTGACGGGAGAAGCGTTGCGCCGGAGATCGACATTTGGCGCGCGGATACAGCAGTAAGGTACTGTTCGAAGCGGTCTGTGTCCTTCTTGGCAAACAGTCTTGCGTATTGGTTCATTGCGCGCGCTGGGACGCGGTCGTACTTGATATTTTGAAAGGTTTCGGCCGTGATGTCTCGCTCGACGATGGCAAGTGCCTTTCGCAGTGCCGAGCAATCCTTTCGGTACGCTTCTCGTGCATGTCGCAGGTACATCTCACGATCGGAAAGAGCCGGGAACTCGCTCTTTGGGTGCAGTAGCTCCGCAATCGAAGAGCACACGAAAGTGTGTTTGTCGTGAAAGCGAGCAAAGGTCGGGGCCCATTTCGCACACAGGGAGATCTGTCGTAGAGCTTTCTTGTCGCCGCTGTGCAACAGAGCTAGGTCTGCCTGGAGCTGGTTGGCAAAGAGACGGGCCACAGTCAAATGAAGGCCTCGATAGAAGGAGTGCTCATTGAAGGCTTTCTGCGCCGCCTCGTGTCGACGGGTCTGTGTGTCCTTTCTTAGTTCCTTGGCTTTCTCAGCGTCCCACACCATTGAGCTGCTTTTTCTCTTGCTTTCGATGTTGAGCACATCTCGAGGGTTTGCCAGCACATCGAGCTTGCCCTCGACTGCAAGAGCCAAGGTATTGAGCAGATCTTTCCAATACCCGTGGGAGACCCCATTCTTGACGTCGAATCTCGATGGGTCATCGTCGCTCTTCTCTTCTTCGACAAACACCATGTCGTCTTCGCCTTCGCCCGGCTTCTTCCCAGCAAGCTTCTTCTCTATGATCGGACGAGTCAGCCACTGCAAATTGACAAGCAGGGTCACCGGGTGGTTCTGTGCTAGCCAACCAAAGCACCGATATGTAGTCAGACGGGAGCTCTTGCCAAGATGGATAGACCGTGAATTGAAAATGATCTTGAGCGTTGAAAGCGGGTCTTTCTGCCAAGCAGCTTCGAGAAGCTCTCGCAGTCTGGGCCCGGAGGCAACCACTTCGAGCTCGGCGAACAGATCTACCAGTGGCTCTGTCGTTGAGCGGTGAGCGAGATCAGCGTTTTCAGTCCGCATCATGTTTGTCATATCACGACTTCCTGGCTCGTTGGCGCTGTGCATAGCCTTCATGAATGGATGCTGATTTGGCTGATCGGCCTCTGAGGACGTAGTATCTGTCTCCTGATCGAGAACCATGTCTTGGAGTATCTCACGCACTTCGGCAGCGGTAGCGAACCAATCCACACCAGAGACGGGCCTGTTATCGACCTCCTTGTTATCAGTATCTGACTTGGCCGAGCTGACTACTTGCACATTCTGAAGTTTCTTAACATGGTTTCTGAGAAAAGAGTCAAATTCCGAGGGGCTATAGTTTAGCGCCGGGTGGGATGGGAAGTCGACAGGAAAAGAGGAGTCGAGAATGCTTCGGTGCTCCTGTGTGTTTGCCATTGATGCTAACTGCTTCGCTGGATATGAAACAATGCAATTGCGTCTTAGCTGGAGTCTAAAAGATCGCTTGTATTGCAGGGATAGAATGAAGAGTTGAGAGTTGAGATGGTATAAGAGAATGACAATGTCTGCGCATCAACAGCACAGAACAAGCGAGCGAGCAGAGACAGACAACCGACAAGGTCTCGAGAACTGTTCGAAGCGTTAGAAGTCGTTGGACTGACTGGCTAGATATAGACGTGAGATGGTCGGCTCTAGTCAGTTGTGGAGTCTTTGTAATGCTGCCTGATGGTTAAGATGGAGCGATGTGATAGGCCGCAAGTCACGCAGGATGTCGTCGTGACTCACATATGTTATGAAACCGAAGTCATCAGCTTGCAAGCATTATGTTCTGCGAAACCAATGACCGTCACGGCCGACCGGTGAGAGGAGTGAAGGGATGAAAGTGCAGCAATGAAAATGCGGTCACAGCATAAGTAAGAACGTGTGTGGTGGGCTTCAGACCTACCCTGTTGTGGAAGGTGCAATCTGTGGGGCTATAAACTGCGGTTTTTGTCTTTTCATCTTTGAACACAACTAATGCATACATTACACTTCACACTGTGCGGCTCTCCAATGGTCTTATACGAGTTCAAGTAAAGCACGAAAAGGACAGCTTGACAAGGCTTGATCCTTTCGTGAACACAATTTTGGACTAGGAAAAGTTACTTGATGATATCGAAAGGACAGATGTAGACGTGTTTGACTTGCAGGAAACGCCAAGGCAATTACCCCGTACAGAGGCACTTTTACAGGTGCCTGGATGCCTTGCCGCCTGTTTGGGCTGCCCCACGCTCCACTTTATCTCGCATGCATGTTAGTGGCTTGTGGGGTATAGTAAGAGGGAAACAATCTGACACCAGCGAGTTGAAAGCATTTCAATGTTGCGTATTCATCAACCGTCACAGTGACTACAGGCTTGAGTGTTTCAGCAGCAAATGGATTTGCGAACCTGGAGGGATGGATGTTCGAACACTTTGTTCCGCTGATGACCCACACCTTCCAAGTACCAGTCCCATAGGTCAAGCAGGTACGGTCCTCGGTAACGAAAGATCCGGTCTCAGTCGTGCTCATACAAGACAACTGGAGAAGTTATGGGAGGTGTTCTTTGCGTGTTTATGCTCGTTGTCCGCCCAATCACAAGGCGGCGTGTTAAGTTTGATCCTCTGATCACCACCACCACCACCTCCTCTTCCATAACTACCACGAGAACGACTCTTCAATGAGTGTGAGCGACGTCTTCTTCTCCTTCTTGGCAATCTCGCAAACAGCAAGGCGCACATCGTCAGCCATGCTGCTGGGTCCACTTACCATGACGGCAATGTGTTCACCGGCCCAAGGGTTGCCTATCTCCTTTTCCAGCTCCTCGTACACATTCATGCGCCTCCCCACAAAGACAGTCTTGTCAACGTCAGCCAACTCCTTCGACATCGCTTCAACGAGACCATGCGAACGCACACCCCAAAGGAGTTTGGTGCGACCAGGATGCGCACGCAAGGTCGGGAGCACCGTTGTGATGCCGACTCCGCCAACGACACAAATGAGAACGGGATGTTCACTGAAACCGGTGTGAGCCCCATATGCCGACTCGACAAGGACAGGGACCCGGGATTGTGAACGAAGCAACGATGTCAAGCCTCCGCGAGTGCGCAGGAGGAACGTCATGGCGAGCCTGGGCACCGAGACATGCCTGCCGCTGGACGAGTCGGATCCATTACTTTCGGGTGGGCTGGCAATTGCCGTGGCGGAAACAGCACCTTTTTCTGCATCCGTGTATGGAGCATCCGTCTTCCCCGAAGACGTCAAAGATCGAGGTTCATCAAAGATGGTAGATGCGACGGAAAAGGGATGATTTTCCCAGACGCGCCACGTGAGCGTGGGGAAATACAGGAATGCGTGTCCGTTTCCGGCGACGCCCTCGATGTCGACGCGGATGTAGTCGTCGTCGATGATACTAATGTTCGCCCACCGAATTCCGTTGCGAGCGAGCCGGGCAACTCGCAACAGGCGGTCAAAGACCCACACGGCGATGGCGACGTAAATCCATACTTCGTAGCCCCACTCATGGGCAAAGCGATAGTAGATGTGCAGATAGCATCCGACGATCACCAGCACCGAGATAGCAATATGCCAGAGCAAGAAGGCTTCGTAGATCATTCGTCGAATAGGCAAGATGGACATTGGAAGCAATATCGACATACCGAGCGTGGCGATGACACCCCAGTACCAGTAAGCCAACTTGCTTTCGCTGCTGTGCTCTCCGTCAGCCACGTAGATGTAGAGATAGATGATTGAGTGCAGGATGGCCTGCAGCGTCGCTATTCCGGCAACGTAGCGGTGCAGAAGCAGGAAAGTTCCGTGAGACCAGTTCGTCAGCCAAAGAAGGACATTGTTCCGTCCGGCGTACAGGAAGAGCAACGGCACATTAGCAAAGCTCAGCACGCCGACTCTGTTTGTGACGTAGGCGAGGATCTCCTGGTGAGGGGCGTCAGGCCACCAGGCGTTGGGTTGTTTTGACGAGTAGCCGGCAGCGGACAGAATGACGTTGATGGCAGTCAGGTAGAAAATGAAAAGCGCCTGTCCACGGGTGGGCATGTTCGCCAGTCCCCACAGAATGGGTACCTGGTGACGGCTGCCGATCGCAGGAGGGTCGATGATCCACGCGTTGAAGAGCGTCACCCAGCGTGAAGGAAATGGGACGAATCGTAGAAACGAAAATCCGATAGGGATCACAACACCGGAGAGGAAAACGACAAGGCTGAATTCGAAAGTTAGACACACAGATATATCGAGGGGCGCACCTCAACGAAGGGAGACTTACCCATAACGTTCATGAGCGATTTCAACGGTTTCAAACATCGAGTCCGCGTTCCAATTCGCTGTGTAATCATCAGGCGGGGCCAGCATGGTCGTGTTCAATTGACCACCTGATTTGAGGGTTGTGGTCGGTGGACTCTGCATTTTGGCCAACGCTTGTCTATATGTTTCCTTTGGATCAGGTTGGACGGCGGCACCCCCAGCGGCATTCTTCTGCCACCACTGCTCAATCTTCCAGTCCTTCAGGTCGCCCACAGTCGGATCCTCGGGACATCGCTGGCTTATACAGAAAGCGAGAGACTGCAAGAATGCATCATCGGTGGCGTAGCATTCAGCCGACGTGGTAAAGTCTGACATCCCCATGTCCATCCCTCCCATGTCGCCCATATCCATCATCACTTCAGAACACTTGAGCTGGGCGGATGACAGCGCACTTCGGCATGCTGAACAGCACAACGGATTGTACATGTTGATGCCGTAGCCGATGAGGCCGTGTCTCCAGGGCCCGTCGGGGGCCATGTCCATACATCTCGCCGAGATGATGAGCGTTGTAAGACCCAGCAGCATGCCGAGCTTGAAAGCCATGGTTCTGCGAGTGTTTGCTTCGACCTTTCCTGGATATTTGTGGAAGTGGTCGGTAACCAACGTGAGCAAAATTTCAAAGCTGATTCAAGAGCACAGTCGTGTGGTCTTAAGGACTTTGCCAGACTTAGCGAAACAGAAAAGGTCCATTAACTAATTAGAAAGCGACGGAGTGTGACGAGCGGCGAATAGTGAGATACTCAATAGACTTTTCCCAAGAGTTCCCACTGCCATGGTCCACCGGAAATCATCGAACCCGCGTTTCTGGAATATAAGGCACCGGGTTCGAGATTCGAAGCTTTTTTGACTTTCCTTCGCTTCTAGCCGTGTCTCTGTTGGGCCAGCAAGGGAACCTAGACCCAACTACATCGCGCTGTTTCGGAGCGTGAGCAAGTTTCCCGGAAAAGGCCTTGCGTTGATTGGCTCGCAGGGACACGAGGTAGAAAGAAGTTGCATATGGCTGGAACACCAGTCGATTTGGCATGAGCACGTTCGCGACCTTTCGCAGCATCTGCAATCGTTTAACGATTGGGGAAAGAGATCCGTCGGCTTGGCCGCACGAGCTTTTCATTCACCTCTTCTTGCGACCTCCTCCTCCTTGAAATGCTTCATAAAACAGGTTCGAAAGAATGTCGTGACAAACATCCCTCGGAGCTTAGTGTCGATTGCCATTGGTTTTGAGATAGTGACTGTCAAGCTCGTTGATATAACGAACTCTACTGGCGGGTAAGTATTGTGTTTCTTTTTTGTATGGTCTCTGCGAGACTCCTGCCAGTGCTACTTCTTCTTCTGTCATGCGCGTGAGGTTCCACATGAGCACGTTTTCCGAAGCTTTAGCGTCCTCGATTTCTTCCGAGAGGGGCTAGCGCATCTCCTTCGTGGGTCATTCACCACATGGCCAAAATACACGTTCTTGGCATTTGCAAGGTCAATTGTAGGTTTGCGAGTGTGTTGATCAAGAGTCTTAGTGGCTTGGGCAAATTGATGAGGAGGGAGTAGAAGCTCATGTACAACTGATAAGATAAGGAAAGGGTCGCCCCACTTTTTACACGACCTTCTTTCAAGTGCGCAGTACTAATCGGTCCTCAATCTTTCTCCATCACCCGCCCATTCTTGACTACTTTATGGGAATCGCTTACATGAAAGAAGAGCACGTGGAAAGTCCTCGCTCGGTCCTTTAAATACTCAATTAAGCATCGGAAAAATTGTTCTTTTTGCTGCCGAACTGTCAAATCTTCTGCCTCTGTGGTAGTCAAGTTTTTCCTCAAAACGCCTCATGAAGCTCGTATATCCTCGTAGTAGTACAGACAATGGAACCACACCCAGGTCCAGGCGCAGACACACACCTTTTCCCCCGTCGTTGGGGCAGTGCGTTTCGTTGTCATGTAACAGCCACCCTCTGAACGTGGCAAACCAATTCTGACCATAAAAGCGCCCCCCCTCGACCACCAGTACGATGGTGCGGTTCTTTAGCCTGTCGATTATGGACGCCAACAATAATAAAATCTCCGGTCGTTCCTCGTGATTCAAAATCGAACTGTCAGACTCGCTCATGAACACTCCCACTCGCCCCAGACACACCACCTGGCACTTCGGTCTGCAAGCACGAGGCCCCTCCAGGTGCCTCTTTCCGCGACCTTGACGCCTGCCTCCCATACGCTCCCCATGACCTCACCGTCGACGTCTCGTGCTCCACTGCTCTGCGGCCAGCCGTCGGTTTTCCTTGTCATTCGGATGATGCGTCCTGTAGGACTCTGGATGGCTAATTTGGCTGGCTTGTCCTTTGCCTTGACACCGTTTGGCATGATGGTCGGGTTCGTGTAGTCGGAGCCTTGCTGGGAGCTTCCAGCAGCAGAGCTGGTCATACTCATCGCGCTAGATGGGCGAACGAATGGGTTCGGGGAGACCGGTCGTGCAGAATGGAAGTCGAACCCGTTTTGTTCGGCGGCGGCGGCGGCGGAAGATGCTGCAGAGACGTGCGCTGGGTGCTGTCGGACATAGAAGACGTACCTTTCGCCACAGCCGAGATGCAGGCACTGCGGCTGGATGACGTACAGATCCTGTCTGGACGCATGTGGTGTCGGGTGGCGGCGGACAAACTCATACGCGGGATTTTCGCCTTCATGGTGCAATGGGAGCGCAAGGGCAAGAGGATGGATAATCTCTTTGGCGCTGTGCATCAGGCCCTTTTTGCCGGCATAGATCTTCAGGGTGCCGACTCGTTCATCGCCAGGCAGGATGGACTTCACCACGTACCGCTTCTGAAGGACCTCCGGACTCATGCTGGTTCGATACCAATTTGGTTGCGAGAGCACTCTTATCCTGGAAATTGCGTCTGGATCTTCGTACAGATCCCCATCGTGATCTTGTCGATAGGCCTGTGCTTCGACTTCAGCATAGACTTCCACGTCGACAGGAACATTGATGACGACGGTGCTCATCTCCAAGCCTTCCAGCCTAGTCAAACTGGTGTCGTATGCGTGGACCATAATGCCCAGTCTGAAATATGCCGGACATGTACCCGGTAATGCCAGCAAGGTGTCTGGACTGACAGCGGGAACAAGATGCTGGTGGGCAGGCTCGATGGGAATGTGTGTCCAGCATATCTCGCTCGGTTTGGCCAGGAAATACCACGACTCGGCGATGTTGTGACTGGCGTTGGCATAGAGGCTGCGATGCGGATTGGTCGGGCTCGCCACGCTCGAATCGATGAATCGCCACTCACCATCCACCAAGACGGAGGTCCAGTAGTGATTTGCTTTGGCAGGTGAAGCTGCATCCAGATCCAACGCTTCGCCAGGTCTTTTCAGGTAGCCCTGGATCATTTCCGAGTGGAGACCAATCGCACGACACATCTCCATGACTAGTGTCGCAACTTCTCGACTACTTCCTGACCGCTGCATGATCACCCTTCTGGTGTCGACCATCATAGCTCGACCGCCGAAAGGACCTTCAAAATCTTCAGACCACGTTATTCGTTCGGCACACCAGATAAAGATTGCCCGCAGTCTCTGCACATCGCTACGATAGGGTCGACACACATAGCCGGTGGCCAATGATCCTGCTGTAATGCTGCTTGGCAAGGAGGTGATGAATCTGGCCGCCTTGTCAACTTGGGTGAAACTTGGGTTGTTGAGCACAAAAGCTTCATATACAGATCGTCCATCTGCATCCTCATCCCCCTCGACTGTCTCGTAAAGTTCATCTACGGGACAGATGACAGGGTCGTTCAGCATCTGACATCTTTCTGCGCGTTCTTGGCGTTCTGTTGGTCCTGGGGTGTTTGATCGGTTCAGGTCACGCCGCGTTCTCAGCCAATCTGCACCTGTGCCACTGCCGAGGCCCATCTCCCGAGCTGCACTACTACCATAGCCACCATTTGTCGTTGCAGTCTGTGCCCGATCTCGTTTCTGAGGCGAAGCTATCCCTCCCGCAATGCTTGTCACTCCGTTGTTGTACGAGTGCTTCGTAGGTGAGCTTGCGGCGGTATCGCTGCCATTAGGTGCAATGGTGCTTCTCGCGCTTGCAAAGCTGGTTTTGACAGTCTCGTTCAGCTTTTGAAACAGCCCTGTCTTCTTCAACTTGGAAGGGGGGAAGACGGTACTTCCTGAAGATGACGCGGGACGGCTTTCGAACCCGGCGGCAGATTTACCTCCTGCCCATGAGTCGTGACTGGAATGACACGACATGCCGGTATTTGGTGTCTGTGGTCTGGCCGTGCGCAGACCACTACTGGTGAGAGGTCTCGCTGGCTGTTGCCGCCGGTCCAAGTCATTGTTGCCGAATCGCTTTCGAGCCAGACTGCCCGCACTCGTTGCGCTGAAGCCACCTGCTGAGTAGCCGCTGAAGATGCTTTGGCTTGTGCGACTACTCGCGTTGGACTGGTAAGAGGCCAAACTACTGACGCCACTGCTCGAGTTTGTGGAATTGGTCTTTGTGGTGAATGTTCTGTCCAGACCGGCCGAAATGTCAAAAGCTGATTTGCGACGTCTCGCCGACAGTCTCCTGCCAACAGCACTCGCATTCCAGGGACTAGCCTTGGGAGGTGGAGCAGGTGGATCGATCATGGGATCTTCCGATTGTTCTCTCTGCCTCGCTCGCTCTTCTAGCTGACGCTCCATGCGTTGCACATACGTCTCCAAGTGCGGAGGGCCGTCAAAATATCTTTCTGGACTATTGTGTCTGCTGCTGTACCGCTCTCTCGCTTCTTCCGAATACGTACTCCCTCCGGGGCCAAACCCCATTGATGTCAACGGGTGAGGGTCGGGACGCGGCTGCACTTGGCGGAAGTCATCAAAGGCTTCGGGAGACCATGGATTTGACGGTTGTCTCTCAGGAGACTGCTGCTGCTGAAAGCTCATCCCCTCTAGCGACGACATGACATCCTCCATGGCATCTCTGATCATGGGAGGCGTGTGTCCCTGTAGTGAGGCGACATTGGGCGAAGGAGTTCTCGAGATGGTCGGATAGCTACTGTTCATGTTGTAGGGTTGTGGGGCGGGAGATACGGCCCTTGACATGTGCCCATTTGTGAAGCCTGAGCGATGTGGTGGAGGAGCTGGGGGTGGAGGGGAGCCCAGCTCATCGGGAGGCAGTGGTGAATAGGATCTTGGCCTCCCCCGAGGAGGGTTTCCTTGCTGCCAGAGCACGGTTGACGGCGGGTTCGCCGGGTCGTATGCTGGAGGCTGCGTCGCTGGCTGTTGTGAAGTTGGAGATGGTTTCGGGGTGGAGCTTGGGCTGCCTGTTGCAGTAGACTTGTAGCCTTGAAAAGGCCGCCTCTTCTTTGCTTGCTCTTTCTTGCGCTCTAGATTATCGATCGAGTGCTTTCGGTCACTGTCGGTCCGCGTTGGCATCGGACTGGTCGATCGGCTGATTGGCACAAAATTCTCTTCCAATACCACGACGAAGTTGGAGGGAAATAGACCCATCATGCGACGGTCTCGCCGTAACCTGCCCATCCACCACGACCCATCTCCGGCGTTGAGGCATTCGATCAAGTCACCCTCGACGAATCCAAGGTCCTTGTCCGTTTCGCCGCCCCATGAATAGACCGCGCGGCACCAGCAGGGAAAGCGAGGAGGGAGAGTCCCCATGGTCCTAATTTGGCTGAATGATATGGCATGCAAAGAAAACTATGACGCGCTGTACCGTCTGCTGCTGACTGCGGTATTTCTGCGTCGCGAAGTCGTTGAGTCGCTTTTATCGTTGCGTTTGTGTGGGCAGCCAAAGGAGCCGCATGCCTGAATGACCGAGCGCAGTTCGCAGATGGAGAGAGCGAGAAAGCGATCTTGAATCCGAGGTGATAATAGTGTCGAGAGTGCTTTGCAGTGTCTAATTCAGCGACATGATTTGTCTATGCGACGATCCCGCTGGCGACAATAATGGCCTTGTTCTTGTTGACCAGGCCAGGGACCTGCTCCCGGTTGCCGAGCAACGAGGGTGGGGCAACAGCCTTGCGCCATGCAACTAGTAGCAGTTTGAGAATCACACTAGTATTGGACTAGTCCGAATTAGGATCACTTTTCAAATCGCCTGTGATCAGCCAGTTTGTTTCGTATGAGTATGGTTGATTAGCCCTGCATACCCCGTATTACGCCTACAAGCACTAGTGTTCTACGGAGTACCTAGATATCATGTAGAGGTAATCAAACTGATCTTGTCCAAAAGTCGCCATCATCTTTGTCCTCGCTCTGGGGGGCCTATTTGGCTTGAGCGATGCCCAGCCCATGCTCCTCCAGAGCGTGCGCCTCACCCGTGCCGCCGGCCCCCAGTCCTGACTCCGGGGTCGCCACGCCAGACTCGGCCTCTTCCAGCTTCCGCGCTTGTTCTTCCAGCCTGCCGTAAGCCTTGGAGTTCTTCCTCGGCTCCCCACCACCCGAGCTTTTGGTCTGGTATCCTCTAACTCTCGGGCCTTGTCCTGTTGGTTGCGGCATCTCGGCAGCGTAAGTCCGGCTAAACGTTTGGCATTTCTCATCCCAAGTGCCGTCGGCAATGCTCTGACGGATGAGGTGGAAGAAGTGGTCAATTACATGAAAGTTGTGGATTTGCAACAGTGTCCAAGCGAGCATTTCTTTAGCGCTAAGAAGGTGGTGCACGTATGCTCGATGGTGCCGGGTGCACGTGTAGCAATTGCAGTTGGGCACGAGAGGGGAAAGATCAGCCGCATGCTTGGGATCCCAGAGGTCAACGCCGAGAGGCTGCTGCTGCTGCTGCTGATCTGATGCGTGTGACTCGAAGTCGAATGAGAACATCATGGCCACGCCGTTCTCTGACGTTTGGGTCACGAAAGGCACAGTCACGAGGTCGTTGCCAAGTGATATTGTACGGAGGATCTCATGGGGGCTTTCAGGATCGGTCAGGCACAGGCGTGCATGCCGGGCAAGATGTTCAGGGAGATTCGCTGCGGTCTCGGCTGAGTACAGGGCCAGGCCATCGACTTGGCTTTGATACTCGTCTGAGAGATCTGAGAGATAGAACGACTGTTGATGCGGCTCTAGTGGAGGCACCGACACGAAGAGCCCGCCTTGACTGGTTTCACGCTCTGCTCTTGCAGTCAACATGTCTCGCGTCCAGGCATGAGTTCTGTCCGCACTTTTCTCCATTCTCTTCTGGCTGATGGCGTCGGTGCTCACAACATCACCAATGCTCACAGCCACATCAGGGTTCAGCTGCACGGCACCGGCCACGTATTCGTTGATTCGAAGTGACTGGAAGCCAACAGAAGTGCATATCGCAATGGACGAGTTCGAATTTTGGTTCGGGCATTGCACCGCGGGGACACGACGAGGGCCCAAAATGCAGATGCAGTCATCAGGCAAGGCTGTAAAGCCCCGGAGCTTCGACCTGGTGTCAGGATTTGAGTGGAAGATGGGGGCGTCAGTAGCCGATCTCTCGATAACTAACCAGCGTGAGCTATCGACGCCGGGTCAGCCAAAGCCGCAAGGGGCAGAGGACAAAGCTGCTTACAATCTTCCAATCCCATGTACACGGCCGGAACTCGTGTCTGCGATGGCATCACATCTTGGGTGACATGAGGAATGACGCCTCGAGAAGCAGCTGCAACATATGTCGGCGTCGCCAGCGACGGTCGCCCGGAGATTGATAGTTGAGCCAGTCGAGCGCCTGTTTTACTGAGCTTGGACTCTCCCTGCCGTAGCATGAAGCTCAACATATCGGTTGGCGCCTGTAGCCCGTCTTGAGCCGCCATCACCGATTTGTTTTACACATCGATGGCATTGGTGACATTTCCCACTACTTATGGAAACATGCGTACGAAAAGAGATGGATGCCACATCAAGGAATTGTCCGAAAATCAAATAGGCGCTAAGGTTTTATCGAGGGCTTGGCGCGTCTCAGCCAAAGAAGCAGTCGACGCGACGCGATTGAAGATATATAGAGCACGGTAAAGATGTTCATATAGCGCCGATATCAGCTCCGGTGACCATCTTCGGCCAAGTTCAGCATGGCTTCAGGCGCCCCTCACAAGCGTGCAGATGAAGGCACGATCAGGAAGAGAGGCCACCTCGTCGTCGTCGAAGGTCTTGATCGATCAGGAAAGACCACCCAATGCCAATCACTATGCGAGCATATTGGATGTTTAAACAAAGATGTCAAGTACATCAAGTTTCCCGGTAGGGTCAGCTATTTGAATGATCATCTTGCCACATTCCTGACATCCGTTCAGACCGCACAACAGCCACTGGCCAAATGATCAATGCCTATCTGCAAGGCACCACCGATCAAAGTGATGAAGCAATACACCTGTTATTTTCTGCCAATCGCTGGGAAGCCGTGCAGGCAATCCTCCATGATCTGCAGTCTGGCGTGACCATCGTAGTCGACCGCTATTCATTTTCTGGTGCTGTATATTCTGCGGCCAAAGATAAACCAAATATGTCTCTGGAGTGGTGTTGGAACCCGGAGATCGGCCTGCCTCAACCTGATCTGTTGATATTTCTGGACATCTCGTCGGAAGATGCTGCTAAACGCGGCGGATATGGCGAGGAGCGTTATGAGAAGCAGGAGATGCAAGTTAAAGTTCGAGCGCTTTTCAAACGCCTGTTCTCTCAGCTGAAGACCATCAATGTGGAACTCATCAACGCAGGTGCCTCGCAGCAGGAGGTCGCTGATCAGATTTGGCAAGTGTACAAAGAGCTCGAGAGCAAGGGTCCGCCATCAGATCATTTATCGAACTTGTCTGCTCTGCAAAGCCCTGGTTGAGGCAAAAGACAACTCTCGTCTTCGCTGTCCTCAATCACAATCTCAAGTCTACCTGATGGCGCACGTGAGTGTTCGGGCGGGTGGCTGCATTGTTGCGTCGATGCAGCAGTATCTGTGCTACTGACCGAGACGACATCTTCTAGGTCGCTCTCATCGTTGTCGTCGCTTCCGACACCAGCCGATGCCAGATCCTCGTCGTCTTCTACGCTAGAGTCGGTGTCATCCTGAAGCGCGAGGCTTGACGCCCCTGCAATGTCCTTGCCGCGCCCCTTCACGAGACTTTCCACCTGTCTTTCGCCCCTCATTCGAAGGGACAAAACACGCATCAGATCTGACCAGCGCAGTTCTGCTTTGCAAGAAGGGCATGCCCCACTGACGGGTACCAAGCCGAGAGACTTTTCTTGCTGCAAGAAGCAAGCAGATAAGCAAGAGACGTGCGATAGGCTGCGGCAGTCCGGCTGTGGGCAGATAGTGAACAGTGTTTTCTCCATGTCGATGCTTTGCCTGCAGACGTCGCAGCTCGCAGTATGGCTTTTCTCGGACGATAGATTCCTGAGCTTTTGCAGGACAGGCTTGAATCTGGAATATGTCGGATCAACACCACTGACACCACCCTTTCCAATCCGTTCAGCCTTACGCTGCCTTGTAGACAGTTGAGCCGAACTGAGCCCATCATTCTCGTCAACAGGCTCAGCTAAATCTAGAAGCACTTTTATATTAGCATTGATCCGCTTGTCCGTCCTCTGATCCCAAGCCAGCCACGCCTCGTGCACCTCATGGTTGAAAAAGCGCACCTCCAACGGCCAGTTCGCAAAGTACGGTGCTCGCAGCAGCAGATGAAGGTTCGCCAGCTTGGCCAGTAACGAGCCTCGCGGCCTGCCGGGCTTCCTGTGCGTCTTCCCCGTCTTGTGGTTGGTCTTTGTGCGCGTCGTCGGCAAGCTCAATCTGTCGTTGGCAGAGATGTGCTTCGTGAGATGGGCGTTGTGCCAAGCCCACTCGAACTGTAGTGCTGCAATATTCGACGGAAAGCCAGCTACGATACAGACCATCTCCCAGGGCCGGAGGCTAAGCCGAGACGTTCTCGATGCACCACCTTTGACTTGGCCATTGTGCTGGGCGAGACGTCGTGCTGGATGCGGAGACGAGCCGATGTATTGGCTTGCGTGGCGGACGGTGGAGCGCAGCAGGTAGCAGCAGTAGAATGCTGGCACAGGTTTCAGCCGGGTTTCCACTGACATTTGGTCCTAGTCACTGGTTAAGATATGAAAAGATTCAGTTGAATCCGTGCCAGCCTTGTCTAGAATTTCTTAATGGACATCTGCGTTTAATGTCATATACTGACAGCACTGCTGCAGCACTCGGCGTTGTGGCGTTGCCGGAGCGTGCAATAAAAAGGATCAACAACAAAACGCGTCTACTGAATGCCAAGCCTCGAGTTGAGCAATGAGCACGGTCTCAGTTGACTGTAATCAGAGGGAAGTTCAAGAAACACATATATTTATACACTCCGTTTGTAGCAAGAAGAATAACAGCAGAGCTTGCAAAGGATTGCCAGGGTTTGAAAGGACGGTCTTAGCCCTTGGTTTCAGGCTCTAGCTCAAAATGCGTTGCAGCCGGACCTGCTGCTACTTTTTATCTACGCTACAACGCTGGACGATTCAGCTTTATGAGTTCTTCGTGATCGTCAATATGCTGAAGAGGAGTGTAACAAAGGGCAATCGTATCAAAACGTGGGTATTCCGGGATGCGCAGGCTAGGTGACGTCTGTATTAAGATCTGTTAAGGATGGCCGTCGATCAGTAACTTGAACTGCTCACTACATGTGGGGCCGATACAGTGCAGTGCCGGTTGCATCTGGTCTACCATCTCGTCTTCGGCTACCCATCAGCTCAGAGATCTTACTACGCTGAGATTTGTAGGCGGATATGAAAGATATAAATTTGTCCTCTGATTTACGGTGTTCTTCAGCAAGGAGTTGACGGACAAAAAAGGTTAGTTTGGTCTTTGATGGTTGAAGCCCAAATTAGGTCCCCTGGGCTAGGTGCAACATATTTGGATGGTACCACCTTCTCAAACGTTGACAGTCATGACGTAATATTGGTATATGAAATGAGTCAGGAGCAGGAGCGTCCAAGCAGGGAGAGTAGGGTTCAAAAACATGAAAAGACATGGTCACGTGGTTGCTCGCTGGACTGGTAAGGTTCCGTAGGGCAGTGGTACTCGAGTAATAATAACCTTGCAGTGCCCGTGACCTGCAAGGCAGCAGTACGCTAGGCCCGTTCTTGCACCTTCCCAGCGTGCTCCAGGTTCAGAACCATTCAGAGACGGAAGTCGCGATTGGGCACCTGGTTCCTGCTGCTTGCCTGCTCCAGGCCGTGGTACGCAGTCCGCCGTTATTTTATTCACTCATCTGTCCGTGGTATTAGTCGCCCGCTCTCCTCTCCCTCACGGGCCTTTCACCCTGCCTGCACCACGTCTTAAGCTGCGTTCCACTTGTTCGGCAACTCTCTCGATGATCGGAACACGACAGGACCTGCGACTGCATGTGAGGGGCCGCATTTGAGGTGCCTTTTGAGCACTTCAACATCTGGCCGTGCAGCCCGTCGCTTTCAAAGCCTTTGGCTTTTTGCCCTTGGATTTTCCACCTTTTCACCTCTGAACCCTCAACTTGCAGCTCCAGCCGATGCGCCTGCGACGCCCTCGTCCACCACTTCATCTGCCGGACCTGCGCCGACGCTCAACCTGCACTGTCAACGACCTCGACGGCCAATAGTCCCCGTCTTCTTTGTTTCTACTGCGGTAACACGGGAATAAATTGGATGATTTGATGCTCGACAAGCTGGCATTGGATGCATCGAGATTGAGGGGATCAAGGCCGTCACCATCATGGTTGCTCCTCCGGCCACTGGCACAGGAGCGGGCCCGACCCATAATCCCGGCAGCAAAGCCGCTACTGGCATTCGAGTCAACGGCAATGTCCCTCACGTTGGCCCTCCGTCGATTCCCTACAGTGCCCGGCGCGAACAAAGACGACTCGACCTGAGCACCGTCGAACGAAAAGGCGACCCCGCCACACGCGAACCTCCTCCCCGATCTCGTCCCTATGGCCTGCTCGAGGCTCCCACCTTCTGCCCGACCGAGGCCGAGTTTCGCGACCCGATGGAGTACGTGCGAAGCATCTACGACAAGGCGAGCAAATACGGCATCTGTAAGATCATCCCGCCTGATAAATGGAACCCCGACTTTGCCATCGACTCGGAAAAGTTTCATTTTCGCACGCGCAAGCAAGAGATCAACCTGGTCGAAGGTTCCAATCGAACCAATTTGAATTACCTCGATCAGCTGGCCAAGTTCCACAAGCAATACGGCACTCATTTGAATCGCTTCCCCAGCGTCGACAAACGACCCCTCGACCTGTACAAGCTCAAGAAGGCCGTCGAAGTAAGAGGCGGCTTTCAAAATGTGTGTAAAGATAAGAAATGGGCAGAGATCGGCCGCGACCTGGGATACAGCGGCAAGATCATGTCATCTCTCTCCACCTCTCTCAAGAACTCGTACCAAAGATGGCTGCATCCCTACGAAGAATGGCTCAAGTATGCAAAGCCAGGCCTTCACCAGCAGCTCGACTTTGAATATCCCACCACCGCGGCTGGCTCGTCCTACTCGCCAGGCATCTCCCACACCCAATCTCCCATGAACATGCCATTACCTCCTCCCTCAGCCCCACCTGCGTTTACTGCAAGTTCACCGGCTGTCCAAGCTTCGGTGGCGCTTCATGCCTCGATAGACTCCCCGAGACCTCCTACAGCAACACAATCTCCTGCATCTCATCGACCTACTTCATCCTCGGGCTTCACTGCTGTCAATGCAGGTGGATTTGCAGCTGTCAACAACCCCGGAGGCTTCACAGCTGTGAACCATCCTCCCCAGTCAGCATTGAAAAACGAGGCCTATGCAGCCCCACCATCAGGCTCAACCATGTCGACCATGAATGGCACATCGAGTGGTCCAGCCCTGCAGCAGCGCATGTCCAATGGAAGTCCGGCGCCACCAGTGCATCCAGCCAATCCCCTCAAGCGTCATCTGAGTTATGAGAGTGTGAATGGCGAGGATAGCTCGGATGGTCTTCACCTGGATGGCCCCACCGACGGTCGACGTCCAAAGCGTGTAAGAAAGGACCTGCCAAATCCACCAATTGTCAGCATGCGTCCCTCGACGCCTCAGGCAAAGGGCAAGTCCGCCGTCCGCCGGCATGGAGAGCGATGTGAAATGTGTGCCCAGTCGAGCGACAAGCCGAACATTCTGCTTTGCGATAGTTGCGACCTGGGCTATCATCGCTACTGCATCGAGCCTCCGCTGGCCGCCGTGCCAGAATACGAGTGGCATTGTTCCAAGTGCTTGGTGGGAAACAACGAATATGGCTTTGAAGAGGGTAATATCTATTCCTTGAAATCATTTCAAGAAAAAGCCGACAGCTTCAAAGACAACTACTTCGCCAATCGCATTCCTCATGATCAAATCGGCAATCCTCGCCATCCCACCGAGGAGGAAGTGGAACGTGAGTTTTGGCGACTCGTAGAAGACATTACAGAGTCGGTTGAGGTGGAATATGGTGCCGACATCCATTCCACAACTCATGGCAGTGGTTTCCCCACCATTGAGAAGAATCCATTGGACCCTTATTCACGCCATCCGTGGAATTTGAACGTCTTACCATTCCATCCGGACTCGCTCTTTCGCCACATCAAAGGCGACATTTCGGGCATGACCGTGCCTTGGCTCTATGTCGGCATGTGCTTCTCCACCTTCTGCTGGCACAACGAAGATCATTATGCCTATTCCGCCAACTATCAGCATTTTGGCTCGACCAAAACCTGGTATGGCATTCCGGCTTCCGATGCCCTGGCTTTCGAGACGGCCATGCGCGAAGCCGTTCCCGAGCTGTTCGAGTCGCAGCCTGACCTGCTCTTCCAGCTCGTGACCATCCTACCTCCAAGTCAACTGCGGAAGGCCGGTGTCAATGTGTACGCCCTGGATCAGAGAGCCGGCCAATTCGTCATCACTTTTCCTCAGGCCTACCATGCCGGCTTCAACCACGGCTTCAACTTCAATGAAGCGGTCAACTTTGCCCCGGCCGATTGGGAACCTTTTGGAGATGCAGGGGTGCAGAGGCTGCAAGAGTTCAGGAAAAATCCCTGTTTCTCGCACGAAGAACTGCTTTTCACAGCCGCCTCGTCAGACACCACCATCAACACGGCAAAATGGTTGGCCCCAGCTCTGGAACGCGTAAGGGATCGCGAGTTGTTGCAAAGGGAGAACTTTGCTGCCCGCCACAAAGATATCTTACCCCACCCGGACTGCACCTTTGACACATTAGCTGAAGAAGTGCCCGACGACTGTGGCTTGCATATTCTGGTCCAGGACGAAGAGTTGGAAGAGGATGAGTATCAATGTTGCTTTTGCAAGGCCTTTTGCTTTCTGTCACAATTCAGATGCGAGAAAACCAAGCGGGTCGCGTGTCTGCTGCATCCCGAATGCCTCGACTGCTGCGGCACGCCTGGTGACCAGCGCCTCCACGGCCCCGAGCATGTCGTCATTATCCGCCACACCAATCACGAGTTGCAACAATTGGTGCAGAAGGTCGTAGCCAAAGCCAACGTCCCGAAAGCCTGGGAAACAAAGCTGGAAAGTCTGCTAGACGGCGAAGCCCAACCTCCGTTGAAGTCTTTGCAGACCCTGCTTGCCGAAGGAGAGAAGATAGATTATCCCTTGGCCGGTCTCGAAGATCTAGCCGAATTCGTGAAAAAGTGCAACCAGTGGGCAGAAGAGGCCAACGTGTACGTGACACGAAAGCAGCAGAATCGACGCAAAAATGAAAAGGCATGGCGAAGATCATCGACACGCGCTGCCAAGCCAGACGAGAAGGAATCTGAGCCTCAGCTGAGCCTAGATCGAATGAAGGAGCTCATCGAGCAGGGCGACCAACTCGGCTTTTCGACCCCTCAGATGGAAGCTTTGAGAGAAAAGCTGGTCAGCGTAAACGAATGGCGCGATGGTGTCAATACTGTTTTCGAGGGCCGCGTACGCAAGTCCGCCGAGGAACTCGAGGCCATGCTCGACGAGGGACGAAGCTACATGCTGGCCATGCCTGAGCTGACTAGTTTGGAGAAACTGCATCAACGAGCTGAATGGAGCGACCTTGTAGAGAAAACGAGAGAAGCCATGCACAATCACACCCTCGAAGGCTGCAGAGAGCTGCTGCAACGGTCGAGCGACCTGGGCATCATCCAGACTCATCCCCAGGTGGAGTTCCTCCAGGAGATGGTCAGAAAAGGTGATCTGTGGGAAATCAAGGCCAAGGAGATCATGGCAGCTGAAGACGTTCACTATCCCCAGCTCGAAGCTCTTCATTCTCAAGTGCAAGCCCAAGGATTTCCGGTGAACAAAGAAACCTTGACCCAGATGGACGCAATCCTGGCCAAGAATCGAGAGGCTAAACGGCAGATCATAACACTGGTCGAGAAGAGTCACGAGGCAGACCTCAGAAGGCGGCCAACGTATACTCACGTGCGCGACGTCGTGAAGAGTTTGGAAGATCTCAATGGAAAACCACACGGTGCCGCCGATCTCGAGAAACAGGTAAAGAAGCACGAAGACTGGATGCGAAAAGGTAAAAAGCTGTTTGGAAAGGCTAACGCTCCGCTGCACATTCTTGAGCAGCATATGCGTTTGGTCGAAGAGCGAAACAACTTTTGCTTCGACCTGACGGACACTCATCGTGCTCCAGTCGAGCCTGCTTCACGTGAAGTCAGCCCTGTCGAAGGTCAAGAAGAGCCGGCCGGGATCAACGACGAAGAAAAGTCTGTCTTCTGCTTGTGCAGACAACCTGAAGCGGGACTGATGATTGAGTGTGAGATTTGTCATGACTGGTACCATGCCAAGTGCCTTAAGCTGGCTCGCGGAAAGATGAAAGACACCGAAATGTTTACATGTCCTATCTGTGACTGGCGTGTCAAGATCCCGAGGGATGCCGCACGACCAAAGTTGGAGGATCTTCAACAGTGGGCTGACGAGATTCCCGGCCTACCCTTTCAGCCTGAAGAAGAAGACTTGCTCAATCGCATCATCGACAAAGCACAAGCCTTCCGCGATTTCCTCGCTCAATACACCAACGGGAATCAGCTGTGTCGGACGTCAGATGAGATGCCTGAGATGCTGTTCTACCTACGCAAGATTGAAGGCGCCGAGGTGCTCTTGGCATATGAAACCAACGTCTTCCGACAAGAGCTGCACAAATTCCGACCCATCGCTCCAGAGCCGCCCCCGATCTTCGATCAAAGTCTGTCCACACGGAAGCCTCGGCCCACGAAGCAGCAGAAGTTGATGAAGGAACACGGTGTCCAAAAGCCTGAGGATTTGCCACCTCACTTGCGGACAAAGACATACATGCGAAGGAAGCCCACCGAGTCATATCCGACGGGTACATTGTTGCCTCGACCCCTCAATGATTCGCCCATGGGCGGATCTGTTGATAGTCCGGCTCAGACTCTGACCCACGGAGGAGCACCTGAATCAGCCAGATCAGGTTCAGTTGGCAACGACAAGAGGGGCAGACCCTACGGTAATGAATTTTCTGCAGGACCAGGTCCTCAATTCGCAGGGGACTACATTGAACTCCACGCGTCGTATCCTTCCAGCTCACCCTCCCCAATGTTTAGTCCGACAGGCGAGCCACCTCCTGCTGAGCTACGTGACGCTATGATATCTGCTGCACTCGCCAGGAAAGCTTCTGGCGGTCGAGACCCTGATCCGTCCTTCCCGCTTTTCCGCGATAACGCAGGTGGCGACGAAGATCTCAGGGCTGGTCTTGCCGGAACCTCAGCGGGTGATTCCGACATGACAGGGAACGACGAACCCTCTCCGGCTGAAAAGGAGTATGGTGCATTCTGGAAGGAAATCACAATACCAGACGACACATCTAGTGAAGGCAATCTCAATCTTGGGCATGAGAGGAGTCAGGCTGAGGAGGCTCTTGAGCTGATCAGTGCCAGCGAATCGGCGAAAGGAGGCGACGGCGGTGATGTGCGTGATGGCGGTGAAGGAAGCGCCGGAGACGGTGGAAAGTCAGAAGGGACCGGGCTTGGTTTGGGCCTCGAGTCGTGAGCAGGTTATGGTACATTATGGCGATGGCGATAGCACCGGCGACGAGGGCGCTGTGGAATGGACAATGCGAGATACCCTTTCGGCACGGACGAACCATGGCGCAACGATTTGTTCTAGAGGCTAGAAATACAATACACGGCACGAGCAGAAGCGCTTGTTACAATGGGACTGGGTGGGCGATCTGGAAGTGTTACGATAACAAACATGTGCATCATCATAACGACTCACAATGAGGAGTGCGCGACGGGACAGCTCTGCTCTACAAATTACTGTACTAATTGACTGATAACCATCTGCCTTGGGCTATTGTAACAGACGTGTAAATCGTATACCTGTACGAACAAGGCAAACTCTACCAGAAATCAGATCCAGGTTCGCACGTAGGGACGCCTTCGAGTAAGACATAGCTTATCGATCTCAATAATGTGATTGGCCATCTAAATATTTTTAGTTGGACTTGGATCTCAGAATGCTCGAACAACAGCCATATACTTTGCTCATCACACAAAGTTTACGAGGCGTGTTGGGGATGCTGCTTTTGATATCTTGCTAAAGCTCGCAGAGACTGGAAAGACCGTGTCTCGCTGAGTATGTATCTCGTCCGTCCATCCATTTTCTGTAAGGAGTTCCGGTTGGAGATCTGGAGAGTCTGTCATTTTCCCCACCTCCTTCGCCTTCGATCGTCGAACGAACCGCGAACTTAACGATCAGAGATCAGAGATCAGTGGGTCAATTGAGAGGGGAGGGACGGAATAGTTATTGAACATCAAAAGGACTCTCACGCTAGCTAGTAACTGACTGGGCATAAAAGTTCCTTTTTCCCGTGTTCTTGCTTTCACACCTCCCCATGCCATGTAATGTCAAAATCTAGGCTTCAAGCCAGCTCCATCGGCCTGTACAGCCGATCGACAGGCAAGATACTCTCTTTGCTCGCCACGACGCGGCCATCCTTGACAATCGCCAGCAGCGTCTGATCGATCTCATCAAGCACAGTGATGTCATCGAGGGGGTTGCGATTGAGCACCAGGAAATCCGCAATCGCCCCGTCCGCCACAGTGCCCAGCCTCCCCTCCATGCCGAGGTACTTGGCCGCGTTCGTGGTCGCCGACTGCAGGATCTCTACAGCGGTCAGCGTGTCCGCGCGGATGCGGAACTCGCTGTTCTGGAACACGTGCAGCCCCGCGACGAGGTCGGTGCCGTAGCAGATGGTTGCGCCTGCTTCCTTCAGGATCCGGAGGGACTCGAGCCCGCTCGCGAGGACCTGGTGTAGTTTGGCCTGGGAGGCTTCGTCGAGGAATTTGTCGAAGGGAGGGCGCGTCACGCAGTAGTAGGTGGCGAGCGTCGGGGTGAAGGTCACGCCTTTGGCGGTGCAGTAGCGCGCCGTCTCGGCGTCGATGAAGTTGGCGTGCTCGATGCCGCGGCAGCCGTTGTCGACGGCGTGGCGGATCGCTTCGGTCGAGTACGCGTGCGCCGTCACGTACGTGTTGAGGTAGCCTGCTGTCGTGGCGATGGCCCGGATTTCTTCCGAGGTGAATTGCACCATCTCCAGCGGATCGGATGGCGAGGCGATGCCGCCCCCGCACATGATCTTCAGAAAGTCGGCCCCCTGCCGCAGCTCGTCGCGTGCGGCTTCGAGACACTGTGGCACTCCGTCGCAGACCCGCGTAAGACTGGCCGAGTGGCCCCCGCAGCATTTGAACGAGGCGTCTTCCCAGGGGCTGCGGAAATCCCCGTGTCCTCCCGTCTGAGATAGCGCCTTGCCGGCGATGAAGAGCCGCGGGCCTGCGACCAGCCCTTCGGTGATTGCGGACCGGAGGCCCGCGTCTGCACCGCCTGTGTCTCGCGCCGTCGTGAAGCCGCGCAGCAGCATCTGGCGGGCGGTGTACGCTATCCGATACGCGATTGTGTTGGGCGCCGCGTTGTGTATATCCCTGAGCGTCAACGCCCCAGGGGTTGCGTTCATGTGTACGTGGCAGTCGATCAGGCCCGGACAGACGAACTTGTTGTCGAGATCGATACACTTCTCACATGATGTGTCTGCCGAGGTTGCATTCTTCTGACTTCGAACTTCGTGGAATGTGCCGTTTCTTACCCTGAACGATGAGTTTGGATATGTCTGCCCCGTCTTTGGGTCTACGATGGTGCAGTTGACAAATGTCGCCTCGAGACCGGCGTCAGTTGGGATCCATGGTTTTGCTGTGAGAGGAGCCATCGTAGAGCTTCTGTTACTGTGATTGCATTTCCTTACTTGCTCAGATTTACGAAGTCAAGGGTGGTAAGGCTCGCATCGCCTTACCACCCCTACCTACACCTTAGGTCTCTAGAGACGGAAGACACGGATGACACGTTGAAATCTTTTTCCCGGTGCTCGACAGCAAGCGTGGCGGAATTGCGCGGGCGTGTGGTCCAATCGGCAAAGAGCTTCGCGGATTCCAAACCCTTGCTCAAAACTTAAACCCCACGCCCTTGTACAAAGTCAATCTCGGTGCCAAGGACCGGTATCGAACGACATTTTTCAATTATCGGTGAATCTGACGCTGTTCTGGAGGATGGAAGGTGGCTGAATATAGCGTGTCCTGGTAATAGCGACACTACCTCGCTCATGCGCACTCGGCAAGGTCTTGTACAGCCGGTGCACGGTCTGGCGTCAATATCCTTTCGGCACGGGACAAATCTCACTTTCAGAGATGCTCGATTCGTAAGGCTTGGCTGTGTGCAACGGAGAAGACAATCTTCACTGACAAACGCTGCATCCACTAGCAATTCCAGAGCCGGTCGTCGCAATGAAGCGAGCGACGAAAGTGGTCGAGAAAGCCAAGGAGGCCTCACCAAGCTAGATTTGCCACCTCATTCCCTTCTCACCACGAAAGCGCTGCTTCGGTCCTTCTTGGTGTCGACTGTGTCCTCGAATCCCTGGCTGTTGTCTCCGGCGCTCAAGTTCCTGCTTCTTGTCACGAAGAAGCCATTTTGGTTACTTGATGTCCGGAGAAATCCTGTATTACACGCCTTGCTGAAGAAGACTTTCTACGAGCATTTCTGTGCTGGCGAAACACGGGACGAAGTTAAGGCGACCGTCAAATCGATCAAGAACATGGGCTGCAAAGGCGTGATTTTGACCTATGCCAGAGAAGTTGTCGTCGATGAGAGGACGAAGCAGGAACGAGGCCTTGGTGCACAGGCGATTGTTGAGAAAGGTGTCAGCAGCGACCTGGACAACAAGAAGCAGGTCGCTGATGTTGAGGCCTGGAAGTCTGGAGTCCTCGAGACTTTGGATATGGCTGGTGAAGGAGACTTTCTTGCGCTGAAGTGAGTCCACTTTCCTCTTCTGCTCGTTGGTGGTTAGCCGATATGTATCTGCTGTGCTGCGGTTTGGTGGTTTGAGCGACTTGCTTTACTGACATACGCACAGATTCACCGGGGCTGGACTCGCTGTAACTAAAGCACTGAAAGCAAATCAGCCGCTTCCAGATGCGATGCGTGCAGCGCTTGACACCATATGCCGCCGTGCCAGTTCACGGAAAGTTCGGATCCTTGTCGATGCCGAACAGCAGTCTGTCCAGCCTGCTATCGATGCAATTGCACTGGAGCTTATGCGCGAATACAACAGACATAGCTCTGGGGCTGTGGTATACAATACTTACCAGATGTACCTCAAACAGATGATACAGAATCTACAGCAACACATGACAGATGCTGCCGAAAAAGGATACACGTTAGGAGTGAAGCTAGTGAGAGGAGCTTACATCGGCTCTGAGCCAAGGCATCTGATCCACGATACGAAAGAAGAGACCGACAAAGCTTACGACGGAAGCTTGAAAGCCCTGTTGGAGGGAAGGTATGTCGCCCTTCAACAGCGTGATAACGAGCTGCATGAGAACCAAGCGATGAAATTACCGTCACCCCCACAGGTCGACCTTTTCGTTGGCTCTCACAACAAGGATAGTGCATTTTCGGCCGTTGAATGGCACTCGGCTCGTTTGGAGCAGAGTCTACCAACCGTCCACAGGATTGAATATGGCCAGCTTTTGGGTATGGCAGATGAGGTCAGCTGTGGGCTGTTACTGTTGGGAAACAGCGCAAGTGTTGCCAAGCAAGATGGGAAGCTCAAGAACCCGTCCCCTGATGTGTACAAATGTTTGAGCTGGGGCTCACTGGAGGACTGCTTGTCGTATTTGTTGAGGAGGGCTGTCGAGAACCGCGATGCGGTCTCCAGGACCAAGACTGAGGAAGTTGCGACGCGTCGAGAATTGTGGAGGCGCGCGAAGAGGTATATAGGTCTGGCAAGCTAAGCAGTAATATCTTTGTCCACTCGTGCGATTTTCCATTTCGTAGGCGCTAGATCATTAGAAGGAGAAGGGCAATGGTCCATGTTGATGCATTTTGCAGATCAGTTCATGCCAGAGGAAAGGGGTAGAGCTTTGCCCCTTATGGCGTTTGCGGCATCTGCCTTTCCACGTGACAAAGGCTTTGCTATTTCCAGGTGCGGATTGACTTTCCTCTTTAATCAATGAGCGGCTGTCAGTTAGAGACTGCCCATTGTTCGGCCCCATCATTCACACAGATGCACGAGTTAACACCTCCAACACGACTAAAGTCACCAAAACGTTGTGATTCGGGGATGATTGAGCAGAAAAACATCGCAAGCATTTCCATGAAGTCCATCGAGGCTCATGAGGCAGATTGCTAATCGCTCAGTCATCCAGAACATTTACCGATATGTCCCGTCCCCTCGAAGATGCTCAGAAGCTGGGGTAAGCAAGAGTGTAAGGAAGAAGACATAATAAGGATTTGCAACGCGAAACAGCTGCCAGGCCAAAAGGTCTCCGAAAAACTGATCCAAGTGCAACTGTGGTACGTCCAAATCATGAAGTGCCTCAGGTTCACAATCGACCACTCATGATTTTACACCACCAGATTTCTTCCCCCACTTGTGAAAGTGAAATGCCAACTCACCTATCAACTTTCAACGTGCTCACGATGCCACCTTGATCGTCTGATTGACGTCGACAACAGCGCGCTACGGGCAAGTCTGCTCCAAGTCTTGAGTATCATTCGAAAGATGTAGTAGGACTCACGCGAACCCCGCTCGATGGTTTGTCATCATGCTGAATTAAATCGACATTGATCTCGATAATCCGCGAAAAACAAACCGTCTTCTCTTCGATAGCGACACTGACCGACCTGTTGGTACCATCATGACTTTGCAAATTCATGCCTTGTGTCATACTACTTGCTTGCCCCAGATAGGAGAAGTAGCTTTTTTCTTCTGGTTCCGAAATGGATACACCTTCGTGCACAACAGCTTTAAGATCACGAACCAAGACGATGAAGCCAGAAGCGGAGCAGGAATGCGTGAATTCGAAGAAGAGCAACTCGTGGCCGAAAACGCGATCCCGCACAATGGTAAGTATCTTGCCAATCGGATTCCATTCTGAATGGTAGTCGGCAAACAAGGGATAGCGCGTGATATTCTTTCCCGTAGCGTGCGACGCTGCGTAGCCAGCGTCTAGCAGAGCTTGGGACTCGTTTATAATGAAATTTCGATACTGGGGTAAATGATTTCGGATGGTCTTCTCCTCGGTATTCTGAACGATAGTAATCGTCCTTCGTCGCGCTTGTGCAGCTGCCCTTGGTCCAACAAGTACAGTGTGACTATCAGCGTTCGATGGATATGAGCTTAAGCATGTCACTCTCTCGAGTTCCGCATCGGAGTCGTCAGAAAGTCCTGCTGGCCAGAGTACAACCCCTAAAAATACTGATGCTTCGCCTGTTGAACAGCTCAACAACCCAACCCAACCCTGGACTTCGTCTCGAGGGATGTCGATATTAAAGTTATTGGGTGGATAGACTGGGATAAGCGGCAGCTCAATTTGAAGACCAGTATTGTTGATCGTGATTGATTTCATTGATGGGTCCCCGGCAATTTTTAGGTTATAGCATTCTTTGAAATCCTTAGGAGAGCTCGCTAGAATCGGGCTGAGGCTCGCCGATCCAGTGATGGAATATGCAAGGTTGCTAGGCATGAAGCCTGATGGATCCCAAGTCTCGGTATCTAAACCCCACGCAAGGATCGAATCATCATCGTATTTCTTGATCAGCTCTTCCTGTAGTCGAATGAAAGCACGCTTTCCTTCTCCATACAGTAGCGGCATATTTATGTTAAAGATCCCAAGCAGGCAGTATGCAATGTCCTCAACCCTTGTCGTCTCACGATCTGAAGCCCATGACATTCGCTTTGCGATACAAAATCGACCTAGAGTAGCCTCACTCAGGTCATCATGTTCCCCTCCAGGAAAGAAGGCCCCATAGTCGATGCCGGTAATTTTTGATAGCCAGTCAGCGTGCTCGGTTTTGGTACCCAAGCTATTCCAATCCCGATCATAGAATACGATATTTTCCGGTGCTAGAAGCTCCTGTAGAGTCCATCCTCGCGTAAACCAGCGACTCTGAGAGAAAGTCTCGTCGAACTCGGCCTTTGTGACATCGCAAAGGTATGCATAGCAGATACTGGCTTGACTATACCAACGGAACATGGAGTTTGTGGCCTCTGAAAGCTCTGCGGATGAGCTTTTATCAATACAGCATGTGTCTATCCAGACATACTGATAACCATCCATTCTGGCTTGGTCACATGTTTTCCGGGCTTTCTCGAAGCCGGCCAGGCTAGTGGTCCTGGGTGAATCCGACGTCTGGATCTCGGCGAACGTAATTTCTTCTTTGCCCCATGTATGCGAAAGGATGGCGTATTCGGGAGCTTCAGAATCGTAAAAGGTCTCGAGTTCAAGCGTGTCAACATTGAGGAGGTGCATGACAGTGTAAACAGAACCCGACGGGCTGCCTGGGTACAGATTGAGATGACCAACAACACACTTTAGAAGCTTTGAGCATGGTTTGTGAGGGAAGTAGACAAACTCAAGGCAGGCGAGGCGGTGACCATTCAAAGTGGAACCGATATTTAACCACTGATGGGCACAAAGACTTTGCCGAAGTTCCCCCCTGTTTGGTCACTGACTCGGCAGGGTGCCTCATCGGGTCTAGCCTCTGGCTCCCGATCGTTCTAGTTTGAATCGTTCTTGGCTGGCACGTGAGCCAAGTCCGGTACGTGAATATTCACCTACCAAGAAGGTCATAATTTTCAAACCCATACATTCGTAACAGCCACATTGGATAGAGCCGAGATCCTTGACGCAGGACAGGATACCCAGAAACCGGAAATTTCGATTTTGACAGCAAACAAGCCTGTACTGATGTATGATCGTAGATAGACTTACAAGGTGGGAAGTTGCGTTCATTCTGTTAGGAATAGTCTGATATAGTCTCTGATCGTCAGCTGAACAGCTCTCCATTGCTATCGACCTATGGATGAAAACGATTCCACGCTTGAAGAGCGATGAAGGAGCCAAACGCCATGGTAGTCGTATAATGGGTTCCGCGCAAGCCTTATACTTCATCTGGCCTTGAGCCCATGACGTTAAAATTGAAAAAAGACCGTGTCTCCTACAACATAGATATCTGGTAAGCTACGCCCTTTCACACCAACACAAAATAGGTCTTGTCAGACCACAACCGTGCTTTCCACAGATCTTGTCGCAAGTTGCCCGTACAGGCGCTGTCCTGAGATGTGTGCTGTGCACTTCGCTTGCATCCGGCAATGGGAACTGCTCCAACGTGACTACTTATGATTTATCCTTCCCAGTTCTACACGCCACCAGGTCTCATTGAGATGCTCTCATGATCATCAATACATTTCGTAGCGCCAACCCAGTTGCACCATCTCTGCTGTGACGCCGCCTTTCATGGCCTTGGCAATTTCTTCAGGTCTGCCCGAGTCGAGGCGCTTGTTCTCACGCAAGATTAACCAGCGATACACTGTGAGAGTTACCGCGAACAAAAAAGCGCATGCCATCAAGGTGCCGAATGCAGCATAGAAATGCGGTGGTCCATAGTACAAGTACGAAGCCCAGATGTTGGAGGTACCACCGATTGCATTGACAAGAGCGGAGGACGCTGCACGCTTAGAGATAGGACGTGCGAGGTGCAAGTTGATGGTCTTGTAGAGAAGGATCTGTGGACCGACCGAGGCGAATGGCAGTATCATCATGGAGAAATACCGTGCGCCGATACTCAATGTCGCCATCGGAATGATGTACATTACGATGGCGGTCGAAATACAAATAAGGATAATCGGATAGACTGTATTTTTCCGGTCCGAGTACCATGTAATGCCGTAGTAGACGAAGCCTGCAAGGATGTAAGGTGGGGCGGTGAGAAGCAAGCTGATGGTCCTGGAGTACTCCAAGGATGCGACGAGAGTAGGGAAGTAGTTGGCAATTGAGCCCTGCGCTTGTGAGAGCATGTTGCAGAAGATGAGAAGGATCAGCTTCGGATCACGCAAAGCTTTACCAAAGCCGCTGAAGACGCCTTCTTTCTCCGTGCCTTCTGCTGCACCCGCCTCGCGTTCAATACGCCAAACAGCAAGATCGCGCTCAACCGGCGTAAGCATACGAGCATTATGTGGGTATTCCGGCATGATGACTGCGCAGATTGCCCCGATTCCTACGGTAGCACTGCCCTCAATAATGAACAGCCATTGCCAGCCATGTATGCCATGTGTGCCGTCGAGCTGGAAGATGCCTGCAGCGAACAAGCCACCAAATGCGTTACCCACTTGTTGTGCAATGTATAGACCGGCAAGCCGCTTTCCCAGCTCCTGTTTTGTGTACCAAGCAGACAGGTAATAGATTGCACCAGGGAAAAAGACCGCTTCAATGATTCCGAGACAGGCTCGAACAGCGAGCAGCTGCTTGTAGCTAGTGACCGTTGATGTCAGACCAGAGATAGCACCCCATATGACAACGGCGCAGCAGATATACATGCCGGGACGTGGTATTTTTGTGATGAGAAGATTGCTCGGGATCTGAAAAGGCAGGTATCCGACGAATAGAATCGAAATCGCTGTCGCAAATTGTTGAGTGGTCATATTGAGATCATCGGTAATTCCTTGTAGCTTAGCCGCAGACAGATTTTGACGATCAATGTAATTCAGGATGTATAGGATCCCAATGGATGGCAAAACAACAAGGTCGACCTTGCGGACAATTTTTTTATTGAGCGCATACACCTCTTCATCGCTCATGGTGCTTAGCGATTCAGGTTTCCGCTCGCTCCCCTCGCCAATAGAGCCAAATCGCACTGCTGGTGTTGAGGCATTGCGTTCAACTACTGACGAAAATGAAGCTTTGTTGTTTTCCGTAATGGAAGCCATCACTGTGAACCTCAAGCAAAGAGGTGACAGCTGTGGGATAGGTTCTTGTCCGCGTTTTTGACGAGATGTTTTGCACGCATCCAGGAAGTAGAAGGATAATGGTTACAACAGTGATAGTTCGTGTTAAGATCCGGATCTTATAGATGAGGAGCAAAGAGGAGGTGCTCGGTTGTCTTGGACGATAATCAATGCAACTATGATAAGCTGAGACGTTGGGCGGCAAATGGGCAATGCTTCTTATCGAGAAGTCGAGATAATAGAGCGCTCAGTTGCCGGCCCGTCGAGGTAGCAGCTCAAGCTGGCAGATAAGGCAAAGAGAGGGCCGTAGAGGTGCGTTCGCAGCAGATCAACTCAGCTGCTCTACAACCGAGAAAGGAAACGCCCAGACCTAGAGATTAGGAGTGGGTCCTGTGAGCGTACTAGATAGTGGGCGACACGGTCGAAAGCACAGGAAGTGCGGGCAAGAAGGATACGCGGGTACAGTCCTGTTGGTCGGATACCGCCAACCTAGATCGAGAAGGATCTATGCTTGTATGTCTGGGGTGGACAGCCAATGGAAATGATGCCCAAAGTAATCCGTGGCGTAGTCAAGTCGAGGCGGTCTCATTGTAACAATGTGTCCCCATACACACACTAGGTTCAGAGCCTTACCGCTTCTCATTACATACTCCGTAGTCGCCGCTGTGCCGGAGGAGAAGTAGATTTGTGGGGAGCTCCTCCCGATACGACATAGGCAAAGATCATACAAATCCGATTGGTCAATTGTCAATCGACGGAGCTCCTCCCCACTCCTCCTTCAGGAGTGATTCCCGGCGACCCGTTTGAGCATTAGGAAAAATATTGTTGATCAACGAACATAGCATTTATGTATGACAGAGTCTATGACAGTTAGCATATTGCCAATCGCATCCATATACCAAGTTCAACACATCTGTGTCAAGATCCTCATTCTCACAGGTACATCCCATGATCAAAGACAATATGTCAACCTCAACGATGAGTTATCCTACTGCGCATACTACCAAGATCGAGAACCCGCGACTGAGGCTACTCAATAAACTCAAGAATGGAGAATATCCGCTTCTCACGTTCTTGGCTATACCATCAGTGCGCATGGCCCAGATCGTCGCTTTGACCGGTCTCGATGGAATTATCATTGACTGCGAGCACGGAAATATTGGAGACGACTCGATGCATAATGCTGTCGCAGCCATATCAGCTTTGGGGGTTTCGCCAATCATCCGTATCCGAGGACCTACACATGATATTATTAAACGTGCTCTCGACACTGGCGCACACGGAATAATGGTTCCACAGATCAATAACGCAGACGAAGCACGACAGATTGTCGCGTCTGCCAAATTCCCACCGCAAGGAGTGCGCGGTCAAGGTTCTGCATTTCCTAGCATCGGGCACGGCCTGACGACACCAGAGTACATGAAATCTGCCAATGAGACAATTTTGACCATGATTCAGATCGAGACACGATCAGGCGTTGAAAATGTGGAGGAAATCTGTGCTGTGCCAGGTATGGATCTCGCGTTCATTGGTCCTAACGATCTCGCTCAGTCACTACTGGGATATGTCCCTGCTCGTGGCGATGAGCCCGAATTTAAGGATGCATGCAAAAAAATTGTTGAGGCTGGAAGAAAGAACGGCAAGTGGGTTGGACGCATGGTAAATAATGGTACAGTCGCAAAAGAAGTCAAAGATACGTTCGACATGGTAGCCATCACAGGCGACACAAAGGCAATTCAGAACTATTACATCGGGGAACTTGAGATTGCTCGATCATGAATAGATATACGAATTGGATGTTAAGGGGGTTAAGGTGATGTTTAACAACTAGCATTGTACGTGGGAGCATCATACTAGGTTCGATTTGTGATCGGCATTTACTTGCGAAAGGTCCTGGGTGGCTAGAAATAGACTGGGCATATACTAAACTACTCCGTAGCAAATGCACACTATCACTTCACTAAAGCAAGCCTTCTAATCTCGCTTCCGTCTATTATCTTGAGAGCTAAATAAATGCAATAGTCTTTCTTCTGCCTCGCTCTTCCTCCATCACATTTCTCATTATACTTCTTAGCATCAGATGTGCTGACGATCCCCGACTAGCGACGACTATCTGCCCTGATGAACCCCCAAATAAACGTGGCCTTATATTAAATGAAGGTCATGCCCGACAAGATACAATGTCTCTGACCGATATCTTGCGAGCATGACTCGTCATTGGTTCGGTCATAATGAATCCTGAGTTTGATTAGTTAATACTTTTCGAATCGACTACCTTGAAGTTGACCGGCTACGATATCCACTTGGAAAGTCCTGCATGGGATCTCGACCATTCGACTGTTAGAGGCGGCACAATTTACAAAGCCATTTTCATGCCGGCAGGAAAGTTTTCGAATGCATTCTATTCAATAGCTAATACGGTTGTCCCAATGCAGCCCAATTTAAGCTTGCGCAATACATTCAATCTCAATGACTGTGCCAGCGCCTGGAGGAACAGCTTGTAAGCACGAGCGGGATGGCATAGGCTTCGGCAGGAATTCAATGTAGGCCTCATTCATTGCAGCAAAATCCTTCATGTCGGCAAGATAAACATTGTACTTGACGACTTTGTCAAGCGACGAGCCGGCAAGCTCCAGGACTTCCTTCAGATTTTGCAAAGCGGTTTTCTGTCTGACTATCAACTTGTGTTCCATCAGGAAGGGAATTTCACAAAAGGTACTGACCGTTGCTTGTTTGATCTCTCCTGTGGCGGTCTGGCCCGCGCAAAAGACGAGACCGGGCACCTTGACAGCCGGACCTAAAGGCGTCTCGTTAGTTCTGCTGAGAGAAACCTGATGCCGCGTGCTCCCGGCGCAGGTACTTACAATTATGCGGTTTAGGAGGGAACTTTTCGCTAGAGATGAGCTGTCGCGACATGTTTGGTAGATGCAATAGAACTTCTAAGACGGGACTAGGTCGTTCAATGTGTTACAAAGACAATTGGGGACACAAGAACACACAGACCCGTTTGATCGCGTTTTAAGTGCCATGCTTACATCCAAAGTAACAGGGTATGCCATCTGTGCATGTCGGACGTGCATTCGAGTTGCATTTTCGGAGGAGCTCACCATGCTTCGGAAAGCCAGATCCGCGTGCCCAAACCCTCAGCTGTGTGCTCCTCTTATCTTCGGTTGGGAGGAGCTCCTCCCAATCGCTAGCGTGGCTTCAGGAAAACGGAAAACTGGCCCACCTGCCGATCACGCTAGTGTTATCCATGCTTCTACTCCGCAATCCCCCAGAGCTCTGTGTACACCGCGAGGAGCCCTTTGTGATAGTGAAAGAACAGCAGACCGTTCCTCGGACAGACAGTCAGACGTCGTGTCAGACTTCGTCAATCACCTTGCGGATCATACTGATCCACAAGAATGGCGAAGGCTATGGAGATTTCACAGCACGGAGCTATGGATCTTCAGGCGAGGGGAATCGTGCAGCCTTAGCACGATACCCTAGTTGCCTTTGTCTCGTCAGATGATGGAGCTCATTTGTAAAGACTGAGCACATGCAAATGTGACCTACAGAGACTGGTCGCCTTCAACGCCAACCACTCGGTCAAAGGTATAAGAAGCACCAGGCATTGTCTGATGCATCTATCACGACGACATACATACTTTGAGTATAACACCAATCATGGCACCTTCAGCTCCATTCAATCCACCGTCGGCCGACCTGCCTGGCAAACCCTTTGTCCCAGAATGGGTGCCACCACCGATTACTGCAGAGAAGGAGAATTTTGCCGAGCTTCAGTCCATTGATTTGTCCTTGCTTGATTCAGATGACCCAGCCGTTGTCGAGAAACTAGTCAAACAAGTCAAAACTGCTATACGCGACGATGGCTTTCTTTTCCTCGAAAATTATGGTGTTTCCCTAGAGCAGGTACGACTATGCCTGCGGTCTTTGTCGCTCTCTGTTGCTGACTCAGTGTGCAGCTCCACCGTCAGTTTGCTCTCGCGCAGTTTCTTTACAACAACATAAGCGAGGAGGATAAAGGAAACTTGCTTTTCAGTCCGGAGACTGGAGAGTGGTCTGGTTACAAACATCCCTATGGATTTAAGGTATGAACGGATATCCCTGCGGTGGTGCGAGACGTGACGATATGCTGACTTGCCCTTGTAGCGGCACCGCGGTCCTCCCGATGGTATCGAGCAGTTTAACTGGTACAAGCATGATTGGAAAAACATCAACCGTACCCCAAAGTGTCTACATCCTTTCATGGATGAAATTGAAGCTTTCTGCAACTACCTTACAAAGTCCGTAAACAGGCGACTGCTCACGCTCTTATCACGGGTGCTGGAGCTGCCTGATGACTATCTTTGGGACAACGTCCAATCACACGGCAGTCCTACGGGTGAAGGCTATTTTCGTCATGCACTCTTCCGTCCAGTCACCAAGACGACGGAAGAGTCATCGAAAGGTCTCCGCATGCACGGCCACACAGATTTTGGCTTGACGACTTTGTTGTTCTCTGTTCCTATTTCATGTTTACAGATCTGGGGACGAGACGAAAAGTGGTATTACGTTCCCTACAAGCCCGGAGCGCTTGTGATAAATATTGGTGATACTCTGGAGATTGTCTCTGGCGGTCACTTCAAAGCTACGCGTCACAGGGTGTACAAACCACCACTGGACCAATTGAAAGAGGAACGCCTATCGTTGGTGTTGTTCAACAGCTCAGTTGGTGATTTGCGCATGACACCGGCAAAACGTAAGTAGATTGTCTCTGACGATGCGGCAAGACTCAAGTGCTAACAGCCATTGCTAGAATCCGGTCTGATTCAACGAGAGGGATGCATAGAGGAACAAGGCGTCTACAGAGAATTTAAACAACGGACAGCTCAGGGACAGGTGGTCCCAACTAATCGACAATGGCGCGAGATTCAAATAGCAACAGCTACTGATCCTACGGACACGGTGCGAAACCGAGTCGGTGCCGACCAGGTTATGATCGATGGTAAGCTCATGCACCAACGAGAATACATGGGTGTCAAGGTCCTCCTACCAGTTTAGGCCAGACCCAAAGACTGGTCTTAGGATATTTTAGCAAATTCAAGCTGCATTTTAGCGAATGGTAGAGCGGCAGGCATCGGTAGGCATCTGCAGGCGGCGGATTATGTAGTGATCACTTTAACAGAATGTTCTCTTCAAGTTGCCATTTGATTTACATCTCACGTTGATAGGTCAGCGAGGAAGTTAAGACCATTATAGACGTTGGAGTCTTCAAGAAGGTTGACTTTGACGACGTCACCCAAGAGGTGAAAAGGTTGAGTGCTAGGGTTTGTAACGCTAGCGCAAGGGCGATCGTTGGGCGTCGTGGGCGTCCCAGGGCAATCAAGCTAGACTATCTTAGGCTTATCCTCCCCGCACGTCATCTCTTCCTAACCATCACCGTTGCAGCTTCTAATAGCGACCGGTGTAATGCCAAGTTAGGACTGATCTTCATTTCGCGCCATGTCTGTCTCTACAACAGACACCGCGAAATCGTCCTATCAGCCATTCCAATGCCGCATCTGTCAAAGCCGTTTCACCCGGAATGAGAACCTCAAGCGTCACGCAGCTCTTCACACCCGCTCAGAGGCCGAGGCCCATCTGCCCTGTGGTTTTTGTGATGCTACGTTCTCCCGTCATGATTTGCGGCATCGTCACATGAAGAGGAAACATCCAGAGCACGTTCACGCTGCAGAAGCGAGGCGAAACGGTCGTAAACGTACGAGTACTGGCAGCGACGGCGGCGTAGGGAGCTCTCCAGGAGACGAAGATCTTTCTGTATCGCCAGCTGAGAGCCACTTTGGCTTACAGGCTCAGCAATGGGCTAATGGCGGAGAAAACGTCGTCAACCCCGATATTTGGCGCACGACAGTCAATCCAAGTCTGAACCAGCACCAGCAAGGCCAGCACACGCACCGGAAACGAAGCACCAATCTTCCACCCAACTCAAGCATGAGCGTTGAAGACAACGTTGGCCAGATTCTCGGAGGACCAATAACACCACAGCCGCCGATCGCAAATCAGTCGTATGTAGGCAATGTCGTGTCTAACACGGGTGGGCTACAGCAAGGTCTGATCGTGGGAACCTCTAGTCTTCAGCCTGCTCAAAATTTTGATAATCAGATCTATCCGGCCGAACCTTCGCTCTCTGCTTCATTGAACCCAAAATCACCCAGATACGACTTCAATCAAGGCATCTACAACGGATTCTCACCTCATGGTTCGCCGCATTTCCCGGAGAATTGGGTTCCTTCGGCTTCACAGACCGCACGAGGCATTGACGTCTATTTCTCGCACATCTCGCATTTTGTCCCTTTCCTGCACCAGCCAACATTCGAAATCACCGAGATTGCTCCTTTTCTTAGTCTGAGTATGCTCTGTCTTGCTTACCAACGGAGCGAGGATCCGGACTGCTTCGACCAGGCAGGTTCAGGCCGAATCTTGTCTCTACGCTGTTTTCATCGGGCTCGGGATCTTCTCGCATTTGCTGAAGAATCTTTGGACGAGACCACGAACAAAATTGCATTAATACAGACGTACTTGCTGCTTCAGATCTGTGCTGTAATGTACCTTTGCGGCGATTACTCCGGCTACGGTCTGAGTATGCACTCGAAGATGATCTCTCTTGCGCGTTCCGCAGGCTTGATGCAGCCTGGTCCGATCGAATCGGCGAACAGCGAAGACCTAGACTCTCTGTGGCGAGAATTCATCGAAGCCGAGTCCCGGAAGCGAACAATTTTCGCTGCCCACCATGTGGATGCACTATACTATCAGCTCTTATCTATTCCACGCCTACTTTCACACTTAGAAATCAAGTATGATCTGCCCTATCCAGAATCATGCTGGGCTGCATCTTCTTCCGCGCAATGGGCGCTTCGACAACTGACCACGCGCACTTCCACCTCCTCGGTACAATACACGGAAGCCGTGCGACTCTTCCTGTCATCCGATACAGAGTTGGAGTCTCTCCCCACATTCGATCCGTACGGAGCGATCATCATTGCACAATTCCTGATCTCTAGCGCTCGCGAGATATCCGGATGGGTGACGATGACAGGAAGACTCAGCATGGAGAGATTCGAGCCCCTGCGGTCGTCTCTCACCGCGCTTGAACCATTCATTCGCTCACAGACGGACACGGCGACGCCAGCAATGGCGGCGTCGTGTGAAGCGACATGGGTCATGGCCACAATTGAACTTCAGATGTGGTCGCCGTCGCACACGCACGGCATTGTAGAAGGCAGCATCGACGCAGTGCTGAAAAAGTGGACTGAGTTGGCACCCTTTTGGGAGTTCCTCCTAGAGTCCGACATTGCCCAAGCCATCCAGCCTCACGTTGATTGGTTTCTACGATATCTCGACGCCACACTCGCTCCGGTTTCTGAGCCTCCATGGATCGCAGTATACGCGTACAAGGCATTTCTTATCGCCTGGCAGCTTTTGCGCAAGGGAATTCCAGGTGCGATGCAGGCCATTGGTGTGCTTGATGGCGATGTGGAAGGAGCCATAACGTGGGCGAGAGCGGTTTTCAGGCGTCGACTGCGACAACAGCTAGGCCAGCTCATTCTGTCTGCTTTGGATATGCTGCCTGGAGCCAATGGTATAGAGCGGCGTTAGTAAATAAAAGGAATTCACAGTATCATCGGCATATTTATCTGGTTGCATCTTGACGCGTCTTCGAACATTAGGTAGTTTAGCATATGTGGTTCATAGCATATTTAGCTTCTGGCACGACTCGGCAGGGAAAGACTGAAGATTAATGATGATTTCAATTATATCTAGATGCAGAATACAGGCAGGTTTTGCACTTTCAAAAACCGTCAGAAATCATCGGATGGTATAGGATAATACTTTCGTAGAACAATGACGACTTGCACAGCGTCCCACTGATACGCAGTCAGGGTCTCCTAGAGCCTGGCCCTGATTAGGCTAAACTCAGGGGCCATTTATCAACAAGAAACAGAAAATTTAAACCAAGTTCTAAGTCCCATCATTATTAAGGGTCGAGGTGGGGCTACTCAGTTATACCAATTTGTGCCGGAGACGCGGAGAAAAATCCAAGGAACCCCAGATCAAAAAGATTACGGAGTACCTACAAGCACTAGGTAGATGTGCTCCGCTATCCTCCACAATTCAAGTTCCTCCCACACCCTTTATCTCGGATTAGCACTTTACTTGTCTGTCTGTTCGTCTTTCAGGTAAAAGGGGGGAGCGCAGTACTGTCCACACGCAATTAATTGTCTCGCAATTCGGTGGCACCTGGCTTACTTCTGCGTTTAATACCCGTACTCCGAGTAGTGTGGATTGACTGGCGCCCCTTCGGCCGTCACTACTGGGGTTTGTGACAAACCGTAGCTTCGCGTCGCGTCCCACGTGTGCGGGTCGTTTGGCGTGAACTGCTCGACAATCTCCCAGGCAGGGCTGAGTGGAGCAAAACTTTGCGCTCCGAGTCCTTGACTTCCAAGTTGAGTTTCTGATTACGTGATTCATCTCCACGTAATCCGGTCGTAGGCATATGATCTACGGTGCAGTGGAACGTGCTCACGCTTATATGTGTGCTTCAGGATATGAGATGGCGCGCTTGACATCTCGATGTTCTGGATGCATACGATTTATCGTATCGTGGCATAATGCATCCGAAATGCAATGGGATGGACGAGAGCTTCTGGGGGTGAGATAACCGTCACGAAAAGCGCTTCTGAGTAGGTCTGATCATGCGAATATAGAGTTCGAGCAAGAGTTTTTCATTAAGTTGTACTAGAATTTTTACTTTTCCCCTTCTCCTTCATTAAACCTTCAGGTGTTCCTTGCCGATCTCGAGGTGTGGAACTTTGGTACAGTACAACTCGATCGTAGCACTGCTACCAAGCTCAGTGATGCATGAGAGATTTTTCGCATATTCCGAAAATCCTCCTCGCATCATCGATCAAATCGTAGTGAACTCATGTCAGTCAATCTCGCAGTCCTAGCTTCGAGATACCGAGTGGGGAGACAATAATCGTAAAGTCGTGAGCCGAAACCATTACTGTAAAGAGGCGTAGGCATTGAAAACTCCTGTTTTCCTCCAATATGCTAAGCCCCTGAAACGTTAATAAAATTTTGTGGATAGTGCACGACAGAAACAAGCCATCGTCAGACATTACATCCTGAGTCCTAGCCCAACAGGCTCGCCTCTCTGAGTCGAAGGGGGAAATGCTGAGTACAAGTTCATGCCACTTTTTCGAAGAGTTCTTGGTGTTTTCGGTGGCGCTGGAGGTGGCGTAGGGAGGCTTATAGAATCTCGAGACACGTTGTGGGAGAGCTTTATGGCAGGCATCGGAGGAGGAGGCCCTTCAGCAGCGGGCGATTTATTCTTGCTACTGGAGAACCTGAGCACTTGTCCCAGGCTTCCGCTTCGCCGCCTCAGGTTCGAAAATGATTTCTTCCTGCCCATTGGCGTACTTTCAGCCTCGTCTATCGTTGTCGAGGTTTGGCACGATGCCAAGGGATGAACCGGTGAGCACGATGATGGCGTGGGTGGAAGTGTTGTAATGCTGGTCTGGCTCGAAGCACGCGCCGTTTGCGGTCGTTGTTGCTGTGGTGGCACCTTCAGGAGATGTGGTTCGGTAATCGATCTTCGAGGTGATATAGGTAGCGCCTTGTCCACGTTGGAAGGTCTACTCTTGTGGAATGTGGGAGAGACCAGTATCTCATTTGCGCGCTCTGATGGCCTGCTTTGATGGCTTGAGGGAATGATAGGAACTGCGGGGAGAGGGCCTGATATGGATTGCGGCTTCATGAAATTTTTGAGACTGTTCATGCGAGAATGGGCGAACTTGTTGAGCAAGGGCATGCTTGACTTCTTTTTTAGATTGTGGTCGACGGCGGGCTGTTCATTGCAAGGCAAGCTTCGGATTGATGATGGTTCAATGCTGCGGATGCTCGCTGCTGAAGAAGGGAGTACGTTAATCGATCTCGCCTCAGACGTAGGGGAATTTGTGCTGTTGCGAGGTTTGGGATCGGAAGGTGAATCATTTTTCCGTATGGCTGCTGGGGCAGGTGTTGGAGACCGTGTAGGTGGTGGTTTGGGAGGGTTTATCATGATCGTGTTGATATTCTTGACGGAGAACCGTTGTGGCCCTTCATATGAGGAAGGTGAATTGACCACTGATACCACTGAAGGCCTGATCACGGGCATTCGAATAGCTACTGGGGTGGCAACCTCGATGGGAGAGTAATCCTCCTCCTCTTGCTCTTCCCCCGACGAAGACTCCTCCGCAGCCTGTTGCAGGTCCTCCGGCTCGATGATGGTGGAAAAACGATCGTAGCGGAAATCGCACAGCCGGTTCAGGGACGCTCCTAGCATGGTCGGTTGGGGCTGCTTCGATTTTGAACGCCGTCGCTCTACAATGGTGCCCTTCGGCGTGGTGCGTCCGCTTTGGTCTTTCTTCATTGGATCGCTGACTGATATGGCAACTGTCTGTAGTTTGATTTCGACGTCGGGTGAGAAGGAGTTGACGGGGGTTGGTATGCTGCGCTCTGATGGAGTATCTCCTGCTGAGTCGTTCTCTGGCGAATTGGCACGAGAAGCATCCGACCCAGACTCTATACTATATGCCTCACTGTATCTAACCAGTCTGCGCTTTCTGTCTTCTCTCTGCTCATGCATGAGATGTTTCTGATTCTGCCTCTCTTGCATTCGTTGCTTTCTGACCGAGGCTGAGCAGAGATTTCGTGCCTTGAGCTCTTTGTCCATGCTGGTCAGTATCGCGTCAGTGCCACTTGGAAGGCGACACTGGAGATGAGTGGTCGTTCGCAGGGCACTCTGCGATGGGCATTGACTCGTTGATAACAACGAATGGACTAGGAGAAAACAGTCTGGAGATGCAAGTGAAGTTGAGAAGGTGACCAAAGCGGATGCGCGTGGCTAGTATGAGAGCTGTAGTGCCAGACTAGATCGTGCCGGGGCATTTCAACCCTCCAGCCAGCCAAACAACCAGTAAGGGCAAGGTGGTGGCTTGGAGAATGGTCCTCGAGGATGGCGAGACCAGGTTGGGTACGATTAGCTTCCCAGATCGGTCCTCGGCCCTGGATTACCAAGGGTGCGATCTCAAAGCGTGAAACGAAAGGCTGTACCCGTTGTGGACAAGGGTGTGACTATCTGGTAGAGACTGGATGTGATCGGGAAGGATGATATTAGAGTTTGGGGCAAATACGAGCAAGTAACCTGAACTGCACTGACGACCTTAGTCAAGGCCGATGATGAAATTGCAGGCTCATGTTAATTGAGAAGCAAGGAGGGTAGCAATTGATCATCCTAAAAGGTGGATGAGCTGACAGCGATGGGCAACCGTGAGGTCCAAGATAACTTGAAAAGGTGCATAACCGTTGGTTTCACGTTCATTGCAATCAGCTTTTTGTCGCTTGACTCGTCTTCTGAAGAAGTAGAGATGCCGGACCTGCCGGTTGTCGCAAAAGTCGCTCGAGGAGGCGTCTGTGCAAATGAGAGAGGACTCCATACGCTCCGAGATCCGCTCCTTTGCAGCGAGCATGGCAGCCAAAACAAGAATAATGGGACACTGGCAAGCGGGCTCGTGGAGCTTCGTACGTGGGCAGCTAGGATACTTTAAGAGCAACAACCTTTTGAGAGCACTAATGCAGCGCTAAAGTTTGAGACTCAGGGGCACACCAGGATTCCGCAGAGTTGGCGTGTTTTAGCTGTTTTGAGCTTGTCCCAATGGGGAAAATGAAGCCTGATGATCTCGGTTCCTGCCATTTTGCGCAGCACGTGCTTGTGGGTAGATGGCGAAAGCGGTGGGCCACTTCTGCCTTGCTTTCCCCGAATTCGTTGATTGTTGTGATTTGCCAATAGCAATGCTTGGGTGAGATAATTCTGTGTGATGATCTCGTCACGAGTTTGGTAGTTATGCTTCCCCCCCCAGGCGTTCCTTTTGATGAACAATGTCGATCAAAAGCGGTGTCAACGCACTTCACAGACACACCGCATAACATCGCCGAGAAACATGAGCTTATCCATCCAGCTGAGAGAGAAGGATGCGGAGCACTCACCAAATTTCCACACTTTCCCCCTCGACCAATTCCAACATTGGAAGAAGTCGGGCTCTCCGAGGTTGGCAGGCTTACCGTATTGGGACATGAACTTCACAACTAATATATCACGATGAGCGCCTTCACAAATTTTGACATCAAACTCGTGTTCGCTCTGCGGACGCACTGGAGTTCGCATCTCCCTGCCTTGCTCGTCATTTCGACTATTTGTGGCGGTTCGTCACAGCCTCGAAGCCTGAGCTGCAAATCTTGACACAGCACCGCATCGTCGGATCTAACGCAAGATATTTAGGTATGCGTCGCTCTTCTTTCGTTGGCACCCGCGCAGAATGCAATTGTCCTTCTGCGCACGAATCCTCCGCCCAGGGCAGGCGGAAGGAATTACAGCCGATCCTTGCGTAATGCGGGGGTATTGACTAGTTTCATCGCACAACACCTTCAAACATTGTTACTGTGCTCTTGCTTTTTGGAGGTGGGTGTGGTGTGACTATGATCAACTACACTAGCCTCCAGTAGCCCAGGGTCTTACCATTTTCGATAGAGTTCATCCTTTTTCAGCACATTTCTCGCTAGTGGCGTTTGGGTCTCCATAAAAGTTGCTTTTTTCAAATGCTCCATCGTTCGTCCGTACCACCGAGCACAAGCTTCAGACCCAAGTTCCCAAATGATGCCTCAATATCGTCGCATGCCGATTTGTTGTCGTTTATTTCCAATGAGTGCCCGCGTCTAGCAGTCGAAACACTCTTGGATTTTTTGATTATTTGAGTATTTGAGCCGGACATGTCAGCAGACCAATAGAGTTTAGGTGGTCACACAAGTCTGTGTTCTCATAATCCTTGGAATTGTATACGGACTATCGTACGTTTTCTGCAAGGGGATGGCTACGCCTCCTTGACTCCTACCCAACACAGAATTTGAGCCTTGCAGTATCAGAAGCCACACGAATCATTCAGTCTTGGTAGGAATGCAAAGAGTCGCCTTAATAGTACATCTCTAGGCCCTTCGAGTAGATGCTCCTTGCTTTTTTCATAATACGCTGTGTTTGGAAATCAGCTCCACAATTCGAGCTAGTACAAAGTAGCTTGTACGGTCGAGCTTGAAGACCCACTCTGCGTATTTGTCCACGCACTCACCGCAACGACGTCGTTCTTCATGGCCGATGCAGGAAGTCAATGCATATGAGCAAGGGTGATGCCGAAAATAGTGTCGACGAAGGGGAATACCCCGACGCTGAGGCTGAATCACCACCACCGACGCTGAAGTCATTTCTTGATAATTTGCCGACCCCTTCGTCGTTGCGCTCACAGACATTGACGCCGACCCCTGCCACTGTCACTGCCAGTGCTCGGGCCAGTCGAGTTGAACATGACGAGCCAACGCCTACAAAAGCACTGTTCAGCCTCGAGGGGCAAGACGAAGAAAAGGTGAAGGGAGGAGAAGACGAGGGAGAGGAGGAAGATGAAGACGAAGATGAAGAATTCGAATCACACTACTCACGACACAGTTCTCCTGCTTCGTCTGAAGATTCAGATGCTACAGACGACGTTGGCCTGGATATCGATATCGATGGTCACGACCTTGGTCTTGACCCGGTGCAGAGGGTGAATTCCATGCCAGCATCTGCACCGGTCAATCAGCAGCATGCCCTTCACGACACCCTTCACCATTCGCGCTCGACCACCGCATTATCGGCCCGTCACCCACCCCCAATCCCTCGTCCGCTGTATCCTCCCTTTTACAACAAGCCTCCCACTCCTATCCCTCCTTCTCCGAGCCTGACCTCTCTTCTGCGACCTCCATCTCTTCTCAACCGGAGCACGACCTCGACTCGGCCCACGTCCCCTGACTCGTCCGACATCGAAACTCCAAACGACACCGAAGCTCAAGTGGCCCAGCAGGCACGCCGGGCTAACCCTGTCCCGCCCACCGCTCCCAAGGTGCCAACCTATGAATACTATGGCTTTGTCCTCTACCTTGCCTCGTCGCTGGTTTTCCTCATGTACATCCTTTGGTCGTATCTGCCGAGCCCATTTCTACATGCACTTGGCATAACCTACTATCCAAACCGCTGGTGGGCACTCGCCATTCCCGCCTGGATTGTCATGGTCCTGGTCTACATCTATCTTGCTCTGGCTTGCTATAACGTCGAATATTTGACTCTGGGTCTGCAAAGAGTCGAGACCGTTGTGGACGAAGCCGGCAGTATTGCTATCCTGGACGAGAACGGCCGGATCAGGAAGGGCGGAAGTAAGCGATTTGCAGCTGAAATGCAGGAGAAGAGACGAAGAGAAGCGATGTTGCAAACGTGGGAGCGGAGAAGGAAAGCGGGAGGGGGGAGCGGACGAGGTTCGAGAAAGAAGGACAAGAGAGAGAAGGACCGCGTTGACGAATGGTACGGCTACACGGGCGAAGTCACCGAGAACGGTGTGGCCTCAGGCCTAAGCTGGAGACAAGTCTGGAACGAAGGCACGGATGCAGTGATGGATGTGCCTTTGGGTGGCGTGTGCGAGGTGTTGTATGGCGAGGGACGCGACATGCCCTGAGAACTCGGCCACCCAGCTTGGTCGGACAGCTTATCTCTATATACTTGAATGTGCTATTACGGGCTTCATCCTTCCGCCGTTCGGGCTCTACAAGTGACCAACAGCCTATTCACTTGGGGGTGTATGTGGACCGTGGACGAAGGTCTCATTGAGATACATCGATTCTCGTTTCCCTGGGGGTTGGCCAAATTGTTGTGCATTCGGCCTGGGAGTCACCGATAGAGATCGCATCATCTCGCAGCAAAGCGTGCAAAGGGAGGAAGCTGGAATAAAATCATTCTCATTCTTTGAAGGCCAAGCCAGACCAAGCCTGCATCGTGACGACCATGATATTCTTCAAGTTTGCCACTCATCTACAGTCGCCGGAAGAGCCCGGGAAGAGTGATGAAGGGCGTGCAAAGGACAGACTAAGTTGGGCTTGGGTGGGGCCAGATGAATAAGCCAAATAATCCCAGTTTTGGATGAAGACCTGGAAGAACCGCAGTGATTGGCTTGCGCTGCACGCCGAACAATGCAGTTGGAAGAATGTCCAACTAATACATATGCAGGTGATGCACCCATGTGAATTAGAAGGGCTTGAGGAACTTGCATGATTTCTGGTTCTCGGCATGAGTTCATTCATCCTACCAGAATATTATCAGAAATAATAACGGATTGGCATTTTCGAGGTCGATAATGAGGCAATAGGCGGTCCAGGCGCCGCGCCACCACGTCATAAGCCTGTTTTTGCATACTTCGTAGACTCTGCCTTTCTAATGGCCCGTCCATTTGTCGCGTCTGGCAGAGTAATATTAGACAGAGCCTCTACCGGCCCAGGTGTCCAGTGGCCACGGTGACAAGTGCACACTCTGACGCTTCAACAGTAACAGGATTGCTTACCGAAGCATGCCCAAAGAGGGCAACCATTATTAAACTTGGATGGATTGGCAAATGCGATGTCCCACCATGATCCAGTGGGGTTGCGAGAATTATTACTAGAGCCTGGGAAAGTTAGCGTGCCACTGAGGGCTGGCTCTCTTTGGTGGGCGCTCATCACCCATCTAGGGTGTGCTTAGGTAGTCCACGGTAGTCTTAGTAAGGTGCTAGATTAAAGCCATTTTCCCGACTTCAGTCCACCAGCAACTTTTTGTGAGCCTCCCTTCCCGTCCCTGCAGATGTCCACGATTAGCACCGCATTCTCGCTGCGACACTCTAGACACGGCACGCTGTGCCACGGCTGAGCTGCCAAACACGGCATAGGAGGTTCAGACTGGAGCGGGAGTGTGGCTGGTATCATTTGTATTAGTTTCGTTCTGGCTGGATTGAATTCAAATCGGATCGAATCATCAGGGCGACAACATGGCCGACCGTGAGCCCCCAGCAATCACCCTCACCACCACCACCTCAGCCCCTCAGACCACTACGACAACATCGCGATACACCATAGGCAGAAGACGACCTTTAAATCCCTCGCCGACAACCGATGCGCAAGTTGAACAACCGACGACGCCCACTCAAGAAGCGACTGAGCCGTTTCCTGCCCTCTCGCCAGTGACTCCGACTGCTTCGCGAGGGCAGGGAGCTGGCGACTACTTCTCTCGGGCTCCCAGCCGATATCAGTCGAACCCAAGAGCGATTGGCATTCGTAGGTTGCCCTCTGGGTCCGACGTGAACGCTGCAAGAGCGCAGGCTGGCTCTGGCCTCACCCGGCACAGGACAAACACCGGTCCGTCCAGAGACGATGTCCACGATAATGCGACTGCAAGCTTAGCTGGCCTACCCGGGCACTATGAAATCGGCACGGCTCCAATGGGGATGGAACCTATTAGCGAAAGCGAAGCAGTACACCATGGACGTCCTCAAGGAAATCCCGATGATGAAGACGTTGATTCCAATCGTGTGGGGAGGTCAGCCAGTACAAGGCTTCGTCGGGCGAGTAATGCTGCACGATCTATCATGAGCAAAATGAGCGATGACCCTGACGACGGCCGTCGTGGAAGGGCTCAGACGGGAGCAGGGCAGAATTATGAGAGCGACGTTGTCGATTATCTCGATGTTCTCGGTGAGATGTTTCTTTACCACCTAAATTTAAACCTGCTAACTCCTGCTTAGATCCAGAAGTGTCCACCCTGACTACGCTCACCAATGTCCAGAACTCGTTGTTCGTACCAGACATTCCCTATCTGAATCGTTTCTACAATCGTCGACCGACGTATGAGCTTTCCCGAGGTCCTAGCCGCATTGTCGAGCAAGAGGAAACAGACAGGTACCCTCCACAGATTACTCGCCAAATCTCTCGCCAAATCTCTCGACAACCCAGCCAGAAGCCTATGCCGCCAACGCCGGGACCGCCAGAGGTTCCACCAAAGACACAAGAGCAGCGGGAACGTGTTGGTGATCGTGGCGATTCGAGTAGCCCAGACGCAGATATGATGTATCAGTTGTCGACAGATGCCCTCACCCGACGACCAAGCATCACCTCGCACGTCGAGGAGGACCACTTTGCCGTCTTACCACACGGCGTCACATTGGAGGGCTGGTCTCAAGAAGACGTCGAAGCTCTTGACGACTACGTCCGCCACATGCTTCATTCCCGGAGAAATCGTTTCAAGCGGAGTATGAGAGGCTTTGGAAAGTACATTCGAAAGCGTGAGTCCTCGTGTGCAAGTCTTGTCCATTGTCATCCACTAACCCACTCCTAGCCCTCGGCTTCTTTGTCACCCTGTACGCCTTTCTGATAACTGCCTTTGGTTTGATCTGGGTTCTGTTCCTGATTGGCTGGATTTCTCTTGGCAACCGCAAAGACTACATCGTTCACATTGTGGACAGCGTTCTGGTCGGCCTGTTTGCCATCATGGGTGACGGTCTTGCGCCCTTCCGTGCCGTGGACACTTACCATATGATTTACATTGCACATTACCACCGCTTGTCCTGGCGAATTCGAAAGCAGAAAAACCTGCCCAAACTAGCTGATCACAACGATCTGCCTGAACGTTCACAGAAGGACGTCGTCACGGATGCTGAGGCCGGCATAGAGAAGGAGACAGACGCGGAATGGGAGTTCAGCGTGCTGAGTCCAGAGCAGCAAAGGAAACTGATTCATCACCAGAACAAATTCTCGAAATCGCATTCTTACTATCGACCTCACGAGACCACCACACATCATGCCTTTCCTCTCAAGCTGCTCATTACCATTGTCTCTCTTCTGGACGGGCACTCCCTGCTGCAGATCATGCTGGGCTCCTTTACCTGGGGCTGGTCATATCACACTCGACCCGAATGGATCACAGCCGTCATCCTGTCTATCTCCATCACTGTCAACATCACAGCCGGCATTCTGATCTCGGTCGGCGACAAGCGTACACGTAAGAAGGACGTATGCCTCAGGATGGCGCGACAGGGCTTGACTGAGGAGGCAATGCGCAAGGTGGAAAAAGTCAAACGGGAGAGGGAAGAAGACGTGACACATCTGCGCCCCACTATTGCCCAAGCCCATGTCCAGAATGTCAAGGAAGGAGTCAGCGAACCTCGCGGCAACGAGTTCGAGCAGGGCACACGCGAGGTCAAGGAGAAGCTGAAAGGCTATACCACTGAATTCGACAGCGACGCCGAGGGAAGCTCGAGGATGGAGACCGCCAAGCCCACCAACACCAATGGACAAACGAGTGAGGCGAGCTTTCATTCTGCTTCGAACCGATTGGACTCGGCATAGATTAGAACCTGAAATATTTTGACCGGATGTGAATAAAGCGTGGTGTTTGTTGGATACATTGTGTGTTTGGTATATTCTATCTGCATTGTTCAGCGGGGGGGGTTACGACCCATCAGGATCTAGTCGAAGTAATATTGGAAATTGTTGTTGAGCACCACCATTCCTCTACATACTTTTGTTTAGGGCGGCTGGGTGGTGCTTAATTGGAGCTGAAATGAATAATGTGAAAAGTACAGCGACCTTCTATTAGCCATCAGCGGGCTGTGGACTGGATGATTGGAAAAATGGCAAATATACTACCATTTACATGTCACTTGCTACTCTAGCTAGGTATATAAATTATGTAGGACTTGGCAATCAATATTCAGAACCTGGACATGGAACATAGGTCAGAAACTTATAATAGAATACATTATTACCCGTACCTGCCCTTTTCCCCTATGATCAGCTTAGCGTGTGCTACTAGCTACCCTTTTTCAAAGAGCACTACGTGCGATCGTATATTCATTCCTTCGACGACTCACCGCGGCTCTTCTTGGCAGCAGATCACGCGTTTCATACGAATCCATAGAACCTAGCATTATCAAAGGGTACCTAGGTGCCAGTTTGCGTGTGGGCATTGCAAGGCAAAATTTATCCGCAAGACCGCATCAACAGTCCTTACGCTAGTGAACCTTGCTTTGTTCAATAAAATAGCCTGCCAGTGTGGTCTGTCCTTCTTGCCCATTTGATATATTCACCAACGTTATTCAGAAGTTCCTTTATTTCGTTTCCCTAGCCTCCTCGGATCCTGACGACACCAGAGAATTCGAGCTTTATTTGTTAAAAAGCCACGAATGTTGTGTAACCACCACAATTCCTCTTATTAGTTTAAGGCACTTTAGAATCCGACCACGATGCGCTTTAACGCTGTCGGGCTGAGACCCTGAAGTCTCTAAGTTTGAAAAGTCTCTCTTGGTAAGGCTGTCCTGCCAACGTATGAGCCAATTGGAAGGAATCCAGATTCATTGATGTTCGAGATCATGCATTGCCTTGCAGACATCTGCAGATATGCGCTGTCTTGATGCCTTACATTCACCTTGTATTTGTGCATTGACTTCATATGTACCATGGCGTCTCTTTCGTCTGTTCTGAGCATCGCAAAGTCACCACTGCTCTAACTCAAGCATGCACGAAGAAGCTGAAAAAGCCTTATTGAAGTCCTTACAGTGGTCAGTCTGCAGCACAAGAATCACAAAACCAAACAAATTACTAATGGTCGTTCTAGGCTGCAATCGTCAAAGGAATATTCCGATTTGAAGTTGTGCTGTCAGAATGAGGAGTTTCAGGTTCATACCGCGATTGTCTGTCCTCGTTCCAAGTTTCTCGGAAAAGCTTGCAAGTGGGGAACTGTATGTTGCAATGAGATTGTAAAGAACGTGCTAATTTCTAGCTAGGATGGGAAACTGAAAATTGAGATCGATTTGAAGGACGAAAACTCGATGCTCATCAATCTCATGGTCGACTACCTGTACAAGCTTGATTACGATGACTTGCTCCCGAGCGATTCATCGGCTAGATCCGAGGAAGTGGCGCCTGTAGGACCTGCAGCGTCTCCAGTGGCTCAGAGCATCAAGTTTTTCGAAAACCTTGCGCCCAGGAATCGGAATGCAGGTATAGAGGATGAAGACGCCGCTTCCAACGTGTCTGAACCACTTAGAAGTGACGTGGATGCCGAAGAGACACCCATAGTCGCACCTGTGGAACACCGCGAGCTGACTCGAAAGAACGCGAAGGACCGCAAACCGCGCTTGGGAAGCAACCACAAAGATTTGGACACAGCACGCCTGGCTGTCAACGCACACATGTACGCGTTAGCCGACAAGTATGGCATCGACGATCTGAAGGCTCTAGCCAAATCCAAATTCGAGGCAGCGGCAGTCCAAGACTGGGAAAGCCTTGCATTCGTCTACGCAGCATACCTGGTCTTCAGCACGACGGCCTTGGCGGATTCAGGACTTCGCAGCAGCGTCGTCGAGACGATCAATCAGCATCGCGGACTGATCGAGTACGAAGAAGTCGAGATTCTACTCAACTCGGGCAACGGGATAGCATCGGAACTTATCAGGCTCCTTGTACATGAAGACGAGACCAAGAAGTCACAAGGTTCAGCTGCTTCGTATAAATATTGACCTGAGTTGACTAGCCTAGACATCGTTCGCAAGTCGGTCATTACTTCACGATACTGGACTTTCGACCTGCTAGTCTCCCAGATTTGGTGTAGTGTTAATGCTACAGGATCTTCAATAATGTGCCTGGCTAGAGACACTGGTTCATAGAAATATATCTGAGGCCCTCCACTTCTTCTCAGTGGCAATTCTCCTGCGAACGGACTGAGATATGTTTGAAGGAGGCAAAGCTTGATCACATCTGGAAGAAACTCATGTCTACCACGACAAAGTTCTCTGCAGCATACCGCCCTTCGACACCTCAGAAAGAACCAAAATAAATCTCATTTGCCTCTCTACTGCTTCATATCTGAGAAATCCAAAGAAAAGGGAGCTTTTAAAGCTGGCCAAGCTCGAAACGCACACTTGTATAAAACTTGTATCGCAGATATGCAGGCGGCGGGCATCATCCCCGATTCGGGGGCAATGTCCAAGCGAAATAAAAACACTTTTGCTGGATGCCTTTTCTTCAGTGATGTCCCGTGACAGCTCAGGGCATAATCGTAATATATCAATGGAAAGGTTCCTCTACCCCTATTCCGTTCTGCGTCCTTGAACAGATCTTTTCACACCCATTCTCAACCGTCCGGACGTACTCTGAAGCTTCGTCGATGTGAACGTAGCTGGAGAAACAATGGCTTGATGAGACTTTGATGGTCCAAGACACGTGTCTGCCAGTAACTACATCTCTCGATACAATTCTCTTGCGTAAATCAACTTATCATAGCAGTCGTCAAGTATACATATCTCTAAATAAAACCCTTGAGGGACTAAGGCTTAAATTTAATTATTACCCCGCTGGAAGGAATCGATCTGGTCTTGGAAGTTAAGTTACAAGTATATTCCCCCCATAGTCCGAACGGGATCTCATCAGATGGTCTAGACGTAAGAGGCCCAACGTTGTTGATGGTGCCTAAGCTCTAGGCGTCTGCTCGTTCTCAGAAGACATTCCTAATGCAGATATCTTTGCCCGCGAATAATGTGATGGGTGCCATATGCGCCTCAACGTCTAACAAAACTCAGCAACGCCAACTAAGTTAGCACGAGTGCAGTCTTCCTGTATGACTCTCAGCCCTTCAGAACGAGACTTTGCGTCATGGGATTTAGAGCAATGTGTCGAGGAGCCAGAACGCTCGACAGTTCAGTACTTGCCTGAGAAATTCAACTTTTGACCATTGATTCAACACTCCTCTCAACATGCTCCCTAACTTCGTTTCTAGTTTAAGCTACCTTGCTCCCTTTATCGCGACTTGCACAACGAGGTTAGAAAGCTATCCTTTATGCGGACACGCAAGTTCAGAACAGATCCGACGCACTAGTCACCTTTGAGGCGACGCTGCTCAATTCCAATTAGGAACGATTGGTCTCGGTTTCGGTGGCTTTTTCGAGGCCCTCGACGCTTGTCCGGTTTGTCGTGTCTTACCCGGCTTCTTGTCTTGCTTTGACTCTCCGGGTTTCGAAGAAGCGCTCTCCTCGACCTCTTTGGTATTGCTGCTGTCATTGTCGTGGTCATCGTCGTCATCGTTCGGAATTTCTGAGTTTCTGGACTTGCTTGACTGACCAGTAGGTTCGAACGACTCTTGCTGAGCTTTGTTGGCCGTGGCTGTATGGGACGGCTCTGGTTCGTCTTTCGCCCCTTTATCGAAACCTAATATCAATCAGTAATGCTCGAAAGGATTTTCAGATAACGGCTTGCCGGTGCTAAGGAATTTCTTCCACGACATTGTCTTAACGTCTTCTCGTCCTTCTTCAGGCGCTGTGTCGCCTACTGCCTCTTGCCTTCTTGTTGCACCAGCGAGTCCACCCGCTCGGCTGTCCTTACTCCAGTCGATTGCAACCAACATTTCGGATCTCGCTACGTCTGGGTCACGCATTGGTTCGCTGAATCCCCGGAGCCAACCTTTATCATGATCGAAGGAAGACATATCTCTGGTTCCTAGCAAATGTCAGCACCCCAAGTGAATCTTTCTCTCGAAAGCCAAGTCAACTTACCTGAGCTGAGCTCTCTTGTTCTTTCAATAAAAAGGTCGATTTCTTCGCGGCTCAAGGCCCGCTGAACGATGAATTGCCCTCCCTCCACTTCATAGACTTCGTTAGCTTCCTCAAGGGCCTCTCGGCTTATGAGTTGCGCCGAAAATCTCGTCTTCTCTCTCCGTGGAGCATCTTCTGATGCAGGCATCGCCTGGGGCACCTCAACGTAATTGTCTTCGAAAGAACGATTGTTACTTTTGTCATTTGTGACAGGGGCGGCGGATTTCGCTTCTGCATCTGATGATGGATTAGATTGACTGGTCCCAGTCATATTCCCTGCCCACCGAGCCCTTGATATTCCAAGTTCATTAGCGAAGGAGTCTAAATCGAGTATCGATTCGCCGCCCTCATTAGGGTTTCCGGTCCCGCTTGCAGCAGCACCGTCTATGGATGCAGCGTGATTACATTCGTACCCCTTGTCTCCTATATCACTGTCAGCGGCCAAAGGCCCTTGACTCGAGTCTTCGTCCGTGTCCGGGGCCTCCTCATCATTTTCGAGTGATGTTGGAAGGGTAAATAGCGCCAGATCTTCAAGATGCCGGGCAAGGTGCCTCTCCGCAGTATCATGAGAGATGGACCCCGTGCATAAGGGGCACTGAATAAGGTCTTCGCCGGGTGTGAAATGCTGCGCGATCTCGTGATTATACCACTCTCGGCGACTGGCAAACAATTTGTTGCCATGAGCACAATCTGAGAAGAGACAGACATAGGGCTGCAAGTCAAGGAAGACGTGTTTCCTCCAGGCGTGTGTGGTGGCTGCTTCGATAAAGTAGAAACATAAAGGGCATTGAAATCTACCATCACGTGTACTTGTGACTGGTTTCGCAGGAAATCTGCGAGTTGTATCATCGAACAGTGAAGGAGCATATGAAGTGACTGACGCCGTGTCAGAAGAAAAGTCGATCTCTCGTGAGTTGATGATACCGGGAGCTAGATCTGTGGCTACCGTACCAGATAGTTCACTCCTGTTATCATGATCAACTTCGTCCTGGTCAAGACCTTCAGCCAATTTTTCGTGATGACTTTGAAGGTAGCGGAAATTAGCACGCCGTTGCGTGTTCGCGCGGCCAAGTCTTGCCACAAGGAACTCTGGGGCTTGTGGAAGTAGGTCTCGAACGTGATTCTTATCGAATGGTTCCAAGCTCTGGTCAATCTGCGATCGACCAAGTATCTGATCACGCCGAGAAGGATTTCTGATGACGCTGCTCAAACGGAAGAGGCCCTCTGTACAATCGGCCACATCCAGATAGAGCTCTCTAAGGTACTCCTCATCTAGCTCTTCAGAAGAAGAAATGTCCCTCTTGAGCAGATCAGTCACTTCTTCAACGGTCTGCAACAAGGTTTTCAGCGTTTCGATAACCTCTTCCTTGATGCTCGGCGCATGCCTGAGCCTGTAAGATAGAGACGAGCTACCTGTCTTATGGGCACCCAAATTACCTGAGAACACTCGTAGACGGCCAGCTTCGTCTTCCCAAGCTTGGAGTATAAGCTTCCAGCGGTCGGAACTGGAAGAGCCAGCTTGAGCAAACAACTCTTTGAAGGATGACAGGCATCTTCTCATCAGGTCCGCTATCGTGTTTGTCTCCTTCTCCATCTCACTCAAAAGTATTGCAGTGCGATTTCAGCTCCACTTGGGACCGCATTCCGGGAGCCTCTTGGACTTTTTGCTCTCCTCATAGCAGATGTCGAAATTCATCAATCAGGCTGAGACAACGTGCCTTCGTAGCTAACGTAAGCCCATTGGCTTAGAGTGTTCTATGCTGCACGACCCCACTATCGTGGCCCCGCATTTCAAGCCGAATCCAAGCAATGTGACAAAGATGAACACTCAAATAGAGTATGTTGCTGATGACTGTCGCAAAGAAATTTAGTGAGAGGGTACCAAGTCACACTCCGTACCCGAGAGGGTCACTTCGCCACAAAATTTTCACTAAGCTTTAGAGCCCGTACCTTAGCCCCTCATCCCCCCGAGAGGAGCAAATGGAGGCAGCAGGATTGATATTGGCGGTTCTGCCACTCTTAATCAAGGGTTTGACAAATCTCGCGCAGGCGGCGGGGACGTTCGACAAGTTACGGACACCTAGCAAAGAATATGGACGATACGCACGCCGCTTGAGGCGGGAACTCTCCACATATCGCGACACAATCACAGAACTGCTTGAAGGGATCGTCAATGATGATGACGATCTCAAAAACATGATGCTCGACTTTTCAAACCCTTTGTGGAGCCAATACGATGCTACGCTACGGAAGAGGCTAAATCAATCGTATGAAATCTTCCTCGACACAATCGAGGAGATCGAAGAAGAGCTTCAGATCCTCGTAAAGAAATTGAAGCTGAAACCTCATTTGCATGACAACGATGCTGACCTTCCCGAGGAATTCTGGTCGAAAGAAGTGCAGAGGTTCAAAATGGCTTTCAATGCTGACGCCTACAAAGAGCTTTACCAACATATTCAGGGTCTCAATATTTTCCTACAGAATACAACTCAACAAAGCCTTAGGATTGCCGAGCAACGGGACAAGCGACGGAAACCAAGTACAAAGCACACCGCTCGTTTCCGTAAAATGCGAGAGCACGCAAAGGACATGCACCAGTCTCTTACCAGCCAGTCGGGGTGGAAATGTACATGTGGACACAGCGTCATGTTGAGAATGAGGCTCAAGTCTAGGGAAGAAGATATTTTTCTTCACCCATGGCGAATTGGAGTCAGTCAGCCACAAATCAAGGGCAGTGATCCACGTATGCACCACATACTTGAATTGCAAGTTGAGGAACGAGGTGATAGTGCTGCTATACAAGCGGCTCAAAGCACCCTGACCACGTCAGTGATGACGGTACGCTCGAACGTCAAGAAGTCCATTGCATGGCAACTCCCAGACGACAAGACCACTTGCCAAATGATTCAGATGAACGTCAACAAACCAGTAGACTTGCGCATCGAAAACTTGTGCTCAACGCTTATTTCTCGACAGGCAGGAAGTAATGACCTCGGCTACATCGAGACCAAGAACGACACTTTCAGGTGCAGAGTCACATACCAGAAAGCCGAACACAACGATGTTTCCAAAACACTAGCTGGACTCCTTCGGCAAAATGCAGCCTCTAGTACAATATCTAATGTCGTCTTTTCTCGGCGTGAGCGACTAGCTGCGGCTGCTACGCTGGCACTATCTGCCCTCTTCCTCGATGGTTCCTGGCTGAAGCCAGTCTTCACCGGTGAGGACGTGCTTCTTATCAAATATGCGGACAACACACAGCAGCAATTGAGCACTCACAACGCCATAGACGAGCTTGCGTTTTCTTGGGCAGTCTGCAAGACCCCTTCCGTTGACCGCAAAATCGAGGAGAAATGCTCAAGATTGAGGATGCATCGTAAGACAGCTGTGCTGTTTGCCTTGGCTATGGCCCTGATCGAGCTGTCTTTGGGAGAACCATTCGAGCAAATGAAGACTGATGACGAGCGAGGTGAAGATTTTGTGACTGGCAATACCGTTGCCGCCACTCGACTACTGCCTCGCGTCCAGGACGCCAGCGGGTTTGAGTACCAGGAGGTGGTGCGAAAGTGCCTCGACTGCCCCTTTGACATACGCGAGCCTTCGATGGATAACGAAGCTTTCCTTGGAGTCTACTATGAAGAGATTGCTCGGCCTTTGATCAAGAATTATGAGCTATTTGTTGGCTTGAAGTAACCACTCGTTGGCGGAAACGCGTCCTACACGCATTGGCTAAAATGCGTGTTTCACAGCAGAGGGCCAGCATATTCACGAGTTGCCCTGCTGTTTGGAGTAATGTGCCCATACTCTTCTCTACGCCCTTACACGATGCACCGTCACCTCTCAGACAACCTTCTGAACAATTTGTGCCGACTCGACTGCAGTCCTTGTCCAGCTGGCCCGGCAAAGCCTTCCTTCACCGTCTGGTCCACCATACTTATTTTCCGGCACCCACGCTTCACTGTTCACACAGTTTCGGCACCAAAGCACAGAATCCGGGTCGTACTGCTCTTTGATGCCTCTCAGCCTAGGGTAGTTCTCACCGAAGTAGGTATACTGCCAATTCGGATCATTAGGATCACCTTCGTTGAAATAAGCCCCGCTGTCTGGCGCTAGTGCTTTGAGCTGCGGCACGATATCGTAAGTCATTCGATCGTATTTCGCTTGCTGCTGCTGGAAAGTCGCATTGTCGGAAAAGGCATTCATAGCAATGGTGTGGACGACCGCGTCACGCCATGCCGGATTGAGTGAGACGTTGAGATTTCGATTTGCCGAGTTTGCGATGAAAAGCCCTTCGATGGCGAGGGATACAGTTGACAAGTTTTGCAAAGTGGAGCGTAGAAAGGAAATGTCAGAGGTGAGGGAATGTTCTGTAAGCAGGCGTGATCCAAGTACGCCACCTCCGACGGCAACAGCTTCGTAGCCAACAGTCGAATTCCACGAAGCGAAGAAGGATGGAAAGTAGTCCGCGGTTGTACTGAAGTTGACAGTCTTGTTCAAAGGTGCGAGATGTTCTTTGATCGGTTCAAATAAGTCGTCAACAGTGCCATTTGGCACATCAAAGACAAAGAGCCTCCCAGCAAGAGTGAATCTGCCAAGTGAAACATCAGCAAACGCGCCTCCGGTACCCGGAACCAGAAAGAAATAGCCGGACAGCCCGCCCGCTTTGAGTCGAGGAAGATCAGACCAGAAGTATGTTGCTGCGTCCCACCAGTCATCGACATCGTTCGGATCTGTTGGCGCCATGTAAAATGTCAGGCTCTCTGCGGTAGGTGAAGGGTAAGCTTTCATCACTACCTCAGTGACAACACCAAAAGTTCCTCCACCTCCACCGCGAATTGCCCAAAAGAGATCAGGGTGAAGACACTCATTGGCGGTAACGAGGTTCCCATCAGGGGTGACCACGGTCACCTGCAAGACATTATCCACGCCCATGCCATAAGTGCTCGATAGGGGACCATGACCTCCTCCAGTAAACCAGCCCACGATACCAACATCCTGTGCGGAGCCGGCAACTACAATGGCATTATATTCGTTAGCTGCTTCGTAGACGTCGCGGACTCGAGCTCCAGCAGCAATACTAAACGCCATCTGCGTCTGGTTCGTCGAGCACGACTCTGGCTGGAAGTTCTGGTGGTACTCAATACCTTGCATATTATGCGTCCAAACACTTTTCGGAACGATGAAGCGTCAGTTGGTGTTCCAGCAGGAAACGTCTGGCTACTTACGAGATACTTCCAAAGGCCGTACTTCGACCGGCGAACGAATGACCCGTGCTTTTCACGTTCACACGGATATTGTTTTGCTTTGCAAACTTGAAGACTTCTTGTATGTGAGTTGCATTTGTCGCGTTCAGCGCATAGTCGGGGTATCCACCAAGGTGACAACCATTGGCACCAGCATCAGGAATCCCGTTGGCACTGGTCCCATTCGGATAGATCGGAGGACACGGATTGCCGGCCCATTGAGGCCAGCCAACGCTGATCGGGTCTTCGGCGTGGAATGTTGACATGCGCCAGTTCGCGAGGACGTACTGGCACGCCGTCTCGTTGTAGTCCGGCTGGTCAGTGTAGCAAACCGAGCCTGGAGGAACGCCTCGGATGAGCCTACCTTCAACTGTTTGGTTGAGGGCAGCGAACTGGCTTTCTGATGGCCAGCATGCATCGCCTGGAACCTGTGGATGAACATTAGAGAGAAAAAAGCGAAGCTGCTCATTTCAAAGAACGAACACATTTGCAGTCGCCGTCAGACGTTGCTGATGCTAGCTCACTCGCGCTTGCAAGGAGAAGAGTCAAGAATGTGTTTCGAAAACGCATTCTGAGAAAAAAACTAAAGGTACCCGAGTGATGGGAAAATATTTCTGTTACATCTCCGGCTGACCGCATGGTTGATATAAGTACTCGGTACTCTCCCATAAGCTCTCTAGCTCAGCTAACCACGCGTCCCTTCTCGGCTGGCATTCTTGGACTTTGCTGGCTTCGTACATTGCCGCGTAAGTACCTACACTGGGAGGACGTATTCGGATCATGCAGTCTCCATAGTTGCGGGTAGTCCGTCAGGCATCCGTCAATCACTGCGCCGCAGTCAGACTGTTCGGGCGTGCTTGGGTATGATGTAGATTGGTGATTGCAACAAACTCGTTTAACTGATCGAACGATCGCGACTCACTCAGGCACGTTCTACTACACGAAGTCATGGGAAAATGGTTCGGATAGAAGAAGGCTAGCAACGTACAGCCAATGAGATTCAAGTGATGCCCTGGGCTAGGGCACGTGTGTCAAGGCAACTATTTCGCATATTGGACCTGAAATTGACATAGCGTATTCGTACTTGATTCCGCTAGCATCGGATGCCTGACCCTGCGCGTGTAGGGCTCAGATTGTAGCCCCAAACAAAACGTCAACCGAGGACGATCTTCACCCTAAACAACTGACCGTGATCTCCGCAAGACCATTCCACCAAGTACAGCTTCAGAGAAAATCTGCACAAGGATATTAAGTAGACTCAAAAACCCTTTGCACCCATTAAGGTACCTGATTCGTTTCCACGAGGAGAATGCAGACACTTCTAGGCAATTGACTCCATTGCTGCAAGTTCTGCACACATTCTGCAAACATTCTCAGATGCCATTCCTATTCTCCCCACAAAGACAAGGTGTCCAGATCCAGCCTACCTATTATACAACTGTGAAGAAAGTCTCAAATTGGGGTTGTACATTCAATTCAATATTTCATTCTTCAAGCTTTGGCTTCTTCCGAACCAAGCTTGCAGAGAGCGTCGTCGCATTAGCTTCATCGCTGCTTCCGACAGTTTCTGGAGCGTTGCCTTGAACGGAAACAATGGTGGAAGAGTTGTCAGTGGAGGATGCTGCCTCTGGCGCGCCATTGTTAATGTTATCAGCAGTCCGCTTCTTCCGTTTGACCCCATTTAGTACATTGATCTGTGGCGGTTCACCACCATTGCTGCGTTCTCGTCGACTTTGATCCCCTCCGCCATGCTGTGCATGGGAAGTTGGCTGTGAACTGCCAACAACGTCCACTCCGAAGGTGGCAATCCCAGATAGTTCCTTTACCTTTTCGATCCATTGACGAGTACTACTTGCGGCGTTCTTGAGGCCCTCGAAGTCCGTTGAGTTCACCAGGAGATCGGACAGCTCAAGGTATTGCTCAGCCGTTAATGAGACTTTAGTCGGGGCAGCAGACGGCGGAAGGCGTACATCTGTAGGCTTGATATAGCCACTAGCAGTCGCAGGCTCGGTGTTTTGACTATCTTGGCCAGGCGCACCTCCCGAAAGTTTGACAGCTCGCGAGGGGTCCAGGCAAATCCAGATGAAGCCCACCAGGCGGCCAGCACCACACTCTTGTCTGTATTCCATGGTTTCCCAGAACTGCTGTATAGACCTTATGTCTCTCCATTGGCCATTATCGTCGATTCCGGCATTGTCCAAGTCATTGCAATATCGAGCCTTTGGGTCGTCTGGTAGCCGAGGGATCATGCATCGAACTGGCAGAGCCTTCTCGTCGTTGACTTCGCTTTGATTGGTAAGATGAGTGCTCGGATATGAATTATGCCATCTCGAAGTCTCTCCACGTGCTTGTTGAGCTGACTGTGGAAAGAACGAGCGAACAACTTCCGAGCGATCACATCTAGGCACAATCACATATGCTTCGGGTGTGACTGTAGCGTTCTGCATATGCTGCTTCGATCCAAGAACCGAGTTGCCCTCTGGGTTGTCCACAAACTCGGAATATTTCGCTGGTTGGTCATTGACCGTGCTCACAGTCCAGTCCTTCTGGACCAGACGGTCAAGGAGGCGACACCACCATTTGATAAGTTGTCGGTCATCCAAAACATGCTTGGACGGATTGTCAACACTGCCAGGAAAGAGGTACTGGTTCTGAGACCTAGCAAATAGAGAGAGCACAAGCTTGTCTTTTCTTGGTGCTGGAGATGCCGTCGGGTTTTTGACAGGGTCGACCGGGTTGCGATCAGCCTCGTGCTGTGGGGTGCTTGGCGCGTTTTCTCGGTGTTCTGCTGCGCGGATTGCTTCTGGCGTTCTAGATGACAGGGCCTGGTTCACCAACCATTCCAAAAAAGTGGAAATCACGGATTGAATGATGGACGCTTGCCCATGCTCGGATGTTTCTGCTCGAGGCAGCACTCCTGTTGAATCAGCCTTTGACACGAAAACTGTCGTAAGAGAGCTTGTCGTGATAATCAAAACTTCAATGCCGAGCACAAGCACACAGTCCTGCTGCGCATCCCCAGCTCGGTTTTCATCAGGTGCAGCACTTTCTTGAGCTATTGTCGTAGGCAAAGTGCATGGTTGTGAGACGGCTAGAAAATGCGACTCGCATGTCGTAGCATGGTCTTGACCACCAGGAGGTGTAGCGAAAATTGGGTCAGCAGGCGTGGGAGGTGTGGAGACGTGGTACAAGCGTAATTTTGTGCTAACGCGCAAAGCATTGGAGAGCAATTCGGGAAAATCCCTAAACCCAGACATGACCTACACTTTATCAAAGCTAAAATGTTAAGACCAAGTGTGAGGCTCGCTACGCAAAATATGCGTCGCGCAATAAAGCGGCTGATAGATGGAATATCTACAGAGTGGGCTAGCAACTTTAAGCACGTCAACACTCCAGGCAGAGCTAAGCCCGAAGGGGCGGTCCAAACCGCCAATCTCTCAGGTTCTAGCCACAGTCAAGTCTTCCCCATAAATTTTTGAGGCGCAGCTCGTTCTGGGGAGGCGGGCACGTGAAAGAATGAGAGGCGGCCGTGAAATTCGCAACCTTGAATGAATTTAAGCTCGCGAAGCGATGGCTCTGGCTCTGAACCGAAGGAGCGTGGGGAGGTCAAGCAACTGGCAAAGTTAAAAGAACTCTCATACCACCAATGCAGTGCATGCTCGCTTCGAGGGCGATCGACGCCCCTAAACACTATCCGCTCCACGCCATTCCAAGAAAGTCCTTGGTATCTCCTTTTTGTGGAATTTTGTGGGACTCCCTAGACCTTTCTCACCGCTTGGCGACCACAGGTCTGGTACCGGGTGTACCGGAAAGCCGAGAAAGATCACCGCAAGGTTCGCAAGCGAGACAGCTTCGGTGCTCACGTTTATGGATCCACGTGAATCCGTTCGTCGCATGACAACAGATCTGGTTTGTCCAAGTCCTTTCGTTCAAGCGCGGTGACCACGATAGCGGGTGCCGCTGTATTTAAACGGTCTCCGCTATTCGGTACTTTTGCATGGACATCCATAAGGCTGTATATGAGCTAGCCGGTTCAGATGTTCGGTAGACACGTCCGAAAGCTGCCTTGAGGTCGTCATATTCTCAAGAGAATCGACAGACTGCATGTTTTGACTTTTCTGCATACTGTCCATCCTCCTCTATTTAAGTGACGTGCCCAACTTTGCCCATTGCCTTGCCACGCACAGTCAGAAATTATTGTACAAATCCCTTGCAAGTATTTGCGTGGCTCCAGATCTCATGGACAAAGTTACAAACAACCTGGACATCTCCAAAGAGGCAACACTTGATGTTGAGCTCAAAATAGGAAAGGACGGAGACAAAACCTCTCTAACGGCCTCTACAAGCTCGTCCAAGATTTCGCCGAATCAAATGCCATCTACAAAGAGGTCGCGCCTTTCATCGAGCGAAGCAGGATCTCAAAGCATGTCGAAGAAAAAGAAGACGGCAGTACAAGGTAAGTTACTCAGCTTGCAAGCCCAGATGTTGCCGCCTTCGCTCGGGCCGTCTCTCATAGGGCTGACCTGACTGCAGGCTCAAATGAAGAACCCAAGTCAGGTTCTGGGAGCACTCCCGAACAGAACGACTGTCTTTTACTCGACTACCAGCATCAGCTTTGTCGGCTCGAAAGTCTGAATCGTCGAAGCTCCCGGAAGACCAGAAAGCCACGGTAACATGGGCCACAAATACGGGCAGACCTCGGAACGCGCTGAGCACCGTCTCCAAAAGGAAGACAAGACATTTTGATCTCATTGAATGAGAAATTTTCCGAAACTCGTTCTATGGTTTACATATGTCGCACGGCATGCAACGGTGCAGACAGGACAAAATAACGCAACCGAGGTGTGGATGCAGGCGATTTTATCCCAACGGCGAGGATATCATTTCCCGAGTCTGACCGTTAAGCGATCGTGGCGTGGCAGGGATCAAGAGCTCGGTTATGCAGCTGGACCCTGCAAGTGGACGGTCTCCAAACTCCGTCAAAGCTTCTAAAGTGGAGTGGGACGCTAACGCGGACTTTCGACTCCCTGATTGACTGCATGCTACGATCAGAGGTGCTTTACCATCTCGCTTGACCACGATGCGGCATAACCGAGAACACAGCGACAAAGTCAGAAAGGTGTTTCCACCATCTTCGCTACACTCGCACCATGGGTTCCTACCACACCTTAAGCAGTCGCTAGAGGTGCAGATTGGGAAATCCGGCAGCTCGGTTGTAGTAGTTGGCCCTCGATAGGCCCATCATCTCCAGTAAGAGATCTTCATATACTTAACCCGCGGCTTGATTGGCTGTTTCCCCCTATTCCTTCACGAATCGGGTCCTGCATTGAATTCACCTCTAGATCTACATGACTTGTGTCAAAGCCTCGCGCTGATCCTTGCCTGCCTCTCCGTCGTCAACATCGCTGAGCTTTTTCATCCGAACGACACCACGCTTCGACAAACCTGCATGTGCACGTGCATGTGCAAGGTAATGCTTCTTCATTGCGGCTCACGTCGGGTTTGTAGAATTCCGTCACTGGAATTGCCGAATATAGAACACGCTACCATCCAGGAAACCTTGACTATCCTTGTTTTGACTCATGCTCAACGACCGGGGAAAACACATGTATTTGTGAGTTGGCCCTGTTGTTAAGAAATGACAGGTCTGGGTAGCAAGATTGGAGACTGAAGGATCGTCGCTTACACCGCTTCGCTTCACTTGATTGTCACTTTGCCCATGACGGTTTCTTGGCCTCGCTCACCGTATGTGCCAGCAGCAGCTCGCTTGACTGCGTTGATCATATTTCGGTCCCATTCATCACGTGTCTTGATGACAGCTTCAACCCAACTCAGCTGTAGATCCCAAAAGTCTCGCTTAAACGCCTCGTAAATACCAGGAACTGCGGTCTTTTCGGCCTCCAATAGCTGCACGGTGAAGTTGACGGCTTTCCAGTTAGGTTTGATCGATTCGTTGAAGACGTCAAGGTTTTGCTTCTGGAAAAATTCAAAGGCAGGCAGCACATCGTCTCTGAACCTGGCTGAGAAGGGGTCTTGTCTACGAAATTTAACGCCTCGGTTACGTGTGATTGAGGTCAAATATCCAATGAGCAGGTTATCGGCGATTTCCGTGATGAGGATGTCCTGCAGCGAAGGATGAAGCACAGCATGGTAGTCGCCGATGTAGTCGTCAAACGTGCTGATCATCTGTTCCATAGCCCTTTCCTGGTACCATTTGCTCGGAATGAATAGATCGCTCATGATCGTTTTAAAATCAACCATGAAGATAAGTCTTACAAAGGCTGCCATAGCATGGGTGGCTAGATCGACGTAGCCGTCCCGAAGAGCTTCAACCTCGGTTGCGGCATTCGTCGACTGAAAGCGTGCGGACGGTGGCGTCTCTAAGTTGAAGAAGTGGTCTCGGAAGCGAGTCAAGTACCCAGCCTGTGCGGTGAAATCGTTCACCATCTCGGGAGAGTCATCCACGCAGGCAATTTGATCGTTGGCGATGGCAAGCAGATGCTCTTGTAAAGGCTGCATGGTTTCAATGAGGTCCGGAGAGGCATTTTTATATTTGTCGGCCTCATCGGAGATCAGCTTCTCCCATTGCTGCTGTCTCGACTTCAAAGCAGTACACATGGACAACATGACGCCCTCCACCACATCTTCCCGCTTCGAGTTTCCGGCTAGGTCAGTCTGCTCGTGTAACATTCGCCACATGTCACCGAGTGTCTTGGTTCTGAAATGACCACCAGCGTCCTGTTCGATGGCATCGGTCGATCTTGACATGAAATTCTTGCTATCAGTAGCATGCATTCTCTCCATCCACTGGGTCAAGGCCTTGGTGATGAGATTCCTGTATTCACGAACTAAATCGCCCTCTCGGTTGTCCAGCACATGCGGTTTCAAGTCTTCTTTCGGAATACGTAATTTGGCCATTCTTTCATAGTAGGGGCCAATGTAATGAACAATGCCCAGCATCATCGGCGGTGAAATATCCTGCGAGTCTGCGTAGGACAGCAAAAACTCTCGCATTGTCTTATGATAGATGGCAACATATGTCTTGAGGATCTTTGACTTTCGAGGAAATAGCTTCTGCATTCCCAACTTGACGGCATTCAGATCATTGAAGAAGAACTTTGTGAGCTTTACGAGCTTCTCCGGGTCTTCTGCGAAATCCTCCTGAATATCCTGAAATTTCTGTTGCACCCCAAGCTCTATTACCTTGAGGAACTTCTCTTTGTACCCACGGATACTCTTCGGACCGATGGTGAAGGAGGTAAACTTGCTGACCAGGTCTTGGTGATCTTTCTGCGCATCCAGCAGAGCTCGTACCCGTTCGTCGTTCTTTTCTTCCGCGTGCAGGACAATGGCCAGTCGTACAACCAGACCATCGTTACCTGCCTGCACCAGATTCAGAATGTCCATGCAAATGGCACCAATGTGGTTATCGAAGCTCTCGATCGCACGGTCAAGAGGGGCAAACCAATCCTCCAGGGTGTGTCTCAGGCTCTCGTCTTTGGTTCTGGTGATCTGGTCAAGAGCCTCGTCGCGGAAATCTCGTAGTTTGGTGATCTTCATATGGGCCTCTAACAGATTCGGTTGCTGCTGTTCGTTGCGCTCATCAGCTTCCAACAAACCCAGCACCTCATTGCAGTCTCTTTCAAAGCTGTCCAACCCGGCTTGCATAGCTCTTGTGGCTTCGAAGTTCCGATGAACTCGGGCGAGGTAATCGATCTGAGGGAAATCCTTACGGATTGACTGTGCCTGCTCGCAGAGGTCATGGATACTCTTCATCTCCTCCTTGATCTGGCCGACCAGTTTCTGCCCCTCTGCCAGCGTGGACAAACCATTCTGGGTGGTTTCGAGGTGCTGGCTGAGACCTTCACGTAGTCGAGCGTCGACGTCTCCTTTTTTTCTCGCTATGTCGGCCTTGAGATTTGTGAGTTTCTCAAGATCATCTGGCGTGCGCAGCAGATCCGAAATTCGGGGGACCGCAACGCCTCCATCAGCAGAAACCGCCATCTAGTCGACGCTGAAGGCAGTAAATGCGGTAGAGGCGGCCACGACAGGCCAACCCATTTGACCACGACGTGCCCCAAGCAGGTGCAACCCTCTTCGCTTGCCGACAATGTCGTACCTGCTGTATTGCACACAAAGTTGTGCAACGCTCCCAAATTGGCAGGCGCGGCCTGTACCCGCGTCCCCGATACAATATTCGGTATATGTTTGCTCTGTTTGACAGCTGCACGCGCTCTGCTCACAAGTCGTTCGAGGAAGCGTTTCACCCCTGACAAACCCATGCAGATGGCATTACCTACTCTAAATCGACCATTCTGCCTGGCCCGTTTATGAACATCTAATCACAAGTGAGACCTGCACGAGTCTTGACAAGCTGACAAACGCAATAGTTAGATAGACCTGGATCGAAATTTTCACAGCTTTGAAAGTCAATTCATTTTGTTTGATCAAGAGGCCGATCGCTCCAGGCCTGTTTTTGTCTTCGTAGGTTCTTCAAACTTGAAGTTGGGATACTGGTCATCGAGATCCAGCTCTCCATTCAACAGTTTCCTCAGGTTCATTCTGGTGCTATGTCTAATATTCGGAGTTCCCGCCTTCTTCCTCACCCCTACCTTTCCCCTGTCTCCATCAATGTCGCTGTCTCCCTCTGCTGAGCCTTCTCTTCGATATGAGTCGAACAGTGTCGGTAGAATACCGAGGCACTTCGGGGGCGGACCATGATCTGCAATCCTGCCTTCACACCACTCACGAAGCATAATGTCCATGGGCCCATCGAGTCGCTCGAGTGCGAGGTCGAGAAGCATACGACGTGCAGCATGTTGTGACACCGCATACGCGAATGTGCACGTCTGCTCAAGGGCAAAGCCTGTCACACGGGCATGACTTGGATACGCATTCAAGCGCATGCCGTTCGGATCTCCATAGATCCGGAGCCAATGAAGGTCAGGCACCGTCTCGTCCTTCGAATGCACAACATGCGGTCGCTCGACGTCAATGCCCACTCCACAATTGCCAAGCAAAAGCACATCCCACCCTGATCCATAGGGTGAATTACTCACCGCATCAGGTTGTGTACTAATCGAAATGCTCTCAAACTCCATTTTTGGACTGTCCTTTTTGGTCCTGGCCAAGACCGCTCTCGTCGTCCTCGCAAACTGCTCCAGCTGCACATGCAAACGCACGTCCCAGTCGACATCGTCTTCCAGCACGAGGGCTGTAGCCAGGTCGTCCTGAATCACTCGTGCAATGAAATTCATATGAGCACGCCAGCAGCCCAGCACGCCGCCCGTTACAGGTTTTGCTGCCTTAAATTTCTGTGGCAGAGACTTGTTCGAAATCGTCGACGGATCAACACCATCGATGAATTCAACATCGAAGCCCGTAACTTTCGAGGCAAGCAATATCCCATCTCGTTTGTCTGTTCTTGACACAAGGTTAATTGCAAACACTTTTTGAAACCCCAGCGTTGAATTAAAGACGGCGCTGGAGACGTCGTCCTCATGCGACACTCCACCGGCACCCTGCAATGTCTTTCCAGTGTACTGCGGCCGTCCTAAAACTGCCCGCAAGGTGTACGCAGCCGCCGAGGTCGAGCTACCAAGAGACGACCCCGGATTCCGGGCTGCAGCAACTTGCCATACGAGGAAAGCGACGCCAACAAAAACAGCAAACAACAGAATGCGGGATTTGGATATCCGCCCCAGCATGTTGAGAAGATGTCATCCGCAAAACTCTGCGTGTATGTGAACAATGTATTTCAAACCCTGGCTTCCTGTGGCGACCATGACTCTCCTCGACTGATAGCATCAGCTTGTCATCGTAGCTGATAAGCTACTTTTGTACGTAAACGCAGCCATGTCTGTTTTCCAAAGCGTGATGTGACTCGCCGGGCTTCCTCTTTCAAAGGATACACAGCCTCTCTTGAGCAGGCGTGCAATAATGCATGAGAGTTAACCTACGAAGGCCGGGAAGCTTACTGAGGTACATGGCTATCTCGGAGCCAAGCGGGCCGTATCGGGCAGCACATGACCAAACTGAGGCTACCAAAAAAAGGTCTCGATTCCTTGGAAGGTCTTGGCGTCGCACCGGAAAAGAGCGACCTACTTATCTCACTGGCGGAATTATTGGCCGCACTCTCGCGGATCTACAACGCGCACGAACGCGCTTGTCCTGATATCTGGGTCGTCAGTGGTCGTCTACAGACGTATGTACAATCACGAAATCATATAAAAGGCGGAGGAGAAAAAAAATTTCACGCATTGCGTTTCGAGGTAGAGAGAATGCAACAGCTAGATCAACAAGAAGAATGGCATTACTTTTTACTTCGTTTTTCCCCGTTGAGTACGAATGTGCGTGTCCAGGGGAGCATCTCTAATTTGGGGGGTATTTTCGAATTCGCTGTATAGCCCCCAACCAAAGTCTGACAAAGCCCAAACCTCAGGTGCTTATCTGCGTCGTACTTGAACTTTCCTGCTAACTCTAGCGGGCTCACGTTTCCTGATAATACCCTTTCGTCCGCTGCTCAGCCTCTCGCAGTATGGCGTCGATATCGACTCCTTCACGAGGGACCAGTCGGACCTTGAAATCCCGCGGAATCGCCACCAGGGCAGTCTTGAACTGGTTGTAGTCGACATAGTCGGTGTTCGGCGGCTCCGTGTCACTGGCGACGATCTTGTAGCACGACAGGATGCGGATTAAAGCAGTATAGATCAGTCTGCTGGCGATGTATTGGCCGGAGCAGGCGCGGCTGCCGGCGCCGAAGGAGAAGTGCTGGATGCCCTGAGACGCTTTCTCTTCCGGTGGTGCTTTGGTGGTTTGTGATGTCGGGGTGCAGGCCGAGTCGTCGGTGAGCCAGCGTTCGGGGTTGAAGGTGCCTCCGTCGGGGCCGAAGTGGTCGACGTCGTGGTTGGCGGCCTGCGCATTGATGAGGATCATGGTCTTGGCTGGGATGATGGCACCGTCCCACTCAATGTCGGTGACTGTTTTGCGGGGCAGCGACATGGCTGAGACGGTGTAGTAGCGCCCGGCTTCTTTAACGATCGCGTTAACGTACGGGACAGTCTCCTGCTTAAAGCTGTCGAGCCAGATCTCCGATGTGCCGTTCGGATAGTGTCGTTGGATGTCGGCGAATGCGCGGTCTTGGAACGCTTGCCCTTCGCGTGTCGCTAGCGATCCGATGCATGATGTCAACGTGCCGGGGATGGTCTCAAACCCACCCGAAACAAGTGAGAGGCAGATCGAGGACACTTCTACACCCGTGAGTTTTGTTTCTTCGTCCTTGAGGATTGCAGATGAAATGCAGGGCTTGTCTGTGCCTTGCTTGATCATAGCTCGAACTTTGTCGAGCAGAAAGTCGAGGTACTTGTCTCGCCGAGCTCGTAATTCTTTAGACCTGAGATTCTTCTCGTTATTGGGAAGGTATCGAAGTATCGGCACGTAGTCCTGGTAGTTTTCTGACGCGGACCGCAACAGTGAAATAGCAGATCCCACCTCCAAGATCTCACGCAGTAGTGTGTCGTAAGCGCTATCCATGCGGATTCCATAGCACAAGGTCAAAGTCGTGTTTAGCGCATATCGCTGAATGAAAGGCCGGACACCAATTTCAAGCGCACCGTTTTTACTGTACCCACAGAAATCTCGGACAATGCAATATGACTCGAGATCGAACATGTCAGAGTAAGTCCTGATGGCAGGCCTACCCAGAGCCTGCCCGGAAGCTTTTCTCTTGTTCTTCGTCGAGTCGTCCCAAGGACTGGTGCCGATTGTGAAGCCTTGCGTTGACGAAATGACGCCATGGAATGTGTACAATTTTGGACGATCGATCACGGCCGATTGGTGTCCCACAAGCATTCGTTTCACATCGTCGAATGAATTGACCACCACGGCTCTGGTGTTCCCTAGCCTGATTTGAAATACGGACAATCGGTACTGTCGCCACCAGGCTTCACACGTTGTGGCGTGGTCTTCACCTAGCTTGAACAAGTGACCGAAGACAGGAACAGCCCCAGGTATCTCTGGTATGCCTTTGATGAATGGGATATCTGTCCGAGTAAGGTACTAAACCTGAAGTCAGCCAATGGCAGGCAGGGAGAAGGCAGCGCACGAACCCATCGTCCCAAGAGAAGCAGGCATAGTGCGACTGTGAGGGCTGCAACCACGGGGTTTTGTTGAAGGTAACCAGTAAAAACCTGAAAATGGCTGGTCGGACTTTGAGAGGTCATGGTCTACTCGTTGGGCCAAATTACGCCAGCAGATGATTGCGGTCGGATGGAAGGAGTTGTATTTGGTTACTCCAGTCTGCTGCGAGGGTTATTGAAAGCACAACACGAATGCACAACGATTGCTGCTTCTGTTTTATACGAGCTCGTGCCTCATATATCCAGAGGTGGATTGCGGACGTGAGCGGAGGGCACGACGGAGAAATGCGTAAAATGGCCCTGCTCACAAAACTTATTTCCGGGCGCTACGACATAGAATAACGAACCACAAAAACCGCGCACAAACTTGAAGGTCACAAAGTCGGAATTATAGCAAGACTGTAATTTCTGAGACATGACTGATCTCCACACTGCAGACCTGTTTTCGGTCAAAGGAAGGATTGCCCTTGTGACAGGCGGGAGTAGTGGTATAGGTTTCATGATAGCGAGGGTAAGGTCACCAAGCGCGTGGGCGACCGACCACTGTTAAAATAATTGCAGGCTCTCGTTCAAAATGGAGCAAAAACGTATATTGTAGCACTTCCAACGGATGACATCGCAAATGCGGTGGACGAGCTGAACAAGGTCGGCGCCAGAGAGGGAGGCACAGCAATTGGGTGAGCGGTAAAATAGCATACGTGTATGCTACTAGCGCAATAGATGCTAATCCACAGACCAGCTTCGAAGGCGATGTGTCGACCAAAGAGGGGGTTTCTTCAATCGCCGAGTTTGTTAGCCAGAGAGAGCAATATCTTGATATACTCATCTCAAATGCCGGAATAAGAAGGGATCCTCCAAAAATGTGTAACGTCAAGACGGCTTCACTCGACCAGCTTCAGCAATCACTCTGGTCCTCTGTTCACTCGGATTGGGACGATACATTTCGAATAAACGTGACAGCACATTATTTCTTGTCGGTCGCTTGCTTGAAAATGCTGGTTGCCGCCAGTGAGCTCGACATCGGCGGAGGCAGGAAAGGCCGGGATGAAGGTCGTGGCGTGATGATCATCACAAGCAGTTGTGCTTCAATGCATAATTGTACAAATATCGACCTGACAAGTTATGCAGCTAGCAAAGCCGCTATTGATCACCTAGTAAAGCTACTGGCCAGCAAATATGCTCCGTGGTATGTACGTGTGAATTCGATTAACCCTGGATTTGTTCCCAGCAAGATGAACCCGGTGGCAGCAAACGACAACCAGTTTGGAGAATTGTTCAAAGCGATGCCTGCTGCACGAATTGGTCGGGTTCAAGACATCGCAGGCGCGATACTCTTCATGTGCAGCGAAGCCGGGTCGTATATGGATGGGCACTGCTTGTGTATCGATGGTGGTCGAATTTTGCTCGCCAACGGACAGTAGTACTGAGAGCAGCAATCCAGGAGAGATCATCCTACATCTCACGAGTGATTCAACAGGTTTTCGGCTGTCGGCCATATAAAGCAAGTGACTGCCCCGAAGGTTAAAATCAAAGCGTTCCCTCCTCGTTCAACGCTCATTTCGAAGGACACTAGCTCGAGTTCCCGATGGCGGCATCAAATGAGCAGCCGCTGGACTCGCTTGACGGCTCCTGGGCCCTGGACTACTTGCTGGTTGAACACTGCTTCCACGTGTTTGCACACCACGCCTAGTCTTCAATGCACCCATTTCCTCCTGGAGTTTCTTGATGACGGCGTTGCGATTTTTGACTTCGAGTCTAAATCGTTCAGCCATTTCCATGAACCGATTCAGGCTGATCTCGTAATTCATTGCCTTTAGAGACCGCTTACTGTCACCTGCGGCGATTGTCAATCTCTCGACTTGCTCTTCTAGTCCTCTATTGTCAGATGCAAAATCCATTGCACGTTTCGATGCGTCTTGATATTGTTTCCTCGTAAACTCAAAGTCCTCCTTTGTCATCTTCAAAGATTTTTCAAGGGCTGCCATTTTAGTAGTCGCATTCCTCGCTTCTTCTCGCGCCTCTTCCAACGTAGCAATATCGCCACCTGCGTTTTTGAGATCCTCGCGTGCTTGGGTAAGGGTCTGCTTTAAATCTGCAATCTGCTGTTTCAAGCGATCCTTTTCTGTTAGCATGGTTTCTTCCTTCTGCTTCATCGAGGTGATTGTCGCATTAAGCTTCTTAATCTCCTTACTCAAATCTCTCTGTTTATCCCGGCTGTTCTCGTAGCGACGTAGAAGACTGGCGTGGTCCTCTTGCCAATCGCGAGCTTTGGCTTCAGCGCTAGCAGCCTTCTCTTCTGCAGCAGCCTGGTCATTGCGTGCAGTCTTGAGGTCCGCATGTAGCTGCGCGATTTGCTTTCGTGCATCCTGCAGTTCGCTCGGGGTCACAGGGGATGGCTGAGATTCCAGCATCGTATCGCGCACAGGTGTCAGGCGTTGACGTTTCGAACCATTATCCCCGTCGGTATCAAGCAAACGCTTACGACCAACGGGAGTAGTGGCGCGAGAGGCGGGTGTCCTGTTTCTGACACTCCTTGGTTGCGGTGTTCTCGATGTAGCACGGCTAGTTCTTAGAGACGTTTCCAGTTGTGATAGCTTCAATTCTGGCATACCGCCCAATGACCAATTTTCATTCAGTTTCCCTGCAAGTCCAAGGTTTGCCACTATGTTGGCAATCAGGGCCATTCGCCGAGCAGGACTTTTCCGAACGGCCCTTTGGATGTCAGACATATCCATCGGTCGACCGTCAAAAGGCTGGTCAGACGGATCCGGGACGTAAGTGATATCTCCACCTAGATGTGGAGACGCCAGATAAGTTGTGCGCACCACCACTTTTAACCGAACGTTTGAGGTCAATGAGTCGGGTACACATCTCTCGACATGTTCACTAGAATTCGCCACTAGCAGATGGATAATAGGGAGGTCATCACCATAACGCTGACGATATGCTTGGACCTGCTTATCAGTCGTAGTAAAGGAGACATCGAACGCAATGATAAATGCAGGGCTTTGCGGTAACGAGGCAATCTCATCTGATTGTGTAGGGACAAGGTCGACGGCCAACCCAGGCTGCAATTCCTCACTCACGCCCGGTTGCGATCTGTCGTGACGCCTGACTGTCACATGTTTCGCGTCGAGAAACTCCCCGAGTAGATCGAGTAAGGAGCCATTTTGGGCAAAGATAGCAAAAGAAGAGGTATGGGCCTGCATCAGGTCCACAAGGTAACCTAGGAAGGAAAACTTTGATCCTGCGTAGTCTGCATAGGCCGCATTTTCCTGCGAGTTTAAATGGTAGGATTCCTGAGTACCAGGCAGGCCAAGATCCGTGTGGGTGGTGGTATCGTTTAGTCTTTGTAGCATTTCTTGCATCTCATGTCTCTCTAGTGTCTTCTTGCTTGCAATTTCCGATGTCCCGGGAGACCCCTTTCGACCGATGAAGCGTAGGATCGCCTTCTTCTTGACTTTGATCACTTCGTCATAAGCAGATTTTATCTTTCCTTCGGCCGGCAAGGCGATAGCATATTCGCTGGCTCCAAAAATCGGATGGGCAGGAATCATAACCCCTTCGGTCGTCTCGATCTCTCTCTCATTATTGAGAGATTCTTGGCTCGAATTGAGTTTGGAATCTAGGTCTCCCGGTGCGTCTACAAAAGAATGAGGCTCTTCCTCTATGGACTTATGTATTGTGAGAGGTGCGGTAAAAGGATCCACAGGGACGCTCACCGAGTCATCATGATTGGGATCCTCGAAGGGGTGCCTGTCAGGGATGGGATCGTCCCGCGAGATGTCGTCGGCCTGCGAAGAATCAATCTGAATAGACGGATATTCCACCATACTAGCGTCGTTGACCTCAGTAGCAGTTTCAAGCGACAGATCTCCTGAAAAGGAGGTCGTGCCTGGAGCATCGGACATTTCAACTTGATTCATGGTTCCGTGATGTCGCCGGAGCGATCCCGGGTAAGGTTGTTGAAGCTGAGCCGATCCAGATTCGCTTGAGCTGGGCTCAGCTCCGGCAATCACGGACTGCAGATTTGATGCGGCCTGCAGCAATGTCTTTGGAGTTTCCTGAGTTGGGGCGCGTAGCCTAGGTGAGACGAAAGAGGTAAAAGGAGAAGAAAGGCGTCTTGATAGTCGTGCAGAGGAAGAGTGAGTAGAAATGCGTTCAACAAAATTGTCGGTTAAAGATAGCTGTGTGATAAATGGCACTGACTGCACTTCCGTTTGGACTGCAGTGACAGGCTTTACGTAGCCGCCAAGATTCGATGGAAGTTGGCCTCTAGACGGTGGTGGTGACGTGTCTAGTGCTATAGGCACTTGCTTAAGGCTAGGATTACTAGGCTCAACAGCAGAAAACAATCGAGAATGGGCCGCTGGCAGCTGTGATTCGTAGGCCTTTTCCGGGTCGAGAGATTGTAGTGACGGACGTGGCTGGCTCGAAGAGAGGGCGATACGGCTGTCAGGCGAACTGAGCTCTATCTGGCTTGAATGGAGCGTCTCATAATCTGCCTTGTCTTCTGGAAGAGGAGGTAGCTTCACCGTCAATGGTTCGGTCGGGAACTGAGTCTCTGCAATCTCTACTTCTGAATCTGATGTGCCTCCAAGCAGGCTCGGGGGGCTCGCCAGAGCATCACTCTCTTGAGCAGTGGCTTCAATCTGATCGCCGGAAGAGTCTGGCACGACGTGTCGCAGTCGCTGACGGCGGGCAGCAGCTTTCTTGCTCGGTGTCGCCGCTGCTTCTGGTGGGGAGCGTCCTCTCTGCTGATCCCGCGTTTGTTTCCAATCCTCAATCAAATCGTTGGCGACATTGACGCTCGACAACCAGCTCGGCTCGAACTCCTCGTGGGTCAATGGATGTGCTCGCCACTCGACCAAATACTGTCTCTTGTTCGCGATGCGTCTTTCAGCAATGACCTTGAGAACCGGCCAACTCCCTTCACCCACAGAGGCAAAGTCACCGCCGAGACTGCGCTGCTCTTTCCACTTGATCTCGCGCGTTGAGTAGAATTTTGGTCGCTTGACCGACGCTGGATCTGCTAAGCTCGTTGGACTGCGGTCAGAGAAAGATCTTTTCATCGTACTCGAACTGAGCAGTGCGAGACCAAAGGAACCTGCATTTTCAACATAAGTTTACCCACAACGATGGAATATCGACCTCACCGTCTGGATACACAGTGGACTCTATTGTTTCGTTTGCACGTTGCAGGCGAGTTGGAGAGGCGTAAGGCTCCGATTACAAGGGTGTCGAGGCTGACGTGGCACGTCGGCCCTTCCCACGCCACCACGCCTTCCCAATGCCTAGTAGGCGGCTCCCCGTGAAGGCTAAACACTCTGGGCTGATTTGCTGCTCCGTATCAGGGTTGCTCCCGATCGGGACCAAGCTGTGTTTGCCTTCCCGTATTATTAGGTGCCGAGCCAGTATGGAGGTTACTTGCCTACCAAAGTGAGAAATTATGCGCTTCCCATTCCTCACGGAGGACGCAATAACTATATGGATGCACGATTATTGGTAAAGTAATTCTCTGCCACCGATATGGAAATATATTGTTCACCACAAATCACTCGTGCTAGCTTTTCTGATGGTCCGTTCCAACTGTCATAATGAATCCACACTATCCGGTCGACAACCCAACAACCAGAAAGGAAGCCTTGCTCATTATCCAGCGCCTTCTAATTTTGGCTCCAGTATCAAAGGGTTATGATACATTAGCCCTCTGTAGATGAAAGCCCTCTCAGCCTTCGTGTTTCTATCGTGCGAAAGGTGAATGAAAAGTCCGAGACATGAAGAAAGAAACTATTCAGACTTTCAAACCCCCTGTCTCAAGGAGTCATCTCGCCAATAATTGTTAGAAAAGACGGCCTTGGCCGAATGATAAAATCACCATTGCACGAAATGACTCAAGGATATTAATCCACCCAATCTCAAAAATCGATACAGGAACGCTCCCGGACAAATGGATATTTGGAACCCACCATGTGCATATAGACTCGGTACATTCATTCATTCCCTAGATTTACCTGCTGTGCGTGTTGATACATTCAAGATGTGCTTCTGAAATAATGCGTTGTCTCGTCAGTATCCCTTGCTAGGACGTCTAGGCTCTCGGAGTGTATGAATTCTTGAAAAAGGGATATGTGCTGCACACATGGCCGGAAAGCTCTCTCGAGAAGCGCCTGCGTGGACGACATTGTCTCGTTGTCACAAATAGGTTGTGAAGGTAGTTTTATGCAAGGAGCATGCAATATAGGGTTCACCTTGTTCAGAGGCATCGCACATAGGTGTCGCTTCCCATCGAGTGTAAGATTCGGCCTTGAGCGTGATCTGCTGGAGACACCAATGCGCACGAACGTCGAACTTTGTTGAAGATGATTTGGGCTAGACTACTATTAGCAGGTCTGTAAGATGATTTGGCTGAACATCGGGGTATGGCGTAGACTGTAGCGACGCGCCTGCCCAATTTGGAGTTAGCGACATCAGTGATGTCAGTGCACGACACCAGAGCAAGGCCTTGTATGTCGTCAAGATAGAGCAATAGGGTGCGGAAGTCGATCAGGACGGCTCGCATCTGTGTAGTCAATCCGGATCAAGAGTAAGTTTGTAACGAGTGGACTACCTAATGTCAGTCTGGAGTGAAAAGGCAACCCGGCTCTCGACGTCTGTCGTGCCATAGGTCGCGGCAGGTAGGGTGTAACAGAATATGTATGCAAAGCGAGTTTGGACGTTGAGTGCATCTATATGGACGTCCGGCTCCAGTCAGGCTTATCATGACGGGCGAACGAGGTAAAGGGGATTCGCGACCCCCAGGACAGCGGAAGATGGAAGCGGCCTGATGCCATGTTGCTAGGCCTTGTGTACTTGTTGACTTGCTCCTAACTGTTTTGGCTTATGCTGATCTGTCACTTGTGCAGAAAGATTGCTAAGGCGTCTAGTGGAACGGCGAACTTGAAGGTTGAAGATAATGGGCCTTTCCGCGGCTACTAATAGGAGGCGTCTCGTAAGAATGCCCATCGTCTTTCTCTGAGTGACGATGCTTCATCGCATGAGTCCTTGTTGAACCGGGAATGACATCTCCGCAACTCTTCATTATCAAAATAGTAGCATCCCGTCCTACTTTTGCACCAAGGAATATCCTGTCGTGTTAGGCCGTGGCGACGATCAATCCTCGATCTGAAGAGTAAGCGGAGTTCTGCGGTTGGCATCGAGTTCAAATAATCCAATCATACCGACCGAAATTTGGTTCAACTTGAATGATCTAGGAGCCCGCCTTATCTTGGAAACAGCATCATTGGTTGCGCTCTGACTTAAATAGACGACATGGTGTGAGAATTCGGGATCATTGGCATCGATGGCGGACCGTGACGGTAGAGTCTGGCAGAGGTTGTCAGCACTAAAACACCTCGTTATGGAGGGGATATATGACCACAGGAGATACCAAAGGTAGCAGGGTTGATATATCTGCCAGAATCCATCCTCAACGTCAAAGGCAGATTCGATCGAAGAAGGCCTTCATCTCTACACCACTCCTGTGAGTCCAGCATTATCAAACACTGACTGACATCGACATCCGAACAGCGCGGCATACTTTGCAAGGCGTACTGAAAGTATCAGAAGCACAATGTCACTCAAGATCCCGCAAAAGGCGAACCTGGATTCTGCCACTTTAGAAACATTGGGCAATGCCACAAAGCAAACTGTATCCTTGGGGAATCTGCAAGTCAACCGCATCACGCTGCCCCCGGGCGCAGCATGGTCTACCGATCTCAAGCAGGACGCTGGCACCGACAGCTGCATGAAGCTGCACGCGGGACTTGTGCTGGCCGGGAAGATGGGAGTTAAAATGGACAATGGCGCCCAAGAATGTTACAGCAAGAATGATGTGATTCTCCTACCACCAGGACATGATGCGTGGTGCGTCGGGGACGAGCCTTTGGTACTTCTTGAGTGGATTATGGAGTAAAGGAGACGACAGCGAACTGCAGTAGCAGTACATGAAGGGCGGGCAACTTTGTGTGGTGGTAATGAGAGACCAGCTCAAAACTTGCAGCGCATCAGCTGCTTCCCGAGGTGGGCCCCTTTGGTGGATGCACTCGCAGCAGCCATTATATTCTATTGTGCGATCAGAGGACGCAGGTGAGGATGGCTAGCAACAATGTCCAATCGTTGTACCGTCTACACTTTGACCCGAACTTGTAACCTACTTGCCGAATGAGTTTGGCGAGGCAAAAATAGTTTATAAGTAAAAAGCTCCTTTTGGCTACCATAAGCATTCGGAAGCCAAGCTAATCGGATAAATTTACTGATTATAGGATCAGCGAGGACGCATCCACAACAAGCAACGATTTTTCACCCGCGCTCGGCAACACTTGTGATAATTTCCGCAGATCTCTGTGGTCCCATCGCAATTATGTCGCGCATAGCTGGACATTTTTACCGGCACTGACCCGACCTCCCCGAAGTTCTCTGGGAAACCAACAATCACGCCATCGAAGAAAATGTTGCCTCGGCAAGCATATATATGAGGTTAGCTGTGGAGGCTGTACCTGCCTTACAGCCCAGTCTGATCAGCACCATATTTCGCCATGGAGAAAAGACCAAATACTGTGAATGTGTTATCAGGTGCCTCCACGGCGAACGAGAAGAAGATCAGCTCCGAGTCCGCAGCAGAAAATGCTCCAGAAGTCAGCCCAGTTCGACAGAAATGGTACCAATGGTTCGCGCCTACAGACACGCCGGAAGAACGGCGTTTGATCATGAAGCTAGATGGTTTGATATTGGTCTTTGTTTTCCTGGCATACTGGGCTAAGGTCCTGGACGCTTCGGCGACGAGCACGGCGTATGTCAGTGGAATGAAGGAGGACCTGAAGCTGTACGGGAATCAGCTAAACTATCTGAACACAGTGTATATGTAAGGCTTGTCCGCACTGATGCACTAATCTGGCAGAAAAAGAATGCTGACCTCTCTATCATTGTAGGGTTGGCTTCATTACCATGCAAATTCCGTTGACTATGGTGGTACGCTTTATCCGCTCTGCTGAACATCAAACCTGAAGAAATCTGACATGCTTGCAGATGACCCGTCTCCCTATCAACTATTTCCTGCCGGCGGCCGACATGCTCTGGGGTGTATTCACACTGGCACAATATAAAGTCAGTAACGTGCACCAGCTGTATGCACTACGGTTTTTCGTTGGAGCGCTCGGCGGCTTCTTCTTCCCCGCTGTGCAGTGGTATCTGGGAAGCTGGTACAAACGTTCCGAATTGAGTCGCCGGGGCGCCATCTTCTTTATTGCCAGCCAAGTGGGTGGTATGAGCTCTGGCTATATCCAAGCAGGTGCATATGCCAGCTTAAACGGCAAGTTCGGCATTGAGGGTTGGCGATGGCTGTACATCATTTGTATGAAGACCTAAGCCCCTGGAAAGTGCCCGAGCAACAATGCTGACAGTAACAGGTTTTGCGTGTACCGTGCCGATCGCTGTGTTCGGGCTGTTGGTACTGCCGAGCACACCGGACCGATGTAACTCAAAAGCGTTGACGGCAAAAGAGATCCAACTTGCACAAGAACGCATGGCCGTGGACCAACGTGAGCCTCGGAGCGCCATCACCTTACCTAAGTTGAAGCAGATCCTGTATGGTTGGCATTTCTGGATTTTGGTCACTTTTGCGTTCTTCTTCTCGCAGGCCGACGGGGTGTACGCGAACAGTGCTCTGCCTATTTGGCTCAAGGAAGAAGGGCATTCAGTGGAATCAATCAACACTATCACGACTGTCTCGCCTGCTGTCACCATCGTTGCCTCCTTAGTCTGTGGCATCCTCGCCGACGCTTACGATGCAAAAGTATGGTTGATTGCCACCACCGCTTTACTCAACATCTTTGCCTGCATCGTTCTTGCCATTTGGAATATTCCGGTCGGGTTGAAATACTTTGCATTCTTCTTATCTGGTACTGCGGATGGGATCGCGGCCATCATCTATGCATGGGCAAACGAGATTTGCTCGCACGACGCGGAAGAGCGTGCTCTGGTCATTAGCTCTATGAACACAATCGGCAACACTTTTGGAGCTTGGTTACCCTTGCTGTAAGTTTCTTGTCATCGTCATGTGGGAAGATTGTACTGACGAAGGGTTTGCAGTGTCTGGAAGACAGTCGATGCACCGAGGTATCTTATCGGTTACAACTGGACCATCGCTCTTGATGTCTGTATGCTCGTCATGCTTTTCATTCTCAGATCTTTCTGGGCCAGAGAAAAACGGGGGAACCGAGAATAGAGTTCCACAAATGGGAGTAGAGTAATTTTAGCAGCACACTTCCCATTGCAATATCCACAATTAATCCATTGTCGTGGGCCCGCTTTGCCAAAGCTTTAAGTACAGCCATGAGGTTTGCAGTCTGCTCATGTTCCTCGTCAAGCTTTCTGCAACCACTAGCTCTATTCTGTGTGTCGTGTCCCGCATGCAACAAGCCATACACACCTGCGCCTTCGGAGAACTTTGCACTCCTACAATGCATCCCGAGTCACTCGTCAAGCTGATAAACCTCGTAATGCGTTCGTTCGTGTAGGTTAAGTCGAGGAGATCAGTAGACGAGAGATGGACACTCAAGATGCTGCGCTAAGTAAGTTAGGTGGGCCGTTCAGGATTGATGGTCGGTCATGATCGGTCATAGTCGTGATGGCTGTGATGTCGATGGAGTCGCCGTTAAGTAGGATGGTGCCTGAGCGTTCGGGCCTTATCAGGCGAACGAACTCATTCTAGCGTGATCATGGCCCGTTTGTGGATACTCAGTCACAGCAGCTTCCTGAATCATCTTCACGCTTCTTTGGTTCTGATCTGGTGGGATATGGACTTGGACTTCCGGGTAATGTCAAAGGCTCGTTACTTGCATGATCTCGTCGAAACGCGACGTCCACCAACAAGTAAATCCCGCCCTCCCGAATTTATGTTTCAGAACCAAAATGTTGTTGTTTTGAATGATGATCGAGGCAGAGACCATTGTTCATGCGGCAATTCCTTGGTACTCTCTTTTCTGCATTTCAGAGGGAAGTGCAGCTCAAAGGGTTGGGCATAGAAGGCATGGATATCCATCACCTACGCATTTCGTTTTAGCAGCACATCAGGTACCTAGATAGTCACTAAATGTGACGCTGTTTTGCAAGAAATCAAAGACGCACGGACAAAATCTGGATGGATGGTCACTTCTCTGGCTTCTCCTTTGACGCTAGGTCCGGGTTCAGCTACCTAGGTAGTCTTACTGTGGTCGTTGGGGAAGTTTGCTTTTCATCGAGACCAGTTTGTCTCGTGGGAGATGAAACCGATGTCAGGTATTTGCAGGTGAGGGTCATCGCATTCAACGGTTGTGTGGTAAGGACATAGGATGGAGCTGGATGATCGGCTGCCAACCAACAGTTTGAGATGGAAGGCTCGGCCCAATAAGATGTAGAAATGGCAATCCACTACTTATCGCACGGACTTGAACTCGTAGCTTCCCCTACTAGTGCCGAGGGACGAAAGCAACGTGCATCATACACCATCCTGGTAAGCTAAAGCCGTTAATAACTTAACGGGAGGAACCTTTCAAGAGGCATCAATCGGATGAATCGGATGAATCGTGCGTCTCCCAGTCTGAGTCACCTCGTTCGAACGAGTGTTGAATCTATTCAGCAGTTGGAATTTCACGAGGGTCAAAATCAGGGTCTGGACTTTCAGTAGCACTCTTTGTGACAGCGAATGTGAGCGATTCTCGCGTATCTAGTTGATCAACTCGCAAGTCTTTGCATGTGATCATTGTCGAGGACACGGCCTGATGCACGAAGGTGAAGACACTCTCCTGCTTATTAGAATCAGGTAAGATGTCAGCGAGAGAACAAAGACGAGCGATGTCCACACGCCCTTTGCTCTCTAGTGGGTGGGAGAGAGTACACCGAATCGGAGGAGCGGAGCGTTTGTCCGAAACCATCCATAGAAACAGATTCTTGTCCACGAAAACTTCATATCCTGTCCATTTTGATAAGACCCGGTGGTTTCGCCCTGCTCTAACAAAAAGCCGTCCGAGACACATGACGGTGTTTAATATTTCTGGAAGAATTTGGTGCTCATTCCCAATCGACAGTCCAAAGAGATCGGCACGAGGTTTTGGAACGGCTTTACCAAGCTGTAACCAAGTGTAACTAGGGTGTAGCTGGTATTCTTCATAGAGGCCGTGAATATTCGTCTCGTTCTGGAATAATGGAATCGCCACGTCCGACATTGTGAGGGGCAAAGAATTGAGATAGAATCGTGTATTTAGGTCCTCGAGCGATTGTAGCGTGCGAACATGGTCAAAAATTTGCTGTACCGCTTTCTCCTCTCTTAGCTCATGGTTGGGCTTGTGTACGATTGCCAAATCTAATTCGTCGAAATCAGAATCTGTGTAGTTTGAATCGTCTTCGTCGCCGGAGCGTGCTGTAGAATCATTGCCGCGGCCTTGGTTAGGATTATGGGGACCTCGATGGCGACTATGTGAGCGACGCATTGAACACTGCATGAGAGCAGACGACACAAACCTTGGGTAGAAACGACTACTTCGTTGCCAATAGCCAATGTTGACACACAATCATTGGGATCGCAGACAATTAATAGAGCTTGCGCTAAGGAGATTAAGCTAATGGTGGGTCGAAAGGGCCAAAGAGTTAGACTCTGAGCTAGAGAGCCCAATGCAAATAGCCCTGGAATGAGTTCAGAAGTGCCCTCGAGTGCTTATTCGGACGATCTGGCTGTTACAGCTCAAATGGTAGCTGAGATCGATACAAGTGACCAAAAAACAACGAATTTTTTGGCCAAGTCTCTTGCGCAGAGTGGACCGGCTTCTACGGCTTCATGGAGGTTGCAAGTTTGTCGTGGCCAGACTCATGGTAACTCATTACTCTCAGGAGATTGAAAGAGTCGTTATAACGATGACACCCAGCGTCCACTACGGGGGGCACTGAGATAGCAACCGGATCAGTGTCTGTAAATGACGGCCAGGGACATGTTACACCCAAACAAAAATTACGGACGTTCTCTTCGTTTCAAATGCCGTTAAGGGGTTCAGTCCTTCAACTAACGAATTGGTCGAACGGCATCTATGTTGTGCAAGCCATGTAATTACGGCATACTCAATACTCAAAGTCCTGACATCTACATGTCTCTCTTGTCACACATATATGAATCGGAAGAAGCCGCACGTCGTCTAGTCCAGATGCGATCAATTTACTGGCCTGTGGTGAAGCTTCGGTACTTCGTACACTGGTCGCGGCAAGCACCGATCTCGGATGTTTCCATAATCGGCCCATCGGGAAATTGTCCGCGACTTATCACACCAATACTCAAGCATCGGAAAGCCTTTTATAGAAAATTTTTGTACACGTCTAGGTATGTTTCTGTCATCCGAGAGAGATCTGCGCCTCATTCGTTTCTAATAAGCCAAGACCACACCATGAAAACAAACATCAAGCGCATAGCAATCATTGGCGGAGGACCATCCGGCATCGCCTGCGCCAAGTATCTCCAAGCAGAACGTACTTTTGAGACCATCGATGTCTTCGAGGAGCGGGACAATGTAGGTGGCATCTGGAATCTCTCCGGCAACGAGAAATCCAAACAGATTCCAATCCCTCAGACGAATCCTGACTATGGCATTGCCAATAACAATGCACGTAGCATGACGGAATCTCTCGAATTCGAGAGCCCCCTGTACGACTACCTGGAAACAAACATACCGAAAATTTTGATGTCATACTCCGACTTGCCTTTCAATGATCAGCTTCCATTGTTCCCAAAGCACAGGGACGTCTTGAGGTACCTGGAGCAATATGCAGAATCAGTAAAAGATCTCATTAAATTCCAGACGAGAGTTGTTGGCGTCGAACTCAAGCATCAGGACGGTGTGTCAACACATTCATCTCCATTAGACCAAAGGTGGGATGTAGCCGTGGAAGACCTTCGAGATCGTACTTTGAGCTGTCGACAATACGATGCGGTTATCGTAGCTAATGGACATTATACCATTCCACATGTACCTAGCACACCAGGTTTGGCACAGTGGCACCAAAGGTACCCAAACACAGTCTTCCACTCCAAAGCCTATCGTCGTCCAGAAGACTTCACCGGGCAGAAAGTTCTTGTTATCGGCAACTCTGCATCAGGACTCGACATTGCCGGCCAACTTGCAGCTTGCGCTCAGCAGCCCGTTTACCTTGCTTCAAGAAGCGCGAGTCAATTAGCTCCCACCGGAAGCGGACCTTCGTGGCGGAAAGATGTTCAAGAGATATCTGCTTTCCTAAACGATAACTTAGATAGAGCAGTGCGGACAAAGGACGGACAAGTCTTTCACGGCTTTGACGCTGTCATCTTTGCTACGGGCTATTATTATTCATTTCCGTTCCTCTCTAGGCCTGCTCTTACACCGACTCCTGCGTCTGCTTCCGAGTCTCCGTCGACTGCGTCAATTTCGTCAGTCTCCAGCTCACCATCAGAACGGGAGCCTGCATCTACTCCTCTTGCCGACACCACATCGGCAGCGCCTGGCTCAAAAGATTTTGCAAACCTAACAACAAGCGGCCTCAGAACGCATCAAATCTATAAGCACTTTCTCCATATCGATCATCCGACTCTAGCTTTTCCCGTCCTCAATCTCAAAGTCATCCCATTCCCACTAGCGGAAAATCAGGCAGCGGTTCTGGCCCGCATCTGGTCAGGCCGCCTGGAGTGCCCCACTAAAGAGGCAATGCAGCAGTGGGAGCAAGAAGAGGAGCAGCGTCTGCTGAAAGCGAACAGGTTAAGACCTGCGCCGGATATTGCTTCAGGGGACATCGTCACGACTCAAGATAAGGCCGAGGCACCAAGTCCTTTGAGGCTCGAAGGAGGCTTCCACAATCTCGTGTATCCAGAAGATGCAAACCAGATCAACTCCCTCTACGAGTGGGCACGGTCAGCGCCTCCACGGGCAGACCTCGCGAACGATGGAGTTGGCAAATTAGGCACTCGGTGGGACGAGGAGCGCGTATGGCTGAGGGGGAGGTTTCCTGACATCAAAGCCGCATATGGGAAACACGGGGGACGTAGGACAGAGATAAAAAGTCTGGATATGCTGGGAGAAGAATGGAAAACTGGATTTACGAACTGGATGGCAAGAACGAGCGAAGATGAGAAACGAAGCTTGTTCAAGAGAGCCGGCGTTCAGGGGTGGTAGTCTGTTTGCACCTTTTGCTGCCGAGTTCAATTACTCATAGAGCTGGTTCGAGTTGGCTTCGATAAATTTGGCGTTGCCACGGTCTCGGACTGGGATCGACGTCTCAAGCTTCAAAGCGAAGTCCTCAAGGACTTTACTTCTCACAGGTGTGTATAGATCTGTCTCTTTGCAACGACCTTAGCAACAGCTTTAGTAGCTGTCTGTCGCATCCCGACCACTCTTCTTCTTGAAGGCGAATCAGCTAGGACTATCTGCATTCTGCCTTTGTTCATTTCGCCTAAGCGTGTCGTCTAGATGCCAACGACTTTTACTCTATTTCGAGAGCAGCACGATTAGCTCAAATAGTTGATGCTTCAGAAGTTTAGCATTTGCCGAAGCACAAATCTGGGACATTACTAAACGCATTCCTTGGCGGTCTGGACCGATGCTGGCATCACTGATCGAAAGATCTTAGCAGACCCAGAAGGTGGGAGGATCGTCGTTGCAGGAGGATCAGTCAGAACCGATGAGCATACGCGTTCAAAAGCGCGTGGAGTACATCTGTGAGATATGTGCAGGCGTGCGAATAAGATACAACCGAGAGGTGGACGACATCATCCCTGGCGTGCAGTGCCGAAACTGTCGAGCCAGGAGTCCAGTTGAGCCCAGTCGATGACCTCGCGATCGGGAGCATCGAGCCAGGAGTCTTGAGCTAGTATAGCATCAGTATCCACATTCATCATGTCGATGTTGTGCCCAAATAGACTTTCACCTTGACTCCCACCAAGCCAAAACGCGTCGTCGCCAGCAGCTGCACGTCCTTGAAGATAATTAGTTGGCTGTTTTATTGTCGAATGTTGCTGTGGCTGACTTGTTGTGTTTACATCTATTGGATCTTCATTTGTACCAGGAAGTGGCACATCACAGGCCATTGTGGGGAGTCTCTTGACTCCTTCGAGGACCTCAAGTCGCTTGCCTTGTGTGGCAGCCGCATCTCTCCTAGCCTTGGCTTCTTCACGTCGTTTCTGAAGCTTGCTGATGTAGTCAGGAAGGATTGGAGTTTGTCCTTCTTTTCTAAGCCCGGCTATCCGAGCATCGAATGCTTTCAAACAAATGTTGCCCAGCACAACGAAGATTGGCGTGTTGACTCTCAGCAAAATTTCTGCATTATTTTCATACAGCGCATCGATGAGCCCCCAAGCTTTCGCAGCATCTGGGTGCAGTGGGTTAGCTCGAAGCGTATCGAGAATGAGTATTGCAACATGCCACTGTATGTAGTAGGGGACATTCCAAGCAAAGGGTCTTAGCTGTGTGCTTGATTGGAGCATACTGTACTGCTCTAAAATATGTATACTCGTAGTCCAGACTAATTCCTGTTCGGGCAGAGGAGCCTGATCTAGGCTGTGCCATTTCCGTGGATGATGTGTTAGAAAGCGGGCGACGTTGACAGAAAGTCGCCCACCCACTAGAGTTAGAAGATGTAGTGGCTTTGAGGGATCGCAGAAGCGAAGTATTTTTGTCTCAAGCAAGTCTTCCATTTCGTCAGCAAAGTCACCCTTGATCGCGGATTCCTCAGGTATAAATTTTCCCCTGGCTGTAGGTCGTTTGCCCACTTTAGCTTTCTGAGCAGCCGCAAAGTTAGCCAATTCCGATCTTAACCTACACCACATCATCTCTGTCGGCCTCGCCGATTCGGTCGGAGCATGCTCCATTCCTGGATACAAATCGCAGTCGTCAACATTTGCAGGCCACTTTGGCGTGGTTTCATCGATTTGAAGGTCTCGGAACTTGGCCTGACCGCTGAGCTCTGCGGCTCGAAAGTCGTGCAGCTTTAACTGCCACCAGATACGCCTGCGAATTTCACTTTCGAATGGGGGCAAGCCTAACCATGCCCCATCCAGGCGCAAGCCCATGCCTTCCGCAACACGGATAGTTAAGCCAGTAAGGCTCCACACCGCACGTGGGTCATGTGTGTCTCGTATAGAGTGAATATGAAGAATCAAAGCCTGTAAAACAACAATGCTGGTACTGCTCATGAACTTCGCTCGCATCAGTGCTACCTTTGTAGCAGCTACGTAATGAGAAAGAAGTTTGGATCGGGTCTCCGATAATGTTTCTTTGCATTCGTCTTCTGTTAGTGAGAGTACGGCCATGCTGTAAATGGCGAACATAAGTGCTTCAAAGCCTCTGGGAATGTTTTCGATATTGTTGATTGCTTTTTCTATCGCAGGCTGTAAAGTCGGTAGGTGCACCAATTTGATAAGAGGATTCACGTTGTCGACAAACGTCTGCCACAATCGGTGAATAAGTATGGCCGGGGGGTGTGGATATACCGAGGTGGGCGACTTCCAATCTAGAACATAGGTAAAATCATCAGTGGACTTCCCACAGTTACTCCCGCCGTACGTCGAGGCCTCTTCTATCGTGTCAACGTCGTGAATCTGCACAATGGGTAAAAGTTACGTAAGATCATGCCAGGGAGTCTACAGCAGTTGAGCAATCGAAGACGCACCTCTTCTGCTACCCTCGACCACAAGCTACTATAAAAAGATTAGTTCTGTCTCCACTCAGACTGACTGGATTCTGCTTACTTATCTACGAAACTCGTGCCACTCTGCCCCTGCATAATGTGAGGTCTGGGGACCGTGTCCTGTGGCTCAGACATCGTTAAGGGTGTTGGCAATTGCAGAACACTTTCAGACACACTTTCAGGCATGCCTGGTTGATCAGTTTCGTGATGGCGCTGTGGAGGCTTGGTTCCCTGGCTGAGATCGACGCCCTTTTCTTGAAGTAATGCTTCATAACGTTCCATTTTGTGGGCCATCAGTGCTAGCTCGTTCTTGACAAACTTTCGACTCCTTCGAGAGGGCTTCGGAGGTCTAAAGATGCATTGCACCCGATGTGTTACACAAGTACTACACGGGTTTTCTTTATCGCATTTGACCTTTCGTTCTGCACAGCGAACGCAAGCGAAGGTAGACTTTGCTGGCGATGCGTTCGGCTGCGAGGCAGGAGCATCCATAGCGCTAGGAAAATTGAGTGCAGGATGTGGCTGGTGCTAGACAACAATGTAATTGGAAAGACGAGCTCTATTAGTGAAAATATGCATCGATTTGCAAAGCGAGGGCAGCCGTGATACGCGTAACGCGGAAAATGCCAAGTCCAGGTTCCAAAAGACTGTGCGAATGCGAAAGACCAGACAACATTCGAAGCTTAAAGGACACTACTAGGACCTAGCCAGCCTCTTAGAAGGCACTAGTGGTTGCACTGCAGCCACTATTCAGGCATCGGGTTCACCGAAATCAGCGTAAAGAATATCTAGAGACATCAACCATGATGCAATGAGATGCCGGAAAGTGAACGTGCTTGATTGGTGGAGATCTTTTCCCTTCGGGTCCGAGGTCCCAGATCTGCGGCCTTTGAACAACCCTTTTCTATTCCGAGCCTATGCAAGGAACATTTCTTCACACCACTTTCCGTAGCCGCACAATATATCAAGCGCTGCCTGCCATGGACTTCTCAAGTCGATGCATTCTGCCAATACGCCCGCCGAGCAGTATCCCTGACATATATACAGAACCATGAGCAGGCTCTACGATGTTATTATTAGTGGCGCAGGCCCGATTGGGCTTTTCCTCGCATGCGAGCTAGGGCTAGCACGTATTTCTGTGTTGGTCCTGGAACGCGATTCCACACCTGAATCAGCCTGGAAATCCGACCCTCTGGGCTTGCGAGGTTTGAATACGGTGGCTATCGAGGCTTTATATCGTCGCGGTTTGCTGAGCAAGTTGTTTGACTCAACTAAGCGACCACCATGTTGGCAGAAGACATCAGGTTTCCAATTCGGTGGTCACTTCGCCGGCATCGTGTTTGACTCTAACAAACTTGACCTGGACCGCTGGAAATATCGCCTGAATGGACCGGCATTGCTACCTGGTCCAACAACGATTGCTCGCCTCGAGAAGACCCTAACTGAGCGTGCTGAGAGTCTGGGTGTCACGATCCTCCGGGGGACTGGTGTTGCCAAAATCTGTGCACAGGATGACAACAGCGTGACGGTAGAGGCTGGATCAAATCAGACCTTCCGTTGCAGGTGGCTGGTGGGTTGCGACGGTGGACGAAGCATAGTTCGAAAAGCTGCAGGATTCGATTTCGTTGGGACGGACGCTGAATTTACGGGTTATGTGGTTCAGTGTGATTTAGATCATCCCGAGAAGCTGACGAATGGTTTCCATCCTTCCAAAAACGGAATGTACATCGTTCGGTTACCGAATGTCCTGTACATGATGGACTTCGACAAAGGCGTGTTTGACCGTGCGCAGGAAATCACAAAAGACCACATTCAGACTGTGTTCAGCCATGTCTCTGGTATTACAGATGTGAAGATCACAAAGATACACCAAGCCTCGTCCTTCACAGACCGATGCAAGCAAGCAACAAGCTACCGCAAGGGCCGTGTCCTACTCGCTGGCGATGCCGCACATATTCACGGGCCTATCGGCTCGCAAGGTCTGAATCTGGGCCTGGGCGATGCCATGAACCTCGGTTGGAAGCTTGCCGCAACGATTCGACAGGAATCCGAGTTGGGCAAGGCTCCGGTTGATGTTGCACTGCTCGACACGTATGATAATGAGCGTCATCACATCGGAGCCGAGGTGCTCGAATCGATACGAGCGCAAACTGCAGTCTTGCAGCCGGATTTGTATGGCGCAGCTGTCCGTGCGCTTGTTCGCGATCTAATCAACACAACTGATGGCGCCAATTTGTTCATTGACCGCCAGTGGGGCCTGTCACAACGATACGACCTTGGTCACACTGGGCAGTATCAACACCCACTCATAGGGAGCAGCGCGCCCGATTTTGAGCTGCAGGATGGCTCAAGGCTTGGCACGAAGATGGAAGGCGGAAAAGGATTACTTGTTGATTTCAGTAATGACCCAAATCTTAGAGGCCTGGTTCAGGGTGGCAAATACGGCGCCAGAGTCGATTACTATAGCATTCATGCGAAGAACACGTGTGATCTCGGAGCATTACTAATTCGGCCTGATGGAGCAGTTGCATGGTTGACTGAAGACCAGGAGGAGCCTGACGTGGACGCAGCCAAGTCTGCCCTAGAGAGGTGGTTTGGATTCTGACCCGAGGTACGTGGACGACTTTCAGACGTCTGCAGTACAACAGTTTTCGGCATGGAATGAGGATAAGTGGATTAGAATTCTCATTAGGAAATCTAGGGTTCCATACTGTACATCAAAGTGAGGTACACAGTCGTACATTGTTCACCTGAAAGCTGCGTAATGCTTGCGGATCTATGACGCATATGGATATTTGGAACGTGTGGGAGTAGTATTTCAAGGCTGGCTACTCGCTGCGACACTGGCAAAAGGGGCCATCCATGTGCCTTGGCAGGAAGCAGCGATCATGACGTAGATTTTCTTTAAATTTAGGAACATGTGGGTGCTTACTGGGGCAATGCTCGGCCATGTGACTCTTCTAGTGCCTTTCTCGAAGACTGCCTGACTGGGCAGTGCTAACACAGCAGTGGATTCCCGAGTCCCTTCTTTTCTGGGTTCCCACACTCTCAGGTTAGAAGCTTGGAGATAGATCGCAGTGAAGCGCAATTCGCCCGGAAGCTAGATTAGACCCATGAAAGCTCCATCTGGGGGCATCACTGCGCTGCATTGCACCGCAAAAGTGAGATCGACACTCGATGGCGCTTCTTGACGTTAGTATCTGCCTCGTGCATCGAGCCTGCCTTGTAGGACCACCATTGGCGTCAATGGAACAACTCAAAGACATACTTATATTCACTTTGGACTCTAGGTCTCAATCGTCACTTGCCAACACACTATATCCCACAACTCATCATCATCACTCTATCTATTAGCCATTACACACGAAAAGCACCTGACTACCTACAAACATCAATTCTTAAAGATTCGTCGCCGACCTGACACGACAGACCTCATCCAGAACCAACAAAAGATCCTGCAATATTGCTAGACAGCACTCTCCCTCACACTAAAAAGAGCTATCATTTCTTTCGACATTGAATACACCGGAGACATCTCCCCGCTCCTGGGACGTAAGCAATGTGCTTCTCCGACTCCAAGACCAATCCAAAATACACAGACCCCGACATGGGGCAGGTGCCAAGGTACTTTCACTATTCAAACGGTGCGCCAAAGAAGCGGAGAGGATACGGCGGGTACTCTGGATACGGACACTCAAAGTACTACGGCGGCCATCATGGTGGTATACTCGGAGGAGGAGGGTATGGGGGTGATGGCGGCGGTGGAGGAGGATGGGGATTCGGAGGTGGAGGCGGTGGCGACGGAGGTGGAGGTGGAGGAGGATGCGGAGGCGACGGCGGTGGCGGTGGTGGCGGTGGTGGCGGCGGCGGTTGCTAAGCAAATCTGTGCTGCATGAGAAGGAGAAATAGCTTCTGCATTGCCTTGAAGGAGTGTCGAAGGACAAGGCTAACTAAGGGTCTTGGAGTTTGGAATTTCAAATTATGCAAGGTGGTCTGATTGTACCTTACAGACATGGCGCAGCGAGTTTCGGAGTTCTACAACAACAGCAACAGTCTGCCTAGAATACTCTCAATGTTCTCGTTATCGAGCATTTCACTGCAAATTCGTCCTTCTCATAAACATCTCGAATCCTTCCATCTCAATCCCACGTTCGTCATTGTATGTTCCCTTCTTGGGCCATGCCAGCCCTTTTCCCTCTGAAAAGACAACTCGATACTTCAACAGCTTATTCTCCGGATCCCTCTGGCTCTCCTTCTCCAAATACGGCGTCGTCCAAATCTCTCTCGCCACTTCTCGCCCAACTACCTTCTCCACAACAGCCGCAAACTCATCATATCTCAACGTGTCTCCAGCGATGTACACAGCATGATCTCTCTTGTCCAGATCAACGAGCACAAGCTGCGCATTACACCGTGCGATATCTTCGGCGGTCGTTGCAGTCAGCAAATGATCCCAGCCTCCTAGCGCAGTCACCCCACTAATCTTCCCATCCGGGCCTCGCACCACAACGCCCCAGAAGTCTTCGAACAGAAAACTCATGAAAACGCCACAGCTGACGACCAACCATTTCGTCCTCGTCTGTGCTCGTAACAGATCCCGCACGTCGCATTGCTCGCTGAATAGCCCGAGCCCGCCTTCTCGCCCAATGACATCATAGTCCACGCCCCATTGCCAGGGAATGTATTCCTCCACGCCTGCGGCGAGTGCAGCACGGGTGACTTTCAGCTGCGTGCCTTCAGGCAGAGACATGGCGCCTGCATGGATGATGCATGTGTATTGCGCGAAGAGGGTTGAGAGGGTCTCAGCGGTGTCGGTGGCGAGATTGGCAGAGGTGTACGAAACGCCTTGAGTGCGGAATGCATTGAGATGCTTTATTCGATCAGACGAAGTGCTGGATTCGAGAGAGGCCAGCGTCTCAGGTCGAACGACGAGGGTCAATGCGATTGAAGATGGGTTGTAAGCGGGGTGCTTGAGCAGGGCCGTTGTGATGGCTGTACCGAGCTCTCCGACTCCGAGGATAAGGATCTTGCGGATTGCCATGTTCAGATGGCGATTGGGACTGCTCACATAGGTAGACCTGAGTACTCACGACATCGCTGAACAGTGAGAGTCAAGAAAGTTAGAACGCCTTCAAGTTAAGTCGCTTGGACATAAATCATATAATTTGTGCACCCAGTGTAAAGGATCCATTTCGAACGTTTTTCTAGCGCGAGGATTGGTGAGTGTCGGGCTACATCTCTTTGTACTCTGGAAGATTACAAATGGAATGGCAAAAGAATGTGAATTTGTTTAACTCCTAAATCCTGCCTTCTAGGTGGATAGTGCACGCCCAACTTCCGCGCATTTTTTAGGCCCCCACCCGGCCACTTAATACAGAACGCTTTCATCCCTGATCCTCTTCCATCCATCCTAGCCTTCACTGTCAAATGAATGTTTCCTAGTCCGCTTTTACTGCCGTGACCTTGAATTAGCGGGACGGGTCTTAAGTCCATTCATTGCTCAGAAGTTGAGCTTGCATACCCTCTTACCCAGTGTCGTGCTGCTTCTCGCGTCTCTAATTCCGAACGCTCTATTAGATGCGGCGGATGCTACCAAAGACGTCGCTTCCGTGTTCGGTATACCGTATACCCAGGGCACCAAGGAATTTGATTCGGCTAGACAGGCGAGATTGGTGTAATCGATCAATTGTGAATACGCACACTGTACAGGATATTGGGATTGTGCAGCAGGCGGCGAGTTCACCTCTAACCAAGGGCCCGCAAATTATATCTAGAATTTGAATCAGATCGAGACTCAGAGTTCAGAATTCAATCAGCCGACTCTTCCGGGTCTGTTCGTCGAGAAACAGGCGCAATTGCTCATCTCCTCCTCGTACTTCTTCGGCATACCAGTGTACTGTATTTCCCTTCTTGTCCTGAATGTGGAGGTCCGTCGCCCATTGCCCAGGATTTCTAGGCTTCGCATGATCGACAAACACTCCGTCGTCAACATCCTCAACACATATCTCGTTCTCAGCCTGAAGCAAGCCCTTCAGGCACGCCACCCGGTTCTTGACCTTGTAGGCTTTGAATTTCTGATCACTGCTGTCCCGCAAGTCCACTGCATACATTATGGGAGTGACGCCGAACATGTCTTGTTGTCCCGGTCGGCCAATGTAGCTATAGTTGGTCAAGCCTAGCATATTCTTCCGGCGCGCAAAGTCCATCAAGGCCTGCACCATTCCTACATCACACCTGAAACAGGCTTCGTGCAGCAGGCTATTTCCATGCCACGAGAGCCGAGGGAAGACCAGTTCTGACAGTTCTAGGCCATGGTCAAGGAGCATCTCTACGATCTCGACGTGGCCTCGCACACATGCCGATAGTAGTGGATGTATACTATCTCGATCAGCATTGAATCTTTGACCAACTTTCATTGCCTCCGGGTTCCAGGTTGCACCTTTTTCGAGAAGCATGCGGACGATGTTTTGATGTCCTCTATCTACTGCTAGCGACAAAGGCGTAAAAGGGTCGACTTTGCCATAGCCTGCTTTGTAGGCAACAGCATTGGTATCGGCTTGGTGCTGTAGCAGGATGTCAATCTCCATCATCGGCTCATACTTCATGGAACAGAAGAAGTGCAGTGGAGAAAAGCCGTATCCAGTCCCAGCCAAGCCCTTAGTTTTGCTCTTTTTGATGTTTTCCTTCAGCTCGGCAGCGCGGTGAACAAAGATGGCCGAATCTGGATCATACTTCTGGAGGTACTGTATTCCTTTATCTACAGCTTTGCCGGATTTGCCGCTTCTGCACAAGTGGGAGACCTCAATAAATACTTGTTCCATCTCGCTCCGAGAAAGTGCAGCGTAGAGTGTAGGCGCACTCGACAGGCTGCCACGAGTTCGTCGGTGTGCTGGCTGATCTGTCACATCACTCGCGGTTGCCCACCGCTGCATCTTCATTGACGAATCATTAGAGTTTGAACTCTCCTTTCGGACTTGTTTCTCTACAGGTCGGAAGTCCGAACTCATATGGAGTGAAGAGGTATCATGGGGTGAACTTGACAGCTGGTTGAATTCATCTGCCACCAGAAATGGCGAGCTTCCAGAGATATTGCTCGTCCGATTCATTGGTACTGACGTAGGCGGTGTTTCAACTCTATCCCCGCGTTTGATGTGAGAAATGAAGTTGAACGTGGGTATTCGTGTACGTGGTAAGGCTTCAATAGAAGAAGTAAGTGGCTCCCCCGGTGGAGGTAAGAACGTGTTAGACAGTTGCGGGCTGAGCAGTGCCGAGCGAACCTCTTGTGTTGGTGGAGCAGGCTTCAGGAATATCCGGTGGGCCTCAGCCCGAGCATGCTGACCCTTTGCTTTGTACATGTCCATCACCAATATGACCGACTCATTCGTCTTCTGATGACTTTCTCCAAGAAGCTTCTTGCGGCCCTTGAATGCTTGCACGGCATACTTATCCGCATTGACGAGGTCGGACTTCTTCAAAAAGACCTCGCCTAGCAAGTGAGAAGCTGAAAATGCTTGTCCTTTTTCCACATTGCGTTGGCCTTGCGATGTGGCTGATGTGGCGCTGGACTGCGGCAGGTCGGCCCGTGATGAGAGCTGGTCTGCCAAGGGCTGCAGTACTGTAATTGCCTCATCGAATTTGTCTTGACGAGTCAGACACTCACCGAGCATCAGCGCAATATCAGCCGCTGAACACCCGATTTGTTGGCCAAAATCATTGCTGTGAGCCAATGATAAAGCTTCACGGTAGTTATCCTCTGCTATAGCGAACAGTCCTTTGTCGAACTCTGCATGGCCGTTGGTCAGAAGTGCCTGCAATAGCTGCAAGTCCACATCGTCGTCGTCATCACTTGAATCGTTTTCGTACTCTTGCTGCGCGATTGCCGATTGAGCGTCGGATGCAAGCGGGGTCTCAGCACCTGAGTCGGTCGGCAAGTCATCAACATACATGCCGATGCTTTGCAACTTCTGGTGTGTTAATGGAACGAAGGCTGAGCCACGACGAAGACCATTTGCAAGGGGAGCGTCATCATCGTGGTGTTTGGTGCTCGGTGCTGAAAATGTACTTGCCGCCACGGATGCGCCGTCTAGGAATTTCTTCGCTGTCTCAACATAATTCTCCATGTTATTGTAGAATAACTTGTCCATGGCCGGCTCCCCGACCAGCGTCGATCCTCCAACACTTGTCTGTCGTTGTGGGTCCCTACGACCCCTCGACATCCGCTGTGAGATATTTTGTATACCTTTTCGTAAGGACTGTAGCTGTTCATTGATTTCGAGCTGGTGTGTGGTCGTCATCTCATGCTGTCTAAGTTGTAGAGTCAAGGTGATCATCTGCATGGGCAGCTGTAACGACGAGTTGAACATACCAATCTGGTCTCGAAGCCTCACAAGCTCTCCGGTATGCAGATTTTCTCTCAGCTGCTTGATGACGGGCCTGAGGAGACTGCTTGAGGATTGTATCCTTCTTAGAACGTTGGTGATTGAGATCAGTGTTCGTTCACAATCTTGCAGGGTGCTGCCCATTTGCGACCAGAGCAGATTTCCAACATCGCGATTTGTGATCCTTGCAGCCTCGAGAATTGAAGGGTCCTTCAGGCTTTGGCTCAAACTTTCATAAGTCATGCGCAGTGTGTTGACTTCGTGCACGAACAAACTTATTCTTTCATCCACCGTCCTGACCGACTCAACCCACTTGATTATCGTCATGGTAACCTGGCCACATTGCGAGACAATCTGCAGCGAACTTGCTAGGGCGCCAACCACTTCCATCTCGAATGTATTTTCCTTACTGCTGACAAGGCCGAATGTGATACTGGCAAAAACTGCATCTGGAATTGCATAGAAAGCAGTTATGTCGACTTGGGCAGGATAACAGCAGGAAAGGCTAGTTAAAGAACAATCGCACAAAACCAATCCATGGCAAGCCTAAGACAGAAAGGGAGTAGTCGCCTCACTTTGACGAACGGTGCTGGTCTGAGGCGCTGGATTGTGATAGGTCACAAGAGCGTATTCCACCTCAATCGAGAGCGAGCCATGGGTGATGCCCAAGGAAAGCCCAAGAACGTCCAGAACGTCGTACAGGGTGTCACGAAAAAAGAAGCGACGGGTAATTGCAAGCCGGTGAGCTTCGTGGCTATGTTTCGTCTCGTGAACCACCTTCTGGAAAGGAGCTAGAATTATTTGCGAGCTCGGTGTCCCCCGCAGTCCAATTGAACATCAGGTGTGGAGGCTCTAAGCCCCTAAGCCCTGAATCTGGAACCTCCACGCTTTGGAGCCCCTGAACAGGGCACGTGTGATCTTGCGTCATAAACTTGAAATTGCAATTGGGCATGGGGAAGGCACCAAAAGATTACTCCCAAAAATGCCTTGTAAGGTTTGGAAACTGCAACTCAAGGTCACTGTCTATTGGGGAGTACACAGCAGTTGCCTGGGAGGGATCAATTGAGTTCACCTGCAGATGCACGACGATCATGTTGCGATACCCCATTAAATGCACGTCATGCACCTTCCGGGTCACCTGGTCTGTCGCGCCTGTTTATCTTACTGCCTTATCCTACTGAAAGCTGTTGCATTCCTCGCTGACTAGTGCCATGCCTGGTTCTTTGTGTCCCTTATGACGTGCAAACTGTCACCAAAGCCGCTGCTAGAATGGCAGATGGATATCGTTTGACTGCTCTCGATCCACCCTGAAGTTTCGGTCGATGACTCACTCGAGCAGCAAGCGAACCCATTCAAAGAGGTCTAAATCGTTCCGAACTTCGCTGAAGAGTCGTGCGGTCTGCAGATACTTCACATTGGGCAAGAATACAGCAAGAAGAGAATGTGCAGGAGGAAGAAGCGATACAATGAATGTTAACAAAAGCCACGTTTCTCCCAGCATTAGCCAGTAGTGAAAGGATCACGGCCCTCGCAAATTGGTCAGTACATCTTTCCCTTCTGCGTGGTGGTGCCACGAATCGAGAAATGGCGAATCTTTCGATATCGCACAATGGACTTCAGTCTGCAATTTATTTGGCAGCTCAAATAGCCCAAAATAGATAGATAGCGGGCCTTGAGTGTGATCCAGATAAGCAAGGCCATTCCTCGAAGCTCAGACGCAGCCGTGACTATGTTGAATAGTCGCAACAGTTTTCACGTTTCAGTCTGATGATGGAGCTGTTAGCCTGCTCAAGCCTAAGCACGCTGCCATCTTGAAGAAAACATCATTGCTATTGTAGACCCCCCCAAAGTCCGCCTGGCATGGACCCTGCGAGAACAGAGGCACATCTGTGAGCGAATGGACGCCCTGGGCCGCAGTGACCGGAAGCGAGCCATTGAGGAGAAATCCGGTAACTGCATCAATATAGCTAGCGTAGAAATCGTCGCTGTCAAACCCGGCCTCGCTGAGCGCTGCTATTCTGGGTCCGTATTTGTGGACGGTATAATTCTCTCGATGGTCGGGGAAGGCCGAGACTCCTTGGAAAAGGGTGTACCTTGGGTCCACGTTGACCGGGAAGTTCACCCCTTCCGCGTACACAAGGTTTTGATCGGATCCTACAGGCATGGACGTATTCGGCACCACGTATTGGGACAATCCCGATCGATCATAGATCCCGATGGCATCTCGCTTCTCTCGGTCTGTGTCCTGAGCTGCCAGATACAGTGTATCTACAGAGCCCATGACGTCAAATCCATGACCATGGTCAGCCGTCACCACAATTTGCGTGTTCTCAAGCTCCCCAATCGAGTCCAGATAGGCGATGGTGGCCTTGATGGTGTCATCCAACTCGAGCAGCTCCATGAGTGCTCGATCATAGTCAAGAAGATGCATCTGCTTGTCGATCGAAGCAGCTTCAGACATGAGAAAGAACCCGTCCTCACCATGGCGAGTGTACAGGATCTCCAATGCTTTGAGCGTCATGTTTTTCAACCCAGGCAGGTCAGTTGCCGATCCATTGCTCCCATCAGGGGCAGTGCCGAGGATGTTGAGGTTTCTGCGATAGACATTACGATCTAGCCAGCTCGCCATATTGCTGGTACAAAAGATACCGAGTGTTCGTGAACTGTTGTCCGTGCTCTCCAGTGATGTGGCATTGAGTACCACATTGTACCCAGCATCAGCAAATAATGCGTAATAGTCCTGCCCTTCGAAGGACTCCTCACCAGGCACGAAAAGCTCGGCCCCGCCTCCAAAAAGCACGTCGGGCCCGCTCCAGTTCACCCAAGAATAATTGGTGATGCCATGGAGGAAAGAATCCACAACTTGTGCATATTGACCCCTGTCGCGGGTATGTGCAGTCAATGCTGCTGGGGTAGCATCGCCCACGAAGGCCGTCGAAACGATACCAATCCCGCCACCGTACACCTCATGGAAAAGTTCTACGATCGTCTCGACTTTTGGATCGTCCATGGGGTCTTCAGAGCTGTCTCCGTACACGCTGAGTGCGTTGACAGAACTCTTATGACCAGTATACAGAGCTGATGCGGAATTCGCAGAGTCAGTGATGAAGGAGTCAATTGAATGGGTCATCTGGTGTCCGAGTCAGCCTGATGTGGAGGACGTGCAAGCATTTCATCCATACCTGATGCCCAAGAACGGGAAATTGGTCCATGGCCATCAAACTTTGATACTTTCCATTGATAGTCTGGTGCGCGATGAGGCGAGCGGCCGTGATCATATTTGTCGTCATCCCATCTTTGATAGAGTAAGCTTCTGAGCACCCCGGAACTAACGTCGCCGTGAACGATCGATTATAAAGAAAAGCTACTCACCTCCAATAAACATGACGGTATTCTTGGCCTTCCTCTCTGTGGTGACGTTCCTGACAGTCCAATTTGCTTGGGTAATCTCGCCGTCTTGGTACGTCAAGGTAGCAATATATTGACCCGGCTCATAGAGAGCGACTTTTCGATACGCCTTGGAGACAACGTTGACGAGTGATGGAGTCTCAGCTTGGTACGCAAAGAGATCTTCATACCAGGTAAAATTCCAATTCTCAAGCTCAGGGTCGGATACATTGAAGAATTCAGTCACATCGACGGCTTCTTGGCCTTCCAAACCAATGGTAAATGTAAAGTTGCTATCAGGCTGAGTGTAAGAAACTCGCTCGCTGCCATTCTGAGGCGCGTGAACTTCAAGCCGAATGTCGAACCATTGTCCAGGCAGAAAGTCTGCCTGATCTGGAGGAATGATGCAGCCGAGCGTAGGACATGTTCCTAGCCTTTGAAAGGTTTGTCCAACTACTCCAGAGAACAAATATGTACAGGCAAGACAGCTCGAGACAGCGTATGGGAACTTCATGTCGGTTGTATTAAGGCACCTGCCGAGGAGTGAAAGAGCAATCTGCGAGGACGCAGAGGCCACATTTTGTAGCTCGACTAGCAAAACAGGTGCAGAGCGAGTAAGTCATGTTAGATAGCAATCGGATGATTTTGCACGAAGCGATGTTGCGTTCTTCATCGCTAGAGCTCTCCCCGCTGCGGCCTCAGTAGTAACAGCCGTGCCAAGAATCTTGGTAAAGCACTTGAGGAAAGTTTGTGCACGTGTCACGAAGACCCGTCCAATCAAGCTGGGCACGTTTTCGAAGCGTTAAGGTTTCGGTGTCACGAAAAGCAGCCTTTCATGCCAGCCAAGCGGTGGGATGGAAAGCAAAAATTTGTGCAGCAATCATACAGTGCTCAGTGAGCCGAGGATGGTTCCAACAGGAAAGGCATTGTCTTGGCAGCTGGATATTCTTCAAAAAGGACTCCGCCTTTGCCTTGAGACCTCATTCGCAAATGTTTAGCTTTCCTCGTGTATAGCCGCATCTATCTCATTGGTCAGCGCTTCTAATCGAGGGTGCAATATCATGTCGATTCGGGAAAGAGAGACAGCTGTGGATCAGTGGCAGAACATTATGAATAGCATTTGGCGTCTGCTGTGGCCACCAAGGCCCGGCGTGGAAGAGCTTCACATTCACCTTAAGTCGTACCAACCTAATTTTCTAGGAATGAGCAAGAGAAAAGCGCGGCCATAAACAACTTTATCGAAACGATAAAGCTCGCATGTAGGGACTTCGCGTGAAAGGGGCTGCTTATACTTTTGATAGGGAAGGGGTTACCATGAGAAGCTTGAGGTATCAGACTTGGCACTGTGCCCAGGTGTTCAAACCAGGTTGCCAGGCTGTCAAGGCTTGCCACCGTGAACGTGACCCCCGAGCACCCTTAGTTTCGCACCTAGGTTGGTAATAAGCCTTATGCCCTAAACAACCTGGAAACTCCGCCACAGCCTCGTTTGCTGCCTGCGGGCTTGCCGCTTTACCTTAACGGCTCCTTCAGGCTGTCTGTTCACTATTATTCCTAACACCTCGACGAGTCAACCCAATTTGTCCTCCCTCCATCGTCGTTCCAGTAAATCGAAGTAAGACATGTTCACTGGCAGCAGTCATGGGCGCCAGCGAATCCAAACTCGTCTTCAAACAAGGGATATTTCGATTGTCGGAAGAGAACGCCATCGCCGCCAATGACCCATATTGGACGGGTTTCTGGGAATTACCAGAGTCAGCTGAGGATGTTTTCAGTCTCTTCGCCTCCAACGACATCCGACGCACGAGAGATTCATCAATTGAAAATCTCGAGACCCTTATCCTCGCCGTCACTTCCAGATTGAATGCCCTCAAAGACAACCCATCGTTTCCGGACCCTGAAATCGCACCCGAGCGAGAAGCTCTCAACTGTATCCGTGTCCTTACACGTGTCCTCCCTTTTATTTACGAAGCCGACCATCTGGCCGACTGGGAAGAAAAGTTCTTCTGGGGCGTGCGTCGACGGAAGAGCCGACGCGGAGAGCGTTCCGGTGAGGTCTTATTCGATGAAAGTCAGACGGGTGAGACGACACCACCAGCCCCAGAGGAGGAGGAAACATATGAAGAGACGAAACCGTTGGCAGAAGAACTACTGGACACCCTCATCGACTTACTGTTCTACATAGGCTTCACCCTGCCACGATTGCCGAATGCAAAAAGCCGAGTGACTTATGCCATCTGGCAAAGCGGAGTGGGATGTAAACAGTCACTTAGCACCAACAAGGTCATTGAAAGCAACCGTTGTGAAGTTCTACGCCTCATACTGACCATATTGAGTAAGTCGATGTACATGTCTTCGGCGACATTGCCAGTGCAGGGTGTTCGAGCCATCACCTATCTGGCGACCTGCCCTGACAAGCAAATCGTGCTCTCGGTCCTGTGCTCGCTCCTCAACACCGCCATCAAGTACAATGGTACAAGCTGGCGTATGCCATATGACCACATGGTGTGGAAGGATTCAAGACAGTCCTTGGTTGTGTACAGCCTCCAAATGCTCTTGGTCTTGCTCCTCTACCCAGTCCCCGAGGACGGTCGTGGACCCGCGCCTAAGAATTTTTATCGACACTTCCTGGGTCGTCTGCATCGTCCGGAAGATTTTCAGTTCCTTGCAGACGGCATGACAAGAATTCTCAGTCAACCGATGCAAGCCACAAGCTATCTTCCCGGTACGCAAAGGCATTTGAAATGGGCTCCTGAAACGATCATGCTTTTTTGGGAGGTCTTGCAGTGCAATAAACGGTTTCGGGCTTTCATCATCGAATCAAACCGTATGCATGATTTTCTCCTTGTAATGCTCTTCTATGCCACCGAGCACAAAAGCGATCTTTCCTGGCAAGGCATCGTTCGCATGTGTGTGTTTGTGCTTCAAACTATGAGTGTCGAGCCGGCCTTTGGCAACAACTTGATGAAAAGATTCGAAGCCCAAGATACCCTGCCCGCATCCATTCGGCTACCGAAGTTCAAGGGAACGTATGCGGACTTCTTAATCATCTCGATACACAACCTGATCACAACTAGCAAAGGAAGACTGGACGCAATCTACCCAGCGCTTTTAGCTATTATCGGAAACATGGCAGCCTATACACAAAATCTGTCCCTGGTCGCAAGCACCAAGCTGATGCAATTGTTAGCAACCATGTCCTCACCAAGTTTCTTGTTAGCGAATGATACAAATCATGCATTGTTAGAGTCCCTCCTTGAAGCCGTAACGACGATGATCGAGCATCAGTATAGCTCTAACTCAAATCTCATATACGTGGTTTTGAGATCGCGCAAGCGGATCGAGGATCTTCGGGCATTCACCCTGGAGGGTGGTCAGCAAGAGCTTGAACGTGCCGCTCGGAGGCGCAAGGAAGCATTGGACAGCCCGAGCGCAGAGAACACCACGAGACCTTCCTGGAACAACTCCATTGAGACGGCAGAGCCTCCGAGTCGGAGAGATACCGAGCGGAGCATTGACGCTCCCGCTGACAACGATACTTTTGCCATTGGTGGAGATGATGACTCTGACGAGGAGGATGGCAAGCCTACGCCGTCACAGTCATCGCCTTCACAACGCGACTCACGTGCGCCCTCGGTGGCTTCATCAGCAGCTGATGACGCCGTGCCGCTTCAACTACGAGGGATGTCGGAGAAGGCCCGTGGCAAAATGCCGGCTGGATTACAATCGTTTTCACGACAAAACAGCACTACCAGTCTTGCCCGTGTTAACACGCTTGTTGCTAGCGGCTTTGTTCCTACTCCTGAGTGGATCGAGACGTGGCTGCCAGAACTACCTCTCCTCACCTTGCTCACGTTGATCAAAGTACTCTCTCCACGACTTCCCAGTTCGTCGAGCACTCCGGCAAATGATGGCGAGCCTAATTCACAGCAACCAGCAAGCCATAATTTGAGAGAGTTCATTGCCTCCCTCCCAGAGTCAGCAACGCATCCTTCGATCTCAGCAATCCTGTCCTCACCTTCACCTGTCAAGGTGCATCTGTTCGAATGGTCAACGCTCTCACTTGGTTGGTATACTTCAGTTTTGTGGTCACTGATCTACACCTCCGAGATGCACATTGCGCCAGCACCATCAACGACAGCGTCCACCATTTCCAACACTGTGACAGGGAATACTAACTCCGGGATCGGGCCCATTGGCATTTGGAACGGAACACATGTCAAACTTTTCCAAGTCAGCACCGAAGGTAAACGGGAGGGTCCTAGTCTATCTGCACCTCGTGGAGCCGTCGATGCGGTTGGCACGAGGCTGGTGGATGGCGTTAAGGGGTTAAATCTTGGAGGCTTAGTGGGTAGAGTCACAGGCGCCGGGAACGCAGGAGTTTCGCCGATGCTAGGAAATGTCAACAACCCCACTAGGGGCAGCATTAGAGAAGTGTAGGTCTCATGGCGTTCTAAATAGGTGTTACGCCCGTGTGATAGCGTTCAAGCAATTTCATCTTAATCTCTTTGAGAAGTTCAGTGGTCATCAGCAGTTCCCCAACGCGTCTTCTCTTCGCGGTTCCGGTGGAGGAATGTGCGAAGTAAAGCGTATGGCAGTGTCTACCAGACAAAGCTTCCTTTCAGTTTTGTTCTTGGCCAGTCTATTTGCAGAACTATACTGACTTTGTGGTTCAACAAGAATGCCCAACGAAACATTTTGCCTTGCTAGGAGGTAGTATACAGGCCTTGCGGGACGAGAGACGAGGTCATTAATGTTATTACGTAGTCTGCGGACTAGGTTGCCTCTATTCCACTTACGGACTTTCTTTGAACCTCGGTGGACCGAAAAGCGCAATGTCCGAAATTTCTTTGCTGAACGAATGTACCTCGAATATTTGGACCACTTTTCTACAACAGCTGTTGTTCACCTAATACGAATGTGCCAAATATGTGAGCAGGTCTTATAACATACTACTATTTTGTCCCTTCCACTTTGGTCGTGGCACATCCCAGTCCCAATTCTAGATCCTTCAGCATCGACCATCATGACAGTTCCTCTCTCTCGACATGTTCTACGAGCTCTCCGCGCATCACAACGGCGACCGAGATGCTTTCCACGACTGCCATGCGCCGCACAGAACACTTCCCATTCGATCCGAGGCTTCGCCCTTTCCGCAACACGTTTGGACGACCAGGCAGAGCCTCACCACAACGTGAGATATACAACGGACCTGTACCCCAGTGTCAAACGAGACTCGAGATTCTCCGAGCTCACCAAAGACCATGTCGATTTCTTCAAGAAAACCTTGTCTGATGAATCTGCTGTCATCGATGGTCTCACGAAGGATGCGTCGGACGACATCGAACCGTTTAATCGGGACTGGATGAATAAGTACAGAGGTCACACCAAGGTGGTGCTGAAGCCGAAGAGTGTAGAAGAGGTGAGCAAGGTGCTGAAATACTGCAACGACAATATGCTGGCTGTGGTGCCGCAAGGAGGAAACTCGGGTCTGGTCGGAGGCAGTGTGCCGGTGTTTGATGAGGTTGTCATCAGCCTCTCAAGAATGAACAAGATCAGAAGCTTCGACGACGTGAGCGGAATCTTGGTTGTTGATGGCGGTGTCATCCTGGAGGTCGCCGACAATTATCTGAGAGAGCACGGTCACATATTTCCCCTGGATCTCGGAGCGAAAGGCTCGTGCCAGATTGGAGGTAACGTGGCGACCAACGCTGGTGGTTTGAGGTTTTTAAGGTATGGCTCTCTTCATGGCAATGTACTTGGTCTCGAAGCCGTCCTGCCGGATGGCACAATCCTCAACGATTTGAGTAAGTTAAGGAAGAACAACACAGGCTACGATCTGAAACAGCTTTTCATTGGAGGAGAGGGTACCATTGGTATCATAACTGGCGTGTCCATTCTTTGCCCACAGCGCTCCAAGGCCGTCAACGTGGCGTTCTTTGGTCTCGATTCGTATGAAAAGGTGCTGCAGGCATTCAAAGAAGCGAAGCTTCAACTTGGAGAGATATTGTCGGCCTTTGAGTTCATGGACGGCGAGTCGCAGGACTTTGTGCACCAGAAGACTGGCAATAAGCGACCGCTAGAGGCTGAATATCCATTCTACTGCCTCGTTGAAACAAGTGGATCGAATGGTGAACACGACAACGAAAAGTTAGAAAAGTTCCTCGAACATATCATGACTGAGGAAATTGTGTCTGACGGTGTGGTCGCCCAAGATGACACCCAGATCGCAGAGCTTTGGTCATGGCGTGAAGGCATCACAGAAGCCATTGGCCACGCTGGAGGCTCATATAAATACGATTTATCCATTCCTCTGAAAATGCTTTACCAGATAGCCGAAGATACTCGCGATCGGCTCAACTCCAAGCAACTTATTGGTGAAGATAAGCCAGCGCTCGGTGTGATAGGCTTTGGGCACATGGGCGATGGTAATATTCATCTTAATATCCCAGTCAGACATTACGACAAAGACGTTGAAGCAGCTATCGAGCCTTGGGTCTACGAGTGGATCAAAGAGAACAATGGCAGCATCAGCGCTGAGCATGGCCTGGGAATCGCCAAGAAAGCTTACATCAGCTACAGCCGGGACGAGAATATGGTCAAGCTCATGAAGCAGATCAAACAACTCTACGACCCGAACGGCATAATGATGCCATACAAATATATTTGAAAGGAAATGCGTCTTCGGAGAAGGTCAGCTTGATCTAAGGGGCACGCCCGTGAAAAGGTCCCTTCCCCGCACCGTGGAGCGAGGTCAAGTTTCTCCAACTTTGACCTTGCGGAAAATAAAGCATGGTTCATTGCACTGTTGGCGAGGTCGCTGGCTGGAATCTATAGATATTGCCGCCCTCTGTAGTGGTTTCTCAACACGAATCCAAGCCGGACGCGGACGATGCCTTCTGCTTCGGAGCTTAAGGACATATGCATACCACTGATTGACCAACCAGCCTACACGCCACGAAAGCTGCGAGTAATCACCATTGGAGCAGGATACTCAGGGCTACTCTTTGCACACAAATTCCAGCATGAACAACCGGACCTTGCACAATTCATCGAGCACGTGATATTCGAGGCGAACGACGGCGTGGGAGGAACATGGAAAGTGAATACCTACCCAGGCGTCCAAAACGATGTGCCAGCACATCTGTACGCTTTTCCCTTCGACCCGAATCCAGACTGGTCAAAGTTTTATGCTGATGGGTCCGAAATTCTCCGTAGGACTCCAGGGTGACCTTTGGAGCCTCAACTGACGTGTCGACAGAATATGTCGAGAAGATCTGCGATAAGTGGAACCTCCGGAGAGACATCAAGTTCAATCACAAAGTGACAAGCCTTGAATGGGTCGAGAAGGATGCCAGGTGGAAAATCGGCGTGTCTCACCGTGGCGAGGAACGCTTTGAATATGCGGATTTTGTCGTTTCAGCGCAAGGGTTCCTCAGTAGATGGAAATGGCCACACATCGATGGGATCCATGACTACAAAGGCCACAAGGTGCACTCTGCATCGTGGGATCACTCATTTGACTACTCGCACAAGCGCGTCGGCGTGATTGGGAATGGCAGCAGTGCAATCCAGATCTTGCCCCAAATGGCCAAGCTTGAAGGGAGTGAGGTTGTAAGCTTCCAACGCAATCCAACTTGGATCACGCAATCTCTCGGCCAGACGCTCGGCGTGAGTGCAGGAGAGCCCGAGCCGCCTGACGAAGACGACGAGGTTGGCGTTGACATGGGAAATGCACAGGCTGACGACGACAACATAGGCTCTAATTTCAACCCAGAGTATACATTGCGAGACAAGCGCCGGTTCGCTGACCCGGAGAAACTCAAGGCTTATCGGAAAATGCTTCAGCATGGGATGAATCGAGGTTTCAGACTTTACCGAAAAGGCAGTCTCCAGAATCAAAAGTCCACGGAAGCTACTATTCAGCGGATGCGACAAGCCTTGAATCATGATGAGCAATTATGCAAAAAACTCATACCGGACTGGACGCTTGGATGTCGGCGGCTTACACCAGGAGAGGGTTATCTGGAATCCTTTCTCTTGCCTCACGTAAAGCTGACACAGTCCCATATTAAGTCCATCGACGAGACGGGCATTAACACAGAAGATGGTGAGCACTACGAGCTGGACGTCATCGTGTGTGCGACCGGCTTCGATGTCTCCAACATTCCGCACTACCCTGTCGTTGGCCGTGGTGGAATGACTTTGGCGGAGAAATGGAAGGACGAGCCGGAATCGTACCTGTCCCTCGCGTGTCCCGATTTCCCCAATTACTTTATTTTCACAGGTCCCAATGCCACGGTTGGCCACGGCACTCTAATTACATCAATGGACTGGTCAGCGCAATACATGATCAAGTGGCTGCGCAAAGTTGCGAGTGAACAGATTAAAAGTATTGTTCCGAAGCAGTCTGCGACAGACGAATTCGTCAGATACGGCGACGAGATACACACAACGCTCACATGGACAGGCAGTTGCGTGAGTTGGTACAAGAATCATAGAAGGGATGGCAGAGTAACGGCGACTTGGCCGGGCAGTGCTTTACTGTATAAGCAGATGATTCAGGAGCTAAGACCTGAAGACTGGGAAATCGAATACCGGCACAGGAATCGGTTTGCATTCATGGGAAATGGCTTCACGATGCTAGAGATGGATGATGATGCTGATCTGGGGTTTTACATTGACAAATGAAGGTCGATCAAAAGCCAGTAACAGCTATACTCCTCTTGCCCTGTATCAGAAACTTGTGAGATCCGCGTTTGGATAGACAGATTCCCCCCGTTTCGTAACTTTCACAATGCCCTAGAAGTCTTGTCGTTATGCTTGTGCTCTGTGCTGTCGATTACGTCCTACCTATGCGTCCTTTGGTCCTTTGACGCTGTTGTTAGTACCCAACGTCAGTACGTTAAAAGGTGGAACCTTGGGGGAAAAGGTGTGGGTCCAAGTCTGCCACGCGAACCAAAATTCCTGTAATGACTTCGCTTTGACAGGTATTCTGTGTATTTGTGTTCTTCAAACCTCTATGCACGATGTCGACTTGACTGTCAGCAATTCTCACAGTCAGGGCATTTTACCGTTTGTGTCTGCCTGTAGTGTATTTATTCTACACTTTGAATGTTCACGAGTTCGGCACCAATGTGTCCACGATTCCCCGTATAGACAGCTAGACGCTTTAACAGGCGAACTCATTCGAAGCATTGTGAGACATGCGGCCTCGAACTTCGGGTACCCTCTGCGCCAATCTCTCCCCAGAACCGTTCTAGAGTCTGGTCTCAGGCTCACACTCTGACGCTCCCGCCATCATGTCGACTCAATACACAACGGAACCACCCCCAACTGCAACCGTCCTCGTTCGCACAACCGCCGGGCCTCTGACCATCTCTCTCTTTGCTCAGCAGACACCTCTCACCTGCCGTAACTTCCTCCAGCATTGCCTGGATGGGACCTACAACAACACCATCTTCCACCGCATCTCGCCTGGTTTTGTAATCCAGACTGGTGACCCTACAGGAACTGGCGAGGGCGGGACAACTATCTACGAAGATGGAGACAAGAGCTTGGAGCGGGTTGATGAGGCATGGGCGCGGTTGCTGCGATTGCCCGAAGAACGATGGGGTGAGCGGATTGTGTTGACTGACGAGCCGCACAGTCGATTAAAGTTCAATCGGAGGGGCCTCGTAGGCATGGCGCGGATGACCGATGCCAAGGGCAATGCGGCAGGACAATACGGTAGTCAATGGTTCATCACGCTGGGAGACTGCAGAGCCGAGCTGGATGGGAAGTGCACGATGTTTGGGAGGATAGAAGGGGACGGGATTTACAATGTCATGAAGATCGCCGCTGGAGAGGTAATCGAAGGAACTGAAAGGCCTGTGTACCCAGAAAAAGTCACGAGCGTAGAGATCCTGGAAATGCCAGAAGGCGTAGCCTGGAAAGGAGTGAGCAGAAGGGAGAGAGTTGCCCAGAGGACAGTTAACGAAGACAAGCCGAAGAAGAAAGACAAAACGTCGAAGAAAAAGGGCGGGAAAGCGTTGCTGAGTTTCGGTGGAGAGGATGGAGGTGAAGACGATGGGGCTGGAGGCGTTGCGGTCAGGCCAAAGAAAGCTAAATTCAACACCACCCTCATCGACGGTCCTGCTGAGGGCGAAGGACCAAAGCCCGAAAGTAATGGAAATCGGGATGTAAAGACAACGGAAGAGCCGACCTCGAAGAAGCGGAAGAGCCCAGAGCCAGCTCGGTCAAAGCACTCGCCTGAACCAGAGCCAAAGCGACGGAAGCCGTCCTTCCACGAGCCGACTACCCAACTCCCACTGCGAGATCCAGAGTCACCCTCCCGGTCTCCCACTCCTGACATACCGCAGCGGAGACGATCATCACACAAAAAGTCCGCCTCTGCTCTGGAAGCCGAAATCGCCGCGCTCAAGGCCAGCATGAAACGAGACACTGCACCAGTGGCAGAACCGAAGAAGAAGCTCTCAGCTCTAGAAGCCTTGATCCCCGCCACAAGCACACGAGGACGAAAGCGGCCACGCCCTGGTGAAAGCCACGGCCCGGACGACAACAGCTCGCTCAACAAGCTCAACGCCTTCAAAGCCAGGCTAGAAAGCGCTATTCCAGATGCCGAGTCTTCAAAATCAGCTCTGACCATGAATGGTTCGAGATCAGATACCGACGGCAAACCACAGGCCGCAGACGGCCCTGACGAAGAAGCTGCTCTCTGCGATTTGCATTTCATAGCAAATTGTCAGTCGTGCTCAGACTGGGCTGACGACAACCACCAGAAAGATGATGCGGACGAGGACCGGGATCGGAGTTTCCTGAACCATAGTTTGACATTTGAGAAGGACAGACTAGGCAAGGATCTGACGTGGAGACAGAAGAACGAAGACGAGTTGGTGGTTATCGACCCGAGGGAGCGAGAAAGGGAGTTGGGGATCAAGTCAAAGGATCGAGGCAGAGACAAAGACGGCGGAGGAAGGACGAGCCGGCGGGAGTGGGATAGGCCTCGCGATCGGGACAGAGACAGGCATAAAGATCGCGGGGCTGTGGGAAGAGCGAAGCAGTAAGAGCAGAGGTAGCTGGATGATCATCTCGCGCGGTGAATCTAGATCATACGTGGTAGTCTTCGTGCTGGGAAGGCCATTCGTGCCATCTCGATGCTTGATCGCTTCGATTTATTTCCTACCTGCGTAGCATCACATTACCCAAGCCCAAAGACTGGAAATGGCACCAGATTCAACCTTGGCCAGCACAGCTGAGTGTGACATCGCTCCTATTCGCAGGTATTCGATTAAGAAACTCCACGGTGCCTTAAAGTGAGATCTTCTACCTCACGCGTGACATTGCTCGCGGTCGTGAAAGGTTATCCAATCTCCCAAGTCACCATCTTAGTCGACTTTCATCTGCTTCTTAAAATGGGTAGCATCGAGCCGAGGCATCGGTGGGAGTTCTGCCAGGCTAGAACTGCAAGTTCCTTGAGGTTGCCCTCTCCTGCTTCGTGATGTGCGCAAATCCATTCTTTCGTTGCCAGACGTCCCGCCAAACTGGTCCAAGGCGAAAGAGAGTGGGGCCGAGAAGGTTGGGGCCGCAACTATATCATCGTGATCAATATTCATAAAGTACCAATATTGCATGAAGATTGAATCTGTTATTCGTAGCGGCCTCCTTGACGGTCTGAGCTTCAGTGATCGAAGTAGTAATACAAAATAGGGGACCAAGGAGATGGGAATATGCTATCTGCAAAAGCACTTTCCCACTGACCCCTTGGTGCACATTTTCCAATCAGCAACGCCGTAATCTCAATAGAAGACAACATGTCGCTGCTCCACCAATTTGCTGTTGGGCTAGATGTATAACCCACACGCAAGCTCAACGTCTCTTTCGCTTCTTTCCTCCATCATCTTCCTCCTTCAATCCGCCATTGCGATCTGCTTTCGCGGCTTTCTTTTCCATCGCATCCCAATCCTCGCCTTCGTCACTTAGCTCACTCTCTGCTTCGCCTTCGTCATCGCTAGCACTGGCATCATCGTCGAACTCGCTGTCCTCTTCGCTCTCGCTTTCACTTTCCATGAGCTCTTCATCACTCATCTCGAATGCGCTTTCTTCCTCGCTCTCTTCCTGCTTGTCTTCATCGTCGGAATCAGTGTTAAGGAAAGACCATCCGCCGTCCTTGAAAAATTGATGCGGATCAGCTATGACTGTCTTCATGATCATGCCCCAGTTCAGGTTGAGGGGTCCCTCAGTGAAAGCAATGTCGACACTGTCAAGCCAGTCCTTGACACGATCAAGTTGATCGACAGGAATGGTGTTGACATGAGTTGGTGGCCGGTTGAAGTCTTTGTACACAAACACCATATCAAAGTTCTTCAAGCCGAATTGGATGCGCTCCAAGTGGGCAATTTCAATCTCTTCCAATGTGACGACCGTGAAGGGCGGTTCGGTTAGCTGAACCAGGGCATCAGTGGCAGGTGACATGAGCACGTTACTCCGATGGGGCACACCGTTAAAGCTGAGCTCACGGAAGGGAATGTCCACTGTTATATTCCACTCCCGACCAGCATCAGAAATTTTCTCGGCGAAGGATTTGAAGATCTTGTCCAGTTCCGCTCGTCGCCTTCGTTCTTCTTGCTCTTGCTCGAACTCTTCCTCGTCACCAAAACGATGCTTTCGTCTTCGGTTGCCTGTTTCATCGAAGGCCATGTCGGTGGCCTCTCTGTAAAACTGGACGTCTTTGGTCTTGCGCTTTCCGACCAGGATCGGATTCTTTAGGTGAACATGGATAAGCACAATGAGTTCACCAACACAAGGCTGGAAGAAAAGATGCTTCACATTAGAGAAGACAATGTCTACGCTATCATTCTTCATCGGCGAGAGATAGCGCAGACCGTTTTGGTGGATCTCAACTTCACCAGGAACACGTTTACCGTCCTGTGCAGGGCGGAGATACACATCAGGTAAACGAATTGGTCGTCGATTTCTGACTTCGACCAGTTTCTCCTGTTCAACAACGTCTTCCATCTCTTTTTTCTCCTGTTCCTTGCGGACCGCCGCTCTGCGCAGTTCAGTGATTTGCGAGCTCACTTCAGCAAGGCGGTCTTGGTCTTTGGATCGCACGGTCAGAGAGCGAATGAAATGTGCCGAGGGGTCTTCAAAAGGTTGGTCGTCCTTGCGACCTACACCTTGGCCAGGTGACAAGAAGTTGAACCGGAGGTGGGTATATTCACCTTCGTCAGACTTGCTCACATTTTTGATGGTATTGATGTGGAATGGTACAGGGCGACCCATAATGGGTAGAATGACGGTGAGAGCCTTGACATCGACCCACACAATCATGTCTTTGATTCGTGCCGGAAGTTGGCTATCCCGTTTATAAGACTCGAACTTCTTGAACTTCTTTTCATCCTCACCATTCAAGGCGCCCGTAGCTTCGGAGTATCGTTCAAGTCCTTGCTGCTGCTTCTTCTCGGCGAGTTCCTTCTGATGTTCTCTTCTGCGTACTTCCTCTTCCTCTTTGTGGGAATCAACACGATTTGCACCTCTGGTCCTGCTCGACTTGATGTTGCTAGTTACGATGGCGCTAGCTCCAGCTTTCTTCTTTTCCTGCTTAGGCTTGACATCCTCTTCGTCATCTTTGAAGTAAAACTCGATCGAATCTAGGTCAGTGGCAGCATCTTTCGTGAAAACTACAGGATCGCTTCGTGTGACTCGGACCGTGTCCATAAGCAACAAGCTGTAATTTGTGCCTTTTTTGTCCTGCGGCTTGTCGTTGGTGAGGTCTGCCAGAGTAGTCATGATGGAGAATGTCATGCCGTCTTTCAACGTACGTCCGTTCTTGCCACTCAAGGTCAGGTTTGCATCCTTGAGCTCAATACCGATTGCTGCACCGATATTCTTCGGGAAGTGCTTTTCCAAGTCCGGCTTCTTTGCTTTGATAACTCCCAAAGCTGCATTGAAAACATCTTTGCAAGCAGCGCCTTCCTTGGCGGCCCGAATAGCAGCATCGTGCGCTGCCAGCAAGATCTTATAGTTTGCCGTCTGAGACTTGCTTGGGTCGATCAAATAGGTTCTCCCAATCACAGATGCATAGGTTCGGTAACGGAAACCGAGGCCAGCAACAATGCAGCCCGAGTGCAAATTTTCATTGTTTGGCTGGGCCGACATTTTGAGGTCGTACTGACCACCGCTTTGCACAACGGGCCCGTATGCCCAGTCCAGATGTTGATTATCGAAGTCGGAGGACAATTTGGACAACTTTTTGAAGAACTTTTGATCGTCAATTCTGGCATTGATCTTGGCAGCCAGATTGTTATGAGTGACCTTCTTTTCAGCGTCCAGAACCTCAGCCATTTCATCAACCCAGTAGTCGGACATGACTGCGCTGGCCGCTTTTGCGCCAGTCCTGATGGCCTTGAGCTCTCCCTCGTCCTTGATTGCCATAGCTTGTGATAATCCAGCTGCGATGTCGACCTCCTCGACTGACTTGGACGCATCTCCAAAAACTTTTTTCCATTCATCGGCAAAGGGACCCGTAGTCTCAACTTTGGGCAGAGTACCAACTTTCTTGCCTGCACCTTTGATTATGTCAAGACATTTTGTAAATGCTTCCGTTCGCGTCTCTGGCTTCTTCGCATCGATCGGAAGGATCTCAATAGGTACTTTGCCATCCCTCAAGTTTTGCAAATGTTTGGCTTTCTTTTCTGTGGTGACCACGTACATCATTCCGGTAGTGAATACCAGCAAAGTCGCTGGGAATTCATACCCAAGTAGCCAGAAATGCAGGGCATTGTTTTTGACGAAACTGGTTTCAGGCTCTGACTTGCCAGTAAGAATGACAATTGAATCTACCCCTCCAAATTGGCTGTCGCCCGACCTTTTATCTGCTTTCCAGGTGTTGAGGAGAACTTGTACTCTCTCAAAGAAGAGTTTGGCATCGATCTGGATGGCGTCGGCCATGACTGCAGCCTGCGCTGCCTCCAGCGAGGGGAAGTGGCTATTCTCTCTGCACTGCAACTCTATAGTCCGACCTATTTCAAGAGCGTAGGTTTCGTAAACGGAGGATCTTGCGTAGATGAAGAAAGAAAGGTTATTATGACAAGTGGGATAGAAAGATTGTGAGTCGATGTGTAGCAGGAAGACTGATTTGCTAAGTGAGAGTAGACGATCGGGTCAACGCGCAAATCTACCAATATTAGAGCGCGGTCGTCGCGTCTTTCCGAAGTTCTTCCGATATAGAAATACAGTCACGTGATTTAGGCAGAGCGGCTCTTTATGTTACTTGACTACGGAGGGCTATTCTGCTAAGGACCGCAAGGGTGCGTAAACGCCAAAAGTCACAGTACATGCTGTGTTGGTTGTTGCATTACTGGTCTTACCCCGTGATCTGGAGTTGAGTACGCTCGAAGGTGGATCAAGGACCGGACCCTGCAATTGATGCTTGCTGCTCTCCTGTAGGTGTTTTTGAACAGCAGCAGCAGACGAGCTTTTTCGTGAGAGCTCGGGGTGGAAGTGACCTGTGTTTCTTTCTGTCCCCATCTCCATTATCTCAAGATAGTCTGTTCGGAAATGGATAGACCCTTGATTAGAGTCATTGGATCATTGCATCTCGATTTTGTCACTACCACACCACGTTGCCCCGCCGCAGGAGAGACACTTCAGGCCACAAGCTTCAGCATTGGTGCTGGCGGCAAAGGAGCTAATCAAGCTGCAGCCTGTGGGCGTGCTAGCTTTGTCAGTAAGGATGAGCAGGACGTCCAAGTGCAAATGGTAGGTGCGGTAGGCAAGGACGATCCATACTACAAGAGCTTGCTCGAATCTACTTTGCACAAATCAGGAGTGGATACACAACATGTTGTCGAGATTGCTGGCACCACGACAGGGTCTGCCACGATCATCGTCGATGAAGGAGCAAGTGGTGAGAACCGCATCTTATTCGTACCTGGTGCTGGATTTCTGGGGATGGACGATCCGCAAGAAGTCTTAAGACGAGGCATTGAACAAGATCGCTACCCAGATGTCGTCGTACTTCAAGGCGAGATACCCCGACACACTGTGCTTGACATCCTCGAACATTACAATGCCTCAAAACATACACATGTGGTCTTCAACCCAGCACCTGTTTGGCCGCAAGGGGTACCACCACGGGCCATTCAGGGCCTCGCCGTGCTTGTGGTAAATGAGACAGAATGCCTCTTGCTACACAAATCCGCAAAAGCCAAGGTGTCAACATCGCACAGGTTTGAAAGTGAAAAAGATCTGGAAAAGGACGGAGCATTGCACGAGATAAGTCAGGATTTCCACGAGCTATTCGAGGTTCAGACAGTCGTGATTACCTTGGGTTCGAAAGGGGCCTTCTGGTCAGCCCGAAGTGGCAAGAAGGCATTTGTCGCGGCATCGAAGGTGGATAAGGTGCTAGATACCACTGCTGCAGGTGATACATTCGTTGGGTATCTCTCCGCTGAACTCGCTCGTGCATGCGGGAGAGGTGTTGAGTTCGATATTGATGCTGCCTGCCAAAAAGCAGCTATTGCATCCGGTAAATGTGTGTCCAAAGCAGGCGCTATGCAAAGCATACCCTTTGGTTACGAGTGAATAAGAGGTGAGGCGGCCTTGAAATCGAAACTGTATAGACCAGAAAATGGGCAAGTCACGTGGGTCTCGAGAGACAATTCTCGTCACACAAACGGTCGTACTGATTCAACAACACGACCGTGCTGTCACCGTTTCGTCTCCATTATGTACGTCAAACGCGAAGCTCGGACAAACCGTCACAAGGCAGGCCTCAATGCTCCCAGTTCCGGCCTTGGGCTCTGCTTTACGTGTGTTTCGTCGACATGAGACACGTGCATTGTTCAGAATAGCATATCTTGAGGTGCGTAGCACGGATGGACACCAGAAACAGGTTCGAGAAGAGTGACGAGCACTACCTAACGGTTGGTGGAATGATGTACGCGGGTGAAACGGCCGTTCCTCGGTCATGATATCGAATGGCACCGACGCGTCCAACCCACGCTAAGCCTCTTCGTGTCAACAATCAGCCTCTGCCGAGCTGGGGACTCATTCTGACGGCTCTCTATGCCAGACACAAAAGTGCTTGCAATGATCAATTGAAAGAAAAATTACTTGTGACCAACTCAGTGAAAGTGACGAGGAAAATAGCACAAGAAAATCAAGTGCCACAATAGCTTCACGCGTTTGGAAGTGTTAAACGCAAGTTGAGCAAAACACGCTAGTCTGAGCTTGCGGCGCGTCTTTTAGAGCGTGATTCCACTGCCTCCCTGGTGTCTCTCATATTTCCCACTTCCACTTGACCCAATTACTGCCTCAAATAGCTCGTCGCCATCATTCGACCTGCAGTAGCCAGGAGCACTACTGCAGCCCAATATCATTCGAGTAACATCATTTCTCCGACTGGCTTCCTCAGCCTTCTCATTTCATACAGCGTCTGCTGCAATAACCCCCGCTGCCAGGATTTCGCGTTGAGCTCTCAGCCGCTTTTCACCATCGACCTTGAAGCTGACCTTCCAACTATCTTCATATACTATCTCTTGCTTGACAGGTTGCTCAACTGCTTCTCAACATCCTCCGAGAGCTGGATCTCATTACCTCGTAGTTCACGTGTCTGAGAGCCTTCTAACACTAGGCTACTTCTACCAAGACGCGTCGACAGGTCACTCTGAGCTCTTTGAATAGTTTCTCCCGACGAACATTCCAGGCTATTGGGACAATGGCGACAGTCTCGACCCCTGTTCGACAGCCATTTGGCATACTCAATGATTCGAAGCTCAGAAATCTCCAAAGCATCAAGAATAGACAAAATGGTATTGTATTCGAATCCTGCCAAGGTCCACCCGGGCTAACAGTTACAGCCATCACTCCCAACTCAGCTCCTACACTCAAAAGACGTGCTCCTTCTCCAGAGCTATCAGACTCGGAGAATATCGATCCTTATGCGTTTGACTCTTCGATCAAACGCAAGCGAGCAGCAATCGAAGACGATGTCTCTCTAGCCAAACAGCCACAAATATTGTCGACGAGAGTCCTGTCTTCATCTAATAAAAGCTATGAACCCACTGGTAGCTTAGCAACCTACACACCGCAGTCTGAAATCTTCGCTAAGCCTTCAACTACACCTCGCTCAGCTCCTGCTGCAGCAGGTCGGTCACCCACCCGACTTCACAGCAGAAATAACAAGCTCCAAGCTCAACCCCGTCGCCGTTTTGCTCCCCCCACAGTCAGCAGCACCTCGTCTACAGCCTCCATCGCAGCAGCCCTGAAAGGCACTCTTGCTCACAAGAAACATTCGGCCCGCCCTTCGAAGAGATCAGCCGGCTCGGCATTTGGCGTACAACAACCCAAATCGTGGTTCTTTGACATCTTCGAGGAGTCAGAGGAACAGCAGGACTATCGCATGTCCGAATGGACTATGACACAGTCATCTGCCGCTCTTGATATCTCAGACGATGAGCGTGAAGCAAAGTCACTCGACGCTAAGGACAAGGCAGATAAAGGAAAGGAGAATGTCGACCCTAACGAAATGTTTGTTGCATCTCCCCCAGTAACGCGGGCTGCTGCAGCGGCCGCAGCGGCCACCGCCGCTAGAGCAGAAAACAACAACGACGAGATGAATACCGAGGAGCCTAGAACGCCTCTCGGCGACCTCGATGCCGCCAAGTTCTACGGCGATGGACTTGATGCTACCAGTGTTGTGCTTGTTCATGACGAAATTCCACAGGAATCAAATAATACACCAACGCAGGAACAAGATGATGAAGATGCTCACAACTCCGAGACACATCTAACGCCGGCGCCAGGAGCCGAGGATTTCACATTTGAGGCTCATCACCCCGCACAGACCAACTTGGACGCGGATATAGCACCAGCAGATATCCCAGACTGGGCAAGAAGGACGACTTTGTCCTTGAGTACTGACCCAACCCAGGAAGAGGAGCAGGCAGTCCTAGCAAAATGTGCTGAGTCGGCCAGTATTGACATCTGGGAAAGTGAGAGTGCTAAAGATGAGAACGAGCAAATGGAAGAACATCATCCTAGCTGTATGGTTATTGGTGAGGGACAGAGGATCTCATTGTCCATGGATTGCCTCCATGACCTATAGAACATCATCAATGCGACGAGTGTTGTGAGGTTTATTGTTCGAGGATACCAAATGCTTGCGATGTTACCTTGTGAGAGTCATATGTAATGAGACTTGGTTATGCCTGATTCGGTGGCGTTTCTGAAATGGAGGTCCAAGAGTTTGTCTATCAGTTTACGGCCTTGATCGCGTCTTACCTATAAGCATCCTCATCAGCCACATATACTTTCCACGTTTTGGACGGCGAAAATATGATACCAATTTTCACAGATGTAGAATTTGCAATCCTCGCAGCTTCTGCGACACCACCCTGTCGGAGATGCTGTACATCAAACGGTTCCAACCATTGACAGTGGGAGAAGAAGCTCAGGCGGCAAGCGCTGATCTGCTCGCTTCATCCGCATAGCTGGACAACAGTGCACAAGCTTTGTGATTGTACGCGTAGTGGCCTCCCTTCAGCCATTTCCACCGAAACGTGAATGTACTCTTGTGCGCTGGCTGCAGCCCAGAAGCTCGTTTACATTAGAATCCTTCGGCAGGTTTCCGGTTTAGATTGCACCGCAGCCTTCGCATGGCGGAAAAGACTTCAGTAACCTCATAGTCATGGCTGTGAGGTTATGTGATTCCGCGAAAGAACCTGGTTACAGTGGCTTGTTGTGGAAAATCTACTCCTCCGACTGGATCGGTCCACCCTCATGTGCGTTTTCCTGTGCCATTTTATCCAAGTCCGATTTGCTTTCGTTTCCTGGACAGTCGTTGGGTTTCTCAATACTGTGTGCGTTCTCGTCCCAATGGGAGTAAGATGAGAAGATCTATTGGTGTCACTGCCTGTTCAAGTCAGCAGCTTTAAGCCGACGGTGAGCTCACCATAATCCAGATCAACGTCAGTAGGCTGGTCAGACCTTTTCCTCAGAGCTAAGATCTAAAATGGACAGGATCGGGAAGATATGGAGTCTGAACTGATTTGTGAGTAACGAGCTGATATAAAACGAGGGTGATAAAAATGTGGGTTCCGGGCAAAGTATTTCAAAAAAATCTTTGATAGAGCTAAATTTAGACAAGTGCTCTACTGCTGAAGATCCCAAGAATGTGAAAGAAATAGAAATCTAACTTGACATGCTCTGGAGGTCCTCGATGAGGTCTTGGTTGCATAATGAATGGTGATTGTATTGAGTGCTTTGTAGTAGGAAATGGATCGTATTAGCCGAGCCTGACTCGATATATTTTATTCGTAGACTTGAAGCCTCAGGCTACATTGCATGGCCAAATATTCCATACTTACCTTTTTCGGTTTGATTGTGTTGTCGAAGGTGGAAGTCGAGATGATGGCTTTTTGTCCAGCTTGAAAACGGACGAATCAATGCCGATACCTGTACGGTTGGAGTTAAAACCGTTTGAAGATAGTCACCTCTGCCTCCGATGACATATGCCTAAAGAGTTGGCAACATTTGATAGGATGGAGATTTTGTGCATGGATCTCCAGAGACTCCAGTTTTCTGGGCAGTTGATAGGTATATATGACCGATAGCTCGCCCCAAGTAGCTAAGATTTTCCGCTACCCGGGGTCGGTTCAACGGGCCGCGATACACTTAAGAGGATGTATGAGGAGCGGAATGCTTTCCTGGCCCCTGAAGCACAACAATTGTTATTTCGCCGTATTAGCTCGCAATTCACTCCGTACATATCAGTGCTTTGCAAAGGCGCGAACTATTTTAGCCAGGGGCCACGGATCGAATAGCAAACCATTGCCGAGGTGTTGACTGCAATTTGTTTTCGTTGTCAGATATTTGACGTGATCTCAGAGCCTGACTTTGCCGGAACTTCACCGAGAGTCAGGCTTCACAATCTCGCTGGAAGCCAGATGCCTGATTGTGGTCATTGCTTAAAGTGGCCCACTTGTATGGATAGAGTGGAATTCTGACGAAAGTCAGCCATGGTCAGGGATCCATCATCACCGTGCATCACGTAGAATCCCAGTTGTTGTCGTCGAAAAGCTTTGATACACAAAGTCAACTCAGGAACGAATCAACGGCGACGCATTGATGCCGATTTACCGCGCGAAATTCGGGGCGAAATCGAGACTCTGAAAATCCTCCCATCTAGGGAGTTGATCTTCATTCTAAGATGATGATAGTACACAGCTGGAACAGCCTGGAAATACGAGGCTGATATGCTCTACACAATATGGCGGAAGACATGTGCTATGGTCAACTAGCAAGAATATATGGGAAGTAGGCATGTAGGACAGTGCTTACCTTCCGAGATGCATCATGCATGATGGCGTCGCCCTATTATGCACCTCTGACACTGTGGCTGTCCTGGGAGAATTTCATTATTCCCTCAGCGACCTGAGACGCAGTAGAAAGACAATGGGCATCGGATGCGCTCCCGAAGCCGTGGCTTCGCGTTGTTTTCAATGATCGAACTTCACTGTAAGCCTCTAGAGAAATTACTTTACTGAGTTCTTGACGGTCTGGTAGGAACCTTACAAACTTCTATAGATTACGGCGTGCGATTTCGTGTGGAGTGAGACAATGCGTCGCATGGTGCAAAGCGAAGGGACTCCCTCTGAGGTATTGACGGCTTTACACTATTAGTTACGGGAATTCAATTCCCAGGTAAGTTCTGGATTCTCTTTGCTACCTAGGTACATCTTATTGGCCGAGCCTTCCGTCTCAAACTGGTTGGCATTTGGTCATCATAGTCATCTATAGCACTAACTTATACCTACCACCACGTGCACCACAACCATTGTACCCTCACCTGTATGCCTTTTCGTATCCCACAAATCAGCAGAGACAAGCTGATCTCGATGCAAGGCCAAAATTTCCCCACGACCACAGTCGAGACCGTGGTCGATGAGGGAGGGCTCCATACTCTCATTAATAACCCAATGAACATGGCGTTGTGGTATATCGCGATGAGGTGCTAGACATCCCAACAGGCTTAATCGTAGCGAATCAGAGCAACGTCTCCTAAATGTGTCGATCAAAAGTTTCAGATTGAAGTGAGGAGATGTGGGAAGATGCGCTCATGGATCTTGGCATGTATACAAGCACGGCAAGAAAGACCCTCGGTCGTTTCAAACATGTTGGAATATGGTTCGTAGCAGAAGACAGAGATCTGCAGGGTCCAAGACTGAATTGGAAGGGTCCACACAAGCGTTGTTGAGTTCATCTGATTGGCTAAATATAGGCTGATCCCGATGTTCCGCTTGAGCATCGTGATGTAGGTGTGCAATCTAGCAATCAACACCCCATCACATTGGCACCTAGGTGGACCTCTTAGTGCGCTCGATTTTGCGCACGGTGACGGCAAGTGCCCCAGCACATGCCCGCTCGCCATATCCTCGTAACGGAGGTGACTTCATCTCCCGCAACCTAATTTTGATCGGCCAACGATCGGTGAATTCCAGGTTGTGCACGTTACCACGTTTTCTCCACATGCGGTCATAGGCTCGAATGGCAGGTTGAATGCCACTCGTTCTTAGCGAATGGCAAAGTTTTGTGGCTTCCAAAACACAGTTCAATCTATATAGGCACCGAAGCTCAGAATCTGGTTTTGTCTTCTATGTTCACAATAAGTGCAACGCCCAACATACACAGAATTTACCCTTTTCCACGAACAAAGTTTTATATACACAGCCTTGCATCACACGGTCTATACACTTCCAAACGCAGATCCAAAAAAACAAAATCTGCAACCATGCCCGCCTCATCAGAATACATGGGTTCTCCAGCCACCAGCTTTGATTTCGAGTCTGATCCTATCCAAGCAATGTCATCTTACTCTCGACTGATGCACCAATACACCAAAGCACAAATGGACACGTCTTGCCGTTCTCGACGAAGAGGTAGCCCGTCGTCCGGCGCCGTAGACGCTCAGGCGAGTCTTCACAAGGAAGATAGCCGGATGTCGAAAGGCTCCTCGCGAGACTCCTTCTAAGACGTGAGGTAGTGATATGTCTTACTCCAAAGTTATCAGCAACAATTTATCATCATGCAGCACCAAACAATCTAGCGGCATTTATGTGGCGTCGAAAAGCCCAGATTCACGTTTACTGCTACAATCGACCTTCTGAAGCGTTTCAGGGAAATGTTCAGTGCTTCAACTGGAGTTGGGGTTGTCATCTTGAACAAAATATGCCAACGAGCGTAGGAAACATTTGTATATGAGAGAGGATTTACGTCATATGGAAATGGGCAACGGCTTTTATTACTTTTCGCGCATACAACCAACTCGGCGGGTGGTTTCATTCGGTGAACGTTATGTATTCTATGATAATGTGTGTATGAACATTTTTTATCACTTTGAGGCTTACAATGTTGTCACTTCGAATCCATCTCTAGATAATCATCTGGTTGTGTGAGAGCTGTATCTGTACAAATGCGTAGCTTGAGTATAATGTTGAGACTTCCACGAATGACGCAGGTCGAGCTTGGCTAGACGTTCCTTTAGTAATTGCCAACACCTTCAACCAATCAAAGAAATAGAAGTGATATCCAAGATAGGCAAATGCACACCTCACCAGCAACACTCTTGAAACCACGTATTCTAGCAACTAGCACCAAGACCTCGAAACACAATGATCGGATCGTAAATTCACGCATTCATGCCAATTTTCCATCGCAGGTCGGAAGTAGCGACTGACACCAAGATTTCGATGTCGTAGCGTGCCACAATGGCTTATTAAGGCAATTGGAGCATTGTAAGCTGCATAGGGTTTGTCACATTTGTGGCCCATCGAGTTTGTGCTGGTCGGTATTGTGAAGTGTAATGTATGCATTTGTTGATGATCAAGATGAAAAGACAGAAACGCAGCTTATAACCCCACTGTAAATCGCGCCTTCCACAGTATGATGTTGTAATGTATGCATCAAGCTTGGAGGATGTGGATTGTCTCTGAAAGTGGAAACACTTCGACGTTATTTAGACGTGAATCTTATTATTGCTTCATCAGAGTTCGTGCAAAGCTTGATCACCTCTGTTGGTGCTTGTTGGATCAGCTACGGTCACACTGACTGTGATCGCGCTGGACCGTGTACAGGTTTGTCAAGAAACCTCTAGATTTCGCCCTGCAACTGCTTTGCACGAAACGCTGTTTAGGAGACTCGACTGTTTTACTATTTCGTGATCACATCCTTGATGCTAAGATCTAGTATTGCTCAAGCTAGGCACTGATCAAGAGACACACTCAGCTCTCGTGGCGATCAAAGGCAGACCTTGCCATCACTCTGGCAAGTCAGCTCAGTCTATTAACATTGCGTCCTCTTCTGCCTCAACTTGAGCATCTCCTGCATGCCGACCATGCACGCTCTCTGAGACAACACTGCTCTCTATGTCCGCCATCTTCATGTCTTGTTGTACAGGCACTGGCTCATCCGCAAAACCTTGAAACTCAGGATCGGTAAACTCGTTTTGCTGTGCAGATTCGTCACAATTTGCATAACTGTCATTGCCTGTCAAGAAATCCGTTGAAACAGAACCAACCCGTTTAGATTGAGTGTGCTCTCGCGTCGGACTAGGCAAGTCAATTGGGGAGCGGTTCCCGAAATCATTGCTTTCAGGACTACGCCCCTTCCGTAGTCGTGCTGCTAGGTCTTTGGGAGTATCGTCATGATGACGGGTCGCGAGGCTTTGGCGCGAAAGCCGCTTTTGTTGAAAATGCCGTGAAGTTGTCCCGTCCCCGTCCGGCGCATGATTTTGTAAGTCATCATCAATCACGATTGGAGCCTGAGCGCTCTCTAGATACTCTTGCGCAGACCTGATTGTCAAGCCATATGGTTCATCGTTTTCGTTGACCGGGACTGCGCGCTCAGATTGGTCCTCTAAATTTTTCGGGTAACATTGTTCGGCAGTCCGCTTCCTTTGCTGTTTGTAATATGTTTTGACAAAATCCAGGCCGTCCTTCATGTTTCGTTGGGTTTGCGACAGCGGCTTGTCTATTTCTGAATCCTGTTGCAAGACTGGAATCGGGTCCGAATCTATTAAGTCCTCATCCTTTATGAGGATCGTTCCCAACTGGGGTATGTCTGCAGACCCTTTGGTCTCCTGAGCGTCGTGCAGCTCCTGCAGCAGATCGTATAGTCTTTGGCGGAGGGAAGCGCTTCGCAGCTTTTTGGGCCATTTGATCCCGTCAATATCTCTCTGAAGAATGGACTTGACGAACCTGTAGGGATCCCGCATAAATTGTTCGAGATACATGCACAGGTAGAGGCCACAGTCGTAGAAGTTGTTCTGCTGCGGCACGCATTTTGCAGTCATTCCCAGGATGGCGCTCTTCTCGATTTCAAGTCCGTGCTTCTCTTGAGCTTCTTGAACGAGATAGTCCTTCAGCATTGATGCTGTTCCACTGCGGCCAACATCGAGAGAATCTAGCGTGATAATGATTGGCTTGTCAACATCATACTTCCGTCTCGACACAAGTTTCCTGCGACCAGGTCTCTTTCGAGCAGACTTTCTGGCTTCATCGTGCAGCTGAATACCATTTTGCAGGATTGTTGATGAGGCATCTTCGCCAGCCTCTACGTCTGCATCGAAGAGTGTCATGGTCTCGATTGTTTCGTTGTCATCGTCCGCTGATGATGACTGTTTCAGGGACTGTAAATTACAGATAATCATCACATACCAATGCAGGCTTTCGTTGACGGGCACGACTACAAAATCTCGTGAGAACAGGTTGATATTTTTAGTCCAGTTTTGCACGCCCTTGTAGTTGATCTGTCGTTTGCTCACTTTTGAGTCTGAGGGTTGCATGAGTTTCTCGTAGAAGAAGCTATTGAAGAAGTGCATCTTCTTGACGTATTCAGGGTTCGCATTGTGTTGGAGGAAGCGTGAGAAAAGACCCATCACCGAATCGTTCAGAAACTCGCCATCTTCCAACCTGCTCAGATCATCCCAGGATACCACTTCTCTCCTTGTTCCGTCCGGTGGGTAGACAAGGGGCTTATTCCACTCACAGCCTTGTCGACGAGGTCTCGTGTCTTCCAAAATCTCCTCAGGGCGGGGAACTAAATCGGTTTGCTGGGCAATGGATGGTCGAGTTTGTCGAACCTTGCTGAGCGTCGGAGCCGATTTGGGGGAAAGCTCTTCCCGTGACCGAACCATCTTGCCAAGCTCGGAGCGGGTCAGGCCGCTTTGGTTGAGCTTCGATGAAGAATCTAGTGTAGGAGGTGCGTCTAGGTCGTCCACACGCCGCTGCCGCTGTCGAGGTTGTTCAACAACCTTGTTTGAAGAAAGTGCAATGCTGCTTCGGTGGTATGCCAGGTCGTTGTCCGAGAAGCGTCCGTCATTCTGCTGATCCACAGCCACTGTGTAAGCCCGGGCCATAGCCTTTTCGAGCGACGCACTGCACTTTGTTAGCGAATATCAAGACTTTGAGAGAGTTTCCTACCCAGCTTTTGGCTTAGATTTGATAGTGTGGTCTGCTTCCAGAAGAACGTGAACAAAATCGAAGAGTACTTTCCGGGACCCAAAGTCTAGGTACACATTTGTGCTGGGTAGCATGTTTGTCAGTAGGACGAGTACTAAGATATCGACTGCTTCGTCAGATGGAAGTATAATGTTTCGTATCTGAGAGAAAGGAACATCGGAAATCAACGCCCTTTCCATGGTCCTTGGATTCTCGTAACGAATACTGAAGGCTCTCAAGTGTCTGTTGAGCTCAATAGCGCAATCGTCGACCGCTATAAACGAAGGTAGTACGAATGAACGTAGTGGAAAGTTTTTCCCAGGTGGTCTGGGTGTCTCTGAAAAGTCGACGGCGGGAGTAGGAGGGTTTTTAATTTTTGTTCCCGTGTCGAAGCCCTCCTGCAAGGCATCTGGACTGTCGCCGCTCAACCGCCGCTCAATTTTTGAAGGCCGAGGAGTAACTAAAGCCTCGGGCTTCCGACCTCGAGTGCGTTGTGAAGGCACATCATAACTACGACCAGTAGGGTGTGAATGGTTCGATGAGACATCGGCTAAGCATTGTCTTGCTTGTTGCCAGTTTTGATCCTTGATTGAGAGTTCGGAGATTCTCCGTTCGTTTTTGGCATCGACCATGAACTCTTCAGGACTCTTGGCCGGGTCGTCTAGGAGCTCGTCTAGGCTTATTTCGCTACGAGGTCTGCGTTCTCTCGTTCTCTCGTGTTCTAAAGATTCAGACCCGAGATCACGCAAAGGCGTCCTTTTAACACTGGGTTGCTGCAACGAAGCACCTCTAGCTCGAAACCTATATGTTCCATTTAACGGCCCCTGGGATGGATCATCTAGTTCTTCTCGGCCTTCTGGAGAAGCCAAATCGATCAGGTCAACGGTGTCTCTAGGCGGACTTACATCTAGGCGTCGCCTCTTTTTGGCCGGGGTATGATCGCGGTAAGGCTCTTCGTGGGTATAGGTAGTAGGCTGATCGTTTGACTTGAATTTTTGGTCAGCGCTGTGTCGTTGTGGATTATGCACGTCTTGCGATGCTCTCTCTCCTTTTCCCCGGGCACATTTCTGCATTGAGCCTGTCCGGGTTTTTGACGCACCATTCATCGTGTTGAGCGGTCGAAGCGGGCCGGTGAAAGAATCTTTTGTGGGTACAAATTTTGGATATGTCTATCCTATCAGTCTGTGAGACAGTGACAGACAATCCTGAACTTACAGATTTGGGTGAGGGGATGATAATTTGGACAGCGTCCTTTGGATTTGGTCTGAGCAAAATTAGCCGTAGAACACAACGAGTGGATGAGAGGACTCACTCGTAGTAGCCCAAAAGTCTCTTCTCCTCGGCAGAGATTTTCGACCCTCCTACTTTCCTCGTTCGAAGTCTACCCAGAATATTTGTTAACCTCTCGGCCTTGCAGCAAGCTTTTTCATCAGCCTAGTGTCAATTTGCATACTTTGGCACGTCTTCCTTTGCGGCATCGCAACGTGGAGAGGTGGTAGATAAGTCCCGTTTTGTCCCAGGAATTTCTTGTATCTCAACATCGTCTTCTTCAAGCTGATCTCTCGTCAGAATAAACCACAGTCCACTGATCAACCCAAGCGTGCACGAACCTCAATCGGGTCGTACCGCCCAGTGCCATCGAAAACACTCTGTTCAATGCCCGTCTTCACCTGCACGTTGGAGGAGGCTTCCACATGGGTTGCTGTCGTCGATTTGAAGACGCTTTGGTGAGCATAGTGGATCGCCTCCAGGACCGTCTGACTAGCGTCCTTGATAATGCCTTGCACATTTGGCATGGAATACCACGGGGAGGAGTTCTACTTCATGCTCACCTGCAAGGTCGTGACTTAAGAAGACGGGCTATCACTGGCGGCAGACTGGACGAGAGTACATCTTGAACGCGGCTGCGGTCAGCTCTACGGTACGTCACAGGCACAGCGATCATTTTTCCGGACTAAGCGGGCGCTCCCCGCACAAGCCTCAGTCGCGCTTGACGCGTCGAACATCACACAAATGTTTCTCTCTGCCAATTTTCCCTCGTATGCGCGGACAGATGACATATTAGCCACCTACATGGAGCAATCAACAACTTGAACGCTTGGACCGAGCCTCGACATTTGACCATGGATCATGCGCGTGTTACTCGCCGTATCACAGCTACAATGTTCATACATTAGAGTTGTTGGTGCCCGACGTTCACGACGAGCCCTTTGTCTTCATGTCATCAGAATACAGGCTCGTGCGTCTCTTATCAGCTCCCGGAGGTCCAGAAGTCTTCTGCTGTCGGGCTTCATCAACGATCTTCTTCTGCTCTATGCTCTCGTCGTGACTCCTCCAGACGATATTGGTGTCTGGCGGAAAAGATAAAACTCGTTTGATTGTTTCGCTAGAAGCAGTAAGTACGAAATTTAGTCAGGTGCGGTCAGGAGAGGTCTAGGTAACTTACCGAATCTTGACATTGCGGCCACCATCCATCTTGGTCCAAATGCTCAGCACATCCTCTCCACTGCGAACACTGAGGACGGCACCGCAGACCTCATCGCTAGCTTCCATGAACTGGTCACCAACGATGGCAAGGAGGAGATCCTCCCAATACCGATCCGCAACTCCCTTTTTGAGTCTGATGATCCACTTTCCGCCTCTTTTGTTTGCCTCGTCCTCCCAAACGGGCCGTATACCCTCCTTGAAGAGGTGATAGTCGGACACGGTTGGCAGGAGCGAGGGTCTTTTCAGATGGGCGTATATCGTCCAGAAGGCCTCGATGGTACCTACCGAGGCTATTTTGATGATAGATTTTTCGTAGTCCTTGTCCCGGCTGGTACTCGGCGGCCGGTAGAAGATATTCCATGAGTGCTTGAAGTTGTGTTCGGCCTGGTCGGGAGGCGTGGATGAAGAAGGCTCTTTTGGGGTCTTCGCCACCTCTGCCTCCCTATCCTTCTCTTTCTTGTCCTTCTCCTTGCTGGAGCTCAGGACATCGAAGCCAGAGCTCGCGCCGGGTGTCTTTGGGGTTTTGGCCTGGCCAAACGAGGCGAAGGCGCCTGTGCCCAAACCAAACGCAGAGAACGCGCCAACACCGGGCGACTTGGCCGAAGCAGGTGACGTCGTATTGAAGGGATTTGTCTTGCCGTGCGATGATCTAGCGCTAAAGGTCCGTGGAGAGTCCGCCTTGCCAGTGTCCTTGTTCTCGAGTTCTCTCGTCGGTAGAGACAGTTTGTCCTTGTTGCTGCGCATGTGTCAGTTCAACCGCAGCCCAACCAAAGAAATACCGAGGAGAGAGGAGAGAGATAGACGGTGCTCTACGCGAGTACTCACTTTGCTCGGCGAGTCCACAAGTTTGCTTGATCCATCAGGTGTGGCTCCGGCGATGTGAAAGGTGCGGGTAAATGGAGCGAGGGTTGGAAGACAGCAATTCCCAATGTGTCCCTCTCTTCGCGCCGCCGGATATAACCTACGAAGTATTTGAATCGCCCGGCCTTGGTATATCTGACTGTCCTTGGCCGTCCAGCGCGGGATGTGGAATTTTCGGAAAACGGTGAAGCTGCGGGCAGCGCTGTAATGTGTCTGCCGCTGGTTGATACAGAACTTTTCAAATGACGTTTACAATGTGGTGTGTTAAAATCGTGCGGCGACGGGACTGTATATCTTCAAATTGCTTCGACAACCTTGGATGTGCTAGTTGAAATGGCATGCAACATGTATGACCCGTGGGACTTTGGTGACCGTGTGAGCTGCTAGCATGCAGGAACAAGGACGCTACTCACGCAATGGACTACGCTAGTGGCTCATACCGCACGCTGCCCTTCCGTACTTTCCCACCGCAAATTCTCACCGTCTCCGAGTTTGACCTTCCTTTTTGATACCCAGACCCCCAACTCAAATCATCACCAGCTGTACGCCATTCACAGCGATGAGGCTGGCGATTCCGATGGGAAGGTCAAGATTGAAGCATTCGCATTTAAAACCATTGTCACGAGGGCCCCTTGGCTGCCATGATGCGGTGATGACCTGATTGACGAGACATCCAACCAATTGCCCGTAGTAACTGTCTGTGACTGTCCACCACATTCTTCCGTAAGTATGTTTGACTGTTGCGACAAATAGCATTCTCTCATCACCAGTGCGCTTGTCTCGATGCATGCCATTTTCAAGGTGAGTAGCAGGCAAACACCCATTGTTGATAATCCAAAAAGATGAACAATTTGAGCTCTGGTAAACCGACATTCAGCCGCCTATCTACCTGGGTATCCTCGGAGACGTGTTTCCCATGGTCGAGAGCTGGTTGAAAGTGAGGTGTCTGGCAAAGATCTGACACTTCCCGCTCTAACACTTGCACTACGCTAACTAGAGCGCTATCGTGCTAATCACTCCTACAGATTCTGTACGCTCGACACTGAGATCTGATTGAACAGCCCGCAGGCGTAATACTTGGACTCTATAGACTATCATGCTAAACTGCATCAATGCTTGCTCGAGAGGTGAGCTGCTCATTCTGATTCCCAAGCTTGGAAATCTGCAAGAATGCATCTACCCCATATCCTTCTAGACTGTGCAGCTCCAGACCCCCGGCCCAATACTCGGCATAAATTTTGCTCATGGGCAACCCCATCCCCAGACGCAGCTTGGGATCTCGGATGGTCAACTGACCCAACGATGAAGCCCGTGATTGGATGTCGGGCCCGCCAGGCGCTTTGACCTCTTGCATCGTCGCTGCAAGGGCCGGAATCTTGCCTAAGCCGACAAGACGTTGTTTGCTTCGCGGTCCCTTGTTGAAAGACCATAGATATGGTAACAAGTTTCTTGGAATTCCTCCGCCTTGATCGGAGATGCGGATAACAACGGTTTGCGGCGCCTCGCAGATCAAGACCTCGATCGGAGGAGGTGTCTGGTTCGATCCCTGGTGGTGTTCCATTACAGCTTGGATGGAGTTTCTCAGCAGCTCTCCTATGATGTACTCGAGATGGCTGAGAACATAAGGGAATGTGGCATCTAGATGACCTCGCACATTGATCTCGGGCACCACGCATCCTTGTACCGATTCTCGGCAGACTCGCTGGGCGAACCTGCCACAATCCCGAACGACGTCTTGTGCATTGCATCGTAACAAGACCTCACCAACGAAGTCATTCTCAGTGCTTGGATGGGGACTGTGCCCGGGTGAGTGATAGGTCTCGGTCAGGGCAAGGTGCTGCTCAGCGATCACCCTTCTCGAAATTCGGGCTCGGAGCGATCTGTTGACGAATGCATCCATGTCGTCTGCAGGCATCAAGTTTTGACACTCCAACACTCCCATGATCATCCTTGGGATCACCGTCAAGTGTTCCTTCAAATTTTGACTAATGGTTTGGCACAAGGCATCGTTGTCTTCAATCGTTTTCACCACCGGCAGCTTTCTCATGCTTTCAAAGGCCTTGTAGTAGAGCTCGTAGACGTGTGATAGGTGAGGATTCGTGACTACGACGTAGGGGAGCTTCTGCATATCGCGCAGGCGATGGGCGATTCGTGTTGGCAGTTCGGTCCGAACATAGTTCGCCGAACTTATCAAGCGATCTTCTGTTAATGTCCTACCGTAAAAGAAGAGCTGCCGTAAGCTCATGGGACGAATGGGGTTTTCTACCCATTCATCCAGAGCAGATACCGGGCGCCATCGTGGAGGTGAGGATCGTGCATTGGTCGCAATCGAGCGCAGCGCTGCCTGTTGATGGCATCGCTTCAATGACGCCGGTCTGAACAAGCTCACCTCATATGGCATCTCATATGTACGAATACTTTGTAAGATTGTAGGGCCTTGTTTCGTGATCGTCTCTTCATGCTGTCCACCTGGCGTCGCACGAGTTTTCTAGTTATTGACAGGCCCGCTGTCTTTAAAGCCGTAACCCTACGAAGTAGTTGAGATGCACTCACTACCTTTGAAAATGAGTCATCGCTGTCTATGTCCTAGCATTTGCAAAAGCAGCTTGATTGAACCACACTACAAAGCCAAAATTTATGGAGTAGAGTGAGGAGCTTGGCTTACCCTACGGCCTGCGGATGTGGGTTCTGGGCGGGTTGAAGTTCGAGCAGCAACGTCACCAATGAATCACAGCGATTGTTCCGGGCTACGTACATACTCATCCGGCACTACAGCCACGGCGTCTCTCATGTGCTCAGCCAAACGCTCGACGGCGAAGCAGGAGCGAGAGAATTATTCTGCCCTTGCCTGATATTTCATGCTTCAAGTTGTGCCCGTTTGCTCGCCTGTTCAAGTGGCGTTGCCCTTCCATCTTCCACGTTCAGACTGCAGCCTCTTTCCGCTTTGACCGACTTTGCAGCCAGCCTGGTCATTCCTTCCCACTTTTAGCCTCCATTTCTCTATGCGGTAAATCAGCCTGAAGGCAGTGTCGAATCAGTTCTTTCTTGCTTCCGGCTGCCGGACTGACAAATCCGACCTTGTGGCCGCTGGCACTGCTGGCCACCCGACAGAATGGACAATGTGAGTGAGCTTTCGTGCAGTGGAATTCTTCAATCTCCCTCCTTGTTGTCGTTGCAGGCAAAGCTGACGTGCGTCATCGTTGGTTGCTTCCAGCTAGCAGGGCCAGATATGCTGATCGATGCCTACGACCAGTACAATCAGCAAGATGGGGAAGTCGTCGATATCCAACCTGATGACCTGTCGGATGGACAGGAGGAGGCCCCTCTTCGCGCTGATGATTGTGAGTCTTGCAACCCTCCCGGGGGCACCTGACTTATCATCCTCGCAGATGAGACCATGAAACGCCACGTCTTCCCTCCCCTTGACGATCTCGAAGTAGAAGCGGAAACCCATCACACATGGAACATAGAAAATTGGAGGACTTTGCAGCGAAGAGAGCGGGGCCCCATCTTCAAATGTGGCGGAGCACCATGGAGAGTTCTCTTCTTCCCCATGGGCAACTCGGTCGAGTGTGCCTCATTCTATCTTGAACATGGCTATGAAAACGACCCTCCGCCAGATTGGTATGCATGTGTCCAATTCGGCCTTGTGCTGTGGAACCCGCAAGATCCGACTGTGCACAAGATACACAGTGCAAACCATCGCTTCAACGGGAAGGAGGCGGACTGGGGCTTTACACGCTTCGTGGAGTTGAGAAAGGCGTTCCATGCGTCTTGGGAAGGCCGCGACAGACCTCTAGTCGAGGAAGACCGAGCAAACATGACCGCGTACGTGCGAATAATTAAAGATCCGACGGGTGTTCTGTGGCACAACTTTGAAGGCTACGATTCCAAGAAAGAGACGGGCATGGTTGGCCTCAAAAACCAGGGAGCAACATGCTACCTGAATTCTCTGTTACAGTCATTGTACTTTACAAACGCCTTCCGCAAAGCTGTGTACCAAATACCCACGGAGAAGGAAGCCTCCCGACAGAACAGTGCGTGGACGTTGCAACGACTGTTCTACCGCCTGCAGAAAGACCGCCTAGCCGTCTCGACAAATGAGTTGACCAGTTCCTTTGGCTGGGATACCAGGCAGATATTTGAACAACAAGATGTGCAGGAGTTGTCCCGGATCCTCATGGAGAAGCTCGAAACTAGGATGAAAGGAACTGCAGCGGAAAACGCTCTTCCAGACCTCTTTGTTGGCAAGTCCAAGACGTACATCGAGTGTATCAACGTCAATTATGAATCGTCAAGAATAGAAGATTTCTGGGACATACAGCTAAACGTGCGCGGAAACAAGAATTTGGACGAGAGCTTCCGGGACTATATCCAAGTTGAGACACTGGAAGGTGAAAACAAGTACGATGCTGGTCCTCCGCATGGTCTCCAAGATGCCCGAAAGGGGGTGATCTTTGAAGAATTCCCACCTGTCCTGCACCTTCAGCTCAAACGATTCGAATATGATATTAATCGAGACGCCATGATGAAAGTCAACGACCGACACGAGTTTCCCGAGGAGATCGACATGTCCCCTTACCTTTCGCCGGGCGCCGATCTTTCCGAGTCTTGGGAGTATCAATTACACGGGGTCCTGGTCCACAGTGGCGACTTTAACGCGGGTCACTATTATGCCTTCCTCAAGCCCACCAAAGATGGACACTTCTATAAGTTCGATGATGATCGCGTCACGAGAGCCACAATGAAAGAAGTTCTGGAAGAGAACTACGGCGGGGAATATCCACCATTGATTAATGGTGCCCTGACTCAACGACAGCCGTATATGCGAGGTACTTCTGCAAAACGCTCCATGAATGCATACATGTTGGTATATATCCGACGTAGCAAGTTGGACAAGGTGTTACTTGGTGTCCAGGATGCGGATATACCGCACCATATTGAACAACGTATTTTGGAGGAGAAGGCTGAACTTGAAAGACGCAGAAAGGAGAAAGAAGAGGCCCATCTATATCTGAATTTGGGACTGATCTCGGACAAATCATTCAAACAGCACCATTGGTTCGATCTCACCAATTACGAAGCAGAGATGGGTGATCCCGCCGCTGCCATGGTAAAACGGGTGCTTCGCGCAAAGAAGGTAGGTGACTTTGCTGCAGAAGTGGCGGAAGACCTCGGCGTCGATGGCGATCAGGTCAGGTTTTGGGTCATGGTCGGACGCCAGAACAAGACAAATCGACCAGACCAGCCCATCAGAAACGATTTTACCATTGAAGATGCATGGCACCGGCACTCGTCGAAAGGCAAACCCTTCTACTTATGGGCAGAGACCGGAGAAAGGGACAAGACCACGGGTAAAGTTGAGTGGCCCGACGTCACCGGCGAAAGTGCCAGTAAGACTGGCGGCAACCATCCAATCCTTGTCTTCCTGAAATATTTCGACATAAACAAACAGACTCTCACGGGCATGGGGCACGTTTACGTCAACAAGAACGACAAAGTCCAAGAACTGTTCCCCGTCATTCGAGACATGCTAGACTGGAAAGACAGCAGGGAAATCACACTCTATGAGGAGATCAAATTTTCAATGATAGAATCCATGAGACCGAGTAATACGTTCGGTCAGTCGGAGATCCAAGACGGCGACATCATTTGTTTCCAAGAAAACGAACGAAATCCTGGCATCGACCTTGAACGAGTCATCTATCAAAATGCGCGGATGTACTACGATTATCTCTTGAACAAGATACCAGTTTCCTTCCACCCTCGGATTGGCAGCCAGGGAGATGTCTTCATGCTCGACCTGAGTAAGAAAATGTCGTACGAGCAGTTTTCGGAGAAGGTGGGCCAGCATCTGGGCGTACCGGCAGACCACTTGCGATTCGCGACAGTGAATAGCACGACTGGAAAGCCGAAAGCTTGGGTCAAGAGATCCCTGCAGCAAAATCTCTACCAGATCTTGCAGACACAATTCACTGCTTATGGTGCATACTCACAGCATAGAAACGATGCGCTGTACTATGAAATACTGGAAGTGAGCCTCCAGGACTATGAAACCAAGAAGATCATGAAACCTATCTGGCTGCATGAAGGAATCGTCAAAGAAGAGCAATTGGAAGTCCTGGTTCCTAAGCAGGGTATCATTGAAGATCTAGTCAGTGGCATCATTCGGAAGCTGAAGCTGCCAGAGGAGGTCGATCCTCGCAGAATGAGGATTTTGGAGGTCTCCGCTGGCAAGATATCGAGGGTCTTGCCTGGCGACTTCAATGTGGGCGTCATTAGCGAGTTCACCAACCTCTATGGGGAGATCATTTCGGATGAAGAAATCAACATGTCGGAGGATGAGGTACAAATCTGCTGCTATCATTTCGACAAAGAACCCAACAAATCGCATGGGATACCCTTTGTACTCATTGTGAAACCTGGAGAAACATTCAAGGACACCAAAGACCGAATCAGCAAGCGGACCGGGATCAAAGGCAAGTTGTTTCAAAACATCAAATTCGCGCTGGTGCCAAAGACACCGTACCCAAAACAGGTTCGCTATCTTGAGGATGACGATGTCCTCTTTGACCGACTTGGCGATGGGGATAGCCTTGGTCTTGATCACGTCAACAAAAATAAAAGTTTCTGGGGGCGTGCGGAAGGCATGTTCATCAAGTGAAGCCTTCGGGAATATACCTCTTCAGTTGCAAAACGTATGGCATACACTCCCTACCTGCATTCCCGTCAATGTCGACCTGTAATACTATTCGACTGCACCAACCTGCGCCTCGATTCATTGGGTCCGACCATGCGCATGTCAAGTTGGCGCGTCAGATGAGTCTTCGGATTTGCTCAACCGTGGCGCAGAGGGACATTTCTACAATAAAGTTAGGTTCGCTGGGTGATGCAGCGACAGACGGAGGAGCAAGGTCCTGCCTCAAGTTGGAGAAAGGTTGACGGGCATAAGAAAATCGGGCTTCGATGCTGTTATGGGCTTACTAGATGTACTCGTTCATAGCTTAGTAGTATGATAGATAGCAGGCAATGCCTGTATTCGTAGCGTACGTGACATGGATAAGCTGGCACGATTAAGGTTATGCCAGTGTGGGCGAAGAGCTTTGCCTTCGCTTAGAGCCCTTTTTGGGACGTGGAAGGGCGGGCGAAAAAAGTACATAGGTACCTATTAGTTAGGTAATTGTTTCAAGCCTCAAGCTGGCGTTGTCAATTGCTTACAATTAAAATTACCAACACCTGATAAGCCCTTTTCATGAAACTGACTGACTGGTCGTCCATTGAATTTGGTCTTTGCGACTTCGGTGTCGATTGTGAGTCTCCCATATTTTTCTGTGGGTGATGCTTTACGAGGTGATGGCGAAAAACATTCTGGTCAGTGTTTAGGCCAATTCAGGGTACTGGCTGAAACTTTCGCAATATACTGAATGGCTTTCCCATTGAACGCTCTCCAAAAGGGCCATGCGAAAAAGGTGACAAAGTTTTCAGGAATACGGCTGTGCAAGGAGGATGTCGTGCGCACCTCGAGATGTTTCGCAGGATGTCCATATCAAAATAGGTCTGCACTTATACCACAACGCATTCCGCAAGCGTGCGTCAAGAACAATTCTGAGGCGCCCTAGGGGAGCTAGTCGTAATTCAAGGTCATCGAACTAGAGAAGTTGATGTTGCATCGCCATCTGTAGAGTGCGTGTGTGCTACTTAAGACACCAAACTCAAAGATGTAAGTTGAGCATTGATTATATTGTATTTTGTGCTTTAACTATTAGTTAGTCTTTATGAATTGACCAAAATGCTTCGCCGACGACGCTAAGATTTCCACGATTAAGGTTCACCCATCTCACGCATTACGAACGCGTCGGTGGGGATTAGGCGCGGTTGCCTTGCTTTTTCGGTGTGCGGGGCGAGTGGGGAGTGTGGGCTCAACTTGAACTTGATTGTTGGAGGCCTTGGCCTCAAGTGCATGATTGAGTGCAGTTTGGCGGTTCAGCCTTACAATATGGCTAGGTATTACAGATCAAGCACTTCGCTGGCTCGAGCCTCTCATGAGCAAAGCTCGCCCCAAACAAGATCTTCAACATGACACAGACCATATTCTCGCCTTTGAAGTCCAATACGCCACTTGGACACGCTCAGTGACCTAATAACCAATCCACCTCCCACAGAGCCACTTTTGCTTGATATCCAGAGAGCATTCATGCCTCACACACGGTCCCGCGCCCAGGGTGCCTCCCACCAACATTCCCACGGCAGTTACTCCTTCATCTACCTCCTCTTGACGCTTTCTGCAGCCTTTGCAACCCTCAAAGCCGTGGAACGAGCTGCCCAGCGCCGAAGGGAACACGCAAGCCTGTATGACGGTGATTATCCCGATCCAATCCGTCCAAGACGACGTGAAACAACTCGAAGTCAAAGGCACCGAGGTCGAGACCGGGAAGGAAGACGAAGACGAGACCGAGCACGAAATCACGAGGACAATGACTACTATTACTACAATGGTTTTGCAGATGGCCCCGGAAGATATTACAACCAACCACCACCCCCACCCCCGCCTGCGCACGAGGACGAGGACGACCTGTTTTGGCATCGACGGAACGACCATGCTGATCGGCCATACGAGCACGCAAGGGCTGGACGACAGCCAGCGCAGAATTGGGATGATGACGATGCCACACTTGTCGACGAGGCCGGAGGCGAACAGCATGAGCAAATGGTGCTCTACCGAAATGGTTGATCAGCTATTTAGCATGTGAGTAGCAATGAGGGGCTTACCAATTTCGATTCAGAGCTACACAGTAAGCTTGACGACACGATGAAGGCGGCGTAGTGATAGACCGAGGAAAGCATACCTGATCATATTGAATGGGCTCAAGGGTCTTACATGGTGGGCAATTCGGAGCTACGCAGCTGGGCGATGGCTGACACCACACCCACATCAATGTCTGTGTCATCCTCACTGACTGCAGAGCACATTTCTAAGCTCCATAAGGCTGACCCGAGGGAATGCTGAATGTTTTCAAACGATCAGTGATATGCAATTTGTGGAGAAGGCTTCCTATATTTACACGCGAGTGGGAGCAGTGAGTGCTGAAAGGACATGTCTGTAAGGCACGCAATCTTGCCGAAAGCGCAGTTTGCCTGGGCATGTGTGCTCTGGATCTCGACAGCCACTCCGTTGCCGCTCGCAGGGTGGCCTACTTGGTTACTCGTCATTAGTGAGCCTGTTACGCGGTTTTCGAATTCTTTCTCCTGCATGCCGAGAAGGATTCCTCTTCAATTGCCGAACAACATCTCTACTCTGCACGCTGGAAGCTTACAACATGACCTCAACAATTTGGCAACAGTCAATCAAAAATCCGAAGTTCCTAGCCTCATCCATAAGGCACATGCCCAGTCCAAGGTTCGCAAAGAGATTAACAGAGTCTGTTTCAATCTAGAGTGTATTTGGCACAATTCTACGGTTAGCCCACGTTCTCCTGCACCCAACTCCAGATCTTCAGTACGTAGTCTTCCTTCAAGAGCTCATCGTTAACTCCCTCATCATAGCTTTCTCCCTGGACTGCTCTTTCTTCGTCATCATGCCTGCTCGTCGTAGATTGCTTCGTTCGCGCCCTCCGGTCCTCGACTGTGCTGAGACCCAGCCAGTACGTCAACGTCGGCATACAAAGCAGTGAATAGTGCTTGTCAAAGCCAAGGCCAGGTTCCGTGCCCTCCGAGTTTCGTGGAATGGAAAGGGTCATAGCCTTGTCGCCGTTTTCGTCTTCCAACCCGTCCCTGATGTCAATACATGGCCCGCGATCCGAGTATGCTCGTTTCCAGAACGGTAAGAGCCGTAGCAAAGATTGGACTTGAGATGATCTGCCGTTTTGGGTTCCGCTGTTTCCCCTGCCTTCCTGAACGTCCTGCTCCTTGTATTCCTGCTGTTGCTGCACCGTCTGTAGCTTCTCCAACTAACTTTCAGCAGAGACGATTCGAATATCTGCGAGTTCCTTGTTGTTTTTCTTGTCTAAGGGGTGCTGCAGCTGCAATAGGAAGCCAGTGAATGTGTGCGCACGACTTGGGTTCACTAAATGAATTACGCGAACAGCGGCCTGGTCGATCTGTACTTGCATCGGTAACGTAGTGTGCCCCTGCTCGGTGCTCAGATCCTTCCCTGCACTTGTCAAGGTGGAGACTGGGTCGCGCTCTCTACCAAACTCGTGCTTGACGTGGTCACTCGCCACAATATTTCCAATCACATCGGGCTCTACTAAACTCGCCTCGACAAAAGCCTTTGCAGCAATGTCGACTGGGATCCATGTCAGCTTCTCCTCCTGACCAAGATCAGGCAATGCGCCATCGGATATCTTTGCACTCGCAAGGATCTGCGGGTACGCCTCGGACGCGTTCCACACGCCATGAATGGTGTCAGCTGCTAATTGACCGACTCGCACGATGGTGATGCGCTTGTGCAGGCCCGGCACAGTCGTAGCGGCACGGGCGAGGATCAATTTCGCCACCAACTTGGACCGCGCATATCCCGTAGGACCTGAAGCTGAGATATCGGCAACAATCTCTTCTGGGACGTTCTTTGAGCTGCTGAGTACCGAAGCATGACCAGAGACCGATGCGACACTAGAGCAGAAGACGAGCCCAGGTGGTCTCCGCTTCGTCGAAGACAGGCACAAGTTGAGCAAATTCCGAATACCCGCGAAATATGATGCGAAGCTGCGCAAGCTGAGAAGGAAGTTGACCGACCACGCGAGATGTAAAACGATGTCAACCTCGTTCCGGAGAGTGGGATAGTCTATCAACGAGATACCGAGACCGGGCTCGGATAGTTTGCATTGAAGAATTGTGATCTTTTCGTCAAAATTGGTCGGGATAGCGAGCTTGCGGCTAGCTAGTGCTTTATGTACGCGTTCGAGTGCTGCTTGTGAAGATGCTCCTCGGACGAGGAGGTAGATGTGCGCTACTTCTGACGAGTGTAGCAGCTGGTGGAGGACGTGCGACCCTAGTGATCCAGTCGGGCCTGTTAGCAGGACCGTTTTACCCGGTGGTTCGATTGTGACGGTTGAGTTATCTAAGATGCTGTCTGCGGCTTTGATGTCATCTAGCTTGGTGTATGTGTGTATGTAGTCTAATACTTGAGCTGTATCGTCGGTTTCAGAGGATCCTTGCTATCCGCGACGTAGGCTTAGTATTAGTTTTGACAATCTCCATGCTGTCCCCGAGTCCTCAACTGCCATCAATGGTGACGTTGTACCTTTGGGTAAAAGAGTTGCAAGCCCTTGTCGAACTTGCACACATGCGACTGAATCAACACCATGGGTGAAGAGGTCCGAATGGATACCGAGCTCTGTGCTTTTGTCTTCTCATGTGATAGATAGGACTAGATTGAGTATGTGCTGTGCAATATTCTCGTCCTTGACGAAAGCCGAGCTTACATGGGCCTTGCTGTACGCTTCGCCAATCTTCTCTCTGTATTTCTGCTCTGCATGACCTCTCAAAACTGTACCTTTGCTGGTCTTCTCGAGTGGTGTTGCTTTATCCGGCATAGCGAGCAGCACTGCTCCATGATGCGTCTGGAGTATCGACTTCGGCATTCCCGAGGATGTTCCCGAAGTATGGTGCATATAAGCAATGTTGTCACTCGGGTGGAAGAGTGCGAGGCGTCCAGCTCTCAGTCACGTTTTGTTATGGCAAAGCCATCCTCGCTATTCTACCAAGATAGAGGCTCATATCTGCATGATCCTTTCTCAGATCTGCTCGAGTCATCACAGGCCTTTTTAGCAAGTTGTTCGTATTTGCTATCAGCGAGCAGAAGTGAGACATTGCAGGATTGACACAGGTGAGCGATGGCACCAGGCGAGCACTGCGGCGCATTTAAAAGGACAGGATTCCCCAACCGCACCCAGCCTAACCAGGTGAAGAGGAACGCAGGAGAGGTATCTGCTAGTAAGCCAATGGTCTGGTTTCGTGGCAGATCAAAGTCGTTCGAGAACAGGGTTGCAGCTACTAAGCAACCAGTGTAAAGCTGTTTGAATGTCAAGACGTGCGTGCTAAAATCTCCAAGGTCTTGAGACGTTTGGAAGAAACCGATGGCAGGAACATCGGGGTTTCGCAATGCTTGCTTTTGGACCAAGTCATTGACATTGAGAAAACGCTGCTGGATGTTTGCGTGTAGTGCCTCACCTAGTGTGCAAACAAAGTAATTGGTATCTGTGAGAGATGGGTTTGTTGATAACTCAAGAACCCGCTTGCTTCGAGCATAGACTGAAGGGAACAGTCTACGTACAACGTTAGATGGGTCCAGGTATTAGGCGGCTTTGTGGAGTTGAGGGAATGCTCTTGGTAGCAGCATGCCGTTAGATATACTGGAGCGAACAAGCTCTACTTGCTTCTTGGAAGTAGACACGATACCGTGTGCGATGACTCCCGAGCTTGAAGGCGGGCATTAGTAGGTAGCAAAGAAGCAGCTGGAATTAAAAATGCCGACTGTGCCACGAGTTAGGGTTAGGGAGAGAATCATCGACGAGAGATCCTAGATAATGCGAGCACGGGTTTGCCAAGATTTTCTTTGACCAGCTTCAAATTCTATGGAAATTGACTTGATCTTTTGCGAAAACATCTCTAGCTGGTTTTCCGATAACGAGTCTTTAGGCTGAAAACTACCACCTTATGATCTCTAAGCAGTAGTTTCTCAGTGCACACCATTTGTTACGAACGTGTTCACAACACCGTTTTGCAAGCCATCCACTCGATCTGGTCCACCAGCATGCTTCACGGACGCAGAAACACCATTGGTTTCGACTCCGTTGATGTGCTTCTTGTGGAAACCGTTCCTAACTTTGTTAGTCAATGTAGTCATTGCCACTCCATTCGCCCCATTCGCAAACTCAGCTGGGACGCCGTTCATTGTGTAGCCGGTGTCGGATGCGTCAACGAAAGCATCAATGCCTTCACCGTTTCGTGGATAGGATTTCATAATCTCCTTGTGCTTTCGGAGAGCGCTGAACATGTCTTCCATTGTCACATCGTTGAGGAATATGGAGGAGCCTAATGGACTCGGCACAGCTGCTCGCAACAAACCATCTCTCGTTCTCAAAATTGCTTTGGTGTCCCGGTCAAGAATATCCTCATTGAATTGATGATGATCCATAGAGAGCCCTGCCTTGGAAAAGAGGTTGAGTAGTCGCTTATATTCTTCATTGCTTAGCAGTCCTCGAATATTAGCGAGAGTCGCCGAGTATGCCATGTCGATCGAGATAGCATGTCCATGCCTCAACAGCACGTCTGGCACAAGTTCATGAAGTGGAGACCCGCTACCGCTTGTCAGTTGGTGATCTCTCTGGCTAAAGTATATTACTTACGTATGTCCGTACGCAATTACTCAGTCTAGTCCAATTTCATGCAGATTTGGCGTTTCAAGCTTCAACATCTCATGAATGCCGGCTCGATTGATCTCATCCGCAGCATTCCTGACTTCCGCAGTCGCGTCATCTGTACGGTCGAATCCAGTGGCGATGATCTCCTCACAATACTTGTCGAGAAGGTTGAAGGTCGGGAGATGTGCACAAGACGATATCTTAATGAGTTCAGCAAATCCATTTCTGATTTGGGCCTCGGGAAGTGTCCGCAGGAAAGTGAAATCAAGGAAGGTCTTTATCGGAGCGTGATATGCTCCAAGCCGGTTCTTGTGGTCACCGTAGTTCACGGCAACTTTGATCGAGACCGATGCATCGATGAGACCGATCACGGTGGTAGGGATGCGGATGTAGTTAGTGTTCCGTCTATAGGCAGCGCATGCAAATCTGTACAGGGAAGATTAGCAGACAGACGACAACGGGATGCACCGCCAAGAGGAGTTATTCGGGTCAGAGTGCCTTGAAATTATCTTTGGCGGTGGCAATTTTTACCCAGCAACATCGGAGACGAGCCCACCGCCAACAAGCCCAGGTTCCTGCAGATAACATGAGTCAGCATACCTCACGAAGGACGGATCGTGGAATCATTATCCGAAGCCATCGGAGCGTTCAGCGACAGTTGCTTTCAGATCTGACATGATTGTGATGGCAGGGTTTGAGCTCAACAAAGGCAGCTTGGGCGTCGGAGTGCGGGACGAGTGCCTTCAAGCTGGGAAGAAGTTGGTGTTAGCATTTGGTTAGAGACTGCTGGTTGATATAGGTACATGCTATTTAAAGAACTCTGAACCTACAGCTATGCTTGCATCCTTGAAACGGGCTTAAGATGGCCCTTTGAACCGACAGTATTCATCTAGGTAGTCTAGAGCACGCCCTTTCTCTTCCACGTCAACTGCCGCCTGGTTACCCACACGTGGATCACGATTTGTCCTGATGGGACATCCATTTCTTGGAGAGACAAGAGCATCTGTAAACAATCACTTGTATGCCGTGGTGCTGGATTTGTCGTAGCACGTGCATGACATTCGAGCCATTTCGAGTGATGATGTCTTGCAATTATTTTGTAAAGCAACTGGATAGTCAATCAGGAACCGCAATACGTGAACACTTCTGCGGCAACGTTCAGCAATGGAAATTTAAACATTGAAAAGTAGTTGGCGTATTTGTGTTTTGGCCACCTGCGAGATCCTAGTGTAAATTCGGATAGATTAGGTTAAGGGATCTAGGGACTCTGCGCCGGTCTGAATTGCGTCTTCCCCCAACCCGTGGCGCATCGATTAATGTTCATGTGTCAAGACTTGGGCCACATATCACCGGAAGCGCTTCTGGCCCAATGCTTAAGCACATGGAATTCGCAGTCGTATGGCTCCCCAGTGTGACGTGACTGTGTGCAAGCTTCCTCTACAGTTGCTTGCTCTAGGTTTGAAGAAGCTTCAATGAGCGTCATGATGTTGTTGTTTTTAAGTGCTCCGAGGAACATCCCCGGATCTGCAATCGCCCGTGGCCCGTGGAGACGAAGAATGGGGCTTGGCATGGGCAACAGCATCATGATTCGGCGGGCTGGACTTCCCTCGACAATTCTACTTTCTCGTGCCTGGTATCCTCACATCACATCTTGGATGTAGTCATACCCGAGCGCTGTGGCCTCTTTCGGGAAGAGTCAAGTTCTTGGCTGGCTAGCGTGGCTTTGATAATATGAGCCCCTCGCACGGGTGAAAATGGTGCATCACAATGCCGAAAACAATGCATAGTTGAGACGTGCCTCAAGAGTCAGATTGTTACTTGCAATACTATTGTGACCATTGATACAATTATGAATACCGAGTTTGACATATCAAAGAAATATCAGAAGCAGGGAGAAATATTTGTAAATCGACGGCGATCGATTTAGTCAGCCCAGCGCTAATTCCTGAAAGTTTGACGATGGACGAGAGATCGAGTTGTTGCACTTTATCTATGGCAAGCCTGATATCGACGAGATTCGTGGCAACCCAAGCAGAGTTCTTGCGGCGATAGACGAGTTCGGTAGGATGCAGAAGTATCTGATGAACGTAGGCGAAGATAAAGGACGGATCGTCAGCGATCTCATTGCTGAAGTCCAGCCGCAAGTCATGGTCGAGCTTGGCGGTTATGTCGGCTACTCGTGCATTCTATTCGGCGATGCCGTACGACGAGCGGGCGGAAAGAGCTATTTTAGCCTAGAGCGCAATCCCGAATTTGCTGCTGTGATTTCCTCGCTTGTAAATCTGGCTGGGCTAAGCGCCATGGTCGAAGTGGTTGTCGGCTCGAGTGATGCATTCATCAAAAGACTTCATTCATCAGGAGAATTGAAGCACATTGACGTGATGTTCTTGGATCACTACAAGCCGGCATACACCGCTGACTTAAAGGTATGTGAGGAGCTAGGTCTGGTCACTCCAGGATCAGTACTTGCTGCAGGCAATGTCATCAAACCTGGAAATCCGCCATATTTAAAGTATGTCCGCAGTACATGCGAACAAAAGCGCCAGGCGACGCGAGGGACAACTGCGGACGGAGTTGACACGAGATTTGTAGATCGGACCGCCAAGTAATACTTGAAGCGGGAAGGAGAGGCGAAGCTCGATGGAAGCCGCGTCGGTAATCCCAATCTTGTGTACGAGAGTCAGCTTTTCCGCAGCTGGGAACCCAACGGAGTTCCTGTAAGTGAAACCTTCATCTTCGTACTCGCATTCCTAATCAATCTAGGACGGTGTTGAGATCACACGATGTGTTGGCGAAGAGCGGTGAAGGGACAGCTTTCCAGGAAGTAGGGTGTATAGTCTCCCCATCCATGGAGCACTAGAGTTGTCTCGATGTGGCCAAAGATAATTGTAAAGGTAGGTTCATCCTTCGACAGTCGCGCCCTAGCTTGTCGACGCACAGTGACTGGCTCAGAAGGAAGGCATCTCGAAGCCAAGAGAATAAAAGTGTGCGAGTGGACTCGCATAGGCTGCACAGTGATTCCGGCCCCGAGCAGGTCGAATATGGGGTGTTGTGGACCGGAATCAGTCCTCGATCCGGTCATGGAGTGGCTGTGTAGAGCGAGAACCATACTCTAGCATTCAGCCGTAAATGTTGACCACTTGCCCTGAGGTCAACCCCAAGGCGGGCATCGTACATCCTTCATTTCATACATGAAACGAACACATACGAAATGGATTGATGTCTTGAGCACGTCAAACTCTAACACCCTTCTCTCCCATCAATTCTGCCCCAGTTCTAAGCACGCCTACCATGCCACCAGTCTGAACGCTCTCGCTTCCTCCGCCGCTCAATCTGAACTCGATCTCTGCAAGTCCTTCAAGCCACGTCACTCTGGTTGCTGGAGTTACGTCTAGCTCTTGCAGCTGATCAGCAAGGTTTGTCAATATGTCCGCTAGTGCCAGACCTCTGCTCGATTTGAGGGCGTTTATTGTGTTTAGGCACGAAGTAATGTCGGGAGTGCTCAAAAGCGTGGTCATGATGGTTCTAATGTCTTCGGGATGAGGTGCAGCAATGCAATTGTAAATGGTGTCATTGGTGATCAATTCGTAGTTGATCTCCGAGTCTTTCAGTGGTGGTTGGCCTTTGATCGGCAGTGGTCTCGATCCTGCGTGACATGCTTGTAGCACGTTCAATGCTCTTCTCATGTCGCCCTTGGATAGCGTTACGAGAGAGTCAATGGCATCAGACGCAATGTTGACATTCTCTCGAGCCACGACCAAATCAACGATGCGTCTAATATCTGCCTCTTTCAGTGGAGAGAAGCGAAAGCGTGTGCAGCGCGATAGAAGAGCCGGTGAGAGTTTGTGTGTGTAGTTTGCTATAATGCAAAAGCGGGTGTTGGCAGTGTATTTCTCCATTATCCGACGGAGTGCCATCTGCGCGGCCGATGTCATTGCATCGGCTTCGTCCAGGATGATCAGCTTGAACCCCGCGAGGCCCGACTTGGACATAGCCGTTGCCGGCTGCGTTGAGGCTGAGAAGATTTGTTTTGTGCTTGCAAAAGTCTTGATCTGTTCGCGTACCACATCTATCCCTCGATCGTCCGATGCGTTGAGCTCGAGCACCATCTGTCGCATATTCTTGGATCCATATATCTGACGAGCCAGAGCTAAGATCGTAGAGGTTTTGCCGGTACCAGGTGGTCCATACAGCAACAGGTGTGGTAATCTATTATGTTCCACGAATCGATTGATGGTTGCAAGGATGTCCTGGTGGCCGGAAACATCATCTAACGTGTTCGGACGATATTTTTCAACCCTGGAACAATTAAGCATAGGCCTCACCCTGCGGAAGGCCCTTTTGGACTCACCATGGAAGGTTGTCTCCAATATCGACGGGGAGGTCTGCCACAACTCGCTTCTGCTTGCCGGCTGCTCCGTCTGCACTGAATTGAATGCCTTTTGTGGGCACATCTATGTCCATATCATCCTCGATATCCGACATTGTTGGCTACAACGTTAGAAACGCAGTGTTCGACTTATTCTGCTGTCTAAGTCGAGATCTTGGTCACTTGACGGAATATCCAAAATTCCTAATTATCGGTCGGCGGATCTTAACGCGTCCGTGGCCGTGGTCGAGGGTCAGACGCGTTCCTGCCTTTCGCCGCAGTCACGTCATGCACGTGGTCAAGAGTCATACTAGCACTAGTACTAGTACTAGTAGAGATCAATTTCACAGCCTCGAATGACGACGATCCCCGCGGCAAGGCTTGGAGGAAGCCGAAGCAACCCGCGGACTCTGATCTGATCTGATGTGTATCTTTATAAAAAGAGGCCTGGAGACAGCAGTGAGCTGTATCATGCCGGTCTGGTCACCAATCTGCCTTTCGCTAGAGATCTCAAAGCCGTAGAGTTTTCACAATGCCGGCGTATCATTCTGTCTTTTTGGGTGACCAGGGTGTCCAGCTCGTTGGTAAGACGCACGATGGCATTTCAAACCACAGCCGGTGTCTAATACGTCCTAGGCAACTTCCCACTCCTACCTCTTCGAACAAAGACTCGGGGTCCGGCTTACACGCTCCCTGCCCTCCCTGCCGGATCAGATCCGTTCGACGTGGATCCGGAGTCTGAATCTTACGATGTCTTGGACGAAGCGCTGTCGCTGTTTCGAGCCAACGTCTTTTTCCGCAACTTTGAGATACAAGGACCTGCGGACCGACATCTGATTTACTGTATCCTGTTCCTCTCCAACTGTTTGTCGACCGTCAAGTCGAACCAGGATCCGAAATCGGCAGAGAAGTCACTGATCAACTTGTCGCTCGAGCAATTCAGCTTGCCAGGAGAGCCGGGATTTCCATTAAATCAGGCATATGAAGGACCTCGAGATCGACAAGATGCTGAACAGCTACGGTCGTACCTCAGCCAGGTCAGACAAGAGCTGGCCTTGAGGCTGCACGCCCGGCTATACGCCGATGGCCGTGGCACACCCAATAAATTCTGGATGAGTTTTGCAAAGAGGAAATTCATGGGCAAGAGCTTGTAAAGGCGGAAATCATATGAAACAACTACAACTTGGTTGCTGAATAGTAAGAGATCTTGATCGAAGGTTCTTGTGGACTTTTCGGCCTCAATACCGCCGTTCCAACACCTGCTCTTACTGAGCGATACCACAAGAACCAGATCTTGAGGCTTGCTGCTTGACCTTGAGGCATTGCGCTTCTCGAGACGTTCCCTGTCCTACTGCATGCCTCCGGGTTTACCTTCTCAGTGTGATCTGTTCCAGAGGAGGAGCGGGGCCAGTTCTATGCAAGGACCCTTGTACACTTACCGATCAAGAAGTGCATCCAGCAATAACTGTTCTCTACCGGAACACAATGCAGTAATCTTGACCCCACTCGTTGTTGGGTGTTAGGTCGTCAAATCCAACCCTTTGACATCCTCAATTCAAGCCCTGGCCGTCATTTGACATCGCAACACATAACCACGAATCTACAACACCAACGTGTCCTGCTCGTAGAACCAGAAGTTACACTGATTCAGCTGCTTCGATCCGTCCTCTTTTCACTGCTCTCTCTCCATCTTCTTCGTCGTCTCTGCCATCACCCTTCCCACTCTCTGCCTGGACATTCTCGGTTGCTAATTGCGGGGACCGCTTCTTGATCTTTCCCTGTTTTCCTCTTGCTTGCACAATTACCCCTTCCACCGGTACCACCCTCGTTGATACCATCACGTATCCACCTTCAGCACCGCCCTTACCCATCATAAGCGGATGTGTGCGACCAGGCAAGACCTGCCACCGACGCACACAGGAGTTGTGCAGAGTTGGTGTCAGCAACAAGGTCGGATCCACCGGAAACCGAGGATCCTCAGAGCTTGGATCTATGGTCACATCCTGTGTAGACTTCATATCGTCTTCGCCACTGGCACTCTGCTCTTTCGCCACAATCTCCTCTATCTGCTTCTTGCGTATTTCCTGTAAGTACGCGGTTCGTCTTGCTGTAGAGTACACATCGCACAGCTCCATCAGCGGCTCCACATGAGGACTGTAGACCACAACTTGTGCACCACCCGCCAAGAGTGGCACCAGATGCTTACAGATCCCTACGGGGTTGGTATAGCTTGCAATGATCAGGGCACTGAACTGCCCCTCCCCTGTTGTATCAACAACCTGCCTCGCACGTTCCCATCTGCGACGTTTACGGTAGTAATTGGATCGATGGTTCGCTTTCATGCTTGCCAGTTCTTCTGCGGTGCATCGTGGTGGTTCACAGGAGTAGGTAGCGTCAGAGGCCGGCTGAAGGAGCTGAAGCCACGTCAGACTTGAGAAGTGTGTGTGTAGAGGATGGGGATTTGGGTCGAATCGCGATGGCGGCTGGTTGGGGTCGAAATTGAAGTAGCGAAAGAGTGAGAGGTTTGGTTGTTGGTTGGCATGCACAAGTGTAATAGTGTTGAATGCAGCTAAGGAGTGGTCGTATACCTTCCGTGGCTGGCTTGTGCTTTGAGGCTGTGAGGAGTCTGGTGCTGGGACTTCTTGAAGTTCTGTATGCTTTGTGTCTGACGATGTGGATTCGGCCTCCGGATCCGCGTGGTGATGCAAGATACCCATCCGTTCTGCTATTGCGGCTGTCACAAGACCGCCAGTATCGTCGACCACGAGACACCGAGAGGTCGAGCCCTTTTCTTCTGCCCCTTGCCGCGGCCCTGACGCATGCACATTTGCTAAGCTGCCCAATAGACCGAGAGTTTCGTTCCTAATCTCCATGATTCTGGAGAAATCTTTCTCCTCCATGATAAAATTAGTCAGAGTAAACACATCGAGCGGTAGCACCGTGAAGCGCTTGATGTACTTTTTCTGCTTTCGTAACGTGTATTTGGCAAGTGAGAATGCTGTCTTCTGGTCAAGCTGAGAGTGGTTGGCCATGATTTTTGAGATCAGTTCTGTCGGATTAGACATCGATTTCAGTGCTTCAATTTCATCGTATGTGAGCTTCTGGTTACCGGGATCGTCCATAATGTTGACATTTGACTTGTCCGTCGTCCTCGGCAAGCCATATTCGTCAAATGGGGCAGCTGTAGGAGTGGACGTCGAGATATCCTCAATCAAATCAGGCTCAGCTTCCTCGAGAATACTTTCAGCGTGGATTTCGGATGCTTCGATTATGCGTAACTCGCGACCATGTTTCTGCTCGGCGCGATCTAGGATCTCGAAGGTCAAATAATAAGGTCGTCCAATAATCTGATTCGCTTGGAATGACCCATACTTGCCCAAGCTGATTAAACTACGAATAGTCCAGATTAGCTTCTTTCGTGCTTAGCTACGGCAGGTTGTCAATTGTGAAGCCGTGCTTACAATGCTTGATTGATATCATTTAGACCTACGTGTTAGGTTGTATCTGTTCGACCTTGATCGAGTCGGATGGAAGCCGGATTGCAACATACTCATTGACTCTTATTTTGTCAAACATCGAGATGCTCTCTTGAAACCGAAAGAGACAGGTAGTCTGTATCTTCGCGCTCGAAGGATAGTGCAATCGTTTATCAACACTTGACCCAAGACGCGGTGCTAGAATTCGTTAGCGGAGATGCAATAAATTTTTTCGTACTCGCACGAGCTCTATCTGAGAGCTCCACCAGATCCTTGGCAGTTGCATCCATTCTTCGTGCTTCAATCGAGATCGATTACCTCTTCCATATCCGTCAACGATAGTGATATTTGATTAAGTTCAAGCCTTTTGGTCGCTAGGATAGCTTGCTCGCTTACCTTCCGGCATCCAGTCTCGCCAGTCTTCCAGTTTCGCATTCGGAGAGTTTCATACGGCACAGTAGGTCTGGATCGGAGATCAACGTAACGTCCAAGCAAACCGCTTTCAACCTGCAAAGTGCAATCGGGAAGAACATCAACACGAGATACAGAATGACCGAAGGAATTCTCCATGTCTATCATCCGAGACGCAATTTAAATCTTTTCGAACATCTGCCCCAGTCCGCCGCTTCACCCTTTCGAGGTGTTCCACCTCAACCCAAACATGTCCTCTTGTTTGTGGGAGGCATGTACGATTCATTCAATCATCCTCAATATGTACATGATATTGCTGAGCTATTCCCTGTTCACGAAGCTCAGACATGGCGGGTGATGCATATTCAGCTCTCATCCAGCGGTCGGTCGTGGGGCGTCTTGGACATAGATCACGATGTCGAAGAGATTGCTATGTGCATTAACTTCCTCCGTAAAGATTTGACCAAAAATTCGGAACTAGATGTTGTGCTCATGGGTCACTCGACAGGCTGCCAGGATACCATGCGCTATCTCACGGCGCCTAACCCACTTGACGCCAAACGAGAGCCTCGACCAATTGTACAGGGTGCCATTCTGCAAGCTCCGGTGTCTGACCGAGATGGACTTAATCGTGCTGTCGAAGAAGAGCCAGGTGTCAAGGAAGCTTACGAGGAAGCAATGAAGATAGCCAGCTCAACAGCTGAGAAGGATTGGGAAAATGTCGTGTTACCGATGAATCTTACCAAACAAATGTTTGGGCCTTCTCCAAACACTGTAGCTAGGTTCATGAGCTTGGCAAGCCCTGGTAGCCCCGAAAATCCTAGCACCGAAGATTTCTTCTCCAGCGACATTAAAGATGATACACTAAGGAAGACCTTTGGGTCAATCGGCAGAAACAGGATGCTGCACCGCTCCACTGGCGAAGGATTGAGAGACACGCAGTCTGTTCTTGTTCTTATGTCTGGCTCTGACGAATACGTCCGACCACAGACCAATCAAAAAGATTTGCTGCAGCGATGGAAGACATCCATGCGCGAAGACACAGGTGCCGTACTACATGGCGATTCGGCTGTAATTTTCAATGCCGTGCATGATGTGAGCGGCATGGACTGGCGGAGTCAGGAGGCGAGGCTGGTGGTTTTAAGGAAGAAAGTGTTGCATTATTTGAAATTCGTTGTTGGCGGAATAGGTGGCGACGCGAACGAGATCTGGCACAAATACGGAGATCGAATCACGACGCTAAAGTCAAGATGTGGACGGAGTATCGAGGACGAAGTGGGTGTGCTGAAGCTTTGAGCTATGTGTTGTTGGCCTCGTCCATGCAGAGGCATAGTCTGCGGGCGGTTGACTTGGGGAAAGCGTGGGAAAGCGTGGGAAAGCGTGGGAAAGCGTGGGAAAGCCACGGCGACCTCGGTAATCCGCCAACTAGATAGAGCGAACTCAGGGGGCGACATGACCTTAAAACCTCGGCAGCCCTGCTTGATCCTCTTATTGGTGGACTTCTGATATCCTGAAGGTTGGCTTAGATATATTACTCCTCTGGCTATCTTAGACACATTAAAGAAGCTAGAAATGGAAGATCTACAAACAGAGACCCGGTGATGCGGCGATTGACGATCAAGATCTTGAAGCTGCCGTACCAAATAAATCGGGTACTACGCGAAGGACGATCAAGAGGCACAGCTTGAAGTACACGACGCAATCCGAGTCCTTAGCAACCATTGATTTCTGTGATATTAACAATAAGTGAAGTACAGTCGTGATTAGCTGTTCACCTAGAACGAAGGTCCTACAAGCACTTGATTCTGGCTCTATATATCATTCAGCCGAAATATGACAGACGCATGGCTTGCTTAGGCTTTGAGGTTGCTTCATGATCGTGGAGAGTCAAGGTGTTGATTAACGGTTGCCTCGCAAATCTAGGCCCTGCCGTTAATTTTGTATGCGCTGTTGACTGACAATGTACGGAGGATCTTTACCCTCTCTTTTTTATTGACGAATGAAGCAAGTCAGAGCTGCATCGGGTAGTGCGGCGCCGGACCATTGGGTGATTTTGATTTCCGAACACCTCAAGCTTTACCAGGATCGGCTAGGTTGAAACTCCAGGTTCCACAAATAGGGGGGGCTGGGCGGAAGCTGTTAGACTTCGAGCACGCGGAAACGTCGCGTCGTCGCGTCGCCGAGTGAACGAAATTACAGAAGCTCTGTTGAGACGTGTGAGACGTACCTTCCTCGTTCTGAGCTTGGATATGACCATAGTTTCTTTGGCGTGCTCGGTTCTCAGAATTCAATTGAATGCCCAATCCGTTCCAGCGAAATCCGTTTCATTGCACTTTTCATTGGTACCTTTGCGGTGTTGGACACAACAAGCAAGCTCTCACTTTTGTTCCACTCTCCTATTTCATACCGGTCAATCTGAGTGACATTGCTGGGTTTTAGCGATTTTCTTTCCTTTCAAAGCCAAACCGCGTTTGCGCCAGGCACTTGAAATTTCACTGAAAATATTGGACTGGCAAGCTCGTCGCACGACTATTTAGCTGCTAGCTTTGCGCGTCACTTCCAACAAGCGCCACTCAACTGAGCAAACGTCCTCGTGCGTCAGCAATTTTTGTATGTTTTGAAATAGCCCACCAAGCACTGTTATGGACCAAGGATTGAGTAGAATGACGATGAATCTCAGAAGTCAGGTCCTGGGTAAGCGCAGGCACGATGGAGAAAGCGCTTCATTCAAGCATAAACGGTTTCAGTCAGAAGTCGCACCGGTCTCGAGCACGAAGTTCAGCGCCCCAACCCAAAGGTCTGTGATATCTCATCCATGTCTTCAGGAGACACAGCCATGTGTCAAATTTGATGCCGAAGATACGATTGTCGTCAAAACCGAACCTGGTCCAGATCAAATTATGGTCATGACGAATTACCCTTTGCAGACTAAGCGTGTCGCGCTTACAGTCAAAACTATCAAAAAAAGTTCACCAGAAACTGTCTCACTCTTTGCGATCCCTGAACATTTATCAATCCAGCAACCCAGAATCTGTATAAGGGCAGAGCCAGCAGACCACATTAAGAGGTTAGTGGATCACGGCTTTGCCACATCCATCGCCTCTCTTGACGCTTCAGAGCTTAGACGACTTCGTCACAGTGTTGTCGAATGGCCCTGGTGGATAGACAAAAGTGGAAAGATTGCATCAGGTTTTGAGCTTTTTAATCACCCAGAGAAGCAGACAGGCAGCGACAAATGCAGTGAAGGCTGCGACTGTACCTCTACAGACTGCCCGTGCTTCCGAAATGAAACTTCGTGTGAACTCAGTTGTCGCTGCTCAGGAAAATGTCACCGCCGTTTCCCATCATGTCGTTGCCGTGATGGATGCGGCATCAATTGTTTCTGTCACACTGAGGGGAGAGAATGCAGCAAAGCCTGCCAATGCACGTTTTGCAACAACCGCTTCAGTGACAGACCAGTGCCAAAGTTTCGGGTCCAACCTTCTGGCATTCCAGGCGCTGGAGCTGGCCTCTTCATGGCACAATATATACCTGCAGAGACATTTTTAGGCGCCTATGAGGGTGAAGTGATCAAATCAAAGGGCAAAAGAATGAATGGCGTAATCATGGATTTCAGCATCAGCAAAGGTGAGCAATTGAGGCCCAAGGTATTGGCTTGTGCTAATTTCGAAGATCGCTGCATAAGGGCCGATCCGATGTCTTTAATGTTTAAGATCAACCACACAAACAGGAAGCCGAACACTATGTTTTACATGATGGAAACCGAGCAAGGCCGGAAGCCTCTTGTCTTCTCGCTGAGGCAAATGTGTCCGGGCGAGGAGTGCCTAGCTGATTATGGGTAAGACCGATGGCCTCATTCAACATCTTTAAGCTAATTGTAGTAGCGAACGACCAGAGTTTCAACGATTCAGCGTTAAGGATGTCCCGGAAGGATTCGAATTCGACGTTCCGAAGTCGGAGAACGGACACAATTACAGTGTGCAACCTGAACGCTTGTGGCACTCGTTGGAACGGGTCAATGTTCTTCAAGGTTTGTGTAGTATGCACATTGGATGAAGCCCTGTCTAACGAAGTCTTGGCAGTCGACGATATCCAATTTCGTGTCAATCAAGACGTCTTTGTTAATCATGCAGACCCGCCACCAGCCCCTCTCCCCGGCAATGTTCATCCAAGCAGGATTCTCGAGCAGCGCATGACTCATTGTTGGGTTGGTCGCATCTTGGAGCTCCGGAGACACTATAGCAAACCCTTAGAGACGTACGCCGCCATTGCTTGGTACGACTATGTTCTCAACCCAACAGCATCGGAACAGAGAAGAAAGCGCCTCGGAAATAAACAATTTGAGCTCGTCGGACTCCGCAAAATCGAGGTCGTTAGAGGCGACACGCTCTCGAGCCCAGCCGAAGTTAGTTTTGTTCCAATTGGAGCACGAGCTCCTAAAGAGAGCTTGTTCTATCGAACTGTCTGGGACAGCACTAAGGGCCGGCATGTTGATCCTAGAGGCGACAAGGAAGTATTTCTGAACGCCGATATGAAGTGCAGTCTTAGGCATTAGCAATGTACAACAAGAACAAATACGCGCTGGATTGGCAGGAAGAGCACCATGATGTGTCGAAATGCACCATGGACAATCTTTCTCCGCTCTATCGCCGCTTGTCTTCTCGGAGACGAATTTTTCAAATTTATTAGCTTTTATGTTAACTCCAGAGGCCGTACACAAAGAACTTTCGGAAAGGGATATCATGTCACAACTGTGCCAAACCGCAGGTGGTTACCTTTATCCATGCCAAGGATTTTGAAGCTGCACTGACTTGCCTAATCAGGGTCAAAATTCCTTCGGCAAGGACCCCGCTTTTGGCTTTCCAAGGACTACAAAACCCTGATAAAAGGCTTCGTCCTTTCTTATCTCTTCGTTATCTTACACGCTGTAGCCCGCTAGTTTGCGACTCACGTACTGACGATGCGCAATCTGGGACCCTAACTTCTGAACTGTGTTCATCAGCTACGGCACCATGATAGGGTATTAGCCGTCGACGCTCGTACTGGTTGACCTAACAAAACATTCAAGCCGAGACTGTTCTAGCTCACATTTTGATTTGCTTCCAAAGCTGCAAACTCGTTCAGTTTACAGAAACGTGTACGCCTCCTCTGGCGGGTAAGTGCTGAATTGAACTCACTCCTTACCATGACAACTAATGTTGGCCTCCAGATCACATTGCACGAAATCCTGCGGAATTTGGAGAACTGTTAAAAAGCATTCATCTCCGTAGTCATATGCTATTGCCTCCATTGAATTATTACAACTTTATCTAACAATCGTTCATTCCCATTTCGCTGAGCAGATACACCATCAGCGAATGCATCCCGAGCCCAATGTTATGTGCCACACCATGAGCACTGATGACTAGGGCAAAGCATCCCTTCCGAGCAACACATTGAAAGCAGTGTAGGACAGCCAACAAGGCAATAAATGGCCAATCCGAAGCGACGAGATAAGTTGTGACTTGCAACATCGAGGCGTGCATCAATCCATGGCAGCATTTTACCACGAGAGAGTCGATGTAGATACCCCAGTCCAACGCGACTGTCAACAATGAGCGCAACAACTTCAGCTGTTGCGAAAAAGCTGGTTTGATCATGCGTGCCCAAAGCTTTCTTGCATCCTCCGTACTGGAAAGTTGGACAAGCTCCTCCTTTTTAATTGGAGGGGTTGCGACTCCGCCTTGTCTGGTATCAGTTAACACCCTCAATGGCTAAAGCCCCAAACAGATAAACCAGATGGCCTGCTGCATTCTGGGGTCTTCGCAGAACCTTGACAGTGAAGTGAGGCCCGTTGTGACGACGCCCAGGCATAACCTCGAAGACACAGGTCCCGACACAGTTGTATCCAACGCAACGAGCTGTGAGCGTCTCTCAGCACTCGAGTTACATGATGGACCGCAAGATTTCTCAACAGCTGCAAATTACCTCAAAGACGTCCTGTGTCACGCCTGCGTTCACTCTAGGCTTTTCTGCATCGGGTTGGATGCCTTCTTGACGCGCAACTCGCATGAGCCGCTCGCCAATTGAATCCACACAATGCGGATATCTAAAGGGACAAGTTTCAGTGCACAAAGATCACATAGAACGCACGAGCAATTTGGCAACAGCAGCAAGACGGTAAGGTTGCTTGGATGGTCAGTTGTGCCGCTCGATCATCACCTACATCCAGCGAGCAACGGTGTTAGCTTACCTTCAGACTGCGTGCGCCAATTTCGTGAAATGAGGGACCACGCGCCTTTGCCTAGGTGCATCGCCACCCTGTTGATGCGGTATTGCGTGGGTGCAGCAACCTTATCAGGAATGCGCCACGGGCGAAATGCGACTTGTCTCAATCCGAAAGTTTCGTGACGGAGAATTACGTTATCTAACAATACTCCCCACTACCAGCGGGCGGAAACCTTATCAGGCCGCACACATCTTGCCTAGCGCATGGACAAGTTTACCCCATGGGGAATAATGGCCCCTTATCAGAGCAAGACAATACAACATCGAGGGCATCGCTGTGATAGTGCAATGATTGAAACATTGCCGTCATAAAACGACACCTGGTCGTTGCGAATCAATGTGCATTCACAGACAGATCATTTTCATACCCAGCAACACCATTGTTCACACTCCCAATCATGGCACCAGCAATCTTGAGCTATTTTGGCAATTGGGGTTCCTCCTCAGTGAATGAAGATAATGCTCCTGTTCGGGCTCTTCCTTCAAGCTGGTATACTTCCAAAGAAATGTACGAACTTGAAAGACGTGCAATCTTTTCCAGGAGGTGGATGATAATCACACACAAATCCAGACTTAGCCAGGCAGGCGACTGGCTCAAATATGACGTTGCTGGCTTTGAGATTGTATTATGCCGCGACCGTAATGGAGTTGTCAATGGATTTCACAACATCTGCAGGCATCGAGCCTTTCCTGTTGTAACCGACACACAAGGATCATCAAGAATCTTTGCATGCAAGTATCATGGCTGGTCATATGGACTTAATGGCAAGCTCGCGAAGGCCCCGGGGTATCAAGAGCTACAAGGATTTGAAAAGGACAAAAATGGACTGCTCCCCATTCACGTGCACATTGACCACAACGGTTTCATTTGGATAAACTTAGACGCCAAGGAAAAGCCAGAGGTCGCTTGGGACGATGACTTTGCCGGGGTGGACTCACAGGAAAGGCTACAAGAATTCAATTTTGATGATTATGTCTTCGATCATGCCTGGAATATGGATGGTGAATACAACTGGAAAATCCTAGCAGATAACTACAATGAATGTTATCACTGTCCGACGACACATCCCGACATATCCTCTCTAGCAAACATTGAATCCTATTCCGTCTCAACCAAAGATGGGCATATCCAACACGACACTGCCACCACAGCTGAGCAGCGATCCAACGGACTTGTGGTTGCACCTACCTATTTCTTCCCTAACGCTTCTGTGAATGTTTCGTAAGTGTGCTTTCGACAGGACATATAGGCTTTCTAACTTTAAGACAGACCACACTTCCTTTTTATTCAAAAGTTCATCCCTTTGGCTCCGGTAAAATCGTCAATGCGATACGAAGTCTTCCGAAACAAGAATTCATCCCAGGAGGACTTCGACAAAGTCAACCAGATCTACAAGCGGATCATGTCAGAGGACAAATACCTCTGCGATCTGGCGCAAAGGAACCTCAGTGCTGGCGTTTTCGTCAACGGCGAGATGCATCCACGGATGGAGAAGGGTCCCCTTTTCTTCCAGAAGAGTATACGCGACGCGGTGACTGCGCATTACAATCGTGAGCAGGCAGCCAAGCAAGAAATTTGGCCGGCTCGACAGACCTTGCCGAACACCGCTTTGGTGAGCCAAAAGGACATTGATTTCTGTTCAGGACTTGCTTGTTCAACCAATCAGGAGGGCCTGGCATGGTGACCCTTTCGTAAGAGGGCTGCAAGATGCACGTTTCGATGAGAAGAGCTTACAGCAATGTTCGGGGATATTGCTTGAGATGTACGGCGAAACAGGGAACGCGTGTTTGACTGGAGTTGAATAGAGGAAATAGCATGAGACAAACGGCGTAATGATGCTTCATTTTCTCTACGATGGACTGCTACAACGAACAGTATTCCTAACCTATAAACGAGCATCCCTTTGCACATCAGAGTCTTTCCATGCCTGTCTGTCACTGCGACCTAACCCTGTTGCTGACGGCAACGGATTAGCGATGCCGTTGTAGTCGACTGTTCAAAGCTGCATCGCCAGCATTCGTAGGCCAAGACTTGTTCCACCTGAAGCAGGAACTTAGCGCCAGTATTTTCTCCGCTCGAAAGCCCTCGAAAGTCCACAAGGTACTCGGAAAGCATCACTTGAAAAACCGATATTAACTTCTTCCTTGAGCCACGATTTCTTAGCACTAGTCCCAAAAAGGTTGTACAGTCCATAAAGATTATTCTGTCATCGCGGCGGAACCCTAGAATGTATTACTACTTTTCCACAAACTGACATTCCTTGCCACCGATCGGTGAAAGGTTGGGTTCTGATAGAGTGTCTATGACCGACTCTATAAAATGCCTTGGGCTTTTCAACATTCTATATACTTGTCATTTTAATCGTCAATCGACTCTGAGTGAGAAGCTATTTCGTACTGTCTTTTGCTCTGGTTTCATTTCTGCCCATTCACCGTAAACTAAGGCATCCGGAAAGAGGTGCAGTTGTGCATCATGCCTGGCGTCGAAAGTTCTGTCAATGGGCATCTGACGAACGGCGAGCTTTCCAATGGAAATTTGGTCAACGGCACCGACTTGAACGGCCATGCACACCCGAGTCGGGTTGTCATCATTGGAGCTGGGATCGTCGGAACCAATTTGGCCGACGAGCTTGTGTCGCGGGGTTGGACTGATATTACTGTGGTTGAGCAAGGCCCTCTGCAGATGCCAGGAGGATCCACGTCTCATGCTCCCGGTCTCGTGTTCCAAACTAATCCCTCAAAATCCATGACACAATTTGCAAAATACACGGTCGAAAAGCTATTGTCATTGGAGCAAGATGGCCAAAACTGCTTCAATCAAGTAGGAGGTTTAGAAATAGCAACCACACCTGAACGATTAGAAGAGCTCAAGCGGAAACAGGGCTGGGCTGCTGCTTGGGGAATTGAGGCTCGGGTATTCAGTGCTGAAGAGTGTCTCAAGGTATATCCCCTTCTAAACAAGGACATGGTGCTAGGAGGATTGCACATCCCAACAGATGGCCTTGCTCTTGCTGCTCGAGCCGTTCAACTTTTGATCGCCCGTACGAAAGAAGCTGGCGTCAAGTATCTCGAAATGACCGAAGTCACTGGCATTGAACAATCGGAAGGTCACGTCTCTGGCGTACGGACGTCTGATAGCACTGTTCCCGCCGACATTGTCATCTCCTGCGCTGGCTTCTGGGGCGTGGAGGTAGGCGCAATGATCGGATTACCTGTCCCTCTGCTACCGTTGGCTCATCAATATGTCAAGACTACCCCTGTACCTGCTAGAACTAACTGCAATACCGGACCCAATGGAGCAAGCCTTCCGATTCTACGATATCAGGACCAAGATCTCTACTACCGGGAGCATGGAGAGCAATATGGAATTGGTTATTATGGACACAAACCAATGCCGATTACCGCAGCGTCTTTGGGGAAGACTCCAAAAGACGTAGACGAGAAACATATGCCTTCTCGCCTTGAATTCACTCGTGAAGACTTCGAGCCAGCATGGCAGTTGACCCAGGAACTGCTACCTGCCCTGCAAGAAAGTGAGATTGATGATGGGTTCAATGGCATCTTCTCGTTCACTCCCGATGGTGGAGCTCTAGTTGGACAGGCGCCGACACTAAATGGCTTCTACGTTGCGGAAGCAGTTTGGGTAACACATTCAGCCGGCATTGCTCGAGCTGTAGCTGAGATCCTGACTACTGGGCACTCGCAAATCGATCTTGCAGACTGTGAATTGTCACGCTTCGAGGAGGTCCAGCTTGCTCCCCCGTACGTTAGCGAAACTTCGATGCAGAACTTTGTGGAAGTCTACGATATCATACATCCCTTGCAGCCGAAGGAATCTCCCCGCAATCTGCGAGTTAGTCCATTCCATGCTCGACAACGTGAACTTGGTGCGTTCTTCCTCGAGGGTGGGGCCTGGGAGCGCCCTTATTGGTTCAAGGCAAACGCAGATTTGGTGAAAGATCTGCCAACTGAGTGGCGGCCAATAGATAGGGACACTTGGTCGTCTCGATATTACTCCCCGATTGTTGCAGCAGAGGCATGGAAGACGCGCACTGCAGTTGCTATGTACGACATGACTCCTCTGCGCCGCCTGGAGGTATCGGGTCCTGGCGCAGTTGACTTGCTCCAGCGACTTTGCACAGGAGATGTGTCGAAGAAGCCAGGCGCTGTCACTTATACATTGCTCTTGGACAGTCATGGTGGCATCCGGAGTGATATCACCGTGGCTCGACTCGAGCAGGACCTGTTCCAAGTCGGCTGCAACGGTCCTGTTGACCTAGCATACCTCAATCGAGAAGCTCGAGAACAGAGACGACATTGCCCAAGCTCTTGGGTACAGGTCCGCGACATTACAGGCGGGACCTGTTGTATTGGCCTTTGGGGCCCTCGTGCAAGGGATGTTGTCAGTATGGTTAGTGCTGATGACTTCACAAACAAAGGACTGCGTTACTTCAGGGCCAAGAGAGCAAATATAGGTGGAGTTCCCGTCACAGCCATGCGGTTGTCATACGTTGGAGAACTCGGCTGGGAAATCTACACTGGCGCTGAGAATGGACAAAGGCTGTGGGACATTCTGTGGAAAGCTGGTCAAAGCCATGGAATCATCGCAGCAGGTCGAATCGCCTTTAACGCCTTGCGCCTGGAGAAGGGCTACAGGGCTTGGGGATCGGATATGACGACCGAGCACGACCCATACGAGGCAGGTGTAGGATTTGCTGTCAAAAAGGGCAAACAGGGATATGTTGGCCAGACCGCGCTTGAAGGGCGGTCCGCGGAGACTGTTGCTAAGAGGCTGAGCTGTTTGACTGTCGACGATGGCCGATCCGTGGTTCTTGGCAAAGAACCAGTATATCACAACGGTCTGCCAGTCGGTTATATCACAAGTGCTGCATTTGGCTACACGGTCGGCAAGCCTATCGCCTATGCTTGGCTTCCGGGCACATTGACTGAGGGTGATGCTGTCGAGGTTGAATACTTTGGCAAGCGCACCGCCGCAACTATCGCCTCAGAGCCGCTATTTGACCCACAGGCAAGTCGTCTAAGAGGATGATCTGTTTGAGAGACTCTCGATATCACATCGTTGATTGGTTTGTACGAAATTGCATCTAATGGAGTTTGGACTGGCTGTGCTTGGAGATAAAAGGCTTGCTTACGAGAAAAGACTGACTGATTTAGGTGGGGATGGAGCGACTTGGCAATCAAAGGCCTGTTTGATCAACCGGTGATATAGATCTTGGTACATCAAGAGTGAGCAGTTTAATTATGGCTCATGAGCTTGCCGTAGGGGATGCCCTTGAAAACGATATCTTCCTCGTGATGCTTGATAATCCATTGAACGCCGCGAGAGATTGAGACTAGGAAGAAAATGACAGTTTGTCTTGAAATATGGAAATTTCCTGAGAGATTTGGAACGTGAAACTACATGAACTCAACACAATTCATCTTAAAAATCCCGAGACGGTTTCCTTTTCACCACGCTACTCGAATTCGCAGGTCCTGAGTCCCAACCCCTTTTATTGATTGCGCCTAGCATAAAACAAATGATTGCCATAAAGCTCAATAAGATGACCTCAAACCATTGTTACCTAGGCACTCAAGCCTTTTGCTCGATCTCTTCGCTGTCTACCTGAAACATCAAGGTCGAAAAGTCACCAGGCTTCTTGCTTCCGTTGGGCACATGGAACAGTCTGTGCGGCTTGCTGAGCGTCAGGATACCGAGAATCGTGATCTCTAGCCCGAAATTGAAGACATAGAAAGCTGGTTTGGATTGGTACCAAGCAGGGTCTGTGATCGGCCGCGGAGGCATCCAACTAACACCAACCTTGAAACCGGCGATGATAACAGAGAGACAGGAAGTCATGAGTACGACAGCCTTTTTCCTGTTCATGCTTCCCAACCCAAACATCTCTTTGTGTGTCGAAGGTGGAAGGACAGTTGTCAAAGCAAGTAGAAACAATGGGAGGATAGTAAATAGAAGTAGATAGATGCCAGCGGTCAGTTGTACATCCCTGCAAGAATGTTGCGTTGAAATGTTGAGGGTATAAAGAGACATCACCGTCGCTGTTATGACCATTATGAGTGCACCGCCAATGCATCCATACAAAACATTGGCTGTCCATCGGAGCGCAGGATGCCAGCCCAGCGCGGGATGCTCTGCTTTAAGGATGCGTTGTGAGAAGACAAGGTTCAGAACGTAAATGATTAGGATACCTGCGCTGACAAGGATATTTGCTGCGATAGCCAGACGAACATTGGATTGTCGTGTTGCCCAGGCAATCCGCAGAACGAGAGTAGCAACCCTAGCCATGCAGAAGCCGAAGATGAAAACAGTGGGCAGGAATTTGTACATTCGACGCCTGTTCTTCTGGAAAATGGTCATGTTGGTTGCCGCGAAACTGATATATACCGCCAGAAGACATGCGCAGATCGGGATATCTGGAATCACCTGAGGAAGACCGCCGACCTGCGCGATCCTGGGAGCATAGGGTGGACCGCTTTGAGGCTGTTGATGCCGTGGCATAGACATGGCTCCTAGCGTGGATTTGAGTATCTTTTGGTGATGACTTGTGTTACCAGAGAACGCCGATCTCAGTAGATGTGAAGCGCCTAGGATGATGATTTATTGACTTGTCCTCGATGTCTGGAATGAATGCTGGATATTTCCTATACAGCTGCGTCGAAAGCTCACCTTTATTAAATCCATTGTGCTTTGCTCAGATTGGGGAGCATCGGAGACTGAGAATGACGCTCATTGGCTTAACACTGAATGAAGTGGAGATTCTTGGAAGCGTTCGCAGTGAAGTTCGCCCTCGGATGAGAATTTGGCCCGCCCGCCCGCTGGTATGAAGTAGGTGACGTCACTTTTCTATTCCTGACGAAACGCTTGTTCATCACTTGCGCTGAGTGCAACCTTTCCCAAGACGACAGGATATCAGAAATTAAAATTAGAAAGGTCGTATTGATCAAAGCTGAAATCCCAATCTCCCAACACGCCCTCGTTGTTGGTCAGGAAACAGTCTTGCAATAGTGGCTGGTGAGAATTATCAATGGTCCAAGAGAGCCACGGCTCTTGAGTTCTGGCCTCGAACGTGTTGCGCATATTAAAATCTGTGACTGAGCGGGGAGGGTATGTAACTCCTATCTCAGACGACATCATTGAATGTTGGGCCGCAGCAACGTTTGTTGACCTCATCGGCTCTTTCACGCTCTTCTTCACATGTACTCGTCCGATGAAAGGGACAGTAAGGACCAGACCTGCTTCAGCGCCGCCAGCTTGATGTTGCTGCAGTAGTGTGTTAAGCGACTGGATAGTCGTGACCGCCTGACGAGCGTAATGCGATCCAAGATTTTCTTGCGATTTTTCCTCAAAAAGTTCAATCGCACCTTTTACCAGTGCATTCATTTCTTCAACAGTTGTTGCAACAAACAACGAAACATTGTCATGGGCACTATATAAGGTCAAGAGAAGGACCAATATAGCAGTGAATCCTTGCACGTCAACGATCCGCCAAACGAAGAATCCAACCGGCAAAGCAGCTCTCAAGTGCTGCCAACAGCGAACCACTGCTTGACAGGCCTCAATACCGGCCACTCGGCTCGAAAGAAAGGTTCGGGTGGGGTCATCTCGGAGTACAAAGGACAAATGGACGTGCATCCTGATAGATTGGTGGAAGAAGGTGAGAATGTCTTCAGCTTCAATAGGTGACCGGGATCTAGTCCAAAAATTTTCTGGGACGGCCGAGGCAAGTATTTGCAAGTCACTATCAAGCTTCATGACAGTGGCATAAACTTCGCGGAGAGAGTCTGGTGTGGTCTTGTGTTCGTCGAGATCGTCTGCTCCCACCGCAATGTCGCTTAACCTCAGCAAATACGCCAAGGGTTGAACAACACCGTCGTCGACAAGATCTAATGCCGGCATCGCATGCATCCGAGTGGCAATTGGGAGATTATTTAGCATACCAGCAATTCGATCGATTGTGCAAATTGAGGACCATGCTTGAGCTTTTGCAGCGAGCTCTTGAGACTCTGGCGATCCTGTAGCCCTCTGCCATGCGCATATTTTTGCCGCACGAGGTAGGCCTATTAGCTCTGCAATTGCAATGACCCTACGCAAATAGAGCCATGTTTTCTGCATATTTCCTCTTGTCAATGTCCTGCCTTACCATCAGCCAACATTTCCTGGCATATTCATTGTAGCAAGGGAGTTTTCGACTTACACCCTCAGATATTGTAGAGCAACTTCAATTCCTCGCACACTCCCTATCAAGGTGTCGTGTGATAGCAGAGAAGACTCGACGGTATCTGAAACCTGGCGTGCAAAAGAATATCGGCTTTGAACATTGCGGATTGATGCTCCAAGATGGTCTTGATCCGGTGGCACTTGCTGACATATAAGTGCCAAGGTCAAGAGCCATGCCGCTAACGCCCAGGTATCAACAGTGGGTAATTTTAACTCGTCATACTTCTGTACAAGATCATGAGGCGAAAGAACAAAAGACTTCATCGGGAAGAGCCGTGAAATCAAAGACAGCGATGCGGTAGCGTGATTTGCAATAATTGCAACGTCTGTTTTGTCGGGAACCAGCTGCTGTAACGCTGTTCGTGCTTCTCTCACAAGATGTTCGGCGGTTCGCTTGGCCTTCATACGTTGCACCGGAACGGTCTCTTCGTTACTGATAGCCAGCAGCTCACCCCGAAACAAGCTTGTCATGTGTGATTGCCGGTCTTCAACGAGGATCTCAGAAGTTTGAGAGGCATTATCAAAATCGTCATCGCTATCCGCATCATCTTGAGATGTGACTTCACTGGCACCAGTCATACCTGGGGATGTTTGTTGTGGTCTTTGTCCATTAAGTCGCGCCTCAATATCACCGACAGTTCTCGTCAAGCTGGCTACTTGAGCCTCCAACTCGAAAACCCGATCTTTCGAGTTGAGTTTGTGTTTCTTAGAAGTTGTAGCATCTCGTGACTGTGCGATACATCTCAAATCTCTCTCCTCGCACCTTCGACAAGATTTAGAGTCATTCGCAGTCCAAGAGCACCGAAGTTTGCGGCGTCTGCCTGAAAAGTGTCAGACCTAGTTCAATTCGCCAGGGCCAAGCGTGTACATTCTACACAGCTTTTAGTACCCTTGCGCATCCCTTGCGCGTTATGAGAGTCAGACATTGCTACTCCTCTTACTGTTTCTACAGCCGCCAGAAACAAAGTGATTCTTGCTGGGAGTCCGATGATACGGAGGTTGCAAGACGGAGGACGTCTCAAATGAGTCAATGACCGATATGGCGGCGAGTTCCGGTTAAATGTTTGACATGTTTGCGCACATTGGGCCTATGGCACCTAGAAGAGTCGCTGAACACTTGGGTTTGACCGAAGCCGATTTAGGGATCACATTTGACGGATTTCTCTTTGAGGGCTTGTGTTTTTACACTCTACCAGCTTAGCATAACACATCCATGGATCGAAAAGTGGTACATTACTCGACGGCGCAATGGCGAACGAGGTGTCCTTCGACGGGCCACCGGGCTCTGTAATCCAAATAGGCTTTCCTTGTGCAACACTTTGTGTTCCCCAATAAACACTCCAGAACAGGCCTGTTGCCGCATCGACTGAGTTGAAGACTGTGATCTCGAAATAGGGAAACGCGATGTGACCAAGCCAGTCTACCGCGATTGCCCCTCGAAGTGCTGTGAGTTCGTCACTGAAAGCATCATCGATGGCACTTGCCCACATGCCAAGGAGACGTGTGGTGCTGGTATTGATGGCCGCTTGGATGACCGAGCTGGGAGCAGTATCCTGCGTGCCGCAATGGGTCATGGAAAACAGCCGAACTGAAGTTGGAGTTCCCGACGAGATTCCGGGCGTTGTCGACAAGAGTTTTAAAATCGCCTTCCTCTCTACAATCTGTGGAGCCGTAGTTGAAGCCATGGATTTGAGCCCCAGCCAGCCAGGGTCACCGGACGGAGACTGCCCAATATTGCTGTTATAAGCATCGTATCTAGGTTGCTAGAGCAGGAATGACTGACAGGATTGAGGAAAGCAGGGATGGAAAATCGGGGATCCAACAGCAAATGTTCAAAGTGCAATTCTGGTGAAGCTTGGAGCTTGAACCCTGCCGTATACTCATTATCATGACTTCTGCTTCGTCTGAAAAGACTGGGACTACCCAAAGGCGCCGGAATTGGTCCCGCGAGATGAATGGCCTCAAGTTATGAGTCGCTTCTTATGACGGTCGCTAAGTTCGCCAAGCACAATCAATTCTATATGATCCGAGGCATTAGATCATAGTCAAGCTATTAATTTTGCCTTGCTATTGACGTCCTAACACGAACCTCAATGCAAAGGTGGCACGTCAATGCAGCAATTGGTACTTCTAGATCAGCCGCCGACTGACTCTTGGTACAGCTTAGATCACTGAAGTTACCACGTCGGACCTGGCACGCTTGCTTGAAGTATTGTTTCCGACAAGGACCTTTGCAGAAGCCTTCATCGACAATTTGGTTCCGAACACTACTCTGGTCCTTCGTATGTGTCTCTAAAGAATGGCCAAGAATCACGGCCAGTGAGAAAGTGGGAGTGTAGCGGAAGGATAGCTTTCGCGTGCAAGAATTACATCTACAGAGATTTATGACCCCTATCTACTGAACCAAGGTGTAGCCTGATACGAATACCTGTCGTGTGCAGTCGGCTTCCCTTGACCCGTCAGAGGAATCTGCTCCACCTCGAATTGGCTTTTACCACCCATTACTTTTGATTCTCCTCTGACGATCTCTAGCGCAGATATCAACGGTAATATCAAAACCACCATGGCAAGCAGCTGACCAAAACTCCACTCCATTTCACCATTGTCAGACAATTTCACCGAAGGGTTTCCAAATGCTTGTGAGATAACGATGACTCTGACCGTGGCCGCGATGGCAATGGCGAACAGGACAGCAAGGCTGAGACATCTCACGAATCGTCCCCATAGTTGCTTCCGCAGGTGCAGATACCACGTACCCATTGCGAATATAATGGCACTGGCAGCAATGATGGCAATCGTGCCGGCGACGCTCAGGGCATTTTGACTATTGTTTGGTTTGTCTTCCACTGCATGATTCTCTTCCCAAACACAGGAAACCGGTAAAGTGCTGGGCAAGCTTTTCCAATTAATCTCAAGGACGAAGACACCAAACACGACAGTCAAGCACATATTGACAAACATGGCGCCCTGACGCATCCATCGAAGGACCCAGTCTCTCTTGTAATCTTGCACCAATGCGAGCAATGCAGCAAAGTTGGTGGCAGTGGACAGCAATGAAAGCATCCACACAATAAAGAAGTGGTAGGGGACCATTGAATTCATGCGAGCCAAACCCACTGCTTGTATGGCTATGCCTTCTACACTTTGCTGGTCTGACAGTCCGGAGAGCAATTTGCGTGAGATGGTGTGGGGGTTTGATGAGGAGCGTAACTCGGACAGGATGATGTACGAGGAGAGCAACAGCGCGAGGGCGGCGGTGATGATGAAAGCGAGCAAGATCTATAAGACAAGTTAATGTATGCTAGTGATAAGTGAAAGCGACCTCTTACGCCTGCGCCTGCAACACCGGCATCAGACCGTGTGCTCTCTGGCGTGACATTGCAGTCGATCGTGAGGTTTAACGCTGACATAGTGGTTGTTTCGCGGAGTTAAAGTCGATGAGCCTGCGGTTGATTTGGTATTCACGAGTAGTCAGAGTCTTGATGTGCATGCGTTAGCACAGAAGGACAGCATTACAGAACGATGAGAAAGGAATGGGCGAGAAGGATGAATGAACGGATGCGAAGCGCCTGGTCACGTCGGGGAGTGCGACTGTTACCCCATAGGTGTGTTTTGCGAGCATCATATTATTTGGACAATCAGGAATGTAAGGCGCCAATCCTGCCAAGATTCAAAGTATTCATAGAAGCATTCGCTGTCCATCTTTGTAAGACGAAACGAGGCAGTGCCCAAGGAGCCAAACCTTTGTCGACAAAAGTATCTGTGCACTAGCATCGGGGTGATCGGGGCACTAGCACTAGGTGCACTAGGCAGTCGGGAGGTTCGTGCAGATTCTGGATTTATGCCTCTCCGTAGAGACAGACCGGAGCACTTCGAAAGTACCTAGGAAGCCATCGTAGGAACTGCGGATCGCTCACCGTTTTCTGAATCTAGTCATCTTGTATTCATGCACAAGCCCCTTGAGTGATCATTTGGTCCGACCCGATTGAATCAAGAGCTCTAGTGAAACACGGGTCATCATTCGTGTGTGTACAAAGTACCTTTTTGGTAGGGACTCCCAAAACGATGTTATTATACTTCGCTACGAAGTACCTAGGTAGTAGCTAGGGCCAAGTACCCGAGCCCCTTTGTGCTCTAATAAAGTGGCATGGTGCCCTTTTTCGCATTCATGCTCGGGCCGGGCTCCTTGCGCCGACCGACTCTGATCCAGGAACCCTAACATAACTAGTTGTGTTCCGTGTTTCGGTCAACTTCTACGCAGCATGGCAGCTGTCAAAAGTGCCCATATGATCGGCATCAAGGATGCTCGCTCCGAATGGTGAACGGTTCGCGCTGCTTCTAGCCAGGAGCGGTGTCAGTATGTGCATCATGGAGCAAAGACCCGCAGTGGGGCTTGATGGTGGTTGCGAGAAGTGAAACAAGGTGGATACGATTTTGTCGCTTAATGAGTACGGACTGTATACTCCTCACACGTCACTCCTACTCAGCAAGGAGGGATGTCGAGTTTTCGGTTGCCAGATTGTAGAGCCGGGCGCATTGCCTGACGATCATGTTAGCCTAGACCTTTAAGTCCACCGAATGTCAATTTGCAAAAATTGGCTGCGTTCGCAGGGCTGCAGTGGTTGTGGCACAAGGTCGGACGCCCAGAAACTGCGTATTGCGGCTTCTCGAGGTCGCCTCGCGCGCGTATGGTGGTGACCGGCATGTGCGAAGGCATGGTGCTCCGTACCTAGGTAGTCAATCCATCGCTCCTAACTGATTCCAGGTTTGCGAGACTCGGATCGTACGGAGCACCCCACGTTCGAATGTAGCTGTGGATACTGTTCCCGTCACAGCGGTAGCGTACTCCATACGTATCTAACCCTAGACACTGTAGGTGTTTAGCTGATGGTAGTAGATATTCTGACATATCCACCCTTCCATCCCTCCTATCGACCTTCATAGGTAGTGGTACCGGCTATGATGTTGTACGAGTCAACTATACGTTGGCTTTCTCGCACTTAGGCCGCGCTTCGTTACGTGAAACGTGTTAATATCGGAACTTCGTTTCCAACTTCATAGTATTCGGAAGAGCAAAAGAATATTTAGGTGGCATCCTGGTAACACCAACGCCATCACATTACGGAAGAAGTAGCCTCGAGGTCTGTACCCAGGTGAGCGGAACCTTGGAATCAGGGCTACTATTACTCCCGTTTTTAAGACCGGCTGCATTACAATACAATGTCTGACCACAACGCTTGCTTCACGCTTCCGAAATAAGTCACCCATGGGTCCGAGCCCCTCAATGTGCAAATTCGATCCAAGATGAGTGTCAATCGGGGTTTCGGTGGATCTAGACTGTACGCCACGCACTGAAAGACAGTATTTAGCGTAAGTTCCACCCTACTTTTCAGACAAAGTATCACAGTCTACTTTCATTGGACAACAAAGAAGAAAGCTTGTGTTTCTAGAGACCTCGAATAAATGGCTATACCTCAGTACACGATACAAGTCATCAACGATCCAGTTGACCTCACAGCCTGGACAGCCGCCCAATTCTCCTCGTTTGTTGGCACTGGCAATGTTCTCCACGACATCCTTTTTCCACCCGCTACACCCCCAACACCGACTGAAATCGACTTAGCGGCAGACAGACACAAGTCAGTATTTAGAGAAGACCCAGAACACAATGTTTACATCCAGATCGTCGATCCATCTACTGGCAGAATCATGGGTGGCGCCCAGTGGCAGTTCTGGCCTTCTGACCCTAAGCGCCCTTCTGTTGTGCCAGTAGACTGGATTGACATCTCAACTCCGGAAGGTAGAGCTGAGCAGGAGTTTGCACAAAGTGTCATGGATGATTTCATGGCCAGAAGGGCTAGAGATATGGCTATGCCACATGGTCTGCTGCATCTCTGCTACACGGTGCCAGAATATGAGAGGAAAGGAGTTGCTACTGCACTAGTGAAGTGGGGCTTGGAGAGGGTGGACAAAGAGGGATGGATCGCATTTACTGAAGCAAGTCGAAGAGGCAGGCCCGTTTATGAGAGATTAGGCTTTGAGGAGAAGGAGGTCGTTTCGCTGAGGTTCGATCAGCTCGGTGACTATGCTAAAAGCATGGGAGATGTTTTCTGGACGTACATGGTGAGGCCCCCAAGGGGAGACGGTGACACGCTCCCCGTCGCATCAGACGACGCATCCCAGTCCTCACCATAGCTCGCACTGCTCGGCGCACTGGCATTTTTTACGTTGCCACGCACCTAGTGAGAGTGATTTATCAGAACTCTCCCAGATATGATAGACATGTCAACCATTTCCAGATTTTCGAGCATTGCTTCTTCAATATGTCATATCCCGACTTCATCACACAGAGCTGTCATTGATTACCAGGAGATGCGAGTCCTGCAATTGACAGAGATTCCATGCACGTGGCTTCGGGATACGCTCTCTATCAAGCTACTTCGCTGACCTTCAGTCAAGCTTCGTGAAATAAGCTCTTTTGAACCGCTAAGGGGCCTCTTTCCTATGGGTGTGGAAATCAAAATGCATTGTACTGATTCAGCCTGCATACCGACTTCAGTATTCAGGGTCATAGAATGAGAAGGCCACACAATGGCCCAACGCAGCGTGGTTGGAGTCTGCACTTAAACAAATGGTGAGTATAATTCGAATTCGTCGTCGCAAGCACCTTGGTCTATTCATTTCGCACTTCAAAATGCTTCGTGACTCTGATTTGCTTTGGCTTTGGCGGGACGTTTGGATATTCGTCTGTATTTTGACTACTCATTTTCGTTCCAGTTTGGTGCAATGGCGTTTCATTTAATGGTTCCATGTGAATCGCACCTTGAATTTCAGTCACCGTTCTCCCATAGTCTACCGGAACGAGATTCTTGCCACTACCATTTTCATCGTCAGTCTGCTTTTTAGTATGACGACTTGAAGAATTGTTGCTCAACTTGCTGTTATACCCAGCTTTACCCAGGTATGAGCGATTGTGGATCCCTTTGCCATGGGTAGGTTCGATGGACGAGGAGAGGTAGCCGACGTCGAGCGAGCTGAGAAAGCGAAAGATCTTGCCAAGCGAAAGGACCATTACGGACAGATGAAGCTGAATTTGAGTCGGCATGCCAAGCTTATAAAGCTCGATGGTGTAGTTAGAAGATCTGTAAGCGGGGTAAATAAACGGCAGCCTGGCCACGGCGCATGCCACTGGTCTGTTCTCATTCAGTCCTGAGATTGAAAAATGAATTGGACACGTACAAGAACTTGGATGTCATGATGAACAATAGCTTCATCTTAGATGCTGCGCGCAGATTGAGACCCGCGCTCACTTGTATGACCACCGACACAGAGTAAATGTCCGAAATGATGTCGTAGACGCCAAAGACAATCCAAAATGCAGCCTGTAGAGTTTATGAGCAAGAAACATTGATACAAGTACTTGCAACATACCTGATCGATGCAACGATTGTCTCGCAGCTTCCAGAGAGGACTGCTGCATTGGAAGGCTGCTGTAAAGAAAAACCCCAACATTCCTATCATTACCATCAAAGGTATCCAATAGTTACGATCTTGGAACGTCGTCGCCATCTGAAGAAGGAATTGGACGCCCTTCAGCAACAGCAAGGCCCCGATGTAAAGTAAGTTGTTTGCATATTCCAGCTATATAAATCAGCTCGCGACTGTATGTACTGTTGAGGTCAGACCTACCTTCAAAAATTTGGTTACATCGTTTTGAGTTAAGCTGTCAACTGGATATCCTAGGCCAAATCCCACCATGTCAGCGGTCACCGCAGACTGTCCCACTGAAACTGCCTGTTCTAAGTCAGCCTGGAGTATGATTATGGCTCTGGGAACAGGTTACCAATGCCAGGGTGAGGAGGATGTTCCATTCGAGGTCAAGTTTTGCTCCCTGAGCAAGGTGTCTATGCTTCAGCTGGTACGCAATGGTGCTGCCGGCGACTAACGCCGACGCCCCTGCGCTGCAAATAGCCAATACTGCTAGAGCAGGGCCCGGAATTTCATCCGAAACGTGTGGACGACCAGATGCAGTTTGCATTTTGTTGTGAGGTAGGGTAATGAACAGAGCATATCACGATTTTGTGATAGTTTATGGTGTCCAGCACAGTTATATGCACGTGATTCGGAAATGTAAGGAGGCTGCGTTAAGAGCTTTCTCGACCACGCTGTCAACTTGGTAGATGTGCCCCGAATATTAAGAAACGCTAGATTGCTCAATTCATGAGGAACACAACTTGAACAATTTTAGCTAACATTGCTAGCATATCGATCCGTAGGTCCGCCTGTATGTTGGAGAGAAGATGCATTGGACAGTCTAAAGCGACCCTGCGTTGAACTTCTTTGTGGATTCGCAAAGATATCCAAGCTTGCAGTAAGTCGGGTTACGGAGAACCTCTATCAGCCGCTAGGCACCATGTATGGTAGGTTTCATGATCTGACGTGACGCGGATGGTTCAAAGCTGGCTGTCAGACATGACAGATGGTTGCCATGGCCATTTAACTAGCTCGGTTGGAAGTGGTCCAGACCCTTCCTAGCCAATTCGATTGTGATTTTTTTTGGGAAAGCGACTTGATCAGGATCGGCAAAATCTACACAATGAGGACTGACACCGTCATCCTTGCATCGAAGGGTCGAATGCCTGATGACGCAGGTATTGTGGCACAAAGGGCTGCATAGTGGAGATGCCTGTCGTGGCTTGTTGTTGTCCAAACAGGCTAGTGTTAGCCAGTTGCGCCACTAGCGGCATTGCGCAGCATGTTCGTTAGTCCCCTTAGAAACTCCACTCTCGTTACGCGCAACATTGCGCAACGCTAAAATCGCTGTTGAGTTGCAACTGGGTCTGTGCAACCATAACTTGGAAGAGTTCCGATCCAACGAACCGTACCGCATCCCGAAAGTTGGTCCTCCGTGTGGATCGCAAGCTCCAGATATTTAACTTCATTTAATGTGGCCTACCTAGTTTTCTGTGGCTGCAGGTTCTGCAAGTACGTAGGCGGAGCCTTGTTTCCATCGTATCCTGTGGTCATTCTCTTAGCATCTCATCAAGGGGAGAAGCTTGTTGAGCAAGATCTAGCAGGTCACTCTACCCCGTATTCGGCTAACTCCGTGGAGTGGCGCAACTCCTTCCGCTTCCTACGATAAGGTGGATAAGCTACCGGGTACCAAAAAAACCTTCAGGCTACTTCGGAGCCTAGCGCGAGCCATGTCGAAGCGAGGGGCACGTAAGGAGTCTTGGAGTAAGTAATGCTGTACTCCCCGAAACATTTGGCGTGGTACGATAATAAGTGTAGGGCCTTAAATGCTACCGGCTGGCCATGCTGATGTCGAGATAGGTACATCTTCGCCTTTCCTCAGTGTTTTGTTTTGTTTTCCACTCTTCCTGCAATCGCCTCAAGCTCGACCGGAGGTCTTGGAGATATGTCGACACATTCAAAATCCGTCGACACTCCTGTCGAGACACAAGAGACAAAATCCGAGATTCAAGTAAGTTCGCACGGTGTGCTCGCCGGTGATGGAATCGTGCGCCGTTCAGAGGACAATGACCTCAGCCAGTTTGGATACAAGGCTGAGCTAGAGGTAAGGATGCTCATGTATTTGATTGTTCTGTGCTAACTACACAGCGACGATTTGGTTTATGGTCGATGGTTGGGCTCTCATGCACAATCATGGTGACCTGGGAGGCTTGGTTCACGTGTGTATGCACATCTTCTACGCATTTTGATGCTGATCAATGACAAGAACTTTCAATGTTGCGGTCATCGATGGAGGTCGAACCGGCGCCTTCTGGGGTTTCCTCTTCGTTTGGATAGGGTACACCGCAGTCATCGCTTCACTCTCCGAGCTTGTGTCCATGATTCCGACTGCTGCTGGACAGTATCACTGGGCATTCGAATTGTCACCTCCAAGATATCGCAAATTCATCTCTTGGTTCACCGGCTGGCAGATCGTCCTAGCGTGGCAAGCAGACTTCGCAGCCGTTTTGTACCTTTGTGGCATTCTCATCCAAGCCCTGGCTGCGCTTAATTATCCAGAGTACGCTGCTCAGCGGTACCACGCAACTCTGATTCTATGGGGAGTCATCGTTGCTTCAGTACTATTTAACACGACATTAGCGAGGCTTCTTCCCTGGGTCGAAGGGAGCATCCTGATCTGCCACTGCTTAGGATTTATCGTGGTGCTGGTTCCTATCGTATACTTTGGACCCCATGTGCCTGCCAAAGATGTTTGGAACCAATTCGTTTCTTCCGGGGGGTATTCTGATGGTACCGCTTTCTTCGTGTAAGACGGGAATGATCTCTAAAGGCTCTCAGAGATGCTGACAAGTGGACAGCGGACTTGTTGCGACGATATTTCCCTTCTTGGGCGCTGACGGTGCAATACATATGTCCGAAGAAGTTAAAAATGCCCGGCGCAACGTGCCCAACGCACTGTTGATGAGTGTTACCATAAATGGAATTCTCGGAATCGGAATGGTCATCGCCATTCTTTTCACGTTAGGGAGTCTGGACGATATTGCTACCATTACCTCCGCTGCTGTCTCTGGTAGCCCACTTGTTGACTACTTTTGGTTCGTTTTAGAGGACAAGGGCTTTGCGACAGGTATGACCTCACTGTTGATTGCGATGTTCGTCTTCGCCGCAGTGGCAGTGCTCGCCTCAACGTCTCGGGTAACATGGGCTTTCGCGCGTGACAACGGGATGCCAGGGTCCAATTTGGTTAAAAAAGGTTTGACAAGGTTATCGAGACGATGAAAGACTGACTAACATTGTCGTAGTTCACAAGGGAACACACCTGCCGCTCTGGGCTATTGCTATATCGGCGGTGATCTCTTTATTGTTGAGTCTTATCAACATTGGTTCGAGTGTCGCTTTCAATGCCATCGTCTCTCTGACGATTGCATGTTTCTTCGGTTCTTACGGTATTCCGATCGCGCTTTTGGCGTGGAGACGAGCAACCAACCGCCCTTTGGTCCTTGGACCTTGGAATCTGGGAAGATATGGTCTTGCTGTGAACATCGTCTCTCTAGCCTGGCTTATCATAACGTGGGTGTTCACGTTCTTCCCTATTGCCATACCAGTCACCCCAGAAACAATGAATTGGAGTTGCACCTTGTGGGGTGGATGTATGATCCTGGGACTGGGCTGGTACTTCCTTTGGCAGCACAAAGTTTTTGTTGGACCAAGAGTTCAGGCTGGCACCATGAATCCGCAGTAGGACATGAAAATGCCACCCGTTGTATTATCTTCATGGATATTATTCGAGTTTTGATCGTAAAGTTGTTCGATGGGTCGGAGATGCATAAGCAGGAACGTGTATCGGCAATCATTCGACTCCTAGCTTGGCAAGCTTTTGCGATCGTTTATCAAGAGTGCCCACGCTCGGAGCCTCGAGTGATGTTGGCAAGACCTAAGATGGGACGGTTTCCATTCCAGTTTGGAAAGCCGTGGAATCCGCGATGCACCGTTTTGTATCAAAGTGTTCTGTTGACCAATTCTTGGAGCGAGACTCTAGACAAGTCTGCGGAGATCTTTTGTTCACCCTCTTTCTGTGTATTCAAGAGGGAGGCCCAATTAGGGCATGGCGAAGTTGGGTGCTGAAACTGAGGGCTTGCTGCTGCGCATCGTCGGCAAGAGCCCTCTTTAGGATTTCAATCACACGACGAGGGTGGGCAACTCGACATCCAAAAGCTTCCACCCTTTTCCCAAGTTGACGATCCGCCGAAACCAGCACAACCTCGCGACCCTCCTCTCGCACCCATTCTGCACAAACCACGATTGCATCATCCCCAGCATTCGGCATTTTCCCAGTCGTCCTCGGGGCATGCACCGTCCGAAGCCAGAGCTTGTTACAGCGTTCTAGCCCTTCCTGAACCCCGATGCTGAAGAACTTCTCAAGAACTAGCACAACCTCTAGGTCCGGCACTTGACGAGGTGTGGTGGTTTCGTCACGTCCTGCTGCTGACTTGAAATTACGGTGTAACTCTTCCGCCGCCCCAATATGGCTGAAATACTTGTCGTTGTGAAATTGACCAGTAAAGTTTGCGACATCGACGATAAGGACTGGATGAATGCATTCCTGCTGGGAACAGGGCTCGTTCTGGATCAACGGGCCAGGTTTCTGAACAATGGGATCTGATAGTCTTTCATGCGATTCTAGGGCTCTGGACCGAGTAGATGGCTGAGTCCGCTTGTATTTACGCGCTGGAGTTGCATCAACTCTACGCACGCCTTGAAAAGCATTGTGGGTGATGGCTCGTCGCTGTTGAGCGATAGGACGAAGTCCCAGCACTACGTGGCGGCTCATGTCGAGTTTCACCGGGACATAGTCCTTTAAGAATGTGTGACCGTAAACACTGTTGAGAGGGTAAGTCAGCAATGTCAGATGATCAGGTACCTAGGTATCCCAAGTCGCATCAACGACGTGAACCACCAAGGATATCTATCAGATACCTCCTAGGTAAGTGCCTGAGATACGAAGTATTTCAATGCATGTTAACTTATTGATGATCTTCATGCAACCTAGCCTAGAAACAATACTACAAGGGTTCAAGCCGTCCACGGGTCAGTAGGTAATTCTGCTCTGACTCGGAGGACGAAATGGTGTACCGTAATTAGAGGCCGCAACCATTGATTTTTCGACCTACTCCACCCGCAGCTCCCAATGCATGATTATTACTGCGAAGCCTCTCACCTCACGCGAAGGACTGCAGCCTTACAATTGGCTACTGGCGACGATGGACGGCTTACTGGCGAATGTAGGGTTATTGGGGGAGCCGCGGCCGGCGGTGTCTATTAATTACCTTACAGCCATTTATATCGGGCACCCTCGAGGCTTCATTTCGGAACAACTTTCAGGCGCACAGATGAGCACGATGATAACTCCTTATTTACCTTACATACCGCCCACCATAGAGTTCCTCCGCAAAGCGAATGACCGCCTGGTTTCTTCAGTACACTGTCTACAAGCGATACACAAAACATTGTGGCAAACAACAGTTTCTTATGATACTAAAAGCATGAGGTTATCTGAACAAGTCAAATGAAAAGATCTAAATATGAAACATGAGGGAATATTACATAACTATCAAAGACCACGTTTTTGGCATTGAAGACCTTGGAAGAGATTTAGACCCAGCTCGGTAGATGTATTACATTTTACACGCGAGGCGACGATTGAACGTTACTAGCAAAACAGATATGACCTTTCACCGGGACAAGACCCACACACGATTCACAATCTTGCAGCCTTTGCGGATTTGCCGGAGAGAATAGCTTCGTTACGCGCACGCTGTGCTTTTCCAGAAGGGCATTCAGCTAATACAACTGGCTAAGACAAAAGTCCCACCCTGCAATCTCATGTTTGCGGCCGATCGCCTTGGCTCCATTCTCCATGAAACCGATTTTGATTCGAAACCCGAAGCATACCCCTGGTAGGTATATGCATGCACATATTAACTAACATGGTGAAGCGCAGAGGCTCGAAACGTTGGCCAAAGGCCTCTTTCATTTCGCTAATCCTGACATCAGCTTCACGCAGCTTGTGGTGTCCTTCCAGCTGCTTCAATACCCTGCCTAGGTTAGACTCGAGTGTTTCGTTGAGGCTGGCTATCCATGTCTATCAAGGTTGATATCATTTCGTTCACCGAAGCCCTCTGATCGGCCAGTGAAGCAACGTCCTTGGCAGTATCAAACATGGCTATTATTCATTTCACGTATGCTCCTGAGTGAAGCAGAATGTGGCAGGTGGGTTCATCCTGAAAACGGTGCAATTCTTAAAGATCTGTTGTCAACTTTCTAGCCCGGGGAATATATATGCACTCTCGCAGGTTTGAAACCAGTCGTTCTTCACAGACACCATCTTTCGTTCGTTCCTCGCCAAAAGGAGCAGGCTCTTCCTTTCTGGTCAAGCCCCGTTTCATTTCATTCTAACCGCGATCTCTGGGAGTTTGCGTTCTTGTCTTTACCTTTTTACAATGAACATCTTTAGGATCGTTGCAGCAGCCAGCGTTCTCACTCGAGTTTCCGCACATGGTTATGTGTCTGGCATTGTTGCTGACGGCACATTTTACCAGGGCTATAGCCCCAGTTTTCAATTTCAACAATCTCCGCCGTCTGTAGCTGGCTGGTCGGATCCTGAAAATCTCTCCACCGGTTTTGTGAGCGACTACACCTCACCGGACATTATTTGTCACCGTGGAGCAACACCTGGTCAATCATACGTATCTGTCGCCGCTGGAGGTACGGTTGAGCTGCAATGGACACCATGGCCTGAGTCTCACCACGGCCCGATGATCGATTATCTTGCCAATTGCAATGGCGAGTGCACCGAAGTTGATAAGACCGCTCTTCTTTGGAACAAGATTGACGAGGCAGGCTTGGTGGACAACTCCCCTGCACCAGGCTTCTGGGCAAGTGATGAAATGATTGCCAACAACAACACGTGGGCAGTCAAGGTCCCGTCCACAATCGCACCAGGCAAGTATGTCCTTCGTCACGAGACAATTGCTCTACACAGCGCAGGACAGGAGGGTGGTGCTCAGAACTATCCACAATGTATCAACTTGGAGATTACAGGCAGCGGTTCGAACAGTCTCAGCGACGGCACTCTAGGCACGGCTTTATACGCCGCGACAGATCCCGGCATTCTTGTCAACATCTACCAGGTCCTTGAGGAATATGTCATTCCTGGTCCACCCCTCATCGAAGGTGCGCGTAGCACCGGTATTGATAATGTACCGAAACCATCTGCGTCAGTCTTTGCCTCCAAGGCCAACAACATTTCTGCCACTTCGACCTCTCTCCAAACCTTCACGAGCAGCAAGACCAGTTCGCTACTGGCGCCGTCCAGCCCTTCTACCAATATCGCCGTCGTGAGTAGCACAGCTTCCTCCACGCCCTCTACTACGAAAGTGCCATCAAGCAGTGGGCCTGCAAGGAAATTCGTGTGCTACGAGGTCGAATAGCTCCGCACGCATTATTTATGGAGTGTATCCTTCTGCACATTAAATATGGTCGTGGTATCAAAAGTACGGTGGTGTATGGGATTTTGCGTACTCGTACTGAAATTATAGCTGCGTTCCTACGGGTGAACCTTTCGGGGATGAATATTACAGCCTCATAAGCCTCAGACTTCGGTAATTGCAACACGCCTTGACGTACAGATTTGTACTTGATATCCATGCAGGATGCATTTAGCGTTTACTTCTGTACCGCACCAATGTAATTATATCGTGAGAGGTTCTTGCTTGCTGTGGTCCATGCTCACTTACGAATAAGCAACATTGCCAAATTGCCCTGGTTCTCTTTGCGCCCGGAATTCGCGGCATATCATGATGATGGTAGTTCTAGGGTAGCCTTGCAAGGCTTAAGAAGGGTGCTTAATATTACTCCGCCGTTTCAGTTTTCCATCCGCCAGAGCCCAGGTTCCTCCAGCTTGTCCTCCGTCATCCAAGATCGCGAAATTTCTTGGATCCGAATTTCTTCTTACGAACTTGACGGAATTCGACCAGCGTCGTCCCACCGCGAGCTACCAAGAGGAGCAATGACGTTGAACAGTGAACCGATCCTCCTAAACTCCATGCTTGTGCTCCAAGCACGACCCGTGGCAACGGGGTTATCAGCTCGTGATGACGGTTAATGGATCATTGAAGCCTTGGATTCTCTTGCCACTTCTGCCGCAACCTCGCTCGATCACGAAAAACCAAGGATTCAACCGCGGGGTACAGCTCTGCCTGAACGTTACCATGGGTAGGCTGGGGAACCCATAAAGCTGCTCTTTTTCTCGTGAATGAGCAGTGGCACTTGGAATCTTTGCTTCTATCGAGTGTCGGCAACCTATGCGGTAGAAACCCACTTGTCGAAGTGCAAGATGGTAAATTCAACGGCATCATCTACATTAGGCGGCGACGTCCCATCCAACAACCTCCTCCCATGCCGAAGGATGAAGAGTTCAGCGACGAGTCAAAAGTACCCTTTCTCACAACAACATCATTTCTCATGGCTGTACTCGTCTCTACGGGTGGAATTTGCTTTGGGTATGATACCGGCCAGATTTCAGGCTTCTTGCAGGTCAGTTGCTCAACCAATTGTCACTGTGTCATCCACTGACAGGCAAGAGATGGACAACTTCCAGTATCAGTTTGCCGACAATCGAGAAGACCTTGAGCTGAGTGACATTCGCGTCGGCTTGATTGTTGCCATGCTTTCTATTGGTACTCTCATCGGGGCTCTCATTGCCGGACCAATCGCAAATCATCGCAAACTTAGGCGGAAGTACAGTATCTGTCTTTGGTGCATGGTATTCTGCCTGGGCAACGTTTCCAGATTGCGGCACAATATCCATTCTAGTGGACTATGATGATGGGACGTATTGTCTCGGGCTTTTCGATTGGAGGCCTGTCGGTCATGGTCCCTGCCTATCAAGGAGAAAGCGCTCCAACCCACGTTCGAGGCGCCATCGTCTGCTGCTACCAACCCTTCATCACGATTGGAATCCTTATTGCATATTTAATCAATTTCGGCTGCGTTAAAATCTCGGGTACTCCGCAGTGGCGCGTTCCGCTAGGTATCAGTTTTGTCTGGGCGTTCATCCTTGGATTCGGCACTCTCTTCTTTCCAGAAACTCCGCGGCATGAATTCCGGCACGGAAACATAGACTCTGCTTCGCGCAACATCGCCAGATTCTATGGCGTTAGCATTCACCACAAAGTGGTCAAACAGCAGCTGGACGAGATGCAACAAAAACTCGACGTCGAATTGGAAGGTGGCAAAGCATCCCTCATGGAAGTGATGACGGGCTCTCGCATGCTCTATTGAACACTTCTTGGAATGACCATCCAAGCACTTCAGCAAATGACCGGAGCCAACTTTATCTTCTATTATGGTACGACCATCTTCTCGTCTGTCGGCCTAGATAACCCATTCATTACGCAAATCATTCTTGGCGCGGTCAACACAATTACTACATTTCCTGGTCTCTACATGGTCGTGAAATTTGGGAGACGCAAATGTCTCGGCGTCGGCGCGGCGTGGATGTTTATGTGTTACCTTGTTTTCGCATCGCTGGGTTACTTTGCACTGGAAACCTCGAACGGCAACGATTCGACGATCGGAGATGTCATGATCGTCTTTGCATGTCTTTTCATTGTAGCTTTTGCCTCTACATGGTAAGCATTTCTTGCCCCCCATCGGATTGGGTTGTCATTGTTCGACAGCCGCTATTTTCTACAGCGGTTACTGCCCGAGGACCTGGTCACTCGATGCGGCGATATAGGTGCACGCATTGTCCCTTTGTATTTTGAGCCTTCCACTGACGTTTCACCCTTGCCATTTCTACCTTCCGTTGTGCCTGAAATTTACTTAACACCTGCAGGAGCCCTATGGCCTGGGCTGTTACCTCGGAGATATACCCATCTCGGTACCGCTCCACATGCAATTGCTCTTTGCGCTGCATCAAATTGGACGTTCAATTTTTCATCGGCTTCGCAACACCTTTTATCGACTCCGCTATCGGATTCTCCCATGGGTACCTCTTCGCCGCATGCAATTTTCTCGCTGTCCTGGTGATCTTTTTCTTCCTTCCCGAGACTAGCGGCAAATCGCTCGAGCAGATTGACACCATGTTCCTGCTCAAGATCAAGCCATGGAAGTCATTGACGTGGGAGTTCTCAGAGGGCGAAACTCTCAGCTCCACCGACCGACGTGCTTCACAAGCTCACGCTACCAGGCGAGCATCGCGAAGCTCTCGTCGAGGCTCTCTGACCAGAAAACTTTCGGCTACCAGCGCTCGTGAGGACATAAGTTTGGAGGACTAGGATGTAACAATTGTGGATTCGCTGTTTCATTATAAGCAGGAAGCCGTTGCTATGTGTCGTCCAGGTGTGGGCGCGCTAGCCGTCGACTATTGAGATTCAATGCATCTCTGAACCAAGGTTAGTCACTGTTTACGAGTTGTACGAACAATGGTGGAAGAGATAGCTCTATCGGTCCATGCCGAGACAACTGGAACCAAAGCGAGTCTTCTCCTGTGAAAAGTAAGCAGCAACAGGCCAGTCTCAGTCGGGTCAAGATTATGAGCTTGAGCAACGTAAATACATAGTGTTTTGAAGTTGTATTCCGCAATTTACTATAGCAACCTAATACAAGTCTGAGACGTAAGCTTAGCGAAACACGGGTGCTAGGTGTTAAGGCTCTGAAAGGTCACTCGAAGTATTCCTATCAAACAGATGGCAGGCTAGGCTAATCCGGGCCAGTTGGTCGAAGGCTCAGGAATAAATGGGAATTGGCTCACCTTGGTCTCACATGGAAGGAAGAGCTAGGTAGGTGGCTGGGGTGGGTGCTGAGATTTGCGGAAGCTAACAGTTCTTTACAACGATCCTCGTGTTCTTCGCGACGCATTTTGGGCCAATCAGGTAACCTCTATACCTCCGACACTACCTAGGTACTACTCATCCGAATACTCAGCTGGTGTCTGCCTTACGTGTATCCGACCTTAAAACTGATTAGCCAAGACGTCGTATCGGAATGGTCTAAGCCAAACGCGCCTTGCCAGGCTCAAGTCTTCTTCCATAATTCCGTCTTGCCATAGACAAAGTTCTAATATATGGACTTGGTCGAGGACTGCTCCAAGTAATACGTCTCTCTCCACCAGAAAACATCATTCACGCAGCGCCGTGTCGAGGCGTGAGGATAAAATGTTTGCGAAAGAAGATGAGGCTTTGATAGCCTCCAAAACCGCTATCTACGATCAGATTCCACCATCCTACGAGGACGTCAATTCAACTTCAACATATGCGATCGTATCCTTCCATTTATTCGACCGCATCCGGCTCTTGCAGTTGCCTCAGGCCGACATTGACAGAGTCGAAGACGTTCTGAAGACGTCATGGCAACCCGGTATAGCTAGCAGCGCACCGTATAATGCATCACATGAGTTCAAATTGAATGGCAACCCGTGGTCTGCTAAGTGCGAGCTGGATCCTGCTGTGGCAAGGCTAGTGCTAGCCCTGCTGAGCAACCTGTACGAGATGTGCTGGATCGTTGAGAAGGAGGTGATGGTGTGTAAGAAATCGGCTCAGAAAGGTAATAGCTCGAACGTGCGAGTCGTCTCAACCGATGCACCGCATGATGCTAACATTTGAACGTGGGCAGACTCCCTCGTGCTAAAGCGATTTGACCAGCCACAGCAACCGAAAGATTGGCTAGTTATCTCCTTTGATGACTACCACGTCCTCACTATCCACGGCGGCCCGGGCTCTGTTTCACGCCACCTCGCAGAAACATTTGAGAAGAATGGTTGGAGCCAAGAAAGTGCCCACATAGAAGATCGAGACCAGATCCGCTTGAAGCGCATGTACTGGATGCCGAATGGTGAAGATACCGTCCGAGTACGGCTAATGTTGTTGATGATTGTAGAGATTCTAGACACCTTCGGTTTCAAAATCTATGCGAGTTTGAGGCTAGCGAGTACCTCTGACGTGCTTGTTTGCCATAAGCCGAGGCTTTTGACACAATAGCGAGGAAAGGAAACACAATCAGCCGTCGAAGGGCGCAATGTTGGCATATCTGTGGGCATATCTGTGGGACCAGGTCTAACTTGCGCCAGAAGTAAGCTCAGCACTGTAGTGCAAGTTTTGTCGATATATCAACCACATAGAGTGAATCCAAAACCACCAGGCATCCAGGTTTTTCTATGTTGTGGCCTTTATATTTGTGACAAACATCTTTTGAATAACATTGAATGATCTGTTGTTTGTAGTCGTCTTCCCTTCATACATTGTTGCTTCGGATCGTCCTAGAATGCGAGTTGAGTCCAGAATGCGTTTGGGCACATCTTGTGACCAGATTCGCAAAAAGTTGAAAGCCACGCACAAGGCAGTCGTTACATTGTAGCTACATCCGGAATCCGGCTGCGACATCTCGCATTGGCATAATCGAATGGCCTTAGTGCCTGGGTAGTCGTATATGGTAGTGCTGGCGCTTGTGCCACATATTTTGATTATTTCAATCCCCTTCGGCGCGATTGGCTTCAGAATGGTCATCCTGGACATCGTGCATAAACAGAAGCAAGAGACTGAAGTTGTGACCTCTTCAATAGAATGTATTAAAAGCGATTGGATGAGTCGCCTTCAGTATGCATCGTTGGCTGCTTTGTCAATGATTATAGTAGCCGGTATTGCTAACAGTGTGGCAAATTTTCTCCTGCTATTGGCGGCCACTTGAACATATGCAAGAATGTATGAGACTTGAGCATAATCGAGGTAAACTGCATATAGGGCGGACTTTCTCGTAAATTGGGTGACAATTGGCGGTCTTTTTCGCAACCAATCCAAAATGGCTCGTGAGGGTGGTGGGAAGAGAGTGCCTAATCAATAGCCCCCTCTAGCTGAGTCCGAAGTTGGATCGTGCGATTGTTTTGCTCGGTATCTGGCTGCTTGCGTATGGCAGACTCCATATCGTGCTTCAAGAGATCTACTATATGGCCCAATCTTTCTCGTTGTGCTAGTATGAATGGATGCTGCTGGCCACACCTGTGGACTAAGTCTTTGATGATATGTAGCTGTTCGAGGCTTCTCTCTAGCCGTGGTGAAATTCCAGTCCTTGCATCAAGAGGTACTTCTTCATCGTAGTCAGTGTGTGGACTGTCTGGCTCCATCCATTCTTCAGTCCATTGGTGAAAACCATTCAACCGATCGTCTTCATTTGGTCCAAGCTGTGACACAGCTTCGAATGTTGTAGATGGTGTGATGCCGAGCCGCAGCTCGAGATCTTCAAGGCGCTCGTCAAATTCAAGTAATGTTCTTCCAATCCTGATGTCCTTCCTCAGTTGCCGCTTCTGCTCCAGAAGTTGTTTGACGTTCTCCTCTCTCTGACTGACCAAGCCTCGCACGCTAGTCACATCTCGTTGAAAGCCCAGCAAACCGACTCGAATCTCTCCAATGCGTTCTTCACCACCTTTCAACCTCTCGCCAAGACTTGAGAAATCGGTGTAGTTGTCATTTACAAGATCGACGAGTTCCTTGTTTAGCGACTTGAGGAGATCTTGGAGTTCAACCTGAAGGTCTTCAAGTGTCTGGAATCGCGAGGTAAGTGACGAGAGAAACTCAGCAGCACTAAAGGAGAGTGTCTGAAACGCGGACCGGGCGAGCGGTTTCGGGAACGGCAACGCTGTGGAGGATGGATCGAGTGTATCGCTGTCATCATCGAAGTCGTCACCGAGCTTCCAGCTACGTCAGCGCCCGCTGCGGTGTTGAGTGAAAGTGGTGATTTAGCAAACTACATACGTAGAGACTGGGCCTGCTCATTCTAGAATGAGTCGGCACTCGCAGGGCGACCCGAATCAACCCACTGAGACCGCTCGATGCGTTAAATGGTGCTTGCCGCACGAATCATGGCCACTGAAAGCTATCCCGCAGCACAAGACTTGAACAGTGTGACCGCTGGTTCGAACCGTCCAACTCGTAAAGTTTCAATTTTGATATGGAGACCAAAACGGCCACTATCGAGGCGCCTAACCGATTCGAGACATGGCCAGGGCTGAGTGGAAATTAATTGCTTGCCTAGTCAGGGACTTGAACAAACTCGATTCGCTCTCTGAATTTGCCGATTGATTTCATCTCGAAAATCATCTAAATTCAGACAAGTTCAACGGTCACGCTCAGATACTGGACCTCTCGTCTGGAGGAGGTGGGTCGCCTGCTGGCTCGAGCTGGTGCAGTCGAATTGACACCTTCCTTGCGATAGCCATATATGAATATCTACGAAGTACCACGTACCTTCTCTTGACCTTTTCCCCTCCTCGTCGTCACCAAATTCAACGTCGCCTCTAACTTAATTCACTGCATACGCTCATTTCTCCAGCCTCAGTGCGCTCGCTCCGTGCACGTTCCGGTCCTTATTATTTATGATCAGTAATCAATTAGTTATTGATACACTCAAGTTAGCAAAACGACCAGTCGATATTCGAATGTCATGAAATGAACCCATTGTACTGCCTCATTTGCATCCTTTGTCTTGCTGATCAAATCCGATGTCTGTCGGCAGTCCCCGGATCGCCATGTTACGATGCTTGCAACGGAGATCAAGCAACATCCACAGACGATATTGTGTGCACAGATGAGGACTTTCAGAACACCAGCAATGGAAAGACCTTGAAGCAATGCTTGACTTGCCTGCAATCAAGCAATTATAAGAGTGGATGGATGACTGATTCGATATTGTTTTTTTGTACAGACAGCCGAAACAAGTCTTGACAAGAGTGCTGACGAGTTCTAGATTATTTGAGTTCGATTCAGCAAACATGCTTGTCTAGTAGCTCTCCCGAGCCCATGTCTGATTGCTCGAGTAAATGTGAAGACGTCGGCTCTGCCTTTTCCGATATTAGCGGTCGGAGCTTCTTTCAGTCTCCATTCGCGTACTGTGATGCGGACTCGGATGGGTACAATAACACAGCTCCTATTTGCGCCACGTGCTTGCAAAGCCAACAGGGAACTGTCGCGCTGGGCAATTGTAAGTCGGCCTTGCCTCCTTGCCTCGCCTTTGGTGCTGATTTTGATAGTCGTCCACATCGGCGAGGTTGGTTGTGATATCCGCCCGGACCTGGCGAGTGGTGCTGGCATAAACTTTGGAGATGAGCTCTTTGACACTTCAGTCCTCCCCGTGAGCACATCTGCATCCGCTTCATCTCGACCTTCATCATCCTCGACTCCAAAAGAATCGAGCGGCACCAAGCCAACCTCCCTGACAAGGGCAACATCAATAGCCATTGTTACCGCGACAGCCTCTGTATCCGCATCGAGCACCCCTAAAGCAACAGCGGCAGCGTCAAGCGATCACGAAGCAGATATGGGTGGCAGTGGAAGTGGAGGCCTTAGCAGAGGCGCTGCCGCAGGTATCGGCGTCGCTGTTGGATTAATAGGCATACTCGTAATCATTCTTGTGGCAATCTTAGCTAGGAGACGAATGTTAGCAAGAGAGATAGAACCGGGCGCATGGACGAGGATGCCAGAAACCCCGAAAACAACACTAAGTGAGGGATCGCGAGCAGCAACGCCAGCCGTCGCCCGCATGGCCGTGGTGACCGGTCCATCCGACAGGCCGAAGACAGCACCTCCGAAGTCGTCCAAGTCGTTCAGGTCACTGAAGTCGTGGAAAATGACACCACGAACTTCAGAGTGGTATTACGCTGCAAATCCAAAGAAGTCGTCGGACTTGTCAGCGTTGCCTCAGAAAGGATGGGATTAATTTCCTTTCCCCGCAGCTGGAAAGGGCAAAACTAGCTTTTGGAATTCAGAGACATGAGCCACGACGGTCGAATGAGTAAGACAGATTTGGGAAACTCGTCCGCCATATTGATGATACCTTTCCCGAAAGATTATAGTGCTTGGTAGGTAAGATCACCGTTTTCATCGTGAATCTGTAGTTGTCGACACCTACTCGGTGGACGCAGTCAGTAGTGGCCCTGATGGATAGGAGCAAAACGTTTTGATGTGTGTTGTATCACTGGCACACTCTTGGGTGGGGAAGTGGTATCCTTCAAGTAACTACTAGTGCTGCGGCCCCTTCGAGCCCCACTCAACCATTATTGACACGCTCCATCGCCTGCATACACATACGCAAATCCCTGGCTTGTCGATATCTTATTTGAGGATAGTTGACGACCCAATTATTAGACTACATCTGCGATGTTCGCGCAGATGCTGCTACCCAATACAGCGCAAAGCGGACGGTCGCGGCTGCTGCTTTCGCAGGACCCTTCTGAATGCTGACTCACCCGTTGCCTGCTGAGTCGTTTACTCTGCGCGAAGCATAGTTGAAACATGGAAGTGAGACCCGACACGTCCTCGGGAAGGTCCCAAGATGGATGGTCGTTTCTAAATCATGGTCCTGGCGCTCACCACGATAACCATGCTAGATCACTTCCGCCTTCGAGCTACATTCGGAGTGATCGGAGCAGCCTCTCGCCTTTGCCAAACGGGCATGGCTACAACGGATCCCGGTCGAGCTTGTCGAGAAACATCCCTTCTGCGTCCACAGGTGCAAGAAGCACCACAACTATACCGTCACAGCCTGTTCTGCTACGGATCAACTCTGAACTAGCATATGACCACAACCACCGAGCACCGAGACGGAATCAGAGCGTTCCGGTCAAGAAAGAGAAGAATGGTCTACCTACGCTAGAGGAGTTCAGCGTTCAAGGAATACTATCTGCAATTCGTGAAGACATTGAACCTGATTTGAACACGATATCTGAGATTCTGGGCCGCAGCCGGTTTGTACTGGCAGACCAGTATGAATCACAAATGCCGCCGCAGGGGGAGATCACGGTAAGCAATCCGCTGCAGGGCACGAATGAGGCTGGAGTAAGTGAGGAGAGACTGGCTACGGACGATGTTATGTTAGTACAGGAAGATGCTAGTCTGATCGAAGGCAGTAACTCAGGCTCTGCAGCCTACAGGTTGATGGAAAGGATGCAAATCGTGCCGCGACCGATCAGGATCAACAGCGATGCCCCATTATTGACGAGAACCGCAGACCCCGAAATCGTCTTCGCAGCGCGAACTCAGTCGTCCCCAAATGTTGTTCAATTAGAGAGTGAGAGCCCTTCATCAATGGCCTTAATGCGAGGATCGCTACGACGCTCGTCCGCGGGGCCATCTCGACAGGGACCAGCTCGTGCCCTTGTATCCGAGACATATCTTTCCGCAGAAGCAAATGGGGTCATTTCTGGAATCGTTCCAATAGTTTCCGAAGCAGGCAGGCACTACCCCCTTTACACGCATGACGACATCGATCTATTTGAAACAACCACGTTTGAGTCTCAGCCGGGCCTAAACATGAGGACCGGTCGGTGGCGCTTGCTCGATGTCTCTACATTTGCTTCGTGGTTTTCTAGTCAGCGTAGCACGGCTGATCCCGACGCCGAGGGGAGGCTGCGAAGCTTGCTGAATCGATGATTGAACTTGTTGGCCAATATAAGTTGTTGACACGTTTCGTGCCATTGCCTTCAGTTTGGTGATCAGCCTTTAAACGTGGTTACCAATTTGCGGTGAGGTGTAACGAGTGAGGGATAATCTTTTGTAAGTTCTCATGTCATAGTAACAGAGGAGGCAGCCCATGGATTAAGGAGTTCCAGCGCTCGAGAAATAGCAGGCAGCGTGTGCAAGACGTGCAAAGTAGGGCGCAAAACTACTGTCCCTGATTTGATTGATCACCTCAAGCCACTTTTCATATCGCATGTGGGCTACAAAAGCCTACAATATCCGTCGTCTGACAGCATGATTGTTCAAAGCAGCCTAGGAATGTCTCTACTATCAGGCCTCCTACCCGGTCAAAGGCCATATTCAGAACTTTTCACATCCCAAAACGTTAGAGAACCTCGCGTGAGCTCGTGCAGGTGCCTCTTGCCACGAGGACCTTGCTATGTTTCGGACTCTTCTTCCTTACCGTATAAATTTGTAGCGGTTTCGACCTAAAGCAAACCTCGTAGCGCGTTCAAAAATGAACCATTCACTTTCACAGCAACGACGAGGAGCGCGTCGTATGGTAGTAACAAGGCGTTCGAGATATCGCCTGTGTTGCCGTCTCTCCTGGCCACAAGGCTCGGTGGAATGAATTGCTTCAACAGCAAACCAAATTTTCGAAGTCGTTGTGCAGAGCCTCCAGCGATGGTAATCGTGCCAACGCTTCCTCGAGTCGCTGTTGAAGCTTTGCCTATCAAAAAAGGGCTCCGTCAAAAATGTACGGCACGAAGCCCTTGCGCAAGACTGGCGTAGGAGTGACAGCACAAGATGAAACTGCAGTTTCGCACATCATTGGGCTTGTCGGAATCTGGCAGACGGCCTCGACCATTTGAGCCCCGCTTTCAAGGTATTCGTTGTTGCATTGTATTGATGGGCGTGAATGGGGCTTTTCTAGTTTGAAATCGTGATACTTCTCACGCGTTCTTCTCTTCATCCATCAAGCTGCCTTCGTAACTCGATTTCTCTTCCGGAAGACTCACATCATCGCGGTGCTGAAACCTCACAAAATCGATATCATCATCAGTCACGCCCCGTCCTCGCCGTATATTATCAGGCCCCCTCTTCTTCGCTAGGTCCGCACTAGGATTTTCCCCCTCGTCCGGACCATGAGTGGCATAACTCATGTCCGACTTGACCTTCGACATGTCTACAATATCTGAGAGGTCTGTATTGCCATTCGAGTTGAAAGAGAAATCGACTGTACCGTTGGCTTTGTGGTCTAAGTTCGCGTCGTCGTTCGGCGATCCTGCATTATTAAGACTCGCTCGCTTCCATCGTTCCTCATTTGCAGAGTTGGTCCCGGGTCTACCACCGACGAAATTAATCAATTTCCCTAGGACAGCGAATTCGAGTTTGAGTTTGATCGAATAGATTGCGCTTTTGAAGATTATTTCATACAGATACAAGCTTGCCGCTTCAGTCCCCACTAGACCTATATCCATGATGATGATGATAACGTTAATACCCAGAAGTTGTACGAAGAACTTTTTCGCACCAGGTCGTATCGAGTCGCGCACCAATTTGCTAGCATTTTGGATGTAGATCACACTCAGAATGACCTCCTGCAGAAAGAATCCTATCATCTGGATTTTTTCCATAACGTTGTATCCTCGAACAAAATTCTTCGTGTCAAGATTGCCGTTAGACCCGTAGGTGAGAACCGTAGTGGGAATATGTAGGATGATGGCGTCAATAATAATCATCCATTTGGTCCATCGAAGCGTCCATTGACCACTTTCACCTAGAGGGACAAGAAGATGCAGCCGCGACCAAAGAACAACGCTTTGTCCGGTGACCATACCGTACCACCCTATCGTGATTAGAGTCACCGAGAGCCATTCTAATTTCCCAGGTGTGATGTTCATAAATTTAAACAGGAAACCCAAAGAGTAGGGAATAACGCAGATGGACGACACCAATAAACTGTAGAAGTACAATCCCCTGAATCTAGAGAATGTAAAGAAGATGAGCACCAGTAGCTCAACGGCATTGTACATGGAGAGGCTAGCAAAGACCACAATGAGTGCACGAACCGCAAAAGAATCTCCCTCGTAGCCCCGAGTAATGGCATTTCCCGGACTCGAGGTGTTGGGTGCCGTTGCGGAACCTGTATTCTCCGCAACTTCGAAGGGTAAGGACGTCATCGTCGATCTCTTGTATCAGAATGTTTTGACGTCGCTGAGGCGGAAGCGATGTAGCAGATGCTGAGGCAACTGTTTTGTAGGATTAAGCCCTTGACCTGGCATGATACGCTTGAGATACGCTTGAGGCAATTGTTGTCCTACAGGCTGGTGGCTTTGAGCTTTCACGTCGAAACCGGGTGATGGCATTGCGCGAGGTGGGTCCTGGACCGCGGCATCTGGAGCTCAGTGGAAGGCGAGGACTGTGGCAGTAGAGAGCGGACTGGGTCAAATTGAAGAACAGAATAGACGACGCCACCTCCACATACCTGAAGTCTTAGCACCGGGGACTTTGGCAATGCTCCGAACACTCCGAAAGTATGACGAAGTGTTAGCGTGTCGGCCCCAGAGTTGCTCCAGACGCACCAGCCAACCGGGACGCCATATCGGGGCATCCCAGGATAGGCACTTCCGCTAAATCTTTGTTTGAAATCAAACAAGCACGATCACGTGCAAGTTAGATCAAGTAGCTAAAGGAAATGCATCGCATTGGCGGAAGACTCGAGGGCTCCCATCAGCGCTTTCAATTATACCTAGATAAGGTAGTTCTCGTCCTTGCTGTATCCGGCGGCATGATCCAGGTTGGCGTGGACTGCGTCGCGACAACGTCACGGTGAAGCAGGTCCTGTCTGCAACAAAATCAATAGGTAAATACAAGTCCGTGCTTCAAGCACTCATGCTACAAACAACCGCGTTCGTTGTCTCTCAAAAGTCACGGATGATTCTGATTACGGTATGGGCAACATTTCTGGCGTCCACAGAGACAGTAGCAGTGTTGTTGAATTATACACAATCACACTGATCTGATTGCCAGTGAGCTTTTGTTAATTACTATAACTCTAGTCACATCTCCATTATTAGTGCACTTCTCTTAGTTTTCCTTGACAATTGCCGCACTCTGCGTTCCTCAACGTTACGGAAAGGTTCTCTCAAGGGGCAGGTACTGGTGTCAAATAGACTCTTGAACAAGACGATGGCAGAGCTGCGGTTGAATCGCCATTATAAGCGAATATCTGAGGCGCCGTGTACCACCAATCGCAGGCGAGCCAGCCGTTGCTAGATAGATTAGACTGCAAACCGGTTGCATTGACTGAGAAGCCAGGTGTAGCAGGACCATCGGCAATACTGATTGAGATGGGATTAAAGGCTAATCACATGTTAGGGTCGCTACAGGAGAGAGGGAATCAATCATACATTGATATGGACCAAACTCGAGCATGGTTGGCCACGGTCCGATCTCGTTGTCCGGGTAGGTAAAGAGCAGCTGGGTTTCATTAAGGTAAAACCAACTTGTGGGCGCGGCCGCATGGGCTGCTGCTACACCAAGTCCCGCCCCTGTGTGGTATGAAAAGACGTACAATCCGTGTTTGTTGGTGCCACAGTCGTTGGTGCCAGCATAGATTTGGGTCTGGAGGTAGAAACGGTCTGGAGCCTGTCGTACTTCGATTGGCGATGATTGTACAAGACTCCTTGCAATGAACGCCCAGATGGCGATAGTGGTGAGCATTTGCATGCTGCCAAACGTGCCTTGAATACGGCTTTGTATTTTACCCTTAATCCTTGCAAGTGTAGGAATTTGGAAAGCTAGGAAATGTGGTAGTTGTTGAAATAAATGGATGCGGTCAGAAGATCGGGTTGCAGTCAAGGTGAGGCTGCAGAGTACTCAAATTTTCATGGCAACGTGGTAGGATGAATACTTGGACCAGAAATTTACTTCACTACTATTTTGAGGGACATGTGAAATCGTGGTGAGACGTACCTGTTCCGCAGAAGTATGCAGGCTGCCGCGGAATGCTGTGCATCGGTTCTATGAGGTAAGAGCGAGCAGAGGACCGGGTGACCACAGCACAAGAGGGGCACTCCGCATCAGGCAACGTGCTTATTTGACTTGCAGTCAAATCAGAAACAAGACGAATCAACAATTTTCATGTTCTTAAAAAAATCCAAAATCATGAGAACCGAGCCAGCTGAAGGGGCGATGACCTCGGAAGGGTAATAGTGGCATCGCCAAGCATCGTTTTTAGCCGATGTGCGGGCAAGGATATTGGTGGCACATGTCACCCTGTAGATTACGAGATCGGCCGTAAACGGCATGCGCTCACGAGCATGCAGTCTCTAAACCTCTTCATCCCTGTAGACTGAGCTCGAAGCCAGTTTTTTGAAGTCGTGCCATTACTATAATGAATATTTCGAGTCACAGCAAAAATCTATGATCTGTCATCCTTGTCGAATATGTTTGTCCAGGCACTACGATAGTGGTATGAGCGGCCAGTCTCAGTGATAGACTCTAACTCTTTCGGTGTCAGCTTGAAGGTGACAGTCCTCAACATGTCACTCATGCGCTGCTCCTTGGACGAGGTTGTGAGTACCGTGAAGCCCTGGTCCAATACCCATCTCAGCAAGATTTCTCCTGGGTTCACTGCATACTTCTTCGCGAGCCTCTCGAGTGGTTGGGTCAATGGACCATCCGTCGCCTTGGTGACGGGAACTTGAGGAGAGTATGCCTCGATCTTGATGTCTTTGTTTCTGTGGAAGTAGATTAGGTCGCCGTGCTGCAGATAGGGGTGATATTCGATTTGATTGACTGCTGGTCGAGCCTTGGCAGTTGCAAGAATGGCATCAAGATGCTCACGATAGAAGTTGCTGACGCCGATCGATCGCGCTTTGCCTGAAGCTGCGATGAGTTCCATGGCAGCCCAAGCTTCCTGCAGCTTCTTTGCATCGCCCCTCGTATCAAAGGGCTGCTCAATCAAGTAAAGATCGACATAGGACAAACCGAGCTTCTTGAGACTAGCATCGAAGTGCTCTTGAATGTTGCTAGTGCTACTAGAGCATTTGGTACTAACAAAGAACTCCTCGCGTGGTACGCCACTATCTTTGATGGCTTTTGCAAGCTCGGTCTCGGTATTGTACGACTCAGCACAATCCATGCGCCGATATCCCATGCCAATCGCAGTCTTAATCGCATCAATGAGGCCTTGGTCGATTTGGCTGGACTGATCCTTGCACCATGCTCCTCCCGTGCCGTAGCCGAGCTAGTCTAAATCAGAGTGTGTCCGGGACTCGTGCATCGAAACATACCATTGGAATCTCATTACCGTCAGGCAATTTGAGACCAGGAATGTGAAGGTCAAGTTCAGCCATCTGATTATTAGAGCCTGGCAGAATTGGTGTTGCAATTGGAAATAGGGTGCCGGTCTTGTGGAGGGAGGATCTACCTGTAGAACCGAGCCTGAGCCCTGTTCAGGACGGGAGCTGCGCGATTCCGGCTCTGCAAGCCAAACCAAAAGTACCTCGAGTTCAGTAGGTTGGATGTAGGAGGCACACGTCGAGAGGTTCTCCGGCTGGAAGTTTTTCGAAGAAGGCCAACCCCCGAAAAATTCCTGGATGGCAGGCGGAGACTTTATCTTGTTGTACAGACGGCACGCGTGAGGGTTCGGGTAGCCCTTTGAACAAGAATTACAGCATTTGGCAAGGGCTGGCTCGGTGAACTTGGCTCATTTCGTCGAAGCCCCACAGTTTGCGGAAGTACGCGTTGGCTATGACGCACGTTGATCACGCATCCAAGCATCTATATAGTTAACAGGTGACAGGCAAGCAGACGGGACCAAAACTCGAGTCGCAAACCCTGTTTCGCAGTGTCGAAGGAAAAGGAAAACAATTCGTACTTGATTTGGGAGCCTCAGGCGGCCTTAGCAACATGCGTTGCCTGACTTGGCGTTGGCAGGATCGTTCACAGAGAGATTCATATTCTGTGTGGATTTCAACACATCTCTCCCTGTACCGGTTCCGTAGCTCTTGACACCACTTCGCCTGTCGTTCAAATCATACTTGCCGGCTTCGATGTTCTGGTAGATGCGTTCTGCCACTTCCAGAAAGGCTCTCTCAACGTTCTCCCCGCTCTTGGCAGAAGTCTCGATGTATTTGACAATGCCTTCATGTTTGCACCAGTCCTCGGCTTCTTGCCTTGTGACTGTTCGCTTGTTGCCACCGTCAAGGTTGGTGGTATGGTCAGCCAGGTCTAACTTGTTCCCGACGAGTACAATGACGATACCTTCTTCGGCTATCTGTCTTAGGTCGTTTAGCCAGCCAGTAACAGCCTCGAATGTGCTCCGTCGCGTAATGTCGAAGACCAGTAAAGCCCCGGAGGCGCCACGGAAATAGCTTCGGGTAACAGACTTGTATGTCTCTTGACCAGCGGTGTCCCACAGCGACAGCTTCATCTTTTTCTGCCTTTCTGGGACTGTACTCCTGGTTGGGGATGGGTCCACCGCATTTCCAGCGTTGACTCCTAGTTCAGCATTCGCCGGGGGGCCTACTGGCACGATACGGGAGCCAAACTCGACACCGATCGTGACATCGTGATTGTTGCTGAATCGGCCTTCGCAGAGACGCGTGGTAAGACTCGACTTTCCGGTTGAGCTATCTCCGATGCATACAAGTTTAGCAATGTAATTCCATGGCAATGTTGGCTCTTTCGTATGTACAGGCATGAGCTGGAGAAAGAGTAGTCGTGAGGAAGTACTACAGAGGTTGGCTGAGAGAAATCGCCTGTAATGTGCTCGCGGAAGGGTGTTGGGTGTTGAAGAAGTGACTCGATGAAGCTTGATCGATGGACAGATAACGAGTGTCGGAAGAAGACCAGGACAGATTATTCCAGCGCCTGACAATGGATTCCCAAAAGCTCGAGTGTTGGTATTACTGAGTTGGATGAACCATTTTGGCCACGCGGAAGCAGAAGGCAGATCGGGTAAGGTGGATGCATGCGACATCCCAAACAGTGCAGTCGAGAGGTGCAGTGCCAGCCTAAGCCTGAGTCGGTGGGCTCGGTGGGCCCGCGACTCGCCGCTTGCAGGCAACGACCGCCAGCTCACCGTGACCTGCAGGCTTGCTAGCCCTATCAGTGGTGCCATGTCACGGGTTTGACTCGCTCTCCAGGCATCAAATGGCTGATTCTTCAACTTCATAGATGGCCGTTCAATCCTTCTGGGCCACTGTGTCAACTGTCCCTTGCCGACCTGCAAAGCACGCCACAATTACAGTCATCGCTCTACTACTTGAACCCCGCCTAACGAGCCTCTCTCGCATATACACGACCTCATCATCGGTAGCCTTATCGCGCTCGCGTCAACCCAGCAAGTGAACTGTACCACAACAAAAGAGCTGCCCAAGGGTAGCATGTTTTCGGAATGTACGTTGCTTAGCACAGCCAACACGGCCTGAGCTGACATGGATCCAGACGCTTCTCGTTTCCTCGCACAATCCCAATCGCGCATTGGCTTCGCTAACGATGACGATCGTGCCTCGATTGTAAACCGCAACCCCAACCCGGCGGGCTGGCGTTCTGGACCTGCCGCACGCTTGGGAGTGAACAGAGGAGGTAATCCATACAACCCTGTTTCGTCACAGATATCAAATTTCCCCTTTGCATCAAGACTAAACCCTCAACAAGCCCCGCTCTTTCATAGTGCTGTAGACGAGTTCCGGGAAGAGAACGATGAGGAGGAGCATGAGAGGGAGATTGCAGACTTCTATGCCTTGCAAAAATCCAGACGCCATCTGGGCGGAAGTGATTTGAAGGAATCAGGGGCGAGCAGTGCTTCCAGCAACGGAGAGATTGTTCAATCTGGAGAGCAGCATGCCGGCTACGGAAGAGGAGGAGGTATACGGTCCTCATGGCGAGGAGGCAGAGTTGGCGAAAGGAGCAGAGGGCCTCAAATGGAAGACTTGGCCGAATCCACTGAGCTAGATCGCAGTCTAGAGAGCAGCAACCCCAGGCTAAGTGAGATCGAGTTGGAAGATACCATCCGGACAGATGCAGATGACGAGCCTCCAGAAGATCTGATGGAAGATCCCCCATCAATACAGCAGCTGCGCCACCCGTACCCTGAATCGTACGACGACGACGACGACGACGACGATCATAGACAATTATTGCGACGCCGGTCTGAAGTGGTTAATAGAGATCCGGCAGCTGGTATCACTCGATCTCCGCCCGAGGTAGTCCGACATGATGTATTCTTTGGCCACCTCTATTTGCTTGCCCTTGGGTCGATGTTTACCACCTGGTTTGTCGTGCTTTTGCATACAGAAGCACCCAACAAGGCTCGACCACTGGGTGACACGATCTACACCACTCTACACGGATCTTTCCATCTTCTAGGAATCTACACCCTTGTCTCGGTCTTTGTCGGTCTGTTCTGGCTCGCCGCGTTGCGGTCCTACGTGCGACAACTTGTTTTTGGCATTTTGATCGTGGTCCCAGTCATTCTATACTCCTTTTCCCTCTACCCCTTCGTCTCAAGTTTCCACGGGAGGTGGAAAGGGCGTTCGACTCAAGACGCTGCGATGCGGTGGATCTCTCTTCTACCTTTCGTCCTGGCCACCCTATGGGTTGTCGCCGTTGTCCGTGGTCGCTTGGCAATGCAGAAGGCGGTTTCTATTGTCGAGTTTGCAGCACGAATCTTAGCTGCTAATCCGGCTTTACTCGTCGTCGGCTTCGCAACCCTGGGGGCAATAATTGTTTTTACATGGGTCTGGCTGTCAATGTTTACGAGGGTCTTCCTCGGTGGTCATCGGATCAGTTCTGTGGTTGTCCGGTTTGCAGTCGATGCCTCCACCTGGTGGATAGGCGTCTACTTCATCCTTGTCTACCTGTGGACGATCAGCATGCTCTTTGGACTCCAGCGAACCATCACTTCGGCGACAGTGTCGCAGTGGTACTTTCATCGTCTTGCAGCGCCTCAGCCCACTTCACAGACGATCGTCAAAGCGGCGGTGACGCATTCAATCACCATTCTCTTCGGTACCGTTGCCCTCTTTACAGGCCTCAGTTTACTAGTTCGCCTACCACTTCTCGTCCTCCCACGGCGACTAACCATGCTAATTGGAGTGGCAATGTACTCCTTGATCCCAAGCCCGATCCCGACCCTCATCAATCCATTGACCTTAGCCTACGCTGCAATCCACTCACAATCGTTGGCCGTTAGTTCTCGGGGTCTTTCACAACTGCATTTCCTGACGCCTACCGATGCAACTACATCGCTCTATCCAAACACCTTCAACCCCCGAATGCGTAGCGTTGATGGCTGGTCTGCTGACTCTGCCCCTCTTCTTCCATACCGATTATCCAAACTCCTCCTCCACGCCACTCGCTTTATCATGTCTCTTGCTCTCGGTTTCGGAGGTTGGGTATCGACAGCACGGACACTAAAGCTCGCGGGCACGGACGGACTTCGGGGCAGTCTTTACGCATATGTTGTTGGATTAATCGCTGGTGCTATCGGGTGGGGCATCTTGGGAGCGATGGAAGGAGTACTCGCCTGCATTGTCGATGCAGTTGTGGTGTGCTGGAGTAGCGAAGTTGGTAGCAGTGGGAATGGAGAAGTGCGATATTGCAGAGAGGCTGGCTATTTGTTTGGACGGGATGAAGGTGGACAATCAGTTACTTTACCGTGAATAGTGACCTAGAAGGGTATTGCACTTTGCTTTTCTGAATGCTGCACAACCGGTCAATACTACGCCTACCTCATTAAACTTTCTTAGTACTGCTTTGAGGTGTACTCCAATACGATATACTAGTAGTATGGAGGTATGCGCGCTTTCTTGAACCTTCATTTTTATTTTTATTTTTTGGGATCCTTGAATGAGATCACTTCTACACCATGCTTTCCGACTAACTATATCTATGTTGAAGAGTCCACATTCAGAGGAGGTCATTTGCTTGAAGTCGCCAAGGCATAGTGGCTTGCGTCCAAAATTCTGCGAACACGATAGATCAATCTAGATTCAATGGTCGAACTCGTGGCCACCCTCGAAAGCATGTAGCTTTTCGCGATGCGGTCTTCCAATTGGATTCCAGTTGAGCTTGGCAGACGCTTTTCCGAATCAATAATGAGTCGACGTCCAATCGCAAACTGCATTTGAATCTCACTGCCTGGACTTGTTCTACTAGGTCTCAGGGCTGAGTGACAGCAAGCGGAAGGCTGGAATACGTTTCCCTGGCACTCGTAATTGACCCTTCGGCCCAGAGCGCGAGAGAGCGGGATGATGAATGCTCCCGCGAGCCTTGATAGATGATGCGTCATTCTGTTCCGAGCCTCGATATGGAGATTGTGAGCATGTACTCATAGTGGCTCGTGTCCGAGCAACATCAAGCCGCCTACCAAACATCCTTGATTTTGATTCCAACTATCAATCCTGTCAATGGAAATAGAACCAGGAAGCTGTCCAGCACATGGAGGTGGAGACTTACCAGATACAGAGCCACCACCATATGGCGAGATCGACAACGCCACAGCACAAGTACTATGTGGTACTGCAGATGCTACCGATGATGGACGGATATCCCTCACTTTGGATTCCAAAGTAGCGAGAGTGTTCGCGTCTCTCGTTGATAATATTGAAGCAGTGGCGCCAGCGACTTCCGCCCCCACCAACACGAAGCAAACACCTTGGATATTGCCTATGAATATTGTCATTCAGGTAGTGGGCAGCCGAGGAGATGTTCAGCCTTTTGTGGCTCTTGGCAACGAGCTTCAGAAATCTGGGCACAGGGTGCGCATAGCGACTCATGGTGTATTCAAAGCCTTTGTACAGAGTGCCAGCCTAGAGTTCTATCCGATAGGAGGCAATCCCGCAGAATTGATGGCAGTCAGTCTGATAACTCTCGGGCCTTCCCCATCCAGACTAACGTGATTACAGTACATGGTCAGAAACCCCGGCCTAATACCAAACATGAAAACACTTCGGGATGGTGAGATCAAAGCGAAGCGCCACATGATTGCAGAAATGTTGCAAGGTTGCTGGAAGTCCTGTATTGAGCCTGACCTCGACACCCAGGTCCCATTTGTCGCTAATGCCATCATCGCTAATCCTCCAAGCTTCGCGCACGTACACTGCGCTCAAGCGTTGTCGATACCCTTGCATATGGTCTTCACGATGCCATGGTCACCCACCCGCGCTTTCCCGCATCCGCTGGCAAACATTAAAGACACCTCCGCAGACCCTAAGCTGGCAAATCTCCTTTCATACGGTTTGGTGCAGTCTTTGACATGGCAAGGATTGGCTGATGTCATCAACAATTTTCGGAAGACACTTGACCTGCAGGCGCTGCCAACAATGGAAGCGCCGTTCCTGATCGAGACACTCCGGATACCATACACCTACTGTTGGTCTCCGGCGCTTGTGCCTAAACCTGTAGATTGGGCAGATCATATCGATGTTTCTGGTTTCATCTTTCGAAACTCCCCAGTATACGAACCACCGGCTCCACTTGCCGAATACCTGAGGAATGGACCACCTCCAATCTATGTTGGTTTCGGCAGTATCGTTGTTGATAAGCCTCAGGAACTCCTAGCAACTGTTTTGGGGGCCATTCAGGAGACCGGAGTTCGTGCTATAGTGTCAAAAGGCTGGAGCGAACTAAGCAAGAACGATGCATTGGATAATGTTCTTTTCCTCGGAGACTGTCCGCATGAATGGCTCTTCCAGCACGTAGCAGCCGTTGTTCACCACGGCGGCAGCGGGACTTGTGCCGCGGGCCTGTTAAATGGCCGACCAACAGCCATCATACCATTTTTTGGTGATCAGCCATTTTGGGGAGATCGAGTGGCAGCTGTGGGCGCAGGCCCGATTCCAATCCCACACAAGAAGCTTAATGCCACCAATCTGGCAGAAGCAATCAGATTTTGTTTGACTCCTCAAGCTGCAGAAGCTGCTCATCGAATTGCAGCACAAATGCGAGCTGAGAATGGTGTGGAAGCCGCAGCTAAGTCCTTTTACCGCCAGCTCTCGACAGAGGTACTGCGTTGCGACATAATCCATCACATGCCAGCCGTCTATGAATTTACGGTGGCTTCGAGACCGGTGAAGATTTCAGCGCCAGTCGCGGAGACGTTAGTTAAGCATGGAAAGATCCGGCCGAGGCAACTAAACCTTTACGAACCAAATCGGATTGAGATAGAAAACCGACGTTGGGATCCTACCACCTCAGCGAGCTCTTGTGCAGTTCGGGTTTCATTTGACAAAATCACCGGCCTTAACAATATATGGTATGCTCCATACAAAGTTCGCAAGGAGTCCAAAGTCATGGAGAAGCCAACAAGCACTGCCTCATTGAACGAAACCCAACCTAGCGCAGCCTCAAGTGAATCAAACACCACACAAGGATCTGTTGCACAAGTGGCCGGTGCTTCGACTACAAGTAAGCCTCGTCTGTGGGGCTCTATGATCAAGTCCTTCATGGTCGACACGCCTTTCGCAGTCACTGAGGGATTCCGGAACGCGCCGAAGCTCTATGGTGAAGAAGTGACCGAGCGGGACCCTATAACGGACTGGAAATCCGGAGCTGTAGTTGGGGGTAAGGAATTCGGTAAAGGACTGGCCACTGGGGCTGTCGACCTATTCGTCCAACCGTATAAGGGGGCAAAAGAGGATGGAGTGGTTGGCTTTGCAGCTGGCATAGGGAAAGGCGTCCTGGGAACCACAACGAAGTTGAGTGCGGGTGCCATGGCACTTTACAGTTATCCGATGCAGGGTGCGTGGAGGAGCATTTATGACTTGACGCATGGAGACACGAAGAAGAGGATTTTCAGTGCAAGACGAATCCATGATATGTACTATGCGAGGAGAGATTGGATCGAGGAGCAAAAGGTGCTCGCTGCTTTCGAGACGCTTCAATGTAAGTAACATAGGCTACCTTGCAGCCTAAGTACACCAAGAAACACGTCACAGTGAATTCAAATAAGAGAAGTTGCGCGTTCACACGATCAATACTGTCCACCCGAAATCCCCCCGACGCTTTGTCCAAGGCATGATTGATCATCCTGTTGACAACGTACACCTCGGTCATTGATAGTCACACCATTGGTTGCCGAACTGTCTTCTAATAGTATCGTGCCTCACCGAGAGGAACAGTGATCTCGACAATGGTAAATGACTAATATCAGTGCTTCCAATGGTTGAGATGGCCGGCTCAGCCAACGGCGGCCACATTCAGTTCCACAACGATGCCCGGGGAGGGAACCACCACTATTTAGCCCCAAAACAGCGAGCTATAACTTCAGATGTCATGTAAGACCTGCACCATGTCGCAGCGATTTACATCGTTTCTAGCACGGACCGCTTACCTACTTCCATGCGATGTGCCCACGGCTTATTGCTCCATCAGTCGTCCTTGTCGCTGTTGTTGGAGCCGGATTTATGTGCGACGATCGAGAGCGAAGGTATACGACAGTCGAGCAAAGGGTGTCTGCGTGCCATGTCACTAGTGTTGTAGCCGTGGAGACCGGTTACGTGACGGAACTAACATCTTATCTCGGTCTAGTGGCTTCTGTCAGGGCGAAAAAGCTAGGTAGATGATGCCATTGGATTTGCGCAGTTTGCACTAGATTTTCGAAGTCGGCCTCGGAGGATCGAAACGGAAAGAGATACTTTTCACCACTCATACAGAACGTCTGTGTCCTTCCAGAAAATTCTACTTCCTGTTCCCTAGCTTTCAAGGATGGCCAACGTGGCACGGACATCCTTGCGCCGCTTTGTGACGCAGACAGCTCGCAAAGCAAACGTGAGCTATGCGGCACCAGTTGCTGAGCAGGTCAACCAGTACGGTATCAAGGTCTCTCAAGCACAAGGAGTAGTAGATTCGTTGACAGGAGGTCGGTAATCTCGATCTCTCTACGCTAGCGGCATCGTACTCACAACTGCGATATAGCAATCGGCAACACCCCACTGATCAAACTTCAACGCCTCTCGCAAGAAACAGGTGCAAATGTCCTGGGCAAAGCGGAATTCCAGAACCCAGGGGGCAGCGTCAAAGATCGAGCTGCTCTCTTCGTTGTTCGCGATGCCGAAGAGCGAGGTCTGCTAAAGCCGGGTGGGACGGTGGTGGAGGGCACTGCGGGCAACACGGGTATTGGTTTAGCACACGTCTGCCGGTCGCGAGGCTATAAGCTGGTAATATACATGCCAAATACGCAGTCACAAGGCAAAATTGATCTTCTACGCCTTCTAGGTGCAGAGGTTTATCCCGTGCCTGCTGTAGCCTGGGAGAACCCAGAAAATTACAATTGGCAAGCCAAGAGACACGCAGAACGATTGCTGCAGGAGGATCCGGAGCATGGTGCGGTGTGGACAAATCAGTTTGATAATGTCGCTAACCGAAGAGCGCACATCGAGACGACGGGACCAGAAATATGGAACCAGACAGAAGGCAAGATTGATGCATTTACGTGCGCTACGGGGACCGCAGGTACCCTGGCAGGGGTAACACGATACCTCAAGGACGTCAGCAATGGTCGAGTAAAATGCATTCTAGCAGATCCACCGGGCAGCGTCTTGCATAGCTATATTCAATCCGGCGGCAAGCTTACGGAACGCTCTGGTGGGAGCATAACAGAAGGGATTGGTCAAGGACGAGTGACTGATAACCTCAAGAATGAAGTGGATGAACTGGACGGTAGCGTACAAATATCGGATGAAAAGAGTATAGAAATGGTATACCGATGTCTAGATGAGGAAGGTCTGTATCTGGGTGCAAGTTCGGCGCTAAATGTGGTAGCAGCAAAGGAAGTGGCAGAAATGATGGGCCCCGGAAGCACAGTCGTAACCATGCTATGTGACGGTGCTTATCGTTACGCGGATCGCCTGTTTAGTGGCAAGTGGTTGGAAAGCAAAGGGTTGAGGGGAGCAATACCCAAGCACCTAGAGAAGTACATCGTCTTACCATGAGCTTGGCGTGGACGGGAGGCGGTACATGATGGTACGGCATTGGTTGGTATTTTAACGTTGTGGGAATATAACATTGGCATTGAAGGTGTACAAGATCGACGGGAGGTAAAACAAACCTAATTTCCCAAGGAGTAGGTATAAACCGAGAGGGATTATGCAGACGTCAAGAAATTATATTGTACCTAATTGTTTGATTGCGTGGTTCACGGACACACGCTTCTTCTAGGCCACGGGCTCGACCATTCTACGCTCTCTAATATGGCAGGGGTTTGCAGCGTAGCTAGGTGTAATGTTAGCAAACGGGTACAGAATGTCGGGGTACCTAGGGATGTTTCCTATTCCTATCAAGCGCTATCTCAAAGCTAAGCTGGTCCACGCCTCCTTCAGTACATTGTCTCGCTCGCCGGAGCAACGAAGACCAACAACAACACCAGTTCGGAAATTATAGTCTCCCCTGTACGCTGTTCCACAACCTCTCTGTGCGACCTTCTGCATCAAATCTCATCATCGTAGATTTTGAAGTTCATCCATGTGTGCGTCTCAGCCTTTCAACCACTTCAGTTGTGTCCTATCGGATCAGATCAAGATTTGTCTGCTCATGCAGGTTCCAAAGCAGTTCTAGGAACGCTCAAAGAACCATCGAGCGCTTTGCTGGAGCGTTGATTCAACCTCATGCCAAGTCGGCATAAGCCATGGCATCATGGCGTGCATCAAGCCAGACTCGGCGCTCATGGCCTTTCAGAGCGCATTTTCACCCGCACATATCGCGAGAGGGTTTGAACGGAGCCCGATGAATTTGCTATGATGTTAGGAAATCAGCGCTCTAGGAAGTGCGCGTCCAAGCTGCGATACCGCTGAAGTGAAGAGTACCTGCAGAGGACTTCTTAAAGTTGTTCTTACAGAGTGTCTCCTGATATTCGCTGGACTAATCGCGACCGATTTCTTGTCCTCGCCTATCCCTTCTGCTATTGTCCTTGTAATTGGATGAGGCCTGGAAAGGAGACTTTCATGGGATGTGTCTTGCCCCATGGCGGCATACTCTGCTCTCTACTTCTTGATCGTGGTTGTAAGCTTCATGATAGATCAGTGGTACTTACACCAACCCGCACAGTGGAACTTTTTATTCAATGTGCAACACCTCCGTTAATCTCAACCACGCTACCATTCATGTACTTGGCATCACTGCTCATCAGGAAGGTCGCGACGTCCGCCACTTCCTCAGCTGTACCCATTCTTCCAAGACTAGTAGAAGTCTCGCTCTGCTTGACGGCTTCGGGGCCAGCAAGTACGCTTGCATTAGTGGGAGTATGGATGTTTCCTGGGGCAAGAATATTGACTCTGATGCCACGTGGACCGAGTTCTAAAGCCATTGACTTCGAGAAGCCAATAACAGCATACTTTGTGGCACAATATACGGCCATTTCTTTGCTTGGTCGCTGTCCGAGGACCGAGCTCACGTTGATGATTGAGCAGCCAGCGTGGTCTTTAAGATGAGGCACTGTCGCTCTCGTTACATTGTAAGTTCCCTTGACATTGACGGCCATGAGTTTGTCAAAATACCCCTCGGGGAGTTCAAGGAGTGGAAGCGCAGTTGGGTTGATACCGGCACAGTGAAAGACATGGTCAAGCCGGCCATAGTATTGGACCGATTCTTTCACGACCAGTTCACACTGCGCTTCGTTCGAGACATCTAGTTCAGCCGTAATTATGGGCGATATCCCAGTCTGTTGAGCAGATTCCGGAAATGAAAGATCATATGCGATCTCATGAATGTCGGTGAGGATGAGGTTGACGCCGAGTTTGGCAAGCTTGAGGGCCGCAGCTTTGCCTATGCCCGAAGCCGCCCCCGTGATGAGTATAACCTTGCCAGGCAGGGTGTTTGACATGACCTTGAGCAAACAGACTTTGTTGTGCCTTTTTGATAGACTGGTATTAACTGTTTTTGATTCGATGGTTTCTAAGCATCAGTTCGTTTTGCCGTGACAGCAGCCACTGTGTCAGAAGTGTGGGACCCCGAACATCCCAACTTTTTATTTCACGGAGGTTGTAATTAGCAACAAAATCCTTTTCAGATAAACACCCAAGGCTGGTAGCATTGGCTTGATTCAGGCCATAGATTAATTAGCGACGACTACTGAACAATAGTGCAAGGGCTGAGTTTTTCGTTCCTCCTACCACATCAGGGTTGATCTACCGCAAACCCAGATTCATGCTTCCTGCATTCCCTTGCTATGTAGCCTGCTACGTCTACTTTGGCGCCTCTCGATGTTCCTCTAGAAGTACGCTATGCTCTTACAATCCAGTGCCATATACTGCTTGTGTTATACTAGGTAGTGTAGCTTCTTGAGGGTCGATCCAGTCTAACGTGCTTGTGCAAATCCGATACAGCGCCCAAAAAAGGCAGGTCCAGCAGGGGCATCGCAACCAATGCTCCAAATCGATACCACAGGGTGATCTCGATCCTTTGGCCTAGTATTAATGAACGAGAGGCTTCACGGTCATCCGTGTGACGCCTCCACCACCAAGCCTTGTGTGAAATAATTCAAGGTAAAGTGAATTGAATTAGCTAAAAGTGAAGGTAGTGTCAGGCCGCTCTAAATACTGAATAATGCCAAGAATTCACGTAATATTACACTTGTGAACGTTGATCTGTAGGCGTAATTCTGTGGACAGAGTGCGAGCAATCCAAAACTAAGAGCTCTTTGGTCCCCTTGTAGCGAAGCATAAGAAGTACCCCGTAGACTTCGTTCAAGGAGAGTTAACGCAACCGTCCAGATAAGATAGCGATAAAGAAGTGACAATTGTACAGGTCGACATTTCTTGAGCTTGTTTGAGGTGGAATGAGGTCATGAATTGGAGGCCTCAGGCTGGAGTTCCTGAACTAGTTGGAGCCGATACGGAATTCAAAGTCCTCCCCCGCACGACTGTGGCCTGCAGACTTGCCCATAAGTCGTGTGAAAACATTCTACGCTGTTGTTTAATTGAATACCCAGCGACCGGAGCGCCATAACCCGATTTCTAACTCCTGACAGAGGAATGGATCATGCAGATCGAGGAGCCAAGGCTCTGGCCTCATCTGACGCTACTGGCGCCGTTGAAGCCTACACCAAAGCATTGCTGGAGCATCCAACCTCGCCCGATTATTTCACACAGAGAGCGATAGCTTTCAGCCGCCTGAGGCCGCCTCGTCATGATCTCGCACTCCAGGATGCAGAATATGCTGTACTTTGTGGCCAGAGACGAGGCAGACGGGATAAGATCCAGGCTGCCCAGCAGCGAAGAGTGGTGGCATTATACCGCCTTGAGAGGTATGCTGATGCGCAACTTGTCCTTGACAGTATGAAGAAGTGGCGACCGACAAAGTCAAAGCCTCAAGAGATGGAGCACGGTATGTGGGAGAGCAAAATTAACAGCAAGCTGAAGACCAGTCCGCAGCAAGTTACAATATCAGAATACCCGACCGCGACACTACCAGACGAGAAAGCGATGAAGAAACTACTCCAGATTCAACTGAAGAAAGATGGCATTTCCAAGCACGACGCGGAAGATGCTGAAGACCAAATACGGGATGCAGATCCAGAAATTACGACTGCAACGGCCCCCTCTTCCTCACAAGACCCTACTAACACAACTTCAACTGTGACACCGGCAACTCCCTCAGTCCCTCATCAGAAGATCAGACACGAATGGTACCAAAACAGTCAAAATGTGGTTATCACAATTTATGCTAAAGGAGTGACTAAAGAGAAGGCAGAAGTCGACATTGAGAAAGATTCGGTTTCTATCTCCTTTCCACACCCATCAGATCCTTCCTCGGCTTTCAATATTACTTTCGATCCATTGTTTGCATTCATCGATCCAGGGATGTCAAAATATCAAGTCATGTCTACTAAGATTGAGTTGACGCTGGCGAAGATGGTCCAAGGGCAGAAATGGTCCCGGATTGAAGGATCTGCACCGCTCAAGCTGTCTGGAAATGGTACAACGGATGATAAAGCTGCCATAGTGGCCGCTATTTCTTCACCCGGACAACCCTTGGGGCTTTCTTCTTCCGAGCCCACCACTGCTCCTGCCTACCCTACCTCCTCTAGGAGTGGTCCAAAGAACTGGGACAAGGTTGCGGATGACCTCACAGCGAAGAAGGCGCAGAAGGCGAAGAAGAAGGACAAGGAATCCGGAGAACAGAAGCAAGACAAAGTCGACTCTGATTCTGATGATGTGCGAGAAGTTGATTATGATTCAGATGTGGGAGGCGACGCCGTTGACGGCTTTTTCAAGAAACTCTACGCCAATGCTGACCCGGACACCCGTAGGGCAATGATGAAGAGTTTCACAGAAAGTAACGGCACCGCTTTGTCCACCAATTGGTCTGATGTCGGAAGCAGAAAAGTTGAGGTGGTGAAGGGTAAAGTGGATGAATGAGCGTATATCAACCAGTGAGTTGGTAAATCAGGCCTGATCTTTTGCAAGCATAAGCGAGGCGGTGCAACGGGTGAGCGACTATGTTCGCGGCATCCAAAGCCTTCAGGCATTTTTCAAATCGAAATTGCATCCCTTTGCTCGCGCATACCATTCCTACATGAACATTCTTCGCGCATAAAACTGACCGCGCCGATCAATTCAGTGGAGGAATGGAGAGGCTCAAGTCTCTGCTTCTTCTTCTTCTCAAGTGCGCCCTGTTGCGCGCTGCTCATCTCGTGTTGCAAGCATTTCCTGTCGCTCACGATAATCTCAACAGACAAGATGAGAACCAGCAACTTTGGAACGTCAGTAATTGTTTTTGTCAACTTTTGGTTGATCGCATTGACTGCTTCTGGCACGGTGACCTCAGCCATCTTTCTCTACATCTTGGGTGCCGTGAGTCGAATCACTGCTCTAAGTGTTGCCACATCTCTTGCCTGCGTAAGGCTTCAGTTCCCGCTTCGCTCATGTTTCGCTCATGTGGTGCCCCGCTGACAAGCACAGGCAACCCTCTCGCTGACATACCTCGTCCTTCAAAGTATCAAAGTATCTGATGTCAGGAAGGCTCGGAGGCATCGGGCCGGCTTTGGTGCGAGCTGCGTACAGCTCCCGCGCCTGTTGGTTGTTTGCTGGATTATTACGACCACCATAGGCCTAGTGATTGCTCTTCGTCAGCCACTGTGTACGAGCGGCGACCTCAAAACAAATCCGACTGCCTGGCAAGCTGGGCTTGGATGCTGGGTCTATCGCGCCTTAGTATCGTTGGATGTGGTCATGCTGTGAGTTCTCCTTCAAATGAAGTTTGCGTTTAGCTAAACGAACGGCGCAGGATTCTCAGCTTCTCGATTTTCGTCTTCCTTGAGATTAACGGGCACTCTCTCCCCATCGGCCTCTTTCATTTTGAGCTCGCAACGCCGGAAGTGTATCTGCAGCGCACGGGCACAGCGGGAGGTACAGCTTACACGGGTTCAGCTGCATCGCTTAACACCATAGTCACTACTTCATCCCCAAGGGAACGTGACTTAACTTGCTTCAAAGAAAAACCGTACGGGAGCAAAATTAACCTCATCTCTCCGAGTCCAACTTACCGTACAATCGATTTTTCATCACAGGCCCATTGCCTACCCGTTGGGTGTCGCTCAGGTCTTGACGAAGAATCGATCTCCGACCTCCCTTCCACTCGCCATTTTGGTAGCACGACAACCTCACTTGCCAAAATGCCACTCCCCCATTTGGATTCTGTACACCCCCACATTTATGCCTCCTCGCAGCTGCACAACCGCCCTATCTCCATATCCACTCTCCCTGCTCTCCCGTCACCCTTTCAGAGCCAGCTACAGGAGCTCGAATGTACGATGAGTAGCACAACAGCCGAGATGCAAAGGACCGGTAACAACATGGCGCTCTGTAATATCACAATTTCTCCAACCAGCAGGTTCAAGTCTTCCTGCGCCCTACCCGTCACATCATCCACCATGACCATGCCCACGTCGCCGTCAACAGCATCTGTTTCGGCATCGGGGGAGAGCAAGAAAATTGCTCCCGCGTGCATCGAAGCAACACCTCCAGCCTGGTGTCCTACAAATCTGCGATCGATGCCACTATCATCAGATCCGGCTATCAAGCGCCTGACTGACTTCCGACGTAGCTTGAAGATGGGGAGTGACAGCATAAAGTGCTTCGAATTTGGCTTGGGCGAGGCCCGCGAGAGGTACCCATGTACGGAAATCCATGAGACAGAAGGGGTCTCAAGGTCTGGTTCTGAGCATCTGTTCGAGAGCCAGAGAGATGGCGATGGAAGCCTAGAGGGCCACAAGCCCAAAACGAGCACCAGCAGCGAAGAAGCCGATAAGGATCTGGGTGTCGCTCGAACGCAGAGAATTCGTCCGGCGAACGTGTTGACTTCGGGTCGAGCCCAGAGCAAGAAGCACCCACATCCGACAAGGTCACGGGCCACAAAGAAGACTCTGAGCATCATGCCTCCATCTGTTCCTGGCCGAGGCGTAGGACACACGCAGCATGCTACTCGTGCTGCTCAAAGCTAAACACGAGCTGAAAGTGATCGAACGAGTCGATAGTTGGAAGGTCTAAGCAGATCACACTTCTAGACTATTCAATTTATTCCAGGTTCCACGCATGACCGCAGGCTCTCGCGACAATAGAAATCGTGACACATGACCGTTGAGGATGATTTAGACACCAGCCCAAAATTGCTCTCTGCTTGACTCAAGCTCGACCATACCCATCATCGATTCGTGATTCATGCAAAGCTATACGACCGAGCTTTCACTCTGCACCAGTGTTTCGAACACTCTTGAGATTTGCCTCGACTTTCTCGATTGCTTGGTTGAACATTAGTTTCCTATTCACGGTCCCAATCACGCCTGATCTCCCTAGCGGTCTGGATCCTGAGTAGGAATACATCGTAGCACTCCGTACCGCTGGTTTTTACATTTCTGAACCCAAAATGTGACATAGACTCTTTGCAATACCGTTCCGTACACCCAGGGTATCTTTCGTTGAAACAAATCCGATGCGCCTGCATGCTAATCCGTCGGCTGGCTACTTGACGCTCCGCCAAAGTGGGAGCCATGAATCGCCAGATACCAAAACTCCTCATCTGAATCAAAATTGAACTCATCAACGTCTTGAAAACACTCTTTTGCCAAACATGGACTCGCCTTGCTCCAATATAACGCCAACTTCGATGTCTATACATCCCAAGAATGAACCTGCTTTAACGCCTCGTGTGCATCATTGATTCGGTGCACAAGTCCCAGACTCTGCTACTTCATGATCGTGCAGAGCCAGACTCACTCGCAGCTGAACGAACGCGCTGATAGCGCTCCTCAGTCTCCAACTTCTTCAATGTCCGGACCAAGGTCGTCGTCGTCGGTTGCGAAGAACTTGACCTTCTTCACGTCGGCTTTCATGAAGGCTCGCATGTTGGAAGTGATTTCCCATGTAGGGCCCTGACTTCTTGCTTTCAGGCGACAAAGGTGTCTGCCTACCAGCTTCCACGTCATCACGCTTTGCGGAAAACGCTCATACATGCAACTTGCTCTGATCAAAGGCCATCGCGCATCTGTTTCGTAGGCATCCCTTAAATACTCTCGCCGGATTTCACAATCAAGGTCAAGGGGGACAATTGCTTCAACCATCTCCGAAAGTTTTGCGATTTTCCCGAAGAAATCTTGCCGATCAGCTTTGGTTCCGTCAAGCTCTCGTCGACTGATATCTGCATCATCGAGCCCGCAGAGCTTTTGCCACTCTATGTTGACCTTCCCAATCCGATTGTAGAGATCTTTTAGAACTGCCGTCGACGCCCGATGGTCTGGATTAGTGGCGTCCTCAGCGCGGTCGCGTTCCTGTCTGTAGAGCCGAGTGACATCCGGATCTCTTTCTTTGCCTAGTTCTTTGAAAGTTTGATGAAATGTTCTTAGCTTCTCGTCACGCAGGCGCTCAGCAACATCGAATTTAAGGTGGTCAACATTGTTCCTGCATTGCCCACCAGGAAGTCTTTTCGGGTTGGATTTTGAACTTTCTTTGTAAGCAGGAGGGTGTAAAACCGGTCGTTCACGCGTCTGCGCCTTGAGTCGTTGCCAACTTTCATTACTGAAAGAGTCTCCTTGCTTTGGAGCATCAACCAGCATTCCCGCCAGAGATGCTAGCATGACTGGTCCTTTCTTCGTTAGACTCTCTGGATCGTTGTATATCTGGGTCTCGTGCTCTACTGAAACTTCGCCCAGCTTGTTTCGTTGTCCATTTGCCAGTAAGCAGTCTAGCATAAATACATCGAGCTGTTCAGAAGTAGGCTGACCTGCGTTAAAGGTTTCGCAAATAAGTTTATTCTGAGACTGCACAAAACAATCTTGCTTCGAAGCTAACGCCGGCTTCGCAGAATTTTCAAATTTCTCTGTTAAGACAGGATCCCAAATTACAGTGACGGTGTCCCCATCGTAATCACCACCCGAAAGGAGATCTGCCAAAGGATGTGAGCCCCGGGTAGGAAAAATGACAACGTCTTTCAGATGCCGCAACTCGTCGTAGTAAACAGGGCGTACCGCTTGAATATCCGATGCAAGATACGCAGGATTGCGAGACACGAGGACTCTTTCAATGTCTCGGAGGTGGCTCTCGGGAAGACCCGACTTCGGATGAACCTTTGGCACCGAGAAATTCAATTGGATTTCGCTAGGTTTCAAAATTCCACGCATATCGGGTATGCAGAACACTGTTGTAGAATAAGGTATCTCAATCCAGAGACGGTCGACATAAGAATCCATGAGCTGTTTAAGAAAGGCTCTCAAGCATCCAGTCAGATAGCAGCATGTTTGCGGCGTGAAGCCGCTTTCAAGTAACAAGTCTATTTCACTCTCTCTATCAGTCGGCATGCTGCCACAAAATTTGATTGTCTCTTTCCTGGTTGCTGAAGAATAATGCGCCTGTCGCCAGGCTCTAAGGCTGCGCGGATCATGCACAGCTTCGTGCAGGGACTCATAAGAGCTGCCTAGTTCGGCCACCATAGCGTTGCGAAGGGATTCTCTAGACACTCCTCGGTTGGCTAGGATGTTGATAAGTTGGACATTGAGCCGTGCTGAAGAGGGCGGAGTGGAGTATTTGACGACCTCAAAGGTACGCTGGCTTGGGGTGGCTTCGTGGCGATCTCTGGGGTGAGGTTGAATTTTCAGTTGGGAATCTGAAATCTCAATCCAAAAGCCTCGCTGACTGACATTTGGATGAGCATCGTCATTTTCGACTTGCCAAAGTCCTTTGGCGCCCCCAATCCGTCCTTGAAAAACGCTAGGGACACTGCCCGTCCCCTTTAGATGGTCTTTCCATATGGCTGAAGCAAGACTGTAGGATATTCTAGCGCAACCATCTGTCATGATAATGTCGTTCGGAACCGGTCCTCCGAATCTAGTCTGCGCAGAAATGTCCTTCACAGAAATGAACTCGTGAGGCTCCAGTATCTCCGTTGATGTTGTTCTCGAGAGCCCAAGCTGAATACGAGCGAAAAGTTTCTTGTCCGTAGATTTGGCGTTTTCCTGAAGTGGGATATGCCACTGAATAAAGTCTAGCAGCGAGTTTAGTTTGTTCTCACTTGGCTGTGCGATCGATCGGGGCGAATTGACGTCGTAGGCATCGATGGCAAGAAGATGCAGTTTTTGTCCGGGCAATTCATCCTTTCGTTTTTTCTTTGCCTTGACAGGTTCTATGAAGAATGCTCGCCAGGTCCTTTCTGCAATATGATGATCATTTTGAGCAAGCCAAGTAATGACCTTACGATTGATTGTATCACAACTGTGAGCGTTTTTCAGGTGGCTGGGTAGGGACGACAGGTCAAAAAACGGAATCTCGACGACGAGGAAGCGATCTGCGCCAAAATGTCGATGGAAACGGCAACTCTGGTCATGCTTTAAAGGATTTAGTTTGAAGTCGAACAAATTGGCTTTGGGATTGGCGGAGAACGTCAGCTTTGCGGTGAATGAGATTGACCGTCCTGTCTCTCTATCGTAGTATGACTTGTCAGTCGAGGTCCATGTTGGTATGTCAGATTTGGCGGGTAATTTGTAGGCTGAACCTTCTAGCTTGTTTTGAGGATCCTTGTAAATGTCCTTGACAGCTTGCCAAAATTGGTCTGGGTTGGGAGCTTCCGTCTTGCACTTCTCGATAACATTCTTCCACACCATGTCGGCACTAACCGCGAGTTCTTGTCCGATGCGATGAAGCTCCCAGACAGTCCAGAAGTCGAGTGCTTGAGGTAGTCGACATGCACTAGATTTGAAAGGGCCTGTATTCGACAAATCATCGAGTATTTCCCGTACATTGGTGGGGAGATGTTCTGCTTGTTGTAAAGACTGGTTGAACGATATGTCGTACTGCAAGGCCTGTTCTAGTTGTGAAGCTCCAGACCACTGAGAATCACGTCCTTCATCTCGTATACTGAGAATAGATGTATCATTCGAGCTCGGAGCTTGATTTTCGTCATCAGAAAATCTAAAGTCTTGATCTTCCGAGGCGACAGTGTCGAAGCTGGTTAGTTGCGCGCTGCGTATGTTCGGGTTTTGTGGATGTGGATCTTCGAGAGTCGTGTTACTGGAGATGTTGCTATTCGTCAAGCTGCTTATTCGATTCGACTGGCGTCGAAATATCTGTGACAGAGTTTGCTGCTTTTTGGACGATTCGGCGCCGTGGAGAGTTGCGCCGGTCTTCCGCTTCTTAGTCGGAACGGTCAACGGTTGATCTGGCTCAGTGGCTTTATTTCCATACTCTTGCTTCCTTCTAATGCTATCACGCCGTGACGGAGCGATTGGGGAGTTGTTGGATCTTACACCAACGTGAGTGAAACTTCCAGGTTGTGTTTTTACTGTACTAGAACCTGTTGAGACTCTCTGGTAGTCAATGGACATTGTGGAGAGCTCATATTCTTCTTCTAATACATCTGCTAGAATTGTAAGTAGTATCAGTCGTCCTTTGGAAGTAACTCGTGATCTGGAAATGGCGTCCTTCTTCAGAAAGGATTTAGTGACGGGCAGATCGAGGAGCGTTCCACGTTCTTGTGAAGGTTTGTCTGCCAACGCTCAAGTCAGCAAACGCCTCAAATGCCACGCCAAGCTTCACTCACAAATCCAATCTGAGTACCTCTGGCTTGCCCTAGCTTCAAAGTCTTCCAAAACACCATTCATATCAATGTTGTCACTCCAGCACAGAGCCCGAATCCTGGACGCACATTTTCTGGCCAGCTCAGTCTCCGCGCCAGCTTTTCGGTTAGTGGATTCCCCATGAAGGCGTTCGATTTGTAAATTCCATCTTGCGTTCAAGCGATCGATTACCTCATCGATCCTCTCGCCTGTCTTGGATGGAGTTCTCTGCATTTAGAATGATTCGACCAAGCAGGTACGAGAACCGCACGGGTTGGAGTTAGATCTCTGCTCACAATCAGTGGGGGTGATTCGCGAGGACGTCAAGACTTACCAACGAAATGGTCCAATAAGCCAATGGTTCTTGTATGCGACTGCATAAAAGAACAGCTGCAAGATACAGAAACAGTCACCTAAAAGAAAGTCCAGAAAGTGCAGATATCGAAGGAGTGTCAAGCTGGGCTCACGCTCCAGTTACAACGCCATAATTCCACATTTATTGCGCAGAATGAAGAACAATCCTGAATGAATTCTCTAATGCAGGTAAAACCAGTTGCTTCCATGCGCTGTAGAAGTGATGAAGGAAAGTAATTGGAGTTTCAGGAGCTCCATACTCTCGCGCGGAACGGGACGCCCGACGCGCCCGCTGCCGAGTTGCCTAGCAACCGTCTTGGTGCACTTTTTCGTGGTGCCACCACGCGTAAGATCAAAAGATCGTCAATGGAGTTAGCACACCCCACGTTTCGCCTGCGACCATGCTCGAGCAAACAAGTACTCCGTAGTCATACCCAATTTTCACTCTAAGCCTCTTACCCCATACCGCTGTCGAGCCTCCTTGATTCGACGAATAGGTATATTTTCTATTCCTAAGTAGCAAGGAGGTGGGAGCGAAATGATGTAGGGAGAATCCATAGAACTCTGACTCGATCACTTCGGTGCACTAAGCCACATAGAGAAGGCTGCTAGGTGGATCTGACTCTGGGGTGGAAATCCTCATGTGCTTGTCTTCAGTCTTTCCTGTGTAGGTAGAAAGATATTGGAACGCAGAAGTGGACTTCGGGTGGCGCGTGGTGGCGACATTATCGCAGCACAGCGACGTAGCCAACAGCATCGAGAAGACTGATTCCGTCGACGGCTGCGCAGTTCTGACGCCCGGAGTGGGATTAGGGATAAAGATTGCCAGACTCTATTCTTCTACAGCGTGGCCTGCCACCGCACTTATAGACCGCCTCGTGTGTTTACTATTCTAACGAGGTAGACAGCAAGGACCTCTGGACACTTCTATTGATGCCCGACACGCTACTATCCAGGCAGAAGATCCACAACAACAACACGCGACGTAGAATTGACTGGTTTCTATCGCTTCGTTTCCACATAGTCCTCTGGGTTACCTGTGCATCATCGTCGTAATTTGAGACGCGTTCTCCAATTACCATCGTCATTTATCGTCTTTCATGGGTTTTCTCTCACCCTATCAAACCCCTCCGAAGTGGTGAGCCAGCTCTGTCCGCGAGACAGTGCCAGGCCGATCGAGAAGGAGAACCTCAATCGGCTGTACGTCGACTCCCTTTCGGATGTCTAGAGCCACTGTAATTGTTAGTGCTAGAGGCCAGTGGGGTGGGGTTCGAACTTACAAACTAATTCTCCTTGCCACTCCCTGCAATATCTGATCATTCTCAGCTTCTTGAGCGGCCTTTTCCAGTGCTTTCTTTCTGTCTTCTGCACTCCTCTTCTCGATCTCTTCCGGCGAAGGCGGTAGACGCTCGTTTTGTAGATCGACCTTTCGTGCATCTTCGAAGTTGTGGATGGCTTGTTTGATACCCTCTGCACCAAGCATGAGAGTTCCGGCCGGTAGTCTGCCACCAGCAGCGGTCTTCAGTTCTGTGACCCGTTCCGATTCTTCTCGAAGAACCTGGAACACACGCGACAGTCGCCCAATAGCAAGGATTTTGTTCTTGATGGCTCTTCTCTTGGCCTCGGTCGAATCGCCGTCGGATAGTGTTGGTGAGGTTGGCCCAGACAATGGCGTTTCATCTTCGAGTTCTTCTTTCGAGCAAGTGTTGAGGATGGCAATAAGCATGTCTGTGATCTTCTCGCCCACGAATGGCAACGACCAAGTAAAAACGTCCATGAAGTTAGGTAGCCAGTAGGGATGTGGTGTGCAGTTGAATTGACGAATGTTCATCACATTGTTCTCATACTTGAGCACTGCTGCTTTGTTGTTGTAAACATCGAGATAATTCGGTGCAGAGAAAATTGTCATCACACTAGGGAAGCCGGTAGTTCGTGTCTTGCGGTACATTCGATACCCCGCGTCCTGTGCTTCGTGGGCGCGAATGATCGATAGCAGATTGTTCTTTTCCAAAAAGTTACAGGCGGCAGGGTACGAGAAGAAAAAGGAGCAACCTCTGACGTGATTGTGTACGTAGAATTCACCCGTTTTTTCTTGTCCAAACTCTTCAAGAGGATCTGCCCAGAGGATGTCGCACATCAGGCCGTGCGTGGGAGGCTCGCGGAACCGATCGATATTTTTGATGTCTTCGAGCGAGTGTAATTCAGGACTGAGGCCGCCGTGTATGCAGAGGAATTGCTTGTTCATCACGGCAGCCAGTGGCAAAGCGCAAAAGGAATCCGTACAGGCATCGTAAATCTTCTCCGAATACTTGTGCTTGCATTCAAGCTTGAAAGTGAAGTAGTCTGTAAGGTGACGACATTCGTGGTTGCCTCGCAGAAGCCAGAGGCTGTTCGGATACCAAATCTTCAGCGACCACAGGTAGAGCACGCATTCAATGCTGAAATACCCTCGATCCACGTAGTCACCCAAGAAGAGGTATCTCGTCTCGGCTGGATCACCGCCGACCTCAAACAGCTTCATCAGATCGAAGTACTGACCGTGAACGTCACCGCAAACCGTGATCGGCGCATCCATCTCCAGCAGATTGGGCTCTGCTTTGAGCAACTTCGTGCCCTGTTCAATGATCCAAAGTGCCTGATCTTCTGTCAACCTGCCCTCGCGAATGAAGTGTTGTTTCAAGAACGCTAGGTTCGGCTTCGAACGATCATGTGGAGAGAAGAATTCGTCGTCACTCGGTACCCTCATAGCTGGGGCCTGGACATCTAGTGCAGTCAGCATTGTCGACTCTCATTCAGTGCAATTGATCACACCTTTGCAGACTCTTTCCTGAGTGCTGACTTGCGACCCATCTTCCATGGTGTGAAGAGTAAAGTCGATCTCGGGCACTGGCTTGCGATTTGCCACGGCATGAGTCAAATTGGAATCCATCTTGGTCCTCGAGCGCACCAGGCGCTATTGAAGTACGAGGGAATTCCCACACTTTCAGCAAGTCCAAGAAGTGATGCAGACACAAGATAAAACGATCTCAAGACTGGCTCAATGAAGAAGAAATTGGCGATTTGCTTGAATGAAGAAAACGAGTTGTTTCCACTGGCAGGGTCAGCGAAGGGAGGGGCAAGGCAGCCGAGTAGTCCTAGTCGATAAGAGGGCAACTGCTGTAAGTCGGAGGCGGACAGAAGTTAGAGAGGGGAGCTCTCTGCGTGACACAACTGAAGCAGAAGCAAACTCAGGTCGTGCTGCCGTCAGCGTGTGCAAGGGAATACCAGCTCAGAGACTGTGTCCGAATAAATCTGGACGCCGAAATGCAGCTGAAGGCTCAAGCGATTCTCCGGAAACCTTAAAAGCACGATGTGGGCTGTTCTGCTTGTTCGTAGTGGTGATTCGAGCAGCCCCTAAGCCTGAGAGGACCGGGACCCGCTAGATCTTGGGGCTGATATTTTAGCACTAATAAGCACTTGGCGGAAGAGATAATAACACGTGCCATTCCAAACCATCAAACGCTAGAGGAGGCCGAATTGACATCTCACCTTGCGTCAAGGTTTCCATGACCTTGGAACCTGAAATATAATTTCGGTATCCAAAATGTTCGACACCCATAAGCCACATCCCCTGCTAGCCCAAGTTCCATTGACCATATCCCCATTCGTTCAAATACCAGCAGCTGTAACACTGCCATATACCTTCAGGAGCGTGCCTACATCACTTCCGACATCAGTTCTGGCTGATGGATCCGATCGCGACAAGCCACTATATGTTAAGTCGTCAAGTGGCCATGCTGCTCATCCAGAAGGCATCATCAACTCTTGTAAAACCCTGCAAGATCACCTAGCACAATCTGCCGTTGATGCACAAAAGTGTGTTTCAGACTGGGAGAAACAAATCAGAGATCGTGACCTTGCAGAGAAGCGAAGGGTGGCCCCTGGATGGCTGGACAGAGAGGAAAAGCTATTGCAGCCGACGATATCTTCGAAGACACAAGATCTTCTGAGTGAGGAATCCAGTTCTAACATTAATGCCCCTGCGATGTCACCGAGTCGAGAAGGCGAAGAGCTTGACCGGGCGTTCGGAAGCCTCAATGTGAAATGAAATGATAATTCCTGCTTTCATTCTCATGGATCCAGCCTCGCAGATATGACTGTGTTGGGCGTAGCAGCCGTGGAATTCTCTGCAACGAAGCTACCCCCCTGATTCGCGCGATCTGCTATGCTACTAGACACGACAAATCACGCAGGTATGGTATGAAATCTAATATTCCAGAGTGCGCTTCATGCCCTAGCAAAAGTGCAAGAGTTTCAATCCTTGCGGACATAAAGGCCACATGACAGGACATGAGCCCCGTCGAGGTGTGTCGAGGGTCATGTCGCAAACTTTCAAGAATTTGGCGTTTCACTCCCCTGGGCAAATCTAGCAGATACAAGGCGCTTACCAACGACGTTGGAAGATGGAAAGCGCATAAGTGGCAAATAAAAGCACGAACTGCTCCAACCCTGCTTTAAAGAAAGACCACACGTACGTTTTTACGTTGACAAGAGGTAGACCTGCGCTCAGAACTTTGCAGGGTCTTCTGGTTCGAAACTCCTGTTACCATCATGCTTATGCCCAACCACACAGCCAGAAGCTCCGGAGGAAGGGATTCAAGGCCATTTCCTTCTATTTGCTTGCACTTTCACCATTGTCAGCCATGATAACCAGTCAGCCTGGTCCTGACCTTTGTTCTGTCAGTTTCGATGCGCAACTGGACAGCACTGCGTCAACTGTTGTGCGCAGTATTGTCGGCTGAGGCATTCAAGATTTCCACTGAAGATTTGTCGCTTCGCCTCGGCCTTTGCGCTGCCCTCAGGTAATCAAAATTCATGGCATCAAACCTGTGGGATTGGGTTACGACACGTAGGTGTTAGGAGGAATCTTGGACGAATTCAATGAACGTTTGATAGGCAATGCAGATTAGCCTACCTACCTTGGACGAGAAGTGTGCGGTTCATAGAGGCTCCCTCCAGGTTTGTTAGATGCCCGTCTGTGCTGCAGCTCCACTCTTGCTCACATCCCTTGCCGCCCCTAATCAGGATCATTGCAAGCCCCTTGCAGCTCTCGCATTACTGAAGCTTTCTCTCTTCAAACGAGGTAACATCTCTTGCAGTCCTCTAAAAATGAGATGTCTGTGCCACTAAACACCTTACGAAGTCGCAAATTCTCCTTCTGTAGACGGCTTTGAATGAATTATCGCCTGCTTCCTCAAGTCGATCAATCATCTATTGAAGAAGACTCCCCGCTGATGAGTCATCCGAATATCTTCGAGCTGAAGCTGGTGAACCATTATGGGTGTGACCAATACAACCATTGAACGCCAGAACACAGCTTGTCCACTACTACCGCTCACAGACCGGGAGTCACACACGTCTTCTGCGCTCAATCCTAGCCATTACATTGAGGGACCGCTATGTTATATCAAGCATGTCCTACAGGTTCTTGTCAAAGCCAACCTGAGAGACGTCTACACATTATTTCGACGACTGATGTATTCAATGATTCCCCAGCTTATGCGATGTCTCATACATGGGGAGGATTTAGATCTACCCAAAACTGGTTCAACAACGTGGATGGATGGCTTGAGGGGGTGGGCTTCGATAGCAGTCTTCAACTACCACTTCTTCTTTGCATTCACCGACGGGCCCGAAGTTGGATACGGATTTGATGAGTCTCATCGCTCGTTATTTGAACTACCCTTCTTACGCCTCTCATGCAATGGAGCCTCGGCCGTCCTCCTCTTTTTCCTCATCTCCGGCTTCGTTTGCTCTGCTAAGCCCTTGGAACTGATGACCGCGGGAATGCACCATAGACTGATGGAAACCCTAGCCTGTGCGATATTTCGCAGATGGTTTAGACTATACTTGCCGACATTGGCTGTTATGTGGTGTACCACACTCGCTGCCTACACCGGCGTTTTCGAATTCCTCCGTCCGATGCTCGATCACAGAAACGAGTACCACTACTTTCGAGCCTTTTTCTGGGAACCCCAACCGAAACGACATGACAGCCTATACCAACAGCTCATCTACTGGAAGACTTCAGTTTACAATCTGGCAAATATTTTCAATCCCGACATGATCTACGACGAACATGACCATCACCTATGGACCATTCCTTACGAACTCCGGATGTCTATGCACCTCTACATCGTATTAGCTGGGCTCTCGCAGTGTCGGCCCGTTTCACGAATCATCTGGCTTTGCGTCCTAACGCTGATCTACATCACTTGGACCCGCTTCGAAGGCCCAATGTTTATGCTCGGCGCCGCAATACAACAGTGGCAGTGCATCTCCCGGAGTCAATTAAGCGATGCGCTGCCCGCTCGAGCTGCTGACCGGCCGGGAAGCGGAGTCATGCTGCAAAGGATAATTAAGAAACAAGCTCGAATCACCCGATTCTTGGCCTACATCCTCGCGCTCTATCTGATGTCATATCCCATCGCAAACGCGACCGAGCCGGGGTTATTTTACCGTTATCTCAGTCGATCCATCCCGTCTAGTTACTACACCCGACCTGAGAAGTTTCCAATGTCAATTGGAGTGCTGCTTCTTTTTTCGCTTCTCCTCACAAGCAAAAAATCTATCGAGCCATCGAAACCCAGCTTGTGGCACAAAACCCTAACTTCTTCAGCAGCAAGATACTTGGCTAAAAATATGTTTGGGTTCTACCTTGTGCATGGACCACTTTTACATGCATTCGGTTACCGGATACCTTTTTGGTTGTTTCACTACTTTGGACTGTGGAGGTGGAAGGGACACTGGCAGGTGGACTATATTGTGTTTGGACTTGGCTGGGCGTTTTCACTTATTGTGTGTATCCTTGTCGCGGACGTCTTCACCAGGGAAGTTATCGCCCGCTGCACGAAGGTCACAGCCTGGTTAGAAAAGATATCATCTACGAAGTAACTCTTCTTAACATTTTCTCGGTGTAGCTCTTCCTTACATAGCGTGGTGTCTGAACGAGCCCCATCTCCAAGGAGTAGAAGCTCGTAAGCTGCCTATTCGGTCATTGTCAACATCACAAAGTACAAAGCTTGACGGACTCTCCCTAGCCAAAGCCACTCTCATTTCAACCTCAGGCGTAATGGTTTCCTGAGGCAACCACTAGTCATTTCAGGCCGAATCCCGCCCTTTACCTGCAGGCCATTCGTGAGTCAGCACGACGGCACCGCGTGGAGAACAAGACGAATAGCTACGGCCCAAGTTATCGTCCATTTCTATTCTCGCCATCTGTCAAAGTACGTGGATCACCAACTGAGAGGTTGGTAAGGACGTATCTCGGTATCGAGAAACCACTTCGATTGGCCATGAAGTTCATTAGTTGTCCGATCCATAAACGATATGGGGAGTTTTCCGAAAGCGATTGCCATGCAACACGAGCAGGAAAAGCTAAGTATATTGCTCCATTATGTCGGTATTGAGGTAGGGCGTAAGATAGGAGCCCCTCGCAAATCGCCAGCGCATGCTGCTGAATATCAAGCTCTGGGACGTGGGGATGTGTTGAAAGGTCAAAGTCAGGGTGACTAGGGAACGGGGAATGCTTCTTGATAGCAGTCTGCTTTGCGACCATATTCAGCCTGCTATACGTTTGGTATATACCAAGGAGACGGTTAATCCATTTCAAAGTCAGCACAACATGGGCGTGATAGCGGCACCATCCAGCAGCCGCTTCGAGATTGCAAAAGTGGAGTGCTGTGGTTGGGGAGAAAGAATGCCCCAGTAGTGGCGCGAGAAAGTCGTGTTCATTGAACGAGGCTGCAGGAAGTCTGGTAGGTAGTCGGCCGGCATCCGCGCTCCACGTGTACCACCACTGTTTCAAAGCTTCGAGATGGGCAACAAGCTTATTAAACAAATCTTGCGCTTGAATTATGTCACCGTTGCCATGCGAATCCTCCAGCTCTTTGACATGCTGAAAAAACCCTGCTTCATAGACGACGATATCATTAAGCTTAATGGTCAATGATGTTTCTCTATCGTCTGAACGAACTATGTTTGCCCATCGCTCTTCCGCCATGAAACACTCTTTCCGTTGGAGGATTGACTCTATGATAATGTGATAGCGACACATCGCAAGGAGTGATCTGGCGGGTCGATCTCGAAAGTACTGGGGCCCAAGGCTCTGAATTAGAGCACTCATCGCTGTTGTATGTTTTTGCCATGCCATGTGAGTTGTATAGGTACAGGCTTCATACAAGCCAAAGAGCAAGGTGGCAGCTACCAGATCGAATGATACAGCTCCCAGCTGAAGGCAGGAAGCCATTTCCCTGAGAGAATGTCCATGCAGTTGACGTGCATTCGAGTAAAGGTCGCTGTTGCAATGCAGTCTAGCGAAGAATGCAGTTGTCAGTGCTCGAGCAGCGAGGTTGGACACTGGAAATTGTGATGGTGCCTGAAAGGCTTGCCAGAACCAGGCCGCATTACTCTGTAGGTCGTCGTACCAATTCCCATAATTGAGAAATTTGGTCAAGAAAAAGCTGCAGAACAAATCATCCGTGAAATTGGAGGGTGCCGTGTACAAGACTGGTAAGGGCGTAAGTCCTGGCATGTTGAAACTTAAGTCTTCGATGGAGTTTACAGCATCGGACCCCATTGCATCGCGATCGTTGTTTGTTAGGGTGATGTCGTTCCACCACTGCCCGTTCACTGGGTTGCGGTAGCCAGCTACTTTATTTTTTGTCCACATTTGCTGTGTTAATGGAGGCACGAAAACCACTGGAAGTTCATAGCCAGCGCAACGCAGTCCACCTTTTGCGCATCGCATACAGCATGGTTTTGATTTATCGCATTTAACCCTACGACGTACGCATGTGCGACAGCCCAAGCTGCGCGGGCCAACCATCGTATCGTTAAATTGGGACCGCTCTGGTGAGAAGAATTCTGCGTGAGCATCTGAGGTGGGGCTAGCTTTGGTTCGGGCAGTAAATGCGGCCACGCGTGCATTGTGCGTCGCCTCGAGACATTTACTGCATAGTGTTCCTTGGATGTGACCTTGCAACTGAAGCTCCAGCTTCAAGGCCTCATTCTTCTTGAAGCGGATCCCGAAGCTAGCTTCCGAGAGAGCTTGGTAAGGCTTGCTGATGCTTAGGATGATCCGATTAGTTATGTTTGTCGGAGGCCGAGGCACGTGATCGAGGGCGGAATCTATACCAAGAAATGATTGGCTCTTTGGCTCCAACCAGAGTTCACTCCACTAATTGAATTCGGAGCTTGTCTAAACTCTGTCGCAAATTTGGTGCATTTTGAGTTAGCGTTTGCTATTCTGTGCATATCGTAGCCCACGAAGAACTAAAACCTTTTCTACAAAGGCTATGTCAAGGGAGCAAGACGACAAGACCATGTCTACTCGCACGACAAGGAGTTGGCCACGAAGTCCCTATCCTCCAGAAAGCAGGTTGGCAATGGAGTTCCGTGCCACAGCGTTGACAAGTCTTGCTGGCGTAGCCGAAAATACCTATAAAAGGAACCCTCATCTGCTTAATTGCTTCACCATCCTTGACTTCCTGCTCACATCCTCAGGTGACAGATAGTTCTTAGCCGTCTTTCAGCCAGTTACTGGATTTCCCATCAATTTCGGGAGAGACTTGACATGTCTTCCTTACCACCAGGCGTTGCCAGCAATGCTGGAAAGAACGAAACATTGGAAGTTATCATTGGAAGAGCATTCCTCGATGCAGAGAAAACCTGTTCAAGCCCTTGGGTTCTGAGTATAGTCCAATACTTTCGGCTTTGAGCTATATTAACATGTTCAGGCTTTGCGAATAACCTCCCTGGAAGATCAATAACATTGCACACCCTGTTTCGCATCTTATCGGCTGTTGCCTGTATCTTCAACTGCATGTGCGTCGTATATCTCATGGCTGGTCATATGATGTACTGGGTACGACCAGCTGAGCAGCGCCAAGTCCTCCGAATCATTTTGTTCGACGTGGTATTCTCAATCACGGCATTCTTTTCAGTATACTTCTATGTGTCAGAACCATACAATCATCCGTGGGCCGTCTACTACGAAGGTTTTGCAATGACTGCTTTATTCTTGCTCTTTGTGCAGCTTGTCTGTCCTGATGCAAATGGACGCGCACAGTACTTCTCGAACCTCGAGCGGCGCTGGTACAACGGCAAGATGAAAGCTAGGTCTCAAGGCAGCCTACGCTGGTTTCGGGTAAGAAGGAAGATGCACTCAGGAGCCGTGGCTTACTATTGATATAGGTCATATGGATTTGCGTTTTCCAGATCACTTTCACACGTATTGCTACAGTCGTCGCACAAGTTACTATTCAAGCTACAACTTGTCCACTGTCACCCAAGAGGTCGAAAGCTACGATCGTCATACAAGTTATTCAAGGCATCTCGACTGCTATAACTATCTTTGCAGTTGTGGTTTTTGAGCGGCGAATGCACAGTGTCTTGACCATCCGTGGACAACGACCCTTGCTAAAGCTTATTAGCTTTAAACTAGTCGTTGGCATCGAAGCCATCCAAGATATCCTGTTCTCCGCGCTGGCGGAGGGTGGCTTATATTTCCCACAACCTCCATACTATGTGTCCTGGGCCGATTTCGACCGCGGAATACCAGCCTTCATTCTGGTGTGGGAAATGTCAATTGTTTCAGTTGTCTTCTTTTGGTCGTTCTCCTTCGACCCGTATCGAGAACTTATGTTGGAAGGTGAAAAGGCGCAAAAAGGGAGCTGGAGAGCACTAGTGAGCGCTTTGGACATCCGAGATATCTGGCAAGGCGTTAAGTACATGTTTACATGCTTCACCACAAGCACTTTCTTGGAAGGACATGTCAGTTCCAACGCGGCTGCGGATGTTCCAGACTCTCCGTCTCTTCAGGAACACGGCATTGGCCAATTCGAAACTAAGATCAATTGACGGCCAAGAAGGTAGGGACTGCCCTCGCATCAGCGAGTAAAGTCCCAAAAGGACAGGAGCGCTGGGAGCCTGATTAATACAGTGCAAGGTGCAACACGTGCTCACCTCCTTCCCTGGATTTGATGGATCACGGCTGCTCGGTTTCACACTGCCGTCGAAGGCAGAAGCACCGCACTAATTTTTGAGGGGTTGATTCGGAAGATACATAACGATGGTTTAGGACTATCTGAGACAGCGAAACAGAAAAACGCTTCCGCCTTAATAATTGGATCTATGATGCCGCTTAATTCAAGGGCTAATTGTTCCTGGTCTTCATTGATAGCCACTCTGAACGCATAATTACACTCTGCTCATAAGCTCGCGAGTGTGGTCTGATAAGAAACTGTTGTAGCTACGCCTGCCCCAGTACTTGGGAAGAGTTGAAGTGTACTTATTCTAGGTTGCAACAATACATCTGACAAAAGTATCGAAAGAAGGCAATCGAAATAGGCACAAGTGAGTACCAAGAAGAGGTATAGCTTCGGGGAAACGCAATGTTCCAGAGCTGCCTAGGGAACTGGCTTAGTGGCTGGCCTTATCGACTTTAATAACGCTCAAATCTCAGGCATTTCTCGTAGGTGAATTGTCCTTAAATGGGGTTGCGATGTTTCGATGGAACTGGCTAATCTTTAGTCGCCCGATCCGCATCTGCAAGCACAGCCTCGAATATTTCCTGATTAATACCTCCCCAATGCTTTTTTGCCCATAGAAACCATAAACCACCCGCCAGCAGCCAAACAAAGGCGTTGATAGGAAGGGCGTAGTTGAAGTAGGCCGCGTCAATCGGTAGGTAGTTCGGGAACACCAGGAACGTGCCGACCCACATTGTATAGATGAGACCGGCAACATTAATAGGCCAACCGAATCGGCCTAGAGACCAGCCGGATTCCTCGACTCTGCCTTTAGCCCGAGTATAGATCATGCAGGATATTGCAATGAAGTATGACTGAAATAAACCAAAAGTTCCAAGCGATATAACCACATTAATGGCGATGCTGCTTCCTAGATTGAGCAGGCATAACAGCATAACGATAACCAAAGACAGCCACAAAGATCGAACCGGCACACGGTATCGGGAGTCAACGTAGCCAAACCATTGCGGGAGGGCTCCGTCTCTTGACCAGGCCCACGTAAGACGCGAGCTTGAAGCGATGCAACCGAGGAAGACTGCGATAACGGTAATCAAAAAGCATCCGATCAGAGCTGAGCCAGCCCGTACAGACCCAGTCGCATTGATGATGATTGTAACGAGGCCATACGAGGCACTAAGGACATCCTCGACAGGACCGAGAAAGTATAGCCAGACCAGCGTCATTGAGAACGCGAGAGCACTGTTCATAACGATGGACCAGAACATAGCGCGTGGGACTGCGTGACGAGCCTTACGTACTTCTTCAGACATATGTACTGCTCCGTCGAACCCTAGAAAAGCTTAGAACATGTATAGCGAAGCGAAAGTTCAGATATAACATACCAACAAAGCCCCAGGTGATTAGAATGATACCTAAGTTGAAAGAGACAAAATCGTTATTCCATCCAGATAAGTTTGCCTTTGTAAAGAAAACGAAATCATTTGAATGACGTTGTCCCGACGTGCTAAGGACGGCAGCGAACACAACGAAGAGAATAAGATGCAAAAGTCCAGCAGCCATCTCCACCCAAGGTATTAGCCAGAAGGCATACTGGTTCATTAGGCCCAGAGCGATGAGGAAGCCGTACATAATAAGGGTGAGGTGGAACGGTTTCGGTGTATAATCTGGGTACTGAACCGTCACAAGTGTGGTGATGATATTTGCAACAACATTAGCTGTTCCAGCTGTGATAGCGATCCAAGAAGACCATGTGATCCAACCCTGGAACCACGTAATAGCTCTTCTATATCGCAGGGGAGCGTAGTAATATGTCCAGACATACTGTGCGCCGGCAATGGGTTGAACCGCTGCCATTTCCGACAGCGAGGCGACCTGACATAGCGTACCAGGGATGACAATAAAGAAACCCCAGACCATAGCTCGTGGGCCACCGTTGTAAAAGATAACTCCAATATTTGCTAACGCAGACAATCAGCAGTATCTCTCGCTAAGTATGAATGAGAGAAGTCCGTACTTCCCATAGCCTCCCAGCTGTTCATGAACGTTAGAGTGAAGAAGAAAATCTGTGCGTAAGAGAATAATTTCTTCGCAAACCTTAGCGCAGGACCTGTCTCCCAGAATCAAGTACTTACCCGCACTCGAGTCGTGGTTTTAGACTGGACGAGGGAGTTTTCAGCGGCTGCATTGTCCTCTTTTTGGCGTTTCTCGTGTACGGTCAGCTGTGTGCCCTTTACAGAAGCCATAGTCGTAGTTGCTAAAATTTAGGCTCGAGTAGGCTCATGCTCGTTCTCAAAGGTTACCGAGTACTGTCTGAGATGAATCGAGAGAGCGATTAACTTGTTCAATGCCCCAAAAACGGTATGGAAGGCTGTAAAGCTTCGCAGAAGTTAGATGATGGTCCAGATACTGGGATTCAGTTAGGAACTCGATCTTTGAGACATTTCAAATCACTTAGTATCGAGCCAATAAGCTGATGTGCAATCTCGAGGTCGCGCAGGGCCTCTTGGCTTGGCTGGCATGGCCAAGAATCGCTGATCAGTGCTCACCGTCCAGCATCAAGCTTTTATTAGTCCTGAACGAAGGCTGAATGGCCGACGCGCGCCCCGTCGAAAGCTAAAGCTGAGCTTTCTCTAAGGCTAAAAAAGATCCCCGACTTAGGGAGCGACCCTTCAGCTTAGCGAGGGGGAAGGCATCAGTGGGGACAGCCGAGAAGCCTCAAGGTGCTTGCGAAGTAATTTTGCTTGAACACGTCGCGGATTACAGCTATTCCATGATGATCGGAACGATCAGGACGAGTTAAGTTTAACTGAAGACCTCCCACAGATCTCTCCCTATCCTTTCCTGTCCTATGCCTGAGATTAACTAATCTTCTTATCGCACAAGCAATTTTAGCACTCGTCCTCGCACATACGACGTCTACTTTCGAGAAGACCTTGCAGAGTAGGTATCTGCTCAAACTGCGAAGAGCATAACACTGACACAATGTTATGCTAACCCACAATATGCTCCAGAAACAACAAAACCAAGTGGCGAGCATGCGAGATACAGGTACCTCTTTACAGAGAGCGTGAATGTCCACACTGCATCAAACAAATACCTTCTCGGTGGTCAGCACAGAAACCCATATCATCGTCAAAGTATTTGAGTTTCTACCTGCATCGAGGAAGAAAGCTGCAACCTGATGAGGTTCCCTTATCTTTACAAGTCAAGTCGTTGAGATTCGCTCTATCAAATTACACTACAGCTCCTATTGCTCTAGGAGCCTTAGGCCATTTATCGATTGAGAATTGTGTCTCACCTTGGTTTCTCTAAGTGAGCGTGCAATTAGAAAAGCTTCGCCTTGACAAAAAGAGTTGATCGTGCACTTACCAATTCCCATAGACCCGCGCCGAGCGCTCCGTGGTCGTCCCTGTCCTCGTCCTCGCCAACAATGCCTGTGACAAAGCAAGTCGGTATATAATGATCATCGGCGCCATGCGCATCGCGGTAAGACGGATGCTTCATAAGCCTGACGACTCCTCGCTTCAACGCTGACCCACCTCCATTCTTGCAGCTGACTTCTTCCAAAGCTTTTTTGAATTCCGAATGAGTTGGCTCCAATGGCAATTGTTGGGCAAGGTTATGCCTATACTTGAACATGTGTTTCCAATACTCTGGTACAGATTGTGGACACTTCCATTCGAGCCAATGAACAAATAGCCTTCACTACTCAACGGTCGCAGAATTCTGCCAATAACCAGGCGTAAATGGGGATCAAAATACGAGTTTTGTGAACTCACCATCACAACCACTAGGGAATATGGGGAAGATCAGTTGGAAAGTGTCAAGCGACCAATCGCACGTTTCGTCTGTTTCGACCTCATAGCCATCTGTCTTGAGCATCTCTAGATACCGTGCTCCCGTCTTCAGATCAGCATTCGGCCTGTAGTGTATATACTCAGCTTTTTTGACCAATGCGATTGGCTCTGCCTTTGCATCTGGGATTATAGAGACCAGAATCTTCCTTCCTAGCACGTTCCAGTGGGCTCCCTCGCCATCAGATCAGACCCGCCAATATTATGGTCCAGTAACCAGTTACAAATCATAATACTGATGCCTTTAATGCCATACTCCAGAGCTTTGTCGCGGTGGTACTGCCAATATTCTCTCCTTTTCCAGGAGGATGTAAAACGCCAGAGCAGGTGAGGGCCATCAGACGAAGACCGCCAACACAGTATGGTAACAGCAGCTATGCCAGGGAATGTAGTCGGCCCATATCCATATCCCCCGCTTAAATGTAGGCCCGCCGGACCGTTAGGGCCTGAGGTAGGGCTGTCCGCGCTGCTGAGGGGAAGTCGGGATTGTGATAGTCTCGAAAGGCGAGGTAGCTGAAACATCACTACTTCCCACTCCCTACAGCTGTGAAGCTTCTAGACATTTTAGCTAGGCAGTAAAGTGACTTTTTTACCTAAGTTTACCTATGAAGTATGGTATTTTCTATCGTTTAAACATGCAAAATATTAGTCTGTCCTTTCTTGATAGTTTGTTGCAGTTGATATTGACCAAGAAGGCTGCAAACCGAAAAATACATACTTTCCAAGCGGCTACGGGTGGAATTACTGACTACTAAAACCTCATTTATAAGGACTGTGCACAGCGCAATGTTTGCATCATAATCCAACTTATAAGAATGTCAAAGGTACATAGCGTATTATTGGTTCATAGAAAGCGCTGGATAGGAGAATAACGAGAGCTGCTCATGCCAACGAAATGTCGGCTGCCACTGTTGATGCACCAAGACAGCAAACCAGCAATCCGATACTCTAGAGCCATGTACAAGATAATTTGACATGTATTAACATCAACCATACATGCGTTCAGCATTCGCCCTCCCACCCCAGCTGAAGGCGCAGGAAGCACCGAGGGCATTTGAAGTGCAAGCATGAGCGGAACCGAAGGGTTGCCATAGATGGCTCTATTACGTTGGCTCACCCAGAAATCTGGGCGGGCGAACAATTTCGACGGATTCTTTTCCGCTTTAGGTAAGCCGAAGCGTTGGCTACTTTTGATTTCGGCCTAGACCAAAGCGCTTCCCGCTGCCGGTTCTGGAAAGCTTCCAGGGTCTCTGACTAAGCCAAGAACGGGGTGTCTACACCAAAACTTTGAGCATGTCGCCTTGGGAATTTGCCTCTCAACTCTCAGCGCCCCTACTTCAGTCGGGGTTGGAAACCTGTAGATAACTGACACTGAGAGCTAGAGAGCCCTCCAGACCTCTTAGTAGAAATCGAGGCTCGAAGCGAAGGAAAACTGCCTAGAGATTAGGAGTCGATAAGTCCGTCCGGCCCCCCAAATTCACTCACAGAACTAGGGTGTCCTCTGGCCTAGTGCTTAATCCAATCGCTGCTAAGGTCAAGGTGGGAACCGCAGATCTCTCTCACCTTCTGTTAATATGGTCTTGAAACCCAAAGAGGACTTTTGGAACCTAAGTTAATAGCCAATCAAGCTTGCTACACGGAATTGTGCGATGCCAAAACGACTATATACTCGGCCGGATGCTAGCGAGGAGACACCTGGAGCTTAGATAACCGCTATTCAAGCAAAGAACTTCCCCACGATCATCTTAGCCTGCCGTCATGTAGTCCGGCAACTTACTCCCAAGACCAAACGCGAAGGTGTCCTAAGAGGCGTATACGTGCTCGAGGAACACGATCTTGCTGATCTCACACTTATCGAGGTGGGTGCAGAGCTTGGTCTTGCTGTTGATGTTGCGGACCAGCTGCGAGGCAAAAATTTGCGAATACGAGTCGTCTCCTTCCCTTCTTAGAGATTGTTTGAGACACAAACTTTACCTTCTGAACGTGACATTCTAAGATGTGGCTCAGGAATGCTAGGCGTTGTGGTCGAACCCATATGCCATAAATGTGCGGCAAAGCCACACAGATGCTGCACTTTATATGAGCACGAATCGCTTCGGGAAATCATACGAGTACTTTGGTTCTTAAGACGATTGTGATAGCAAACAGATCTGGAATTCTCGGAACGTCAACGAGCGGGTACAATATTTACAGGAGAGTTCATTGAGATGGTAGGAAGAGAATAAAACGAAGCATATGTAGACTTGTCCAATGGAATTATTTAGATCGAAAGTAGGGAGGTATGAATTACTTTACATTTTAGCAGGATGAAAAATGGCTCATGAGTTATAAGTATGACTCTGTGTCTTTTAACCTTTATTTATTTAAATCGTCGTAATGCGAATAGCGTCTTCGCTGGTCTTGTTTTCATGCATTCTGGATGCTATGGTGACTCATCCCGTAGGATCATTGTAACATCACTTTACTAACCTTACATGTCAAATGCATGCCAAACCTCTTGAATCGACTCTCCACCGCCAGCTGTTCCACCTCGAAGCTCTTTATTCGTTATTTGCACCACAATCCGCTTGTAACTCTTCATGGGAGGAATACCATCATCAGTCACTTCGAGGATGAAGTGCAGCTGCTGTCCTATAGACTGGGGCTCCTGTGGGAACAAATCCACTGCACACTTCTCGGGTGGTGGCAAATGCACCTTAACGGCCTTCTTGGCGTCGTCCAACGGTTGTATTTCGCAGTCCGCAACTTCGATGTCGACCCACGATTGAGTAGCAGTAACATCTTTGTATTGGTACCAATCAAAGCTGAGCGCATCGCCATCAGGATCAATGCTTGACGAAGCGTCAAGAGTAAGATGTGAACCCGCTTCGGCTTCAATATGGAGTGGACCAATCTCGGAATGGCCATTCACCACTGCTATTGGCTGATGATTGCATTTTGACAAATCCCTATGCAAAGTCCACTGCATCCTGGCCGCGAAATCGTTCTGGTAAGCAGCCCGCCATCGCCAAATAGTTGCCTGGTTGCTCGTATAAGTCTTCCCATTTTTTCCTTTCACGCGATCTGCAACATCACCAAAATGACGACCATTGGCAACAACAGCTGCATATCGACCGCCCCAGCTTCCCCAGTCTGGGCGCTCCGGGACACCAAGTCCATTCTGTATGAGATATAGAAAAGTTGGAGTGTCTCCTTCTGGAATAAACATGTAATCTGGGTACGCTTCGCCGAGTGGTCCGATCTGGATGTGTCGCTTTATCCACTGCCTTTCAAATTGTGCAAAGTCAGGGCCACCTTGGTCAAAATTATAAAACTTATCACCAGATATTCCAGCCCAAGCTGCAAGCCCATACTGATTCCACCCATGGATAGAAACGATGTAAAAGATATCTGGAAACTCGTGTCGGATCCATGAGCCGGTGTCATCTTGATCCGAGATAGCATAGACGCGCATTCGAGATCTCAAGGATGCAGCAACATCCGCTGGCTTATTGTGACTTAGTTCTTGAAGTGCTTGTGCCAAAACATTGGTGCCACCCCAACAGAGGATCCAGAGTGGTTGACCCGATTCTTCCAACGCCTCGATGAGCGACTTCGCACCCTCACTCAACGGGACATCAGGTTGCAAAGCCTCTTTTCCATACAGGGCCGGGCCCTTCTTTATCATACCCAGTAGACGCGTTGCAGACGGGTATGGATTGTCCGGGTGCACATGGGAATTGAGATTATCGGTTACCCGCGCATACGCGTGAATGACCTTCTCCATATCCTCGGGGTGCACTACACGCTTCATCCAGGTCGAGGTACAAGCCACAAGTCCTCGGGTATCGAATTCGTTAGCATAGAGGAGGTAGCGGCAAAGCGACTCCGCGTCATCTGGTTCGTTCGAAATATCAGAAGCTATGAACACTCGTGGCTTGTTTTTGACCACCCGGAGGTTTGAATTAGCAGCCATGTTTAATATCCCTCAGTATGACTTCCGGGTTATGGCTGATTTGTGAAAGGCGATTCTCTATTTTCAACAATTCATGCTGTTCGATAGAGACGTACCAGTAATCTCCTAAAGAGAAGATGTTAAGGGTAGGGATTGACGAGGTCAAGCAGATGACTGTTGGTGGTTGCGATTTGTCGAATAGGGTTGTACAAAATCGATCTAGATCTTTGGTAATCGGCGCTTGGATTCTCCTACCTTGGTTAGCGCCAGCTTGCCCCTCGTAAAATCTCCGTTCACCGAAGCCGCTTTCGTCCATGACAAGACAAGATCGCTTGTTGAACTACTTCATTTCTATGGATTGCGGGACTTCAACTGCTTTGCCTGAATAATCGTGGCCACGCCGATCTTAGAGTTGCTGCAATTTTTAGCTAGTGGCGTGAAACAGACTCCGGTGGCAGCTAATATGTCAGGCTCCGATCAACATTGAAAGGACAAGTGAATCCAACGAGTCAATTTCGATAAGAAGGACTAAACTACTGCAGAAGAGTTCTATCGAGGGAGCAGGAAGTTCGTTATCCCTCCTCTTGCAACAGATCTGGTTAACTATCGGTGCAATACTACGATAGCCGAAGATAGATGGACGCCGATTAGACTTGGATTTAAGTGGCTCGCGAGGACAACAATCGTTCGACTTGAAGACCAGCAATGGAGATTCTCAGACTCATCGCCGTGGAGGTGAAAATAGCTATCTACGAAAAGTATTTCCCAATCACGGGCGGCAGACGGTCGAGAACCTGACGAAGCTCTCGTTGACACGGTCGACACATGGCTCACGAAAGCGGAAATGAGCCGTTTCGGCCCAGTGCTTAGCAAGTTGAACCTTTCAAACATGTTCACCCAGATGATCAAGCACCAGGCTTAGTCGCGGTCTGGTCTGGATAAGTTGTAAAGACTGAAGGAAGACTGCCCAAAGCCCAGGTGTCTGAGAAGGTCCACGGCGCTACTGCTTTCTATAACGGGAAGGGATTGACTTTGCAGGTGTTTGTGCTACGCGAGTTTGATAGCAGCAGAGCCTCCACCTGCCTCTTTCAGCTTCCAGCTCTGTTGGCGTCGGGATCTTCATCACCGAGCAAGACCGAAAACCCCGACATGGGGAAGCTGGAGACCCTAGTTTCTAAGTATATATGACTCTTCCTCTGGTCGCTGCTATCTATCTATAGTAGTGTTGTTTAGCTGACCCTGATAGTTTGTGAACTGCAACCCAACAAAATTCTTTTAGCGCATGCTTGGGTTCGAAATGGAGCAAGACAAGGAACAGTCTGTTTTGCAGCACAATGAAGATCTCCCGAGCGAGAGAATCCGTACCGACAGTGTCAACGCCATTCTACGAGAGGACAGCAGCACATCGAGAATCAAGGCGATCAGAGGCAACCCCTGGGTCTTTGGTTGGTGCCTCTTTGCGGTCTGGACAGTCCTGCTAGTCAGCTTCGAAAATCAAGCTGCTGGTATCATACTGGGTATTCCTCAGTTTCGCAAGGATTTTGGCAGTTACTACGATGTCAGTCTAATGCAATGACCATTCATGTGGATTACCATTAACGTGATGACAGGGTAACTATGTTCTTCCCGCAGACTGGCAGTCCGCAATCTCTGGCGCCCCTGTGGCTGGGTGAGGGTCCCCACATGAGCTGTTAAAACAAAGGCTGATACCGTCATAGCCAAGTAGTTGGATCACTGTGCATCGGTCCAGTGGCAGATATCATAGGTCGAAAATGGCCGTTGATCGGTGCTCTAACCGTGTCGTACGGTGCTATCACCTTGGAATTTCGGGCCACTACCAATCCCATGTTCTTTGGTGGAAAGTTCCTAAACGGCTTTGCAGTTGGCACAATCCAAGCTGTAACTGCAACTTACGTCGGCGAGGTAAGTCCTAAATCCTCCCCGCCCTGCTACGAAATGCTAAAACATTTTACAGATCGCACCTACAGTACTTCGAGGATTGGTGACTTGCCTAATTGCACTATCCTACACGTTCGGCCCCTTCGTCGTCGCTTTGATCATCAACGAAACTGGCAATTGGGAAACGAGATGGGCCTACCGTGCTATCTTCGCTGCACAGTACGGATTTGCAGCCGTATCGACAGCTTTCGTTTTCTTCATGCCTGAATCGCCATGGTGGCTTGCCCGCAAGCGTTCAGAGGACGATGTACTCAAAAGTCTAGCCAGGCTCGGTTATAGTGGAACGTCGGGTCTTGAAAAGCTAGCTAACATACAGAAAACACTCGATGATGCGAAGAAAGAAACAGCAGGTGTCACCTATCTCGAATGCTTCCGAAAGTCCAACCTTCGTCGAACAGTCATCTCAATTGGTCCGTTATGCATCATGTCAGCTACTGGCATTGTCTTTGCTTCATCTTATGCGACATACTATACGCAGCTAGCTGGCTTTAGTAACGAAATGTCGTTCAAAATTCAGATCACACAACAGGTTCTATCGATCACTGGCAACATCATCTCATGGTTCTTGGTGGACAAAGTTGGCCGGCGCGACCTGACTATCTGGAGTACGATCAGCCTGACTATTGTCAACCTTGTCATGGGAGGCCTCGCGGTCGCTGGTGGCAGGGGACCATTGAAAGGCACAGTTGCAATGTTGCTACTCTATTGTTTTCTTTTCAACGTAGGCATTGGGGCGACCGCCTTCACTATCGTCACCGAGACACCTACCTCTCGCCTACGAGTCAAGACCTGCGCCATTGGCTTCGCCGCCCAAAACGCGTGGTTCGTGATGTGGCAGTTTGTTCTTCCCTTCCTCTTTAATCCGGACAAGCTCAACCTAGGTGGCAAAATGGCCTTCATCTATGCCGGATTATCTGTTCTATGCCTCATTTATCTCTATCTATACCAGCCTGAAACTGGTAAGTCATATCGCAGGTACTTTTGCTTTCACGCCCCAATTGCTAACCTCTAAAACAGCTGGTCGTACATACGAAGAACTTGACGAGATGTTCATGGCACATGTTCCAGCTCGGAAGTTCAAGCACTATGAGACTGACCTCCATAGGCGCCGATCATCGTTGGCTGGATGGGGAGATGCTTGATGGAGATCGTACATACGGATCGGCAGTACAGTCAAAGGAGATTACAGTGTGTGCTCGTTCTATCTTTCACACTTGCAGAGAATGGGCTAAAGGTTGGAACCTCGGGTTTGTTGGGTGTTTGTATCTAATGCCTAGTCGCTCTCAATGGAAATGCCGCACTGCAAGTAAAGTGGGTACGGCGGCCACAGATTTACTCATCCACCGACACGTTTAATGGTATAAGCTTAGTTCGTTCCGTCCTTCTTAAGTCCGCCACGCATTGTCGTATAATGTCAGTGGCAGGACCGAAGACGCTGGAATGGCTTCTAGGCAGTCTGGGGTTGATCTTAGTGGGGTGAGGGCTGATGAGCGTCTTAGTACGTAGGGGGTTTGGTGGCTCTTCAGACTGACTGCTGAGATTGCCACAGTGTGGCTATTTCTCGCATTTTGCGTCTTGGTAAGGGCATATGAGAGATACAGTGTTGATTTTCTCAGCGATGCACCAGTGACTGATTTTGTGCAGTTGCCTTGCTGTACAAATTCAAAGCATTACCGTATCTGCGTTCTCATAGGCAACTTGGCTTGCAGCTCAAAACAATTTAGACCAGATTAACCCTCTGCCAACGCTAGATCTATCTACCAAGTATTTTGCGTGTATCGAAAAGACAAATTGTGATATTAGCAGCGATGGTGTTTCCACCAGATGAGAACGTAGCCGATCGAGACTATTCTCGTGCTCTCAGCTCCAAGTAAGTATGCTGGCCCAGGACTGCCAGTGTCCTTGTCTCGATGATGAAAAAGAGTGAAATCGCGGTTTCATTTTCGGTGGACATTGCTAATTGGCGCGGTTCCCTTTTAAGGGTGGGGCGCGCTTCTAATTACCACATTTAGAAGGGATAAGAATTTGAACCGAATTACAAAAACTCACTCTCCTTCAACTCGTTTTCATTCATCTGAATTGGCGATGCGGTCTTTGAAATCTAGAATTGGTAGAGATCAATCTTCACAATGGCACCACAAACCGTGAAACTGGCTTCAGGTCAGGATATGCCCCTGGTGGGATTTGGCCTATGGAAGGTGCCTGCAGACCAAGCCGCTGACACCGTTTACAATGCCATCAAGGTTGGATATCGACTTTTCGACGGGGCATATGACTATCAGAACGAGAAAGAAGCCGGAGAAGGCATACAAAGGGCAATCAAAGACGGGCTTGTGAAGAGGGAAGACGTCTTCGTTACCACCAAACTCTGGAATAATTACCATAAGCGCGAACATGCTCTGGAAATGGCCAAAAGCCAGAATGAAGCTTGGGGTCTAGGCTACATTGACCTTTATCTCATTCACTTTCCTGTCGCCCTGGAGTACATCAACCCGGAGATGCTGCGATACCCGGCGTGGTGGATAGATACCGAGCAGAAGACGATTAAGAGGGCCCGCGTTCCGCTGCAGGAGACATGGCAGGCCCTCGAAGAAGTTGTAGATTCTGGCATTGCCAGGGCAATCGGTATCTCAAACGCGCAGGCGCAGACAATATACGACATCCAGCGGTATGCTAAGCATCCCATATCTGCATTGCAAATCGAACATCACCCGTATCTGGTGCAACCAGAGCTCACCCAGATGGCCGCCGAGGAAAGGATAGCCATCACTGCTTATTCTTCGTTCGGTCCACAAAGCTTTCTTGAATTGCCACCGGCTTTTCGTGCTCGAGCAAAGGACACGCCTCTGCTTTTCGATGTCGATGTCGTCAGAAGTGCAGCAAAACGCGTCGGCAAGTCTCCAGCTCAGGTTCTGCTGCGATGGGCGACTCAAAGAGGTGTTGCCGTCATCCCCAAATCAAACAACCCCTCGCGGTTGCAGCAAAATTTAGAGGTTACAGACTTTGACCTGACCAAGGATGAGGTTGAAGCCATCAGTGCCTTGGACAAGGGTTTGAGGTTCAATGACCCTGGAGCTTATCTAGCGGAACCCTTGCACATATTTGCTTAGATAGATGTGGTCGCTGCTCGGGAGGATTATACGACCGCAGAATATCGGTCAGCTTGGGATTCTTGGAGAGGAACATTTCAATGTGCTCCGAGGGATCAACATTATCCTAGGCTTTTTGTAAGGTGCTCAATTGACCACTTCATAAGTCAAGATTTGTATAATGCGAAATCTTGGGGCTTATAATGAACTGCATACACGTGCCCGACAGGCTCACATAGGCAGCGTTCTCACCAGCTGGCCCTCCTATGATTTCGCTGTCCAGGCACTGGTCCGTCATTCACAGGGCTCTATAGCTATAGTAGTGCGTATTATTAAGTGTTTAGGCTTTGACACACCCTAAAGATTGCCGAAACCCGTGATTCGGAATGAAAAGCTATAACCAAATGCGGTTTCTAGAAGCGCAAGGATTCGGGGAGGGTTACTGCGAAAGCCTTTGGAAACATGGCCGTGGGTAAAAGGCATCGGCATAATGCACCAAATCAGACAACTTGAGCTTTTAGACATGGTGGCTGCCATTTCCAATTTTGAATGGGAAACATTGCTTATGAATGCCTAAAACAGCAAGTGCCGAGGACAATCCAAAAGTCTGCTGAGGACTGACGCGGGTATCTCCTCGACGCTCTGAAACTAGCCGATCCCTTGCATTCGAAGTTGATTGTCGTGTCCTCAATTTCAACACTCGAGGAAAGCTAGATTTCTCTAGATTACAATCCTACCGGACAAAAGAAGATACCTTCCTCTGTATTCATGTCTGGGAAAGTATCTAGAACTCTCTTTGAAACGCACTGAGGTCAACGCCATCCGCTGGTTCAGGGTTAAACAGCACACCTAGTATTACGCCCCTACCCGAGATGGCACCCCTAGCGTTGCCACAGGACTGCAATATGGTGGTCAAACCGATCGATGGTGCTTGCAAGGAGAACGCTACAACACCAAGAATGGGAAGTGATGCCAAGCAAGCGGTCAAAGCACCAGAGCCAATTTGCAGCCAGAGCCTGCCATTAACCAACACTGACATCGAAACAATCTTACTAAGGTTACAAAAGTATGGAAATCCTGCACTGTATGCCACACCCGAGCATAGTATCGAATTGCGCGAGACCGAAATTCCGGTCCCGTCTCCGACACAGGTATTGGTACATGTTCGCGCCACTGGCATTTGCGGGTCCGACATGCATCTTTGGCATAGAGGAGTAATTGGCCCATTAGTGGTTGATCGACCGTGCATCCTCGGCCACGAACCAGCCGGAGTTGTGATGGCTGTGGGTGAATCGGTCACCGCGCTCAAGATCGGGGATCGCGTCGCTATCGAGCCAGGGGTCCCATGCGAGAAGTGTGCCATATGCCGGTCCGGTAAGTATAATTTGTGTGCCGATGTGAAGTTCGCTGGCGTCTGCCCCGTTGCAGGCACGTTGCGAAGGTTCACGACGCACGAATCGCGCTACTGCCATCGAATACCGGATACGATGACCTTCGAAGAAGCAGCACTCCTCGAGCCTGTGTCGGTGATTCTACATGCGATCGCTCGGTGCAAGGCTTCAATATCCATCGGCAAACCTTTGCTGGTCTGTGGTGCGGGACCGATTGGCCTCATAGCACTTGCTTGCGCCAGGGCATCTGGATCATTTCCCCTCGTTGTTACCGATATTGACCCTAAGAGATTAGCTTTTGCGCAGAGTTGGATGCCCGAAGTCCAAACGTATCTCATTGACATGTCCCGAAAGCATGACCCCGAAAGAATTGCTGCAGAAATTCGGTCACTCTTCTGCCCGCGTGTCGAATGCCAAGGTGGGATCGACTTGAATCTTGAAACAAGAACCACTTTTACTAGCAGCGAAGTAGATCAGTTTGCACCTTCCATTGTGCTCGAATGTACTGGAGTTGCCTCATCAATCGCCACGGCTGCACACGTGTGCCGCAATGCGGGTACAGTCATGGTTATCGGCGTTGGTGCATCACACATCGATCAACTGCCATTCATGGATATGAACATGCGAGAGATAGATCTGAAGTTCACGAACCGCTATATCGACACTTGGCCAGCGGCGATCAATGCGCTAGATCAAGGAAGGGTGTTGAAAGGCCTAGCGAAATTGATCACACATATCTATCCGTTAGAGCAGGCGGTAGAGGCAATGAAATGCTGCGGGGACCCTACGAGTGGATCGATAAAGGTTCAAGTTGTAGATAGCGAAATACTACACGTATAATAATTGGAGAACTAGGTCTTGAATTTTAGCGACTGTGCTATTATTACGGAATAGGAGATAGAGATATAAGAGTAACCTCCTTGTCAAGGTTAACCACTGCACCACACAGGGCTAAAAGACAGCGATTCATCGGTCTTAGGCACATATTTGTGTCTAGCCGATAAATATGTATAGATTGGAGGGCAGCTTATAACACTTCTACTCGATTCGGGTAAGGTTTCTTCGAGTATCGGGGGCGGGCGCGGGTTAGGGCTAAGGGAGTTTCATGGGACTTAGTGAAAATGAAAAGCGAGGCTCTCCCTCCGGGTAACGGTCGGGCGGGTCTCCTAACGAGATCCGCGGTCGTCACACGTGCTACGCAGTCGCTAAATATATATCTCGTCCCGCCGGACACGCTTATCGTATTAGATACTCGATTATCGTGACGACGTCGTTAATATAAGCTAAAAACCACGTTATTAAGTAACTCTAGCCGGTTTTAGAAAAGTTTAGTAATTAAGGCTAAGAAGCTCGCCGCTAAAGCTAAAAAAGATTAAAATAAGTTAAAAACTATTTCTAAAAGAGTTTAAGTAGCTTAAAACCTATTCTTTATAAAGATTATAAAGCTAAATATTTATATCTTACGTAACGTTAGACGTCTACTTTACTAGAGCTTAAGTTATTTATAACTTAAAGTACGTTTACTATATATATTACTATCTTCGTACTTAATTAAAACCTATTATACGTTTATTATAAAATACGTCGTAAGTACGTTATAAGATAAGTTTTACTTATATTCTCTATCCTAATAATTATTCCTATCTAGAATAACGATGATTTCGCTTATACTTTATATATAGCTTAGTACTAAGACTATAAGCGTTATAATAATTACGTCTTATATTTATTCCGTATATAAATCTTCCCCCTTCAAAATACTTCTTCTCTACTATATTCTAGTAACTCGTATATACACTTTCTACTACTATATTATACGATACTGTAATATAAATAAAAAGTGTTATATACACGATACTAATATATAACACCGTTTAGATTATATTTAGTAAGTAGAATATAAGCGAAATAAGGACGTTAGTACTTATAGCGGCGTCTTAATAATTATTTCTATTAAGAATAACGATAATTTCACTTATACTTTATAAGTAGCCTAATACTAAGACTATAAGCGTTATAATAATTATATCTTATATTTATTCCGTTCTTAAATCTTCTCTCTTTAAAATCCTTTTTCTTTACTATATTTAAGTAACTCGTATATACACTTTCTACTACTATATTATATAACGCTATAATATAAATTAAAAGTATCGTATATATTATACTAATATGTAATACCGTCTAGATTATATTTAGTAAGTAGGATATAAGCGAAATAAGGGCGTTAATACTTATAGCGGTATCCCTACTTATATACCTACGAATAGAATTATAGTATAGTACTATTATTTATACTAAGTATCGCTTAGTATACACGCTAACGAATATTACTATTTATCTAATAAACCTATATTAAGCTAGTAAGTAAATACGTAATATAGTGTAGTAGTATCTAGTGGAGTTTAATATCACGAGTATAGTACGCGAACCTCCGTATAGTAGTACGTTTATTACCGGACTATAAGTTTATACTAGATAGTAATATAACGTAAATAACTATAACGAATTAAGTTAAAGTTTAGATATAATTAAGAGGTATTCTAGTAAAGTACACGGATTTAATAGTAAATGTAAGCGAGAGAAGAATAGTACTATAATATAGATATCGGTATAGCGATAGTTTACTAAGTTAAATAAATATTAGATCGTTAACTTACGCGGTACCTTACTACTATTTACTACGTCCTAATCGCCTATTACTTCACGACGCTCTATATACGCTAGTTTATCTATATAAGTAGTAACTTCCCCTATCCCCTTAAATACTACTACTTATTTTATAAGATCACCTAACGTCGCTTTTTATAGTTTTTTAGCTAGCTTATATAGCTAAGTATATAAGGATTACCGGTAAACCCTAATAATTATTTTTATTTAGAATAACGATGATTTCGCTTATACTTTATATATAGTCTAATACTAAGATTATAAGCGTTATAATAATTATATTTTATATTTATTCCGTTCCTAAATCTTCCCTCTTTAAAATCCTTCTTCTCTACTATATTTAAGTAACTCGTATATACACTTTCTACTACTATATTATACGACGCTGTAATATAAATTAAAAGTATCGTATATATTATACTAATATATAACACCGTCTAGATTATATCTAGTAAGTAGGATATAGGCGAAATAAGGGCGTTAATACTTATAGCGGCGTCCCTACTCGTATACCTACGAATAGAATTATAGTATAGTACTATTATTTATACCGAGCATCACTTAGTATATACGCCGACGAATATTACTATTTATTTAATAAACCTATATTAAGCTAGTAAGTAAATACGTAATATAATATAGTAGTATCTAGTAGACTCTAATATTATAAGTATAGTACGTGAACCTCCGCACGGTAGTACGTCTATTACCGGACTATAAGTTTATACTAGATGGTAATATAACGTAAATAACTATAACGAATTAAGTTAAAGTTTAGATATAATCGAGAGGTATTTTAGTAAAGTACACGGATTTAATAGTAAACGTAAGCGAAAGGAGAATAGTACTATAATATAAGTGTCGGTATAGCGATAATTTACTAAGTTAAATAAATATTAGATCGTTAACTTACGCGGTACTTTACTACTATCTACTACGCTTTAATTATTTACTACTTTACGACGCTCTATATACGCTAGTTCACTTATACGATTAGGAACCTCCTCTATCCCCTTAAACACTACTACTTATTTTATAAAGTTATCTAACGCCGCTTCTCGTAGTGTTTTAGCTAGCTTATATAGCTAAGTACGTGAGGATCACCGGTAAACCCGCCGCGTTTACTAGGAAGCTGTTACGGGCGGCTAGAGAGATTCTCTCGCGCGCAGCGCATGTGGTGCGCCGTACAACACATATAAGCACGTGCACCAGATAATCGCCGGTAATACCGCGATTACTCTTGTTACCTTTTAGGCGCGTAGTGCACGTCGCGACAATTGTAATCGCGGTATTGGTCGAGTGGTAGCGCGGTAGGGTCAGTAGGCCGGCTGAACTCGGTTCGAAAACGGAGGCACGTTCTGTGCTCACTTTTCAGTAGTGGCTTATATGAAGATCCGAGGGCAACGGGCGGTGTTGATTCTGACTAAAGTACACACGCCATCGCCAGGGCACTGCCAGCCACGCGAATGCGCTGAGGGCGCCGCGTAGGAGTCCTCTTTAGTTGGACTCGGGGCGAGTCCTCTAAAGGGAAGGGATAGTTGTTACGGGCGGCCAGAGAGATTCTCTCGCGCGCAGCGCATGTGGTGCGCCGTACAACACATATAAGCACGTGCACCAGATAATCGCCGGTAATACCGCGATTACTCTTGTTACCTTTTAGGCGCGTAGTGCACGTCGCGACAGAAGCTAAATACCTATTTAAAGTCACGCTATAAGAACGCACTAGTAGATATATTTTACACTTTCGTAGCCTCGACTTAGACTAATTAAATCTACTAGTGGCGGTACCTCGAAAAGCGACCGGTCGCGATATTAAGTTATATTATATTAGTGAAAGCGTCCGTCGCGTATTAACTAAACCCTACTAAACCGTAATTAATCTATATCCTATTCTAGTCTAGACTTTACTTAGCTTTAAAGTTAAGTAGATCTCCGCTAAACCGTTTATATTTCTATAAAACACGGATAGTTTTAAGAAATACGTCACCAGCTTTTAAAGTATAGTGTATTACTTTTATTATATAGTATATAATAATCCCTTTAACCGGCGCCTATTTAAAATAATATCTAAATAAGATACTACGATAAGTAATTTAAATAAGGCCGTGGAGGCGTTAATTACGTATTACGCTTCCCGGCTCTATAATAAAGAGGATAATAAGGAGGATAATAAAGAGGATAATAAGTAAGATAATAAGGAGGGGGATAATCCTTAGCGTATATAACTTAAGTTAGCGCTAGACGACGCTATATTATATCTTTTAGTTACCTTAATCTAGTATCGTATCTTTTAAAATCCGTTTTAGAGCGCTATACTATTCTTTTATACCGCCGCCTCCTATTCTTAGATAGCTAACCGGTAGATTAACGAATCTTAAGCGGGCTTAGTACTTAGTAAGGTTATTTATTATTATTAATTAGTAATCCTCGCCGAAGCTCGTTATAATAGCGTAAATAAAAAAGACTTTACCTTCCGCCTAACGAAGTTAGTTAATAACTAAATAAAGAAGAATACCTATAGCCCGTTAAATAACATTATTTACCTTCGTCTATATCTTATAACCGTGGCGAAATAGGTAGTTAACGCTATACCTATCCGCTAGCGATCTAACTAGGAAACCTTAATATATAAAGACCTCACCTATTAAATTACTAACTTAATCACTGAGATCACCTTTTATTTAAATTAAGCTTAGACTATCTTCCGCTGTAATTTATATTTCGACTTAGCTAATATTCCCACCTTCGACCTAAACGAGTTAGAGGATAATTAGGACGACCTCGCGCCTAGTATATCTTTTCTAACGGATCTACGTAATACCCCGGTGGTGGAAGCCTACTATAACTAGCTATTTACGTAGATTACCTAACGCCGCGAGCTGTACGATATAATTATCTAATATAACTATAAGTATAAGTATAAGCACGAGCACGAGTACGAGCACGACACCGTTAGTAATTATATATAATTAGTATTTACTAACGAATATAAAGACGTAGTCTAAGACTTCCTCGCTTATATATCGATTTTAATATATAAAGAATTAAGATAGCTAGGTTATAAGCTAAAATTCTTAAATATACGCTAGTAAAATAAATAAGATAGCTAAGAGCTCCGTAATTTATTTATTTACGACGGCTACCTATTATTCTTACTAACTTATTATAAGTCTTAGCACCGTACTTATACTTTATAATACCCTATTTAATTTTTACTACTCGAGGTAGGTTAATTACTTATATAATATCTTATTCTAATTATCTCTTTACGCTATATATTTTCTAAAAGTATATAGATTCTAATTAAGGTTAGCGAGTATCTTTAGTATAACCACGACTATATTTAAATCTAACTACGTTTTATAAAACGTGGCCGTGACATTATATAGTAAGCGCACGGTATTCCCGTTAATATAGTATCGTGGCGGTAAATTACCGTGGGTATTACTATTAAGAAGTTTAGGGGCACCTACTACTAAGCGGATCTCGATATAGTAGATGACGACTACGATAATATTACTAGTTAAACTATCTTAGAGTCGTGGGGTAGTGCGATAGCTAAAGTTTTCCACCACTAAGCTGCTTATAGTATATCTACGGGTAATCGCGCGTACGGGGGTAGCGTGAACTTTAAATAAGGGTTAACAGACGCTAGTTTATAAAAGTACTTTAAAGCGAGTTAGCTATAGTATTAACTATATCGATCTAGCTATATTCGTTAACGTGCTAGTCACCGTCATTAAGTATCTTAACTGCTAGCTCCCGCTATAGAAACTCTACTACGGCGATACTTAGCCCACCGTGAACGTCCTCGTCGCCACTAGCTTTAATAAGGTAGTAACTAAGTTTACTTTACTATACGTTAACTATTTTAAACCGATAATCCCGCCTTCTAATCGGCTTACTAAAAATAACTAATTAATACTATCATAACGGGCTATCTCGAGGTAGTTAGTGTATTAGCCACCGGGGAAGGAAAGAGTCTAGCGTTTTTACTACCCGCCTATCTGCCGAGGGCTAGGATAACGGTAGTGGTGGTGCCGTTAGTGGCGTTAAAGGCGGATATAATCCTAATAATTATTCCTATTTAGAATAACGATGATTTCACTTATACTTTATATATAGCCTAATACCAAGACTATAAGCGTTATAATAATTATATTTTATATTTATTCCGTTCCTAAATCTTCCTCTTTTAAAATCCTTCTTCTCTACTATATTCGAGTAACTCGTATATACACTTTCTACTACTATATTATACAACGCTGTAATATAAATTAAAAGTATTATATATATTATACTAATATATAACACCGTCTAGATTATATTTAGTAAGTAGAATACGGGCGAAATAAGGGCGTTAATACTTATAGCGGCGTCTCTGCCCGTATATCTACGAATAGAATTATAATATAGTACTATTATTTATATTAAGTATCACTTAGTATACACGCTAACGAATATTACTATTTATCTAATAAACCTATATTAAGCTAGTAAGTAAATACGTAATATAATATAGCAGTATCTAGTGGACTCTAATATCGCGAGTATAGTACGTGAACCTCCGTATAGTAGTACGCTTATTACCGGACTATAAGTTTATACTAGATAGTAATATAACGTGAATAACTATAATAAATTAAGTTAAAGTTTAAATATAATTAAGAGGTATTCTAATAAAGTACACGGATTTAATAGTAAACGTAAGCGAGAGAAGAATAGTACTATAGTGTAGATGTCGGTGTAGCGATAGTTTATTAAGTTAAATAAATATTAGATCGTTAACTTACGCGGTATCTTACTACTACCTACTACGCTCTAATCGTCTATCACTCTATAACGCTCTATATACGCTAGTTTACTTATACGATTAGGAACCTCCTTTATCCCCTTAAATACTACTACTTATTTTATAAAGTCACTTAACGCCGCTTCTCGTAGTGTTCTAGCTAGCTTATATAGCTAAGTACGTGAGAATTACTAGTAAACCCGCCGCGTCTACTAGGAAGCTAAATACTTATTTAAAGTCACGCTATAGGAACGCACTAGTAGATATATTCTATACTTTCGTGGCCTCGACTTAGACTAATTAAATCCACTAGTGGCGGTGTCTTAAAAAGCGACCGGTCGCGATATTAGGTTATACTATATTAGTAAAAGCGTCCGTCGCGTGTTAACTAAACCCTACTAGATCGTAACTAATCTACATCCTATTCTAGCTTAGACTTTACTTAGCTTTAAAGTTAAGCGGACCTCCGCTAAACCGTTTATATTTCTATAGAACACGGATAGTTTTAAGAAATATATCACCAGCTTCTAGAGTATAGTGTACTACTTTTACTATATAGTATATAATAATCTCTTTAACCGGCGTCTATTTAAAATAACGTCTAGATAAGATACCGCGGTAAGTAATTTAAATAAGACCGTGAAGGTATTAATCACGTATTACGCTTCTCGGCCCTATAATAAGGAGGATAATAAGGAGGATAATAAGTAGGATAATAAGGAGGGGGATGATCCTTAGCGTATACGACTTAAGTCGGCGCTAGACGACGCTATATTATATCTTTTAGTTACCTTAATCTAGTATCGTACCTTTTAAAATTCGTTTTAGAGCGCTATACTATTCTTTTACGCCGCCGTCTCTTATTCTTAGGTAGCTAACCGGTGGGTTAATAAATCTTAAGCGGGCTCGGTGCTTAGTAAGGTTATCTATTATTATTAATTAGTAATCCTCGCCGAAGCTCGTTATAATAACGTAAATAAAGAAGACTTTATCTTCCGCTTAACGAAGTTAGTTAATAACTAGATAAAGAAGAATACCTATAGCCCGTTAAATAATATTATTCGCCTCCGTCTATATCCTATAACCGTGGCGAAATAGGTAGTTAACGCTATATCTATCCGCTGGCGATCTAACTAGGAAACCTTAATATATAAAGACCTCACCTATTAAATTACCGATCTAACCACCGAGATCACCTTTTATCTAGACTAAGCTTAGACTATCTTTCGCCGCGACCTATATTTCGACTTAGCTAACATTCCCACCTTCGACCTAAACGAGGTGGAGGATAATTAGGACGACCTCGCGCCTAATATATCTTTTTTAACGGATCTACGTAATACCCTAGTGGTGAAAGCCTACCACGACTAGCTATTTACGTAGATTATCTAACGCCGTGAGCTATACGATATAATTATCTAACACGACTATAAGTATAAGTATAAGCACGAGTATAAGCACGATACCGTCGGTGATCGCGTATAATTAATATTTACTAACGAATATAAAGACGTAGTCTAAGACTTCCTCGTTTATATATTAATTTTAATATATAAAGGATTAGGATAGCCGGGTTATAAGCTAGAATTCTTAGGTATACGCTAGTAAAATAAATAGGATAGCTAAGGGCCCCGTAATTTATTTATTTATAACGGCTACCTGTTATTTTTACTAACTTATTATAAGTCTTAGCACCGTACTTATACTTTATAATACCCTATTCGATTTTTACTATCTAAGGTAGGTTAATTACTTATATAATATCTTATTTTAATTATCTCTTTACGCTATGTATTTTCTAAAAGTATATAGATTCTAATATTTTTAGGGTTAGGGTTAGGGTTAGGGTTAGGGTTAGGGTTAGGGTTAGGGTTAGGGTTAGGGTTAGGGTTAGGGTTAGGGTTAGGGTTAGGGT